>JAYGXS010000002.1:49717002-49825696 GCA_036362985.1 Ligula intestinalis
GGATACGTTCTCTCGTCTATTATCTGCTTGGACTACATCGCATCCCAAAATTTCCTGAACATAACATTATTACGTACACACTATCCAGTGAAAAATGACATTTCAATTTTCATTTCTAATAAACGTTCGGAAAAATATTGATGAAGCTCAGGTTCCCTTCGCATTCAATTTCTTTTGAGTAAAATGTCTTTGGACTTAACAATTTTTGAACGGGTCGACTCGTTCATTAAACCAGTCCAATACTGGATTACTCTGATTTTTTCGTTCAACCAATTACCTCCCACTTGTTGATTTCCTCATTCTCAAGATTTGAACTGTTTTAATTTCCCATCTGAAGGACTATTACAACAGAAATACAAATTACTTTTAAGGAGCCTGAAATCAGTATTCAAGATTAGGAATAAGCCTACGGTCCCGGCTGAAGGTTGAACCTTGCAATAAACTAACCAATCGCCGCCTTCCGGAAAGGTTAGTTCCAGGACCTAGGTTCTCTGCAAACTTTTCGTTTACGAGATGGAAAGAAGATTAAGATTGCTGCACCATCCACGTACAGACCCAAAAGGACGTGTACATGGTAACACGTTATAAGCTTCAATAACTGCTTCAGAGGATGTACTGGTTAGTCTCAAAGACAATCATGGGATAATGCCCGGGGATATTATTGAAGTTTCTCACCCTGAAGAACAAAATAGAGCTTTATTTTTAGTTGGTTCTCTACGAGATGACTTCCAACAAAAAGGTTTTAAGAGGGCACTCCAAATAAAATTCGTTTTCAGATGCCATAAGTATTGAGACAACGCTGGCTCAGTCACAGCGGCTCCAGTTATATAAGACAGTCTCTGTTAGAATTGTCAACAAGCAAGTTAGTTGCGCGATCATTTTTCAATTTTCCGCTCAAGGATGTCCTTTTGGATCTAGTGGAACTACACATCCGCGATCAGTATTTTAGTCGACGTGACCTCGTGGAATTTTCAAAGATGCTTGTAGACACACGCCTTCTTTCTTATATTTTACTTCCAGACTAACTCGATTGTCCAACTCAACAAAAAAATTGACTTTGGAGTAATGCGGTACGGATGCTATGTTTCTTACTCGTTTTAGAGGGCATATCAGTGAGTTGTGGCGTAAGGGTGAACCAGTCTCATGTGGTTACGTCTCAAATCAAACCAAAGTATTAAACTTTGCTCGCTCCTTACTTTCAGGTGGTGTTCCGTTCGAACACAGCAGTTATTCATTTGTTCATTCAAATGAGCAATGAAATGTGGAATTTTGATGAATTTGGGGATCTGTATTTCGAAAAGGCTGTGAAATTTTTACGAGAATTGTTTTTGAATCGATGGACGGTAAGAATATTCTGGAATTTATTTGTCGCATAGGAGTCAAATTGTGTCCATGATGTAACTCTTGTTCTCTTCTGCAGAATTTATGTTAATTTAAGTCCGGAAGGTGAGTCGTCATGATTATAGAATCTTTAAAAAACGGTCCTTGTCATGATTCCCTCTTTACTTATATCGCCTTTTTTCAGACGTTCGGAGAGCTGATTTGCTGAATAAAACAGTGATCTGCAAAGATGAAAAAGGCCAACTCTACACCGATTTTTATAAGTAACTATATGCCCTTTTTATTTCAGTCTTCTTCTGTTTTGCTTGACAGCCAGACATACTGGCCATTTTACCCGATTCTTTTTCGAAGATCAGTAGAAAGAATAGACTAGGAAGGGACCCATTTCTAATGATCGGTAGTTAGAGCGTACCATTTTTCGTTAAGAATTTATACCACCCACCTTTTTAATCGATACGAAGTGCCCTGCATATCTAATCGACATAGTTTAACCCGCCCATCTCAGAAACCGTTTAAGAAAGGTGTCCAGCACGTTTTACGCATAAGCTGTACAATTTTTCAAATTAGCTCAGCTGTAGTGTCGGATATTTTACCTACGAGACTTATGAAACAGACTTCAAGAGGTGTACTTTTTTGGAATTGAAATACTATTTGCATCAATTTTCCGCAGGGTCCTCGTGCAAAACGAACGGTTTACACCTGAGGAATGGCGGCGGACGTTGACTCAGTTGTTGCTGGAGTTCAGAATTTTTCAGTCCGGACTTCGGCAGTATATTCTCTCGACTCTAGAAGGCATAAAATACCCCCAAAATGTAACCATTCGGCTGCCACCGGCCAGGGAAGGCAACGTCTTAGAAGCCCTTAATCTCACGCTTACACGTAGGTATCTAATTCCTTCCATTCACGCAATTCAAATTTCCCTCATTAAGTATATGAGGAATACAATATCGACCGAAATTTCGATCGGACGGGCAAGGTCTGTGTTATTGTTACACCAGGATCTGGCGTCTTCGATGCTAGCCGTGATCTTATATCTCTTTCAAAACAACGGAGCCTCAATTTAGGTAAGTGACCTATCACAAATTCTTCTCCTACTTGATCAGCTTAAAAAATGCTAAATTTCTTAACATTTTCATTATAAATTATACTCGTATTGTCTAGGACTTGACTTTTCTCCTCAAACGAACTTTTTCACGAATTAACTTGCTCACGTACCAAAGAACTTATAAAAAGACACAAGTGTTCCTCGTACACTTTTTGACGAAGCGGTTAACTTACTGATTCTCCAGTCTTATTTTTTAAAGTACATTAGATCACGAATTTTTCTCTCGTTCGCTCTTTGGTAGTTCCTTTAACGTGTAAGTCATTGTTACGTATTTCCTTAGTTGTTGAAGACTGTTTTCGTCTCGGCTGCCTAGCATTGCATTACTGTTTGTTTCCGGCTGATCAATTTTTCCTTCTAGACTCAAGCTGTTAATTTTAATCACTGAACACTTAATTAGAAAAATTTCTCCCAATTTTTTCAGGCCCGACAAGGTCGCGTTTTATTGAAGCTGTTCCGGGTTCTATTTTTCCTACTTCTATACCGCTCTTACGAGGAATGTGGCCGTGGCTTTGTATTTCTATGCTTGCATTTTTTAGGTGTGACGGTTGATTTGGTATGTTTGGGCACGCAACCTCTCCATGCTGTACCTCTGTTGGTTGTAAGTCCCTTGTCTGGATTTCGGTTTTATTACTTTGCTCATCAAGTTTTTACAAACACAGCTTGCGATAGTTTTAACTCACGAGAAAGTAGTAATTTTATCGAATATTAACTGAATTTCTGGTTCTTCGAAGTATTCTACGAATTTCGCTTTATTCCACATAATCCATAAAACTTGCATAATCAAACCATATTTCTAAGCTTTAACTCAGCATGAAATCCTGTTAACTCTGACTGAACTAAGTTCACATATACACCAAAATTGTTTAACTTTTTAACTGCTTCCTTTCATTTTATTACTTTAGGTTCGAGATAGCCAGAAACCAAGTTTCCAAGGCAAAAGTTACATCGTTCCACACTGGATCAACCACAGGTATTTGATCTCCTTGTTTACTTTTTTATCCCCACGATTTGTGGCCTTTAGCTTCTTTCGTTCGTCACGCGAAGCTTGCGCTCTGAAAAATGGTGAACCCCTGTCTCGCATTAACGCAAGTCTACCCCTTGAACTTTTCTGCCATTTCAATTTTCTCCTGTCCAAATATCTCATATCCGCATATTTATTGTGTAAACAATGCACTGTGCTGCCGTGTGGGAGCACTTTAATGGACCTATAACGTTTTGGTGCAATTCGCCTTCCGAGTATACCATCTTCCTAAATTTCAGCCATTTATGGGCGGTGACTGCTATATGGCAAAACGAATTAAGACAAATTTGAAAATTCCTTGTGTGCGTACGAGTTAGGAAGAAGGGTGGGCGAATTTCATAATTATTTGTTCAAAAGGTTGAAAACATCACTGAATCGTTCTGGTGCTCGATCAGTTTTCTTTTTTTTATTTCTCGTACATTAAACATATGCCTGGGTTCAGGTAGACTTACCTATCTACAAAATATTAAGAACCCAAGTATTCTGAGACCTCGCTGTTAATCAATATTCTGAATTTTGCCGATGACCAGTTTCCGAGGTGATTTCTTACATTTCATTTAAAAAATCTTATTAATTATCCCTTTGCACCCGAATATTCACTATTCTGACCATCGAACATGCCGGAGCTAATCCTTTCCTAAAGGGCTACAACTACTTATAATGAAGGAACCTAAGCCTACTCCATCGAACGCACTGCATTTGTTGTAACTTCAGTTTTCAATCAAAAATTATACTCTTACAGAGTAGGAGTCCTAAATTGTGTAGTCCTAAAATTCGTTTCGTTCATTTTATTTTTTTTTAGGTAAAAATGCGAAACGCTTTCACACAAAGGTCAGCCTCCTTAATTCGCATTCGTATTTTTTCCCTTTATTTGCTGCATGCACCAGTAGTCCCGTTTAGGCCTGTTAGGTTGATTGTCACCTTTTGGGCTTAGATTGACTGAACAAATAGCTTACTTGTTCAACCTCCTGTGTGATTCTTGAATATTCTGACGTCTCCATGTGTTGCCCTTATATTTATATTTGAATGTTCGCCTAATCCATTACCCACCCCAACGACCTTCTGTAGGCAAAACTGCTTAAACTTTTATGTCTTGCTTAAGCACAGCTCACTTACCTCACTTAAGAACCGTTTCTGACTGCACCGAAACTGACGCCCATTTAAACCACAGTGGAGTCCTAACTGTGGTTCAGAAGGCGTCCCACGCGCGGCACATTTCGGTTCACGAGAACAAGTCCCGGGCTGCGCGTAATACTTTCTTGGTCCTCTATGGCCATTATTATGACTGAATGACGCCTACTCCGGTTAGGGATGAAAGATCTTATGTCCACCACGCATAGGACGGGAGAATATCTTATCTGCCGTCGCACCAAATCTAATCTCATAGTTTTTTAACCAGTCCTGTCGCCAGATCACTGCGATACAGCAGTCTTCCTCGTTGACTCGACTCTCCGCATGTCACCCTGCACCTCACAATAGAGTTCTCATCTAGGAGGGCAACTAAATAAGGTAGAAAGGCTGAAAATATGTCGCGTAAATTTGCATTCGTAGTCATAATTCCCACGCGTAGCTGCACAAAATGTTCATTTTCCTGCCCTCTTTGCAGACCTTAGTTTTATATTTCCAAAAATAGGCAGTTAAGATACTTTTCTCGATACCTTGGGTTTCGTGCTTTTAATTTCCCCTCCAACGGTAGCCGAACTTTCATCTAATGAATGTTTTCAAAAGAATTCACTAACTTTCCCTGACAGCCATTTTTGGATTGGATTACTGACCAGCCGCCACAGTCAGAACTATCCTGGGCATACTTTAGTTGAATGTTTTAACTCGCTCCACGCTCTTTAAACTTGTTCACAGATTTCCGCAACATGCAGAACTCCGCCCGCACAGTTTTGCTGATCTGTGTGCTGCTTCCGATCGCTCATCGCCGCAGTCAAACTCTTCATGCACCGGCACTATCCGTAACAACTTTGGGGCTGGACATGTTGGTGACACTTCACACACAAGGGCTGACATAAAGCGCATTTGCGAAATTGCTAATGCCGCGGCTGGAAAAGCTACAGTGGCCGCATCTGTAGAATCCTGTGCCGCCGCCGAGACCTCAGTGATGAAGGTGGCTACACAGTCGATAGAACACACCCGGCACCAGGATACTGATATTTCGGCCCCCCAGCCAAAGTGCTCTATCTCAATAGACGAGGGAGTACCAGCAAGCGGACACTCTGTATCCCATGACTCCTTGAACGGCTATTCCCAGTCAATTGTCAGTGACAACTACGATGCAGACAAGCTGACTTCTGTTCCAGTTGGACAGAGCGTGTCTGAAGATAGTTTCGAGAGTAGTCCTTCCATGCCCTGTAAATTTCGGACTTCTTCTGTTATATATTTTTCTCTATGCTATGTTTGCTACCCGCTTAGTTTTGTTTTTTTTCTCTAGGCTGGAGTATTCAACGTCGCAAAGAGAGTATACAAAGCAAGAACACTGTGGAGAGTCAGATTTGTGGTACGGTCTTGTGTGACATTTTGGATCCATTATGTCAGGGTCAAATGGCATTCGGAACCGAATGGATGTCCCTCTATGGATACCCTTGGTCCGGCGTGCAGCACCAGTTGAATCGCTATCCAGTCGCCAACACTAACTCCACTGGCCGGATTAATCGATGTACGTTTATACCTACAGGATACCATCTACTATCAGTTTTTGAGTACGCATATTTAATGTTGTTATTATTATTATGGTTTTAGCAATCTGTGGGAAGGGGGGACCGTCTGTGGCCATGTCGCAAGAGATGCTCCTGCACACAGACCCATATGCGCGGGGCTTGCGAGGCTACGATCTGCCCGTTCGAGACAGGAAGTGCAAATTCAGCCCACCTGCATTTGGATCACAGTTACTGTCAACCTCAGTCAAGGCGGACACTTGGCTCTCCTTGCAGAGTCAGTATGTACGCGCTCCTCTCCATTCGGCAATAGCCAGCGGTAGCAGTGGCAACACCAGCAACAACAAGACCGCCCTGGCAGCCTTTAAGACGTTTCCCTTTGGCATTAATCCACATCTTTTTGGCCTCCGACGGACTGCAGGGCAGCGCAGATGGGCCCACTTCCATGCCGTTGGTAATTTTTTGTATGCTTATCGCGATGTTTACTGTGCATGCAGTTGGTTTTCCGTCAGTCGCTACTAACATTACCTCATAAAGATAGGCGAATTTCGCACCAAATCCCTCCAAGGGCGAGAGTCAACCCGTTTATTAACTTTGCAAGCGCCCGATTCTTTAGAAGTGGATTACTTGTTAGATTTTATTGAATTTCATTGCATGCGTATCAGGAGGGATCTGTTCCGACGTGTCACACTCACTCCTGCCTCTGATGTTATTATCGGCCCATAGTTACAGTCTTGTGATCCCCTCCTGTACTTCAATATCGAAGCAAGGGGGGCCTAGTGAGTTGCCGAAACTACTAAAAGTAGTAGTGGTAGTATTTGTTGTCGTACGGCAAAATAGTAAGGCTATAGGCTTTGATCATCAACGGCCGCTGTCGCGTGCCTAGAGATGGCATTGCGAGGTTGAGTACGCAGAAGAAAAGGTTATATTTTGGTTCACTGATTCTTTCTTGTAAGTACGAGCCTCAATTATCTATTTTGTTCGACCTCTTACGTCTTGGCTTCGCTATTCTTGGTAGGAATAATCTCTGTGATGTGTATAGTAATTTTGAGTAATTCGTTTTGTTTTATGGTCGGAGTACCCCTGTGTTTGCGTAACACCGGCTTTATTTCACTTGTAGTGTTTATTTACCGTGACTCGCCATAAACTCTGGTATTTCTAAAGGGATTTGAGCCTAAAACTCCTAACAGACGTCAGTCAAATAGCGCATCCCTTTTCCGCCAACGGTCATAACACTTTCCACTCTGGTCACTGATCAGCCATAACAGCCTTTGAACTTGCCAATAGAAGTGAATATGCGAGTTCCAGGAGGCAGTTCAGACGAAGAAGATGCGGCCACTGGAACTGACTTTTCGGATTCCATCGGGAATCCTTGATCATAGGTAATGGTACAATAGTCTGAGTCATGCGTAGATATGGGTGAAATATGCATGGATTGTATGGTATTTATAGTTCGTAGCGGTCATCTGCTTGCGGACTGTAATTACCCCTCCTGTAGCCACCGCTTGTGTCTTCGTCCGTCGCTTCTATTTGCCTGAGAATTTATTCAAGCGATGGCTACAGGACTGGATAATTACAGTCTGCACGTGGATGCCCAATCCGTGCATATTTCCCCATTCAGACTATCAGACCATTACCTATGATTAAGGATTTCCGACGGGATCCGAACCGTCAGGAAAATAAAACTCATGTTCTGATGGCCGCATTTTCTTCTTCTGAACTTTTTGAACTGGTTATTTGATTAGGGTAACCGGTAATGCCTTTGGCAACCCCATTGTTTACATGCCGGTGTGTGATGTCATTTACACTCGCACAATTAACAACTGTCAATATTTAAGTGCTATTCACAAACTGTAAGTAGCATTGTTTTTACAAATAGCGAAAGTCTTCAGTTTGTGTGGTCTCATTACGGGTTCAAATTAGCGAGAGGAAACAGGAGACACATATAAATACCCAAGCGTTTCTTGTTGTTTTCATTAATTAGTAGAGTTTTTAGTTAAATCACACTTTATTTCACTTGCACACCTGGGCAGTGCAGGCGAGAGAGAAATAAGTTTCTGTGATCAGGTAGAATTTTGTTGGCCTTCGGGGAGGCTCTGCTAGTACTCCGATTTTCTCTATTCATTCAATGCTGACATTGCTCGTGTGTTCCCTATTTTGTCTAGCTTACCGCTCACATCAGAATGCGTTCGAGAATTCTCATTGTCTGCTTGTTCTCGAGGGCGAGAAACCGTGCCTCAACTTGTCCAAGGTCAGTAAATATCTTCCTGGGATGCATTATGGCATGACTGCTTGTCTGCCCAACAGCCTAGTTACATATATATTTATAATTCCCTGCTGAGTGTTTTATTTTAAATTTTCTTCACAACACTACTGTCTATGACCTTTGACTCAGGTGTGGCATGCATATTTCGACTTCTACCGGCATGCTTTGTGGACGCTGTTGTTGCAGGCTATCACACCCGAGGTTCCTGCTTCCGCCGACGTCTTTTTCGCCTCCAAAATGGACTCAGTTATGAATCTGCCGAGGCTGAAGGCTCCTCCATCAACCTAGTAAGTGCTTTAACGAAGTAACATTTGTTGATTTTTGTAATGAAATTTGTTACTTTCCAGTCTGCCATTTACCCTTCCATTGAACTTACTTCTTTGATATGGCACTCGAATGGTTACTTCAGGTCTTACTTCCCACCGATTTTGCCTCCGCGACTCTATATACAGTATACCCTCATAGCTGGATGCCAGCAGACTCATGGCTTTAACGTTGTTGCTGTTTATCAGCCTGCATACAAGTCTAACTCAAATAACGCAAAAGCTTGACTAAAGTACTCCAGCACAATAACTGATCCACAGTTTGCTTGTCAAATCCTGATCCGTTATCGAACGTTTGTTTGCGCTTACTATAGAGAACGGAGACTATGAAGGAATGCTAGTAGGCGTTGATTATAGTGATACTTACTCGTTCAATTGACCTCATGGAGCAAGGATCACAGAGTCTCCTTAGAAGATTTCCGCCTGGCTGATGTCCTTGTCGAATGTCATGCCTTGGAACCTCATTACCTCGGTGGCTTTTTTCTCCAGCAAACAAAGGTCACCCGATTATGCATCCAATCAGGGCGAAACTGCTCTGTTAGAAGGAAAGCGTTCTCCTTGTCAGTCAGTCGGATGGCCGAATCTCACGCCTCTTGCAGGAGGCATGGCACTCGCACACGGACTCTATCAATAGGCATATCGATCTCCCAGATGCCTATCTTGCGTTGCGCGAGCAATGTCAGGGCTCAAGGTCACTCGCGGCGGAGCGAACAGTGGGAACTCAAGGTCACCCACGGCAGAGCTGACTTAATAACGCAGTGGACTGTACGTTTTCATTCCTTGACAATGGCCTCGAGTGAGAGTCCGAAACGTTGGACAAATAAAATACTGGCCCCAAAGAGCGTCTTCCCGCCTTCTACCTGTCTTCTGTACTACTGATCGAAACTCTATTATTTACTTAGCTACAAAACCTTGAGCTGATTTGCATTTAGTCAGTCTGACTGGCGGCAGGATCATTTGAAACAGTGTACGCGTAAAAGTTTTCCTGTGCTTATACAAGCACCTGTTTGTGTGTAACAAACGATTCTGCTCGTAAGTAAACGTTGTCGGCAAACACACTTGAGACGAGAATGGCTATTCCTGGCTTGTTAGCCGTCATCAGTCTGTCATACCCAAGCCCAGGTGGTGCATCATCCAAAGCTCGACCCCGTGGCCTCTTGATTAGAACTCTAGAGCTCTAACCATTGATTTTTTATTGTCGAGATGTCCTCTGTCATTCCAGAAGTAGGGGACCATGTCCTAATCAGTGTACCTACTTCACAAGCTAACATGCAAAGTCTAATATAATCAGGAAGTGTAGTAAATATGAAGAAGTCTGTTGAGGTATACTAGTTCAGTTTACAGAGCAGCACGTAATATGAAAAAGGGTGTATCGTAGCCAATTGGTAAAGTGACGAAAAGCATAAAGGTCTTGTAAATCACTAGCGACTGCCAATTGCCTACTTTTGCGAAACTTTAACTGATAGATAATTTTTATTATTACTACTTATGGAATTATTGAATATCTAGCCAACGTTAATTAAAACATAAACCCTAGTCCTGATGCTGGCCCTTATCCTAAAACTAACGCTCACCCTAATTGAAGGAAATGCAATCCAAACAGCAACCCTTAAACATTTTTAACGGTGACTTACCTTAATACACTCCAAGCATATGTTCCTAGCGTCCCTACCCTTCCGCTCCCTTCTTCAAGGCAAATACCAAATGGTCCTAGTCCCAACCCTAGCAACTTAACCGTAGCACATACAGTGACCCAGAGTTTGACTAATCGGATTATAACAGTATATTATATGCCTACTTAAACAACATAAGTAGCCACGCTCATAATTAGAACGTTGTTGTTATCATTTGGATCTTCACCGAAGTAACTCCAAAGCGGCCTATGAAGGGGTTGTTTAAGAAAGTAGCTAGGTCTAGTCTAGTTTTTCGGGTCGTTAGAAAGTCTTTCCAGATATTGGAGACGTATTTTATCAACCAGTTTGATTACTTTGATCGGCAGCTTATTTCTACCATCCATCAATGCCTTCCATCCAATGCCTTTACCATCCGCTTGCCTTCTGTGGAAATAGTTTCCTTATCTCTTGAAAACCACATGGATAGGCACTTTTTCTGTTATATTCAACAAGAAGATTTTTCTCGTGACAAACTTGACTTGCGTACGACAAGAAAATGTAAGATTTAAGCAATTTAACCTGCACATATGCTCGACTAAATTGCACCTATGAGGTTATTATCTGTGGGTTGTTGGGCCTATGGAAGACTTTATTTTCAACCAGTGATGCGCACAGTACGTTCAAGTGTTCTCAGCCAGTTTAAAGCATCTTCCTATGTTATTCATGTGGCTTTTTATTAGTTAATTTGCGTCCTCTTGGGCTGCAGTTTGGATGTTTTTTGCTGCATGGGTCGCTAACCCCAACTCACTTTTAGAGCAACTCACTTCCTTCACATTTAAAATTGAAGGTGATCTCGCCATTTTCATACCCGAAACACAAACACAAGCCGTTCCTTTGGGCTTAATCACTACGCAAGTATCACCCCCGTCTTCGCAATGATGGGTAGTAATATCTTGCTCTGTGTTCCCCCGTACATTAGCAGTATTAAAATTTTCTGCGTCCAACAAGGTGGCGTAAGATCATTTTACAAGACCATGCACTTGAAGCCGAACGTAGTCACCAAACCTAGATCCCTACCACCGTATGGTCGGTTTAAACAGTTTTCCCGTTTGCTGAGCTATCTCTTCCTCAGTGCTTTCTGTTTTTTTTTCTCTTTTTCAGTTCTGCTGTTGATGAAACGGAGGAAAAACACAGGCGTACGTCTACTACCAAGTCTTCCCTTCCTGGCACTGCCGCGCAACCGCTTACGACAGTTATTCGGAAAACTTCGGGTACGCGAGTTGCATTGTTCTGGTTGCCTTGTTTCCCCCCCCCCCTGTCCGATGCGAGCTGTTTGCAATGTACGTGATGCACCCACTATTGCATCAATTGATTTGACAACTCGCTCAAGTTCTAGCAGCATGCTGCCATATGCTTGTGAGCAAGGATGTGATATGTAATTTACCTGAGAAAGTAGAACAGGAGACTCCGATAAAGCGGGAAGGGGGACAATATGACAGACACTGAGATTGCTGGCATTTCTAACATACGTTTGTGTAGTTACCCCAATCTTGTGCTGGAACGGACGCATAATATGAAATATGCAAATGGGTGGAAAATAGGAAATCAATAGTTATTGTGGAGGGCAAACTCAACACTGATCTTGACCCGTTCCCTTACCCTAACCTTCAATCTAAACTTAATCTTAAACTATACCTTCAGCATTATATGAAACTTGACCATAAGCATGACTGTAATATAACATGCCTACCTAAATCGTTTAAGTAGGTATATTATCGTAATAACAATACTAAGCGGTGAGCCTCGACAAGTAGCTGCGCTCTTCTATCAGACACATGAGAGTCGTTGAATTTACCTCACACCGACTTCTGTGCGCGATCTCAGTCGTAGCTCACTTTACTTATTATTTCGTGGACCCTCGACGGGAGCAAGAATTAGGTTCGCTCACTTCGGCTTTTCATTTCTACATTAAACCTGATGGCTTTTTAAAGTACTGCGGCGTCCTGATAGGCGCCACGTCCAATAGACTAGCAATCAGCTTCCAGTTGATTCTTCTCCTTACCATGACATTTGAATAACTCTCTTCTTTGACATTTGAGTGAAGTATGTCTGTTCGTGTGGGTTAAAGAAGTAGTCAGCGTTGTTTGCGCGTAGCCGGTGTTTTTTGTCATTCAATCAGGTCAGTAGCCATCGGTTCCACTCTATGTACGTAGTTCATATCTGCTTCTCCGGATAAGTGGCAGTCCTCGGCTGTTGTTGGGGTTCAAACCATCGATTGCAGATTAACTGTAATACAAGGCAGGTGACTATTGAATGATGGTCCTTACCCACTTTTTAACGTACGATTTTCATGTATTCGGTCCTGCTTCCGTGATCTAGTGTCCCATGATGACGCCAGCCTAGCTCTTTTCGCTCACGGCTTCGTGTCTGTAATGAGGTTTTCGCAACCAACCGTAGCCTGAGAGGAAAGAAAATCATGTTGGTCCATAACAATGGCTAGCTTCCGCCTCCATCCGTTTACCCCTATGCTCGATATGTTTGTCCTTCGTCATGTGGTATTGCCTTACAGGCCCTTTTACCGGTTTTTGTAATATGTTCATGCGCACGGGATGTTCCCAAACGCAGTCTTCAAGTAAAATTTGCAGGTCTAGTATCTTAAAGTTTTTGGCCGTAGTCGTGTGCACGTCAGCCATGTGGCCCTTTATTTGTTTCTTCGCATCCGCCCTTTTGATCTTGCTTGAATGCAACGTTGAGATTTTCGAGGCCCAGGTGGGGTTACATCGACTCATATCCTTAGTGTGACGCGAAATACGTTGTCTTTGCTGGTGGATGAGGGATTAGAGTCGATTGTTTATGCTTGTTGCCACCGATCTTGTCCACGACAATTCTTCGCTCTGCGTCTATCTAGTGCAGTTTAAGTAGGGCAAAATACAGTTTACTATTACGCCTTCCAGTCGACAGGATTATCAACTCGCTAGTGCTTTCTCCGTGTTCACCTCCTGTCTCCTTCCTGCTCTTCAATTAGTAGCCGGGACGCCAAACAATCAGACTTCTAAAGTCCCCTCCTTGGTAAACTATGAGACCTGGCTGGCTCTCCATGAGGCTGCTAAAGCGGCTACTTTGGCGATTGAAAATAACATCCATCAACAGCATCGACAACAACAGTCCGCCTGTTCGTCCGAGCCTGCCGGCACCATCAAGAACGTTGTCACCGTTTCCTCAGTTTCGTGCGCGTCTGGGGTGATGACGACGTCTGCGACGGCGTCGTCATCAAAAGAGATGCCTCAACGAGGCATCCAGAAACTAATTCCCTCAAGCTACCAAGTCGCCTGCATGGCGGCTGGAATTTCTTCCGTGGAACACCATCAAGGTGAGTTGATCCGCGGTGATTGCGTGTGTGTTGAATCCCACTTCAAATTATCCTGCTATTGGTCAACTTCAACTGAAGACCGTGTATTAATGGCATGTGTTGAGCTTCCCTGCTCCATACGCTTCTTCATTACCAATGTCTGTTCTAAACTCTCGCTATCTGAGATTTTCGCAAGTAATTCAAACATTGACCGGTATCACAGTCATCAAACTTCTCAAACTTAAAAAGTAGACTCATTCGGGAACTTTCTTGCAGTTTTCTTTTGTTACAATTCTGTTAGAATTGCTGCGTTAGTTAATTTATTCTGTACCGAGTTCTTCCAACATTACATGTTGGGTTTTCCCCTTCTGCGGCTAAAGGTACGGGGAACTTTTGAAGATTTGCTGTACACGTTTGGGGTCATAGGGAACTCCCCCCTTGTCTAAGCCCTTCCTGCAGACGGGAGAGGACATGCACTCACGTAAAGTAGACATTTCTTCCCTTCTACCGTCCCTAACTACCTACCTCCCTTTCTTTCTAAATTATGCTGAATCCAGGTTCCCAAGTCTTAAAGGGTCTGCTTGTTTATGCTTCGCATGCAACCTAATTTCCTCCCGAACAGTCGGCTTCTCAGTGCAATGCCCTTTTACCAACGCGTGAAGTCGATTGCCGAAACTTTTCAGCCAATCTGGCCCCATTACGGACTGGGATTGGTTGCTACGATCGCGCCCTGTCCGTATTTGGGAATTGGTTGTGCAGCGAAGCATAATCAGTAAGGAAGATATTGTGCTCGTATATCGTCACCTACTGATCCTTCTGTAACTCCTGGGTCCAATTACCGCCGTTAGTCTGGTAATATATCATCACTGGCTTCTGGGTTAGAATGACGCTTTTTTGTTCCTGGGTTTAAGGTTTAACTAACAGATGTCCGTAAGTCTCACGAATTGAGGCAAAGGTTAGCATCCTAGCTAGGTGCACAGATTGAGAAGAAGAAGTCATGTCGATCACCGGAATCATAGTTTTATTAATCTGGGCTTTCGAACTCTTATGGGAGTCCATCGCCAGACATAAAACTGTCAAAGACAAGCAGCCTTTATACGGGGAAGGGGCCAATTAACCGTCATAGGGGCGGGGGGGGGAGGAACAGGACCAATTAACCACCAGTGCCGTGAGCCTTGAGATATCTGCGCAGGGCAACATATGCGGGTGCCAGCTTCATACATCGGTTAACTGAGTTATCATCCGACGCCCAGGCTTTACTTAGTTCTCGGCCCGTCTCGCTGCCGGCGTGGGAAATTATCCTCGCAACTGCGAAGTTGAAATCGTGACTTATCTCATAGGTGTGGGTGGCCACTTGCGATAATGCGTCACCCCGTCGAACAACCAGCTTATTTTCGTGTATGCACTGGTGTTCGATTGGTCCTCTCCCCCTCCTACCCCCCTCCCCTATGACGGTTAATTGGCCCCTTCCCCTTATAAATGTTGCTTGCTTTCGTTGACGGTTTTACCTCTGACGAAGGACTCCCGCAAGAGTTCGAAAGCTCAGACTAATAAAACTATGATTCCGGTGATCGACAGAGCTTTTTCCTTCTCCTCTTCTTCTTCTTCTTCTTCTTTTCTCAATTAGAATGTCAGGCTTTCCCAATAAACATGCAGGTGCTGTCTCCTTGACCAGTTTCATGATCCTCGGCGCCAGTGGTATGCAAACAACAATCTCTCAAGGTTACTCCTCCACTGTCAAGCCAATTTCTCAAAAATATTTTCCAACCCTCTCGGAAGATGTTAATTTGAGAAAAAAAGCTCGCATGATTTGCATATTTTTGCATTGTGTTTTGATTTGTTTGAAAGATAGGATACTTTTGGTTAGATGCTAATAAGGAGGATAGCAACGTTTAGGCCTTTTTTTCAAAAACTTAAATTCAATGGTAGCATGCTGGACAAAGCCACTGACAAAACCGGTTGGGTATTAGTGGAATACGGAAAGGCTGGTACTAGGACTTTAAGCCGTGGAAACGTTGGGGTCAAGGACTTGGAAAGTAGGATGCAGACCCTGGCAGCAAGTTTAAGTGAATGAATAATTAAGTGACATGGTTTCGCGCCGTTCAAACAATGGGACCTGGAAGCCACTAGCAGAAGCTGAGAGGAAGTATAAATTTGACTGGCGCAAAATAGAGTACACCAATAGGAATAGAGAATGTGAAAGCTACAAAAAGGGCGGAGAATTCTATTTCTCGATGGAAATCTCTATACTTTTAATCCGAAACGATGTCTCTATATCTAAGCCCCCCCCCAACACAAAACTCTAGCTCTAAATCTAATCCCTTCCCTATCCCCATACTACAACTATATATCTAAATCTAGGACGCTAGACCTAAGGCTATCCTGCGGTATGCACACACCACAGCTCTTCCTCGAACGTAATCGAAGAAAAGGGCGGGGGTCGGAAAAAATCGTATATGGGAGTCACACGAAAGGGCAAGGTACAAAACAGTTGGCGAACCCCCACTGTTAAGGCCATCTCCCAGGGCAGCATTTAGCCACGGGTAAAAATAGGGTAACAACCGATCCACTTATGACAGACAACTGTAACGCTCAGGGCGGCGCACACAT
The DNA here is from genome assembly GCA_036362985.1 of Ligula intestinalis. NCBI lineage: Eukaryota > Metazoa > Platyhelminthes > Cestoda > Diphyllobothriidea > Diphyllobothriidae > Ligula > Ligula intestinalis. Next base: position 49,733,291 of record JAYGXS010000002.1, read on the forward strand.
CTCGGAAACCTTCAGGAGGGGGAGGGGTTAAAGGCAAGAAAGAAAGACCGCATCAGGTGAACGGTTGCCTTACAGGTAGTAAGCAGCCCTCCTTTGCCTAGGAATCCTCGCCGAACGCGCGCGGAGGTCGAAAAAGGAATGCTAATGATGCGAAAAAAGGTCGGCCGGCGTAGCGTGTTCGCTGGGCTCAGTACCCGTCCTGTCTGTGGCTATTTTGCAGTAATTCCATTTTTTGATCTTCAGGACACCTACTGATGAAAAGAATTGACCCAGCAGCTTCGCACATAGGGTTTCCATTTTTAGTTGGTTTCAGTTTTGGAACTGCATAACTGTTCTCATAAAAGCGCAGTTCAGTCGTGGCCAGCAATACAACACTAGATTTCCAGGGTGCTTGTTTGTCTTGTGGTCGCCTGCGGCGTCGCAGTCCAGGCCTCAATATGGAAATATGGCTCTCGCCCATCCGGAAATCTGTAGTACACATGCTCTTGGTTGTTAGTGCGTCACGCTGATCGCCCCTTCGATTGAAGACGTAATTTAGCTATTACCAGCGACGCTAGCTGGGGGTTTTATTTCAATCGTCCGCCGCCACATCGGATGGCGAAAGAGCGCGTTGGTTAAGTGAAGACTGCGCAGACTTGCTGGATGACAAAGCTTTTGCCGTTGTAGGCAGTGTGGCCTGGATCGGTACGGGCATCGATTTGACCAAGAACAATGAAGTTGTCCATGTTCAGTATGTCCTCTTAGAATTGGTTCTTCAAATCGTCGGGGCTGGTTTTTAGGCGTGAAGAGCGTAGACACTGCCCAAGTTAGTTAATTTATTCTCGCGGAGTAGTAATATCAGGGTCCCGAGTCCACCACTGACGCCCTGGCGCAGACAGGTTAGATGTTTTAAGACTTTCCTGGGAACAAAGGCGACTCCAGCGTCTCATCATCCTGCTTTAGGGCGTCTGCCTCAAGTTACATGTTCGAAAGAACTTATGTATTTGGGATTTGTAGTGAGCCAATGCGCTGGCGACCAGAGCTGTCTTCCTTTCCGATCATACGTTTTCTGTCCAGAAAATACGGTCAACTTGCCGCTGGTTTTGGCCGGGAGATTTTTTAGTGCAACTTTTCTGCCTCCGCCCCCGCAAAGAAGACTGTTGCTGACCTACAGCGTGTAGGGTAATTTTATTGGAAGGCGATTCGGATTGGTGTAAGTTACCCACGAGATTGAACCTTGCTCTGTTTGTAGGCTTTATTGTTCGCCAGGCCAAGGAAGAAGGAATGATCGGAAGTGGAGACATAAGCCGAACGACCTTCATCTTATTGATTCTGCCGGCCACTCACGGTTACCGGGATGTGACCGCTCAACAGAGCATCGCTTTTTGGAGCTACAGATGAGATCCAGGTGTCCGTGCTAGGCAAAGTAGAAGTGTCCACCGAGTTCATATATACATTTAATGAAGCCCATTAATTTATGTCCTACAAGTGTTTTTGCTGCCGGCCGTTGTGCTGTCTGCATCAACTGGTCGCGCATTTTGCATCTTCGTGTGGGGCATTTTCTGGCTTGGTATTTTCGTATAGTCAGCCTCCATCGGCATCCTTGGATGGCGTGCGATCGTTCGGCATAAATTACGACCCCTGTCCGTGTCACACCATTTGCCCTTGTAGTTCTTGCAAATTCCACAACAATCATTTCCCATTAATCCAACTGGATATATACCTTGCGTGACTCATCATATGCCAAGTACCGAAATATACGAATTATTTCTCCTTACTGACAAACCGGCAGCAATAAATGTATCGAAGCTTTAAAATAATTAGAAATTACCATAAGCGAAATTAAACTCGAAGGAAAAATAAAAAGGACCGTTAGTTTGCTTAGAAATACGAACTTTTTTTAAAAGGCGGCAAACTGCGAAAGCATGAAAATTTTCGTAACCGTGAATGATAAACTTAAATGGGATTGTCCGATAAAATTGTGTATGTTAAGCGATTTTCCCTTTCCTAAAATTTCCTTATGGGTATCTTTGGTATTGGATAAGTTTATGATTTCCCTTAAAATAGCGGTGAACACTTCACAATTTTTAGTATTCTCGAGCGACTGACCATAAATTTGTTTTTTCTCTGTATTTATAAAAATATGCAAAGTAAGATGTCTTAAAGACATGAATGTTGGTAGTGAGTTTTGAGATATTCTTTCTAATTCATATTTACAAATGTCATATTTACAGACTCATTTAAATGCGAAAACTCGTTGCCGACAAGATGAGCGTGCAAAATAAAATTTGGCAACTATTTTGCCTAAGATCCATGAAAACGATTCAATAGTAAACCACCTCCTTAAAAGGCAGCTAACTTACGTCTTTCACCAAAGACTTTCTGTGTGCTTTTTTTAAATATTGTCTTTCTTTTTTTGTTTTTGTTCTGTGGCATTAAATAGCATAGAAAATTTATAGATATCCAAAAACCTCAGTTTTTGCCCAATTTATGCCTAGTTTCCTCCAATTAACAAGATTGGAAGTGCATTTTTCTTCAGCAAAAGGCTTTCTGCGCCAAAAATCGACCAATTCTACCTCGAATTAGTTACGTCACCTTTTGTATTTAGCATTTTCGTATTACCTGCCACGCATTACTGTGCCCCCGTAATATCTGAGTTAATCCAGGCATCCAGCCTGAAATATTCATGATTTATTTTCTCGGGACTGTATCCTACCCAAGAAATTTCCACTGATTAACATTAACTGTTGTCAAATTAACTCTTTTGACTGCTATGTTTTGTGACCAGAGTCTAGGAACGTGAGATTCAGATTTACTAAGGTACTAGACTACACTAAAGTACCCTTTCGAAGAGAATAACCGTAGGAACGGATTTCTGCAAAAAATACAGTTAACAATTAGTACATGGGCGTACTCCGATCTCGCCCAGGATTCACTAACCCTGGCTTGTTTCGTCTGGCCAATTGTGTGGACATTTCCACTTTTTTACTCAACGAAACAATTATATTACTCGCCAACTTTAAGTAACTAATTTTTTATTACTTGCAAACGTTAGGACTCTGAGATACGCGTATTTCTGGGTTATTAGCCTTCATCGGTCAGAGTTACCTGACTCGAGTATAGCCACAGAAACTGCCGCTACACTCGAGTTTTCAACCCGGGACCAGTAAACTAGAGACGACTGTCCTATCCACTGAGCCGCCAGGTCCACGTCTTGCCAGTTTTTTTCGATCGGGATGTAAATTAGTACATGGGTGTACTCCGATCTTGCCCAGGATTCACCAACCCTGGCTTGTTTCGTCTGGCGAATTTTGTGGCCTTTCCACTTTTTACTCACCAAAACAATTATGTTACTCGCTAACTTTAAGTAACCAATTTTTCCAGTAATAAAAACAGTTAACTATATAGAGCCTTCAAGAAATCGAAGCATCGATTTTACCTCAGCCTACAAATTTTCCAACAGCGACAAGCATTAGTGATATCACCTTCTCTATAATGTAGTATCACTTCGGTTTCCTATTAGAAAACATACCTGAGGACTTGAACCAGTCCTGCTTGATTTGTTTCAGTAATTGGGCTCTTCGTGATAATTTGTTCAACCTTTGTCTTCTTTCAGTTTTCTGTTATTAACGCTTTTAAAAAAAACTGCTGCCAGTTTCTTTGAGTGTGAGTTGGGATGCAGTGCAAGAGCCGGTCGTCACGATTTGAGTGACTTTTTAACTTTTCTTCTCGGTTTACCATTTTTATTACCTCAGTGGTGCAGAGTTCTTGCAATTTATCATAACTGCTTACCTTGGCAAGGCGTGAATGCAACCTTTTTTGATGGGAGTTGCCATGGTGTCAGCCCGCCAGTCTCAGACCCAGAAATAATGTTTAAAGAGGCTAGGCGGTGTTTTCTGAAAACACCTGCCCTTCCAAGCACTGTACCACCTAACATTTCCTGCTGACTCTCATTGCCAGAAGACAATCCTTACTCCTGGATGGAGGAGAATAAAATGTGTACGTGCCCTGAGCCCGCAGCCATCGCCACTTATATCATATCGTGCCATTAAATGGTGTTTTTTCTTTACTGTCGTGCTATGGTATCCTTTCCCTCTCTTACGCGTCGCCCCCACGTAAACAGTGCCTTTTTGTCCACTACTTGCTTGCTCTTCTAATTTCCATAAGCTGTTGTCTTAATGAGTTAGCAGCGCGCTGCGTTCACCCCTTCCCATTTACATGCAGCTTGCAAGTTCAAGTTTCTCACTTTAGTTAGACGTCAGCGGATGCTCACACACACCTTCACTCTACTTTTTCATAGTCCGCCTGTGCCTTTCTTTGTCGTCCTCAGTCCTTTTTGCCATGAGCTCCACTACTTTGCAGTACGCATCCTACCTGCAGTGATGGAGTGCAGTTTTTTGAGAGCTCTTCTGGCAACGAATGTTTGTGTGACCCCCCCCCCCCCCCCCCCTCCACTTAATTCATAGGCGTAGGCGTGTAATACGGGAACGGTGGCAATGCGGACATAGCAGTTTAAAAGACAGAAAAGAGCAGTAATGCGTTGGTGTTTAAACAAATTTGTATGCGTGGAACAATCGGGGCCACTAACTACCTCGGCGGCCAACGACTGCGGGTGGGGGGGGGGGGGGTGAAACAAGCCATGGTGACAAGCGGGTCGGCACGACACCACAGACGGCCAACAAAGATAGTGGCGGTGGTGATACAAGCACCATTAAGATGCGAATCAAACGCAGCAGCACAGCCGGTATTGGCAAGCTACACAAAGGGTGGCTGTAAAACTGAATGTCCAGTCTCTGAAGGCGGGCTGATGGAATTACTAACCGAAACTTCAGTAACACAATTAACCTCTCCCGGTGAACGCTCATCCGCCACCTTCACCTGGGCGTCGCATTTTCATTACTATTCCTGCCCACCGTCGTCGTTCAAGTAGGCCAGTTTTTTAGCACTGCATTAGACTGTAATGCTGCACGCCTACCTACACGCTAACGCTAACCCAGTGCGGGGTGTTCGTTCGTGTTTGCATTCGTTGCCGCGGTAGTAGGGTCGCACAAGCATTAATCGCTGCTTTCTCTTAAAATAACCCAAAGCTCTAAGACCACAGCCCTCAAAATAGTCTGCATTTTACTAAAAAGAGCACCGGCTCTATCAAAAGCCACATTTTCATTCATTCGATATTTCGGATTCACGCACTCGAATTCTTCGCCCACATCGGAGTCCGTCAGGTGTCGCCGCGTCATCGTATGTGTGGGTTGTTGGCGCCAAGATTTCTCAGCAGCAGTTCGACTCACCGATGCTGTAATCGGAGCTGTTGGTCGCCCACGCGCGCCTCGCTTGAATAATTAGTGACATTACAATTACTAGCCCTGCAAAAACACGCAGTCGGTTGGTCCGAAATCGCAAGGCTCATGCTCATGATACCATCGCTACGCGTTATCAGTAGTATCTGGACTGGGAAGGACAGTAGCCTAAACCAAAAACATTAAAAGCAGTTGAACACTTTCTGCACGTCCTAGTTTATTTGGAACATAAAATTTATTTTAGCAAATAAATATCTTATCATCTTTAATTATGCGTGTACGTTTGGGGCACGCTGCATAGTGAAGCAGAAAGCTGATCACAGGTTTCACGCGTTTAATATTTTGACGGTTCGATAGCAGATGAGCGGTCCTCGGCGGAGGTTAGTTTTGTCTGAAAGTAGTCAAAGAGTAACAGCCCATAAATATGGCGAAGAGAAAGATGATAATGCAGTATTTTAAACGGGACCTTCTCGTCTGGCGTTTGTATTTTCGTTTCTCACGAGAAATAAAATTACACTAACGCGAGCTTTCTGTATGTCTGACTATTGTGTATTGATACTTTTTAGGCCTGCTTTATCTGTGGCCCTTTCTTCTTACGGAGGTGGTGCCGAGTGTTTTTGTAGGATTCCAACTTATCAACCGGGTTTCATTTTATCAGACTGCCTTTTTCGTTCAGGCAAATTTATTTTCATAACGCCGCATTACTTACGCAATCTCAAAGGGCAAATCTGCGACCGTTCTCTCCGTTAGCCAGGGTGGTGTGTTTACTGACATTCCTGCTCCAGACTGTTGGCTCGTGTTTTGTCCTTTGCATAAGCGGTCGTTTATCGGCAGTGTCTCTCTTTGCTTGGTGGCACGGTTACAGCTGGGAACGCGACATATGCCTACGGGAATGTTTACTGTTGGCAGCCAATCCGTCAGCTGCGTTGGCGGTCGTCTGATTGTTATCGGAGACTGGTAGCCTAGGGGTATTAGCGATACTACAATGAATGCTGCAGGCTTATCTTTTGCCAGTCAACCGTACCAAAACTTCAGGTTGGGAAGGCCTGAGATGTAGGTCCAGTTTCTTCTTTAATTGAACACTCTACCTCTATCCCGACGTTTATTATGTGCTAATGTGGCGAATCTGGTGTAGCAGTAGTCTTCAACCACTCGCGGAAGTGTGTGGTAATCATAGTGTTCACTAATGCTTAACATTGATTCTATTGTTCCACCCTTAACAATTGCCTGCATTTCCACAAACGCGCCCTGTAGTTTAAATGTCGGATGAAGCAAGTTGATCCAAGCGGGGGTTTAAAGGGAACAGTTGTTGGGATTTTCAACTTTTCCTTAAACACACAGAGCGCGCCGAAGCGGCTCTTGTCTAACAAATTTTTGGCAGGGCAGAAACTTTCCATTGCTTTCCATCTCATGTCTCACGGGAGCATACAAAGTTGAGTTAGTTCCACCTGAGCTGTCCTGGAAGCCTTATGTAGATGACATAAGCAGTATAGGTTCCCAGCAGTCAAGCCACTGCTCGGACTTACGTGTGGGCGAGGCTTCAGGAAGTTCGTTGTTGCTAGGGCAGCCAAGTCGTGTAAATTCCCTCTGTGCATCGTCTAACGCGTGGGTTGTTTCCTCGAGCATAGAGAACAGTCAGTCGGTAGGAACTACTTATATGCCTCCCCCCAACGGGACATGCCATGAGTAACCATCCGTACTAAAGGTGGCTTTGCGCCAAATCCCACGGAAATTTGAGGTTGGACCATGGTTAAAGGTATAACTACGGTTAAGGCTTGGGTTAGGGTTAAACATAGACTTAGGGCAGCAATGTTTATTCTTCCTGTAATTTGACGCAAGTCAGCCTGCGTTACGTGGGTGTAGGCAGTGGGCGGCGTCCCTATTCCAGTGTTTTGTCGGAGGGGGGGGGGGGGGGGGGGGGGGGGCATAAGCAATTCCAATTTAGTCCTAATTCTTCTTCGCCTTTTCTCTTCTGCGTTCAAGTTTTCCTTTCTTGTCTTTTCCCTCGTTACTTCTTTCCACCCTTTTCTCAGCCCCCCGACGAGTCATTTTCTCTTTCACCTGTTCTGTGTCTCACAGCGTCTTTTCTGTACTTTGTCCCCTTTTCGTCCTCACATTATCCCAACTGAGCCTTACCGCCTCACGCAGTGTCTTTAAGTTTTCCCGAATTTTTTTTCGCCACAAATTTTTTCTGTCTTTTGCATGCTTTTCTTTTAGTTCGCTACGTCAACTGCATCAGCAGCGCTGCCACAACCTAACTTCCTCGGCTTACCTTACTCAAAACCTGCTTATTCTCAGAGCCACAGTGCATGCCTGCATACGGACATTTATTCACTTGTTCTTCTTGCCTCTGAACTCTCTCTATATATATTGTCCCTATTGTTTTTTTTACTTTTCAGGTCTCCTTCGAGAAATGCTCAAACCCATTGGTAAGTTAGCTTATACCCTAACAGTATTGAAAATTTCTTTCTCAGATGGCAAGTCAGATGAAGGAATAACATTCACCGGGAGAGGTTTATTAGATGTCTGGCGCTTCGGATAGTAGTAGCAGTGTCGTCCACCCATATTCGAAGACTGAATTTTCAGGGTCACAGCTTTCGTGACTTGCATCTCACACAGTTGTAACGGCACTGGTGACAGTGAGCTGTGAGTCATACGCGACAGCATAGCCAGTATTGACAGATTACGCACACGCACATGCAACGAGAGCCGTGTTCAGTCTCTGAAGATGTGTGGATGCCACTACTATCCGAAACGTCAGAAGTCTAATAAACCTCTCCCAGTTAACGCTGTTCATTATCTTACACTGCTACACCTTTCCGCTGCCGTTTCATTTTCCTTGGCATTTCGGAGGTTTCCCGTCCATTGGTTGACACTTTGTGCAGATATTATCCACCACAAAACGTTGTGATATCGTCGCCTCCGATGTAGGAAATGACCTATATGCTGCACGTGAATACGGCCCCCGCGATGGACTGCGCTTTCAGATGCGTGGGACCAAGCTGAAGTTAGACTGCTCCACAGCACGCGATTCTCTGGTCACGCCCAGTCTGCATGAGACCATACTTGCGTCGGCTGGTACGCGTTAGACGTAGGCTATCTCGGCGCATCAGACACTGCTTCCATACCCTGCACCAGACGGCTGACAGACCCAGACAGTCGAGTGGTGTATGAGAAACGGGAGGGGGTAGCGAGAGACCGACAATGAGACATCCATCTCCACGACACATCAGTGCAGTCCTCTCTCAAATAGGTTTTGCGTGCTTGAATCTATCAGTACACTGTATGCGTTGTGTCTTATGAGGTTACCCACTGGCAACGTAACCCGATCGTTCTTTGGACTGGGACTTGAGCTGCCTTGACTTTGTCGTATTCTGAACTTAAGGGAACCCTTGCTGCTGTGAGATTAGATCCGCCGTTACGGAAGCCTGTTACATACTTTGTGGGTCAAGGTGTGTGTAGCATGCATAGGCAGACTGTCCACCATTGCGCCAGATCGTCTTGTCAGGGCCAGGTGCTGCGCTATTCCGTGTAAAACGTGGTCGATGTCATGATTCGTGGCGGTATAACTCTCGTAGGCATGTGTTTAAATTATGCCTCTGCGTATTCCGCAAGCGATGGGGGGGGGGAGGGGGAGAGCGTGTCTTTCTGTTTTGATGTTAAGCACACTTTGGTGCGTGGGACCTTTGTGTTATGCCATACCAGATTCCTAGTTCCACCTCTCTGGCCGGAGCTGGCACTGTTCATGTCGGGCGTCCGTTGCCTTAGTTGTAGCTACAGTGTAGCAGAAAGTCGGTAGATGTTTGCTGCATGGACCTCACAATGTTCGCACATTTTTCATTTCCAGGATCCTCGACCGACGAATCTGCCGCTATCTATGCTTCCATTGTTTCTTCTACTCCTTCAGATTTTTCGTAATTAGCTACTTCCTTCACCAGCCTTACTCGCTCGAGTAAATCATCGTGAGGGGGGAGAGGGTGACTGTTTTATGATTGTCATATGTGGCGTTTCCTGTAACGGCGTCGTTACTGCCGTTTGCTCTCTTTCTCCCCGACTAAAGCGAGAGGGTGCGTGCAAGAGCTGTAGGGGCTTCACCCGTGTGGATACTTTTGTACCGTTTTTCGTTCCTGTTCCATCTGGTCTCAATCCTTATGACTTTCAAGAAGTGTACCAGGGCTTCGGGCGTTTTAAGCTCACGCAATAAACAACCCGTTTGCTACACCTATGAAGACCGCGAAGTAGGTAACCCTTTATTTTGCCTTGTGGACATGTGAATACTATGAAAGTGCAGAAGTTATGTTATGCCTTTGAAGGCACTTGATTCCTCATCCTTCTTTCTACTTTAATTTGGAAATGCTCCAAAATTCTGAAATAATGTATCGAGGAAAGGTTTAACTTTCTTTCCTATCGAACCTATTTTCGTATGTCATTGTGCGTACACGTTCGTTTTCGTGTTTTCCTCATCTAGGAGTGGACTGGAAATCTTTAAGCTCTCCTGCTCTGCTACCCTTGACGACCGACTTCTTCCCCGAGGCAGCCAGCCTTCGTGGCGAATGTTACATGGTGCATGACTATCGCGTGGTGCCAAACACCCTGCAAGAACATGTATGGCAGGAGCTCTACGAGTGCGTGTCCTTCCTGTATTTGACACGTTTTCTCGTTTCTTATTTTATTAGCTGAAGGTGAATTCATTGGAAAAAAGATAAAAACCAAGCTTTACATTCGGGGATACTTATAGTCCTTCAAAGTGATTATACGAATTCTTGTCAAGTACTCATATAGTAATGTAAATACGGCAGTAAGCAGCTATTTGTTTTGTGACTTAGGGCGCTTGATGCGGTTAAATGGTTTTTTTTTCTGTAGCCCCAGTGTGTGACGCCTTATTTGTGTGGTAGAGCCCGCCAACGTAAATATTGCTTCCTACTCAAGATCTCAGACAAAGCTTTCGAACCTTCATCTCAGTTGTGCATCTTGTTTTATGGGTTTACAACCTTCGATATCATTTTCCTCCTGCTCCATCCCCTCAGGATTATAATTAGCTTTTGAAAGGATCTGCGTTCCTTAGCTAAGATTTTCCGTGTCCTGATTAGCTTGCTTAACTCGCCTTGTTCCCTTAGCAACGCTTACCTATTGAAGTGCGCTGTTGAGCTCAGATCGCAAGGGATTTCTTCATTCCGTCTTCATTTTTACTTAGTCAATTATTCTCTCCCATTGATTATTTTTTCTAATCTTTCTCTTCATCAAAAAAGGTTTTTCATTTGGTCACTTTTCGTTTGCTGTCCGGTAATCAAGAGGCTTTTTCATCATTGTTGGCAGTTAAAGTACTGGCTTCATTGTGGTTCACTGATGACTTCTAGGTATTACTTTTTACGGCACCAGTTGCCTTTTGTGAGCTTAGAACTCGGTGGTTTCTGTCTTATCGTATTTTACATGGAATTTATCTGTTTGGCACAATGACTGAAGCGTTCAGGTGCTTGAACGGAAAGCCTTTTCGGTCGCCACCTTTAGCCTATACCTCTTACAGTTTTAATCTGCCCTCCAAAAAAACTATCCTTTTATTGCGTATTGCCACAAACAGCACCCTGTTACCGCATTTCCCCACCCTATTCTGCGCATCAAAATTCCCGAATTCTTTATTTTTTCATATCCACTGTCAGAGCTTGCATGTGGAGTATTCGAGAATCGCACTGAGATTACCCTCAGATTAACACTTTGCTTCTTAAATGCGCATTCCTTTCTGTGGGATTACTCCATATTCTTCTATCACATCCTGGGAATTATCGTGGGTGTGACTGAATGCATTCCTGTGCATATGTGTTCCCTCAACAGGCACTTTGCTATTTTGCACAAGGACAAGCTGCTTTTTTAAAGACTGCCAACTAAAACTGGTATTGCCACGATCGCCTTACACAGCTTACATTGCAGAGGAAGCGGTAATTGCGTTCTATGCGTTCCTCGTGTGCGTCTTATTACTCTAAGTAGCTTTGCGAGTTTTTCCCCTTGTCGATTCCCAAAGATGCTTCTGTGAGCGCGATCATAGCCGTGCATTATCGTCCATTTTTCCTTCATAAAAAGTTTCATTGTGAGGTTCTGAGGCAGTCTTTTCGCAGTACTTGCCTGGATTGTTTTGCAAACTATTTGAATGGGCGATCGTCTTGCTAAAATACGCTCATGTTGTCTATTTTCCGAATTATTACTGTGAATTGAACTGAACCGTAACTCTCAGCTGAGCACAACGGACTCGTCTGTCGTCTATGACTGTTGTGTTGGTTATTCTAGGAAACGGAAAATTTCAAATTGTGCGCCACTGTGCTGGTAGAGGATCATTATTCCGGAAGTTTTATTTTCTAAGATGCGCTCATGTACTCCCATTTAACCTTCCGTCAATGAGTGATTCTTCGCTGCATAAGGATTATCATCCCTCTACTCAGTTGAATTCCAAATTTGCGAACGAAGTAAACGCATTGTCTTGCGCATTCATTTGTCAATCGTCCAATGTTCGACTCGTGTAGGAAACAAAATATCTTCTAGGGAGGGGAAAATTCGGCATAAGATACTGTAAAAAGGTATGCTTCGATTGTAAGACTAGCTCTTGCCTACTGGACGTTTCCACTGGTGCCAGATAATTAAATGACTAACTAAAGCCTGCTGGACCTGGTGAATGTGTCTCGTGGACCAGCGACGACAGTACGACCATGTTATTTAGGGTCTATTTTGGCGTGATGCCTACCCTGTAAAATGCTGAAGAGAGCGACGACACCAGTATGACATGGCGAACATGAAATCTCCTCTGACGCAGCCGTGTTACTCGTACCTTACGTCCTCATGAAAACCAAGTCGAGGACTTGCGTAACCCGAACCTCCATGTTTATACCCGTTCATCTGTCGCGATTCGACCACAGCCTTTGCAGAAGCCAAGTCTTCTGAACCGCTGCCCGCAAAAATGCATGATATTTGACACCTCAGTGATCCTAGTAATGCCTGTGTCGGACTATGGCCTTCTGAATGGGCCGCATGATGGATGCGCTAGATCAGGGCATGGCGTGCAATATTCGGGTTGCGCTCCGATAGCAAATATAGAACATTGGAGGGGGACTTTGGTAACAGGCGTTGATGCAGGCTCAGGCGCCAGCCACTTGTGGCCTTTTTAACACCCACTCCACGGTGTGTGTGTGTCGTAGCCCACTCCACGGTATCTGAGTCAGGCGTGGTGGCTCCGACCGTTCCTCTCACCTGCGTCTGATTTCGCCTCCGGTCTTCTTGACTCTGGCTCGACACTGGGCACAGGTGGTTGAGCGAAGGGAGAGTGCGGTAGATGCGATGCAAGTCTACTATCACCTAAAACTAGTCCGCTTGAAGGTCGGCGTCTCTGCACCACCATGCTGTGGAGCTCATTATGGGCCTCGTCAGAATCTAAGGTCCAACTGTTGGGTGGCCAATCTCGAATGACATTTAAACTGGAATTGGAATTGAACATGTTAGTGATCCTATCAATGCCTGCATCCGACTTTCTCCAAACATGTTTGCACATTGAGGCCAATTTCAACTGTCCTGTCGTCGCCTTCGAAATTCTTTGCAGGAGCTGCTAGTTTATAGCGGTAGCCGTCTCACTGATTGGACGTCTTATACAATGGTCCCACTATTTGATGGTGGAACGACTGCTCTTTTCCCTAGGCGATCTGCAGCTCACGTGATTACACCGTAAGACTGTAGCCTCCGCGCGGCATTTCTGTGAAAAAACCGTCGTATTACCCTTCTGAGTCGTGAAGTGCGCGCTAGCTAAAGGTCATACGAAGGGCTCTATGGGATTGTGAAGACAGTCCGTTGCAATGCTTCGCCTGCATCGCGAATCATAGATACCTAGCGTACACTAACAGTGCCACCAGGAGGCATGAGTGTGGCGGACATATTTATGTTGCTAACTTTTGATTCCAAAAAACTGATGTTCAGCGGTAGGCAAGCAGGTAGCCCTTGTTGTATCCGGAACCCCGCCAAGTGGGCCTCAATCCCGGCGGTGAGGAGGAGGAGGAGGAGGAGTCGGCGCAGCATAGTCAGGAGTGGCTGCTCTGTCATAAAAAAACAGATTGAGAGGAGAAGAGATGGATCCACCATAGGGAGGTTTGGTGTAGCAGACCTTGGCCGCCCTGAGAGCGGGTGGGAACGCGGTCGAAGATGCGTCTGCTGTGGTTCCCATGTTCAGCGGTAGCATCACCTGACTGACTGGGTGGCCTTCTTGGCCCAAATTTCGAAATCCGAGGAGGTACCCAAAAACCGACACATCCTTATCCCGAGAGTGGCCATCCAGACACACGACAGACCTCAGTTGCGCTGCCTTTAGGCTTCTCGCATTCTTTTTAACGGCCTGTTCTGTCCCCCGCATCAGGGTTTACTCCGTGAGACTTTGAACTCCAGCTAGGCTGTGGCTATAAACCCCGAACCGCCGATACCATCACTTTTTATGAGTAACCCACTTTTGTTTTTGTGGATTTTTCCCCGATTCTTTGCCGTTACTCTGGCTATATTATGATTTGGTACTGGTCGCAGTGGTTGATTCAGACCTACCCTATGCAACACTGATAAACGGAGTGTGTGTCGTAGCCCATTGTTGGATCGGGAGTCCCCGTCGGTGTCCAAACTGGTTGTAGTTGGGAGACGGAGAGAAGCCGAGACCTCGACTAGCTTGTGCCAAAGGTCCGCGGATGTGAGTTGGGTGCCTGGCCGGGAACTGCAGGCGAACAGATGGTGACAGTCATACGGAGAAACGCCACAGTCAGGACAGCTGTCGGATGTAGACGGGTCGAGCCGGTGTTGGTGTTGGTGTTGGTGAAGGAGCATTCAGTAGTCTCTACGTATTTGAGCCAAAGGGGGTGATAAATGGAGTCGGGAGAGGTGGCGGGGGAGCGAATTCTTATTTGCATCTGCAGGGCTGTCTCTCGCAAACCTTTTTATGTGTATGTTAAACTTAGAACTTGTTAACTGGGCGCGCTGGTTTTGCTATCGATTTTTATCCGTTCTTTTGGCCTCCTAATTATGCCGGTAGCGTATCTGCGCTGGCACACTCCGTTTTAGACCTGCACAACTCCCTGACTCGGGTGCAATATGCAAGATGGAAAGGACTTTAGTCTCTGAAGTGGTACGATTAAATGGGTCCACGCACCCAATCAGACACTACATGCGTGTTAGCAGCGTGGCTTGTCTGCCTGCCAGCTGAAGTCGCACAGTGAGCTTTGCGTAAAAATCGAAACTCAAAATTGTCATTATGTCTGAATTCGGTGCCTATTGAGGTTTGAAATGCAACGGACTTCGTCAGGTTATAACTGTCGCCTTCTATAAAATGACTAAGTAAGTATTCACTTATTGTCTCCGTTATGGTTGTTTCTATACGAGCAGTATGTTAGGCGGGTAAATCGACCCCAGTATGATTAAATTCACGGCTCATAGTGAGCCTCGTAGCTCAGTGGTAGAGCGTTGGCTGCGCAAAAGCCTTCCGTGTTGTGTGGATTCGACTACCACCGCGAGTTTTTTTCACAAGTAGGTCAACTGAATTCTTAAAATCTGTCAAACCCTCCTAATAAGTATTCACTGACGCATTGCTTAGACCTCATTTATCCTGTATGATCTTGTTCGAGTTTCCGATCACATTTTGTTGGAGGCCGGGACTGGTTGCTGCTGCTCCACTCTCCTTTATCTTTTCTGTCAATGTCCGCTTACTAGCCACTATTATTGTTATCTCACGTACCGGCGAATGAAAGCAGTCTCTGAACCATAAAGTTCGTCCCATCGCACCAGCCTTGTGCAATTTGCCGAATCGGTACCTGGGCCTTTTTGCCTAGCGCTTGGAGTAGACCACACCAAGCGTGCGAATTACTCTTCTTCGGACCTTTGCGCCCTCTCCATCCCACACCTCCACAATGCCCTACCTGACCATACAGCCGACGCCTAACATTGCCTTTTCTGGCGTTCTCGTTCAAGGCCACTTGCCTCAAGGTCATGCACTTGCGGTGAGCGCTTTCAGACTGTCTTATCTGTCCACATGCATGACCGATTTCCACTCGGGCACATATGCCACTCTACACAATATCCACCTGGGGAAATGCAACGCACCAATTGTATAAAAATTAAACTTGCTTCATAACCCTATTAAGCCCGCTGCTAAGGCTGTATTACGCGCCCTCCCTCTCTCAAATACCATGACTAGACGCAGTCAACGCTGGCCCTGGTTTCGTCACTGGCCATTGCTGTCTAGGACAGCAACTGTGAGTTTTGTGCACAGGTGCCTTCCATCTCTTCTAACAACTCGGGATTAGAATCTGATGATTTTCTTCTTCCGAGTACAAAGACCTACGATTTCGACGCTATAGCTGTAGATAGGTTGGAACTAAAGGCTATTAGGATGAATCGGCTTCCCTGATATCTGTCTTGGTAGCCCCTGACCTAGCACTTTTCCCCCTATTGCGTATACGCCCGACAATTTTTTCTGTTTGTCCGGGGTCGAACGCAATTACAATGTGGTAGACGAACATGCAGAATTTGATGATGTCATGATATTTCATATGCTCCGGTTGAACTACTCATCCTCATTGCATGTTGATGAAACTAATAGTTCCATAAGAAATCGGGATAGGCACATAAGCTGCGGAGTCTTTATCAGATATTTGGGTAGGCATGATGTTGAAAGCGTAAAATAACTTAATGAGAACTAAAGTTAGGAGAAATTGTGCAGTCACCAGCCCGGCGGCGTGGTATAGCCCAGTACTTCGAACCCGACTAATAGGGACAAGAAGGAAAGAGAACAGTTCCGATAAGAAACCTTTATTCAGGACGATACAGAGGCAGCGGAATGTAATTAGCATGTCCACCACAGCCTATTATGAGGCATTGGTCCTTCTAGACTAATCCTGACCAATCGCATGCGAGGGGTGTTCTGGTGTGCATGCTAATTTGTAGTTACCCACGCTGCGAGGCTTTTCGAGAACATCTGCAGTGCACGTGTGCGTGGGCGTCGCATGCGCTCGGGGCACGCGCGGCCGGCCTGCGGCCGTGACTCAATTGGCGTGCGTTTCTCGTCTCCATAACACGGCGGATCTAGTGGCTTCGTCTGATGGCCGGAATTTTTTAAGCAGTTAGGTCATACGTTTGGACACGGAAGCATAAATCCCTCTACTTCTAGCCAAATTGAGGTGTTTGACCTACTCCCGCGCCCTAACTTTCATACTCTTAATTCTAACCCTTGGAAACTATCGCAAGACCACCTACAATATAATGGGGCGTCTATATCTCCATGTCCTACTGATTACGTGATTAGTTTCGCCCTGTCATGGTAAGAGTTGTTGGGCATAATGACCCAATTACCCCTCTCGTTCCCCAATATCCTTAAATAACTATTGTTCCATAGTATACAACCCTAATCACGCTTGGCGAAGTCTCTGTGTAACCAAAACTGGTTCAGCTATACACCTTCCTTCCTTATCCCTCACGTTATGTCTGGGTCACACTCCGGTCCATTTATGTCTTTCTCGTCCTAAGCTGCTAGCTTACTGAACCGTTAGTTCTGTGAATATGCAATGGCCGTAAGCAGTTTAAAAATAGGTAAGGATGATTCGTATGACCGCCTAAACAAGACACGGGAACAAATATAAATATAAATTTATTTATTTACCAAGGTTCGTGTCAACTGTAGGTTTAATCTCTGGACATGGCCGATTTTAAGATTAAGTTTGCAACTCGGCTTTATGTTGGGATTAAAGTTCAGACATGGGAATATTTGCTCAGCTCTGGGAGCAGGCCAACCCAAACGTGCGTGTTGCTCTTCTTAGGACCTTTTTGCCCACACCCCATCTCACGCCTCCACAATGCCCCACCTGCCCACGCAGCCGACGCCTAACCTCGCCTTGTCCGGCGTTCTCGTTCAAGGTCAGTTGCCTCAAGGTCATACACTTGCGGTGAGCGCTTTCAGACTGTCTAATCTGTCCACATGCATGACCGATTTCCACTCGGACACACGTGCGTCCAGATAGTCGCGGCTGTCCGAGCACCATTTGAACACACCACCCCTCGGCCGATACAGCATATGCCACTATAAATGATATCCTCCTCGGGTACTGCAACACACCAATTGTATAGAAATTGAACCCTATTAAGGCAGCTGGTAATGCTGTCCGACGCGCCCTCCCCCTCTCAAATCCCATGACTGGAGACAGTCAAGCTGGCTCTGGTTTCACCAGTGACCCTTGTTGTCTGAGACAGCAACTGTGGGTTTTGTACCTTCCGTCTTTTCTGACAACTCAGGATTTGAGCCTGATGATTGTCTTCCTCCGCGTACAAACACCGACGATTTAGATGCTACAACTGTAGATAGGAACTGCCCACAATGTATATGGCCTTGTGGTAAGTTCCAGGGAAATGAGGTTTACGATTAAGGTGCGGGTTAGGGTCGGGATGGTGTCAAGGTTTAAGGTCTAGGTTCGTGTCAACTATAGGTTTTATTCCTGGAAATGGCCGATTTTAAGATTAAGGTTACAATTTAGTTTTACGTTAGGGTTAAGATTAATGCACCTGAATGTTTACCCTTCCGCAAGGTCACTTATTTTAAGTGCGCAGGACCTTTCCATTCCCATGTACTATTCAGGTGGTCATAAAAGTTATTCTGACTAAAGACAAGGTTCACTAAAGTCCATAATATCATTTAATGTTGCATCTTCGTCACCTCTGCCTTTTTCAAATTCATCTCGGGAGAAAGTTTTCAGCCTCGTACACACAGTCTGCATTCCATTTAATTCCAGGCATCTCGCGCGTACACAGTGGACACAGTCAACGGAATCGCAGCATTTGTCGGCAGAGGCATGTGCCTGATCGGATGTGCGTGTGTGTCACGCTGATGCCGGTTTCGGTCCTCCCGTGGACCAGACTTAAACCAACCCGATGCCCCTGTCTCTGACACGGCGTGCAAACGCTGATTTGGACTTCGGCGTGTAGCGAGGTCCTGCTTTTTTAGGCCCGCTGACCCACTGTCTAACAAACTCTTGTTTTAGGCATTACCGGTGGAAACTCTTGTTTATTCCTTGGCGGTGCTTAGTGGCCGCCGCCCTCTTGTGTCTGAATCACTTTGCTGACACAAACCGTGTGCTGAGTCATAGTACCGCGTGGGTAGTAATCAGACGTTGAGAAAATGGACGGTAAGGATGACTTGTATGGTCGCCTAAACAGGACGCGAGAATTGGAGGGCACCACCCACGTAAAGTAGTTGGACCAACGATGAATCTCAGGAAGGGTAAATACTTCCATCTCTTAATCCTGACGTAAAACTAAACCGGCACCTTAATTTTAACCCTAGCTCTACCCTAAAACTGAACACTGCAGTTAACGGAAATTCCCTACAGAGGTCGCACGGAAATAGGTAGGCCTAATTTCCATAGCATAAGCTTCATCCTTGAATAATTTGTTCGTGCTTGATGTTTTCTGCCTCTGGTGTTGTTTGATAAGATGTCTGGCAAAAAATCTGATTTTTATAATAGCTGACCTACTTAATTATATATTCTGGCACTCATTAGCGAATCGGTTGGAAAGATGCCGCTGGAATTTCGCTCAGTGTAACTATCTTCTGCGGTTACTTGCACCAGGAATCGCATGTTCTCTGACGCCAAAAGGCCTTTGCTTGTTGATTGTACTCCATTTTTTTCTTTCTGATGAAGTCCACTGTGCGAGCTAAAAGGCGAATCAGACGCGTCAACTACGGTCGATGAATATTTTAAAGTTTTTCCATCTTCGTCCGAAAAGAGGGCTTCTGCCTTCCATCTTCGTTAAAGCTTTCAAAATGAGGCGGTTCATGAAACCTCTTACTTGTTCGCAGGCCTTTTTTGTGTTCATTCCTAGACTGTTTATCGCACTTAGAAGTCGTGAGTGCTGTAAAGCAAACCACGCATTTGATGGTTTACACCTCATTTGGGACACAACTGCGCAGATTTGTGCGTCGAACTTTTTAGGGAGGAAGAAGCTCTGGTTCCTGAAGTTAACTTATTTATCCCAATCTTGCCTCATCTGATTTACTCAAACTTCAAAAAATCCAGTTTCAAGTTAGCCGACTTTCCGTTAAAGAAACACTCTCAACTGCCAACGTTGTCTACCATAGCTGTTGGCACAAGCGAGTGTCAGAAGGTTAGGAAAAGTCGGTTTCTGTCCAAAAAGTATGTTTTTATCAGCGTAGACAATTATTCTGCGCGAGCGGGGGCTTTTGCATTGCGCGTTAAACTAATAGGTAGGACGAACAGCTTCTGAGTTATCTGGCCTGCTCATCTGGGCTCCGGTCAGCGTGTTTCATCAGATTGATCAGTAACTGGCCTGTCTCATTATTTTGCTCATCTTTCTCTTCCTCTGATGTATGTTGAGGATCGTCTGCCGACCCGAGGTTCACCACCGATGCCATGAAAACCCCCCTATCTACCGTCTGTTTCCGTACAGGCGCTCGCTACGCAGACTGTGATTTTGACTGGTTTCGCTTGCCGTATAAGCATCGATGAATACTCATCCTTTCCCGCGGCCGCTGGGTTGTCGCATATGTTCTTCGTTATCGTCCACTAGACTCTAGTTCTCCAAGACACCAGTTTCACTTTTGCCTTCCGTGAGAGGGGCGTTAGTTGCCAAACTAATTGTGAAATATTGGTGCTCACTGATAAGTTACAGAACTCACTCGTCCCATTCTGTCTCGGAGCTCACTCGCAAGCCTTGCCTGCAGCTGCAGCGCGTGTTGTATTGTGGACAGAAACATAAACCCGACAAACACAAGAGAGACTGGAATGGCCATTTCTGGCCTTTTAGTAGTAATCAGCCAGCTATACCCAACTTCAGGAGGTGAGCGTCAATCCACACAATTTAGTTCGAATGCGTTAACTGGAATATCGTCTGAGTGTGGTTATGGATGTGGTTATGTCACTTCCTTGCGCTGCACTGGTTGGACAGAAAGAAAGGTGGAGGTAGTACTGCGCGAACATAAAGTGGCAATTCAAATGGCAGAACCATTAGCTTGTGTGGTTCGGGGAAAACTGCACCTAGAATTTAGCTGCGGCATCAATAATTGGATGTGTCTGAAGGAATTCTATGGGAGAAAGAATCGAAGCAATGAAGTCGGAGCGTGAATTGACAGAGGTGTGAGTTCGTGGAATTCGTTCCCGCATACCATACATGGCGCAGCCAAGCTGGAATACGCAACCTGGCCTAATGACTGCAAACTGCCGCTACGCTCAGCAAAGTCCTTTGCAGTGGCACTTGAACGGGCTACTTGACCATGTCACCATTTAAGCAGTTTTTTAATACAATAGGTGTGCCGTCTCGTGAACCGTTAGCCGAAATTCTGAAGTGCGTTTTATTTTCGGAAAAGATTACTTTCGTAGTGTTGCAATATGGTGCAGATATTTTAATCGCGCCTTGATGCTGTCTTTTGGACTAGCTTTTTTCATCCGCATCTAAGAATTTTATCCTATATAAAATGAAATATTAAAGTAGTATGCTTCTTCCTATTTGCCTTTTCTTGTGTTCTTGAAGCTTCAAATAATTTTCATGCTGCACATCTATCAAATGTTTTAGAGTAAATAACATATTTAACTGTTATACTCAAAGAAGGGGTGCGTTACGGACTTAAAAGGATTTCTGGTTGCCGAATACTTTGCAACCCGAACTGTCATTAAACTTGCATTTAAGGTTTTTACAAACTACGTGCCGCGTACTTTTGTTCAAGAAAAATTGCAAGTTCTTCTACGCGTGTCGGAAGAAGATACCCGGTCCTCATCAAAGTTTTTTTAGTAGAGTTGGACCACGTTGAAGAAGTGTTTTATTGTCCTGACGTTAAAGATTCCGTCGGGCATCCTTACTCACAGGTAATCGTAGAATAGTCTGACACATGCGCAGATAAGGGTGATACATGCTCAAGCAACAAGCTCATAGTCAGAGATCTTTCAAAAGCCAAACGCCACCCTTCCCCAAGTAGAATTATTGAAAAATACGTACTTTGATACGAAATGAGCACAAAAAAGCGTGTTTTAGGGCATGTTTTGTGTAGAATATATTTTTAAGTTTTTTAGTTTCCCGAAAATCATTAAGACAAATGCATACCATGTAAGTTCTTATTCTGTACGGCGTATAGTTTTTGCAAGCGGCCGGCAAGAAGCTCTTCCTAAAGCTGACATCCGGACGTGATTAAGGTATATTAGTATTATGCTAGGCAACAATTAAGATTGGTAGTTCGGCCTTCGTTGTCGACGTTGTCCACCAGGAGCTTCAGCCAGCTGAAGGCAGACGCGAGGACTCTAGCTGGATTGTAATGAAAGTAGTGTAGTCTCCCACCCCTCCCACAGCTGCACCCGATGTCAAGACAAACGTCGAGAAGACCAGAGATGGAGGAGGGCGCAGGTGGCTGGCGCGGTCGAGGCCACCCCTAAGCGTGCCACCTCGCTCAGAACGGTCAGTTTCGTACGATGAGCACGGAGCAACTGGCTGGGTGACCCTTGCGACTACACAGACGAGGGCGTGACTGTCACTGCCGACATCACGCCGCCCGCAAATTCGCGAGGCGCCACCAGCCAGTCTTCACTTCTCCGACTCAGAGAGAGCGAGAGAAAAGATAAAATTAACCGAGCAATCGTGTACACGGCTTGTAAACCCAGTGGGAGCGCTAGCGCAATCACCGACGGGAAATCAGGAAAACTGTCAGCGCACATCAGACTGCAGGGACCATGTGGCCTTGCAGACGCGCACAATGCTTAAATATCAGAAGTGTGAGGGAACAGTTCTGCATACTCAAGACTACAACTCTGCTGAAGTACTATTTTCGAAACGAAAACATATTTGCGAATTTCAGTTGACATTTCCTGAAATTGCAAATCTATTATATGTCCCCAAAATCGAATCCCAAGGTAACGTTTACTTAGACACTTGCCACAGCAATCAACTTGGGCAGATGCCACTATGTTACTCTTCAGTTGTTGACTGTTTTCACTTGTCTGCCTCTTTTCTTTCGCCCCTCTTCCTATTCGCCTTTTGGTTTCTTTTCTTGGAAGCATAGCTGCGGATATTCTCTCGCAGAATAAGTTTGTTGACATTCAGGAAAGGGGGCGCTCAGCGATTTCCCTTATACCCACTTCCTGTTAACAGAGAAAGCCCTCTTAACCATGGCCAAAGGCCCCTATTTCTGGTATCCTCTGCTTCTAAGGAAGAAGTTTGCATGACTGACACCCAGTGAACGCCGTTCACCGAGCTAATTTGTGACATTTCTCGTTGTTGCGTTTGCTTGACGAATGCAGTTACTTGCTGGTTGTTTACCGGAAGACCCGATAGACCGTATTGCTTGCGAGTTGTTCGAACAAGTAGCGGCACAAGATTACCTAAATTCATCTTTGAATTTTTTGAGCGTACTAGTGTTATTTTCTGATTACAGAAGAACGGAGTTGAAAATCCGGCTTTTCAGAGAGGTATGCTGGCATTTGCACCAGCCTATTTAAAGTCACCATCATAATTTGCTGTGTGGAAAGAATCAGTGTATGAGCGGCGGTTGTACTACTCCGAAAGATTATTTAAGGTTTGTAGGCCTCCATTTATATTTCCTAGAACAGAACCCGTCTGTTACACATTTAAATTCAGATACCGATGTCATTAAATGGGAACTGAACTTCTCCAATATGCTCTCGATTAGCAAGGGTTACCTATTTATCTCGCAGAATAATCCCCAGATGATCCAAATGCATATTTTCTTAGCCACCTAAGAATACTACGCCCGGTAAAAAGTGACTACTAAAACAGTATGTATTTTTTCGGTGTGTTTATAAATGCAGACATATTTTCCAGAAAACATACATAAAAATATTCTTTTGTGTGCTAACCTAGTAGAAAATTACGTCTTCTTCTAATTATGTAATCGAAAAACGGGTATCTTTTCGTTTTTAAAGAACCTTTTTCTAATTCCAGAAATAGTTGGGCCTATTTACCTTGAGGTTGTGTACCTTCCGTGTAAAGCTGAGGATATATTTCTCTGCGTCATTAAGAAGATACAATATAGTGCTCATAAAATTTTTCAATAGATGTGGCTTGTGTTGTGATCTATCTAAAATATGCAGCACGATCTTAGGAACCCATTCAAGTAATATTTTAATGGAAAATGCATTTCACAATTTCGGTAAATATTTCATGAAACTAGTCACTGCTCGATATTCGACACTGTGGGAGGGTTACTTCGTTTCTTATATGTACTCTTCCACATATAATTTGGATCGTAGCGTTTGTTTTCGCCTGTCGCTAGTTTTTGCCAACTGCAGGCTGCGTCCTTTCTCCAAAACGCATGCATGCGCCCCATTAATGTCCTGTGAAAAGTCTTGTTGCTCGTTAATGTTTTGGGCACTTTTGGCTCACGTTGTTAACTGTCAGAGGCATCAGTAATTACTATGCGGTATTCAGATGCAGGAATAGCCATACAAGTTTCGAGGTGTGCCTATCTTCCTAGTATTCATTTGGAAGAAAACGTATCTTCCCTCAAAATAAACACGCGTAATAAAAATTATGTGCCGTTCTCCCGAAGGCGTGCTTTGACATCGCCTAACAACTGTGCGTTGCCACATTGGTCAAAGTTTATGCCAATGGGCATGCGCTGCATTTATTCTCTCATTTGCGATTGGCGGTATACTCGACAGCAAAGCCAATTGAGCTTAGATCTTAGGCTGTTTTTGGAAAACTGAAATTAGCTTGGTTTTGTAAGAAGATCAATAAAGTGGCACGATTCCAAGCATGTCTAGTCTCTACCTCCCCTTTCTTTCCCTGCACTTGTATTTGAGGGCTATACCTATCCTTCACCTATTCGGTTGGTTGGTTGGTTGGTAGCCCATGTTGGATCAGGGGTTCCCGCCGGAGTCCCAACTGGGAGGCGGAGAAAAGCCGCGACCTCGGCCGGCTTGAGCCAAAGGTCCTCGGGGGTAAGTTGGGTGCCTGGCCGGGAACTGTAGCCGAAGAGGTGACGGCATTCCTGCGGCGAGACTCCGCAGTCGGGTATAGAAGGGTCCAGCCGGTGTTGGTACAGGCGAAGGAGCATGCAGTGGCCGCTGCGAAGCTGCGCCAGGGTACAACGAGTCACCCGTGGGAGATGACGTTCCGAAATGGCAATCGGAGGTGGATAGCCATCCAGGAGGACCGGGGAATGGTAGCTGGATATTGCGTCCAAAACTGCTCTATAGTGAAGGCGCTAGTAGCCTGTCCTGATGGCGGAGCCATCAACGGGTAGGTCTGAGAGAGACGGGGCGACAGCTGCCTTGTGGAGACCTCGAATAGACTGCCGGACGTTGCGGCTGGGATCAGGAGCGTTGCAACGGTGCTGATTGGGATGGCCGGGTTGCGAACAAGTCCACCAGAACTGCTAGCTAAGGAGAGTGTTGTGTGTGGTGACCGGCAGGACAGAAACCTCCGCATGAAGGTGATCGATGGGCGACATTTTGTAGCAGCCCGTGATCGTGTGGAGGGCACCATTCTGTGCTGACTGAAGGTGGTGGTGGCTGGAGGAGCTGATTGTGGGAGACGAGATTGATGCCGCATAGGTGAGATGCGGCTTGGCCATTGCATTGCATGTGGTCGTCTGCAACTCTTTCGCGCAGCCCCAGGAAGTGCCCGGGAGGGCCTTGAGGACCTTGGTGCACCTGCTCACTTTGCTTGCGACATCCCTCGCATGGTCTGCGAACGTAAAGAGCGGATCTAAACGGACGCCAAGGAGCTTGGGCTTTCGGACCAGCGGTAAAGCCTCACCGTTGACGATGATATCCGGGTGGCGATTGAACTCCTTCGGGTCCAGCGTGAAAAGAGTGATGGAAGACTTGGCAGCCGAGATTGACATCCCGCGCTGAGTGAGGTAGTCCACAATGTTAGGCATGAATTCCGAGAGGACCTGTGCAGCCTGATCAATGTTATGGTGCTGGCAGAAGATGGTGACATAATCCGCGTATGATAACACTTTGGCGGGTGCCGGAGGGAGTGGGAATTCCCGCATGTAAATATTGAACAGCGTCGGGATGAGCACAGAGCCTTGACGAACACTGCAGGTCTGCTTACGGGGCTTGGAGAGAGTGCCGCGGAAAAGGACACTATCGTGGCGGCCACGGATGTAAGCCGCCAACCATCGGACCAGGCCAGTCGGGACGTTCAGGGAGACCAAGTCCTGCAGGAGCTGATCGTGTCGGACGCAGTCAAAGACTCGCGACAGGTCAATTGCGACAGTCACGGTCCGCAAAGCGGGCTTCTGTTGATTGAAGCCCTCGAGGATAGCGTCGCTGCGCTCGAAAAGAACCGTTGTTGTGCCACGACCCGACCTGAAATCATGTTGTTGGCTGGACAGATCCGCTGCAGACGTCAGAATTGGAAGGAGAAGTCGTCCCAAAAATTTCGCCAGTGGACTGAGGAGGGCGATTGGGTGATAGTACGTCGCTTGACTGGGGTCCTTGCCGGCTTTGACGAGGGGAATGATGGTGGACTAGCGCCAGTAATCGGGGATGATTGAACTGGCCAGCAAAAGATTGAAAATGGCTGCCAGGTAGGCAGCCACCTTGGGGCCGATATGGTGCAAATGGATAGGAGCCAGGCCATCCGGTCCTAAGTCTTACGAGACTTTCGTTTTCCTGACGGTGGTGAGAATATCATCGGTCCAAAAGGAAATGTCCGGAGGCGGGGCCTTTTGGAGGAGGCGCAGGAGGGGGCGCTGGCTTTTGGGACTGGGAGCCGAGCGGGGCGAGAACAGCTTGTTCATCTTCGCGGTGATTGTACCGTTGTTGGAGATGAACTTGCCATCACCGAAGCTAATAGACTGGTTGGGTGTGTCAGCCTGGGGCTTGGTCAAATTGCGTAGAAGTTTCCAGGTGGCAGCTGCCTTGCCGTGGAAATTACAATCTGCAACTTTTTCACGCCAACGTTACCGTTTGTCGTCATTGACGGTCTTGTTTATCAAGCCGTTGAGTTCGCCAACACCCGGGTCAGTTGCGTCTCGCTCTCGTTCCAGTCAGGAGGCTTCGCTTGGGTAGTTTGGGCGGAGTATGGGGATGCGACCGTTCGGTATATGGTGGCCTGCTGCTGCCAGAAGCAGGTGACGAACGGCCCGCTTCGCATTCCGCGGTGAACGCTGCCCAGTCAGCTCTCTTGAAGTTGATAAAATGCCTGTTTGGAGTCTTTATACGGTTGGCAGAGTTGGCCAATTCGAGCACTTAGGGAGGTGATCGCTCCCTAGGCTGATTTCCGTGCTCCATATGGTGGAGGCTACCAGACTGAGACTGGCAAGGGAGACATCGGGAGAGCTGGGGCACCGTTGGGTGGGAGCCGCGTTGGGCTGTCCTCGTTGAGGACTGCGAAGCGAGCCTGCTCTAGTTCATCCGCCAGGACTTCTCCCCGGGAATCGGCCGCCAAATTGGAGCAACACAGGTCGTGATTGGCGTTGAAGTCACCTAGTACCAAACTGTCACCAGAAGGTAAGTAGGAAGCGATAGAGGCGGTGAAACCTGGAGGACAACTGGCCGTTGGAGGGATGTACACGTTCATGACGGTTAGCGGCACCGGGTCAATGTTAAGGGAAATCGCTAGTATTTCCGTGGGATCGGCACCAAGCAGAGGTAGCTGGTGATGGGCAATGGATTTGTCCACCAGGAAGGCCGAGCCTCCACCTTTGTTGCGGCCGTGGTCGCGACGGACGATCGTGTATTCGGCACAAGACGGGACCTTAGTGGAGTTAGTCCACTTTGTCTCTTGGATACCCGCCACAGCTATGCTGTGCGAACGCATGAAGGCCAGGAGCTGGTCAAGCTTGGTAAGTAAGCCGTTGGCGTTGAACTGGAGGATCTTTAGACCAGGCGGTGAGGCAAGGTCAGGGACCAGAGGCTTTGGGCGGGCTGGAGGCGTGGAGACCGGAGGAGGCACGGGACAGCTGGGACACGCGAAGGCGGGCGACCAATCGGCAGCTTTGGCGAGGCCACTGCAGTGGAGATGGCACCAACCATTGCAGGAGCCACAACGTACAGACCAGTCGCGGCGGCCCAGGTGGACTCGGCAGAACGAGCAGTACCAGAGAGGTCCAGAATTTGCCTCAATACCGGCGGCAAGGAGGAGGAGTCGGAGCAGCGTGGCCGGGAGGGGCTGCTCCGTCATCAAAAACACGGGTTGGGCTGAGGGTGGAGGGTTAATCCAACGTAGGGATATGGGTGTAGCAGACCTTGGCCGCCGGGAGGGCGGGTAGGAACACGGTCGAAGAAGCGTCTGCTGTGGTTCCCCACCTATCCGGTTGGTATAGTCGGAGAATAGCACCACCACAGACTGTCGAAAATTGAATATCAACAGTCGTTATTTTTTGGTTAAACAGAGAGATGAATACATCCTTGCAACGCCTCCAGCAGCGTATTTTATTCGCCAGCCTCTACCTAACTGTCTCCACTGTTGCTTCCATGCAATTGAGTACGCTGTAGTGTGGCTTGACGCAACAGTAAGAAGATCCTTGAGACTGTATTTGTCCCTGAACTATTCAGGTTTGAGAGTGAAGCATGTTGTGGAAGCGGCTTTCACATACTGGTACCTGTTCATGTCTTCAAACTAATTATGTCCAACGAGGCAGTTAAGTTTTTATGCTGGATATTGCACTGCAGCATGTCCTTGAACTGTGTCTGCTCCCTTCTAAAGGGGCCGCGTGACATGGTCTTTTTAACAAGAATTTAGACAACCCAGTTACCCAATTAGCACGAGTGTTGGAAACGATGCTAGTGCGGAAAATATGGTAGATACAAAGCTCCGAGTCATTCTAACCCCGATTACAAAATCTAGCGATGAAATCACATCTATTCTTTATGCAAATGTGGGCTGCGAAGTGATATTTACTTGAATTGGGAAAGTCTGTAATAAGGTTAATACTTGGCGTGGTAACTATATCCTCTGAACACTGCGGCTTCTGTTGTTCCCTCTGGTAATAACTTCGAGCTCGAATTCGAAACAACGGATAAAGGGCTATTTTGTTACGACTATGAGTTCCGCCCATATTTAACTATCTCCTAAAATTTGCACGTTTTGCATGCATTGGCACGGCTAAGAGTAGCGTCAGTATTGGCTCGAAGACGTCACTCGATGCGAAATCACGAACTCTCCTTTTTGCCTCACCCCAACGGTAAAGGTTTCCCATCCGTGTGCATTCCTTCTCGCATAGTTCGCCGCCGTATGTGCGCTGACTTTCAAAATCACGAACCACATCAATGTTGCCTATTTCTACTCTCCCTCTACTCCGCACTTTAGCGGTGTGCCCTAAATTTCTCAAACCTGCTTCAAGACACATTTAACACATCGTTAACTAGCCTCACCCCCCAAATCCCCACCGCCGGGCCCAAAAGAATCGGTGACCTTATAGGGTGTGCCAAATGCGTCACCCTACAGCCCAAGGTAATATTGGCCTCGCATGGTTTGAACCATGGAAAGGTGTTCGCATACAAATGCTAGTATTAGTTAGTGTGACTGTGCTTTGGTTGCTTAGATATGTTCTATGCTCTGCCCTGAATTTGGGACGTTGTGTCCACCTTTACTCGATTCCGTGGGCATTGCGAAATATCCGTCAACTGTGCATGTCTTGGAAACATGCTAACTAGCTGACTAGTACAGCAGACCTGACTAAGTTGAACAACCGTAACGCACAATCACTATGCTACCTTCACATAATCAAAGGATTGATGAAAAAACACCTATTTCAGTTGTAAAAAGTTGCTTGATACTACTAATATATACGCAAAACATTGCAGGTGAATGACTACCGTTCTTAGCGAAGGTTAATATTCCCGCAATTACTGTCGCATTTATCACCCTGCCTAATGATGATAAAATAGACATTCGTAAACGCGCTTTTCCCTACTTGCCTTTGTACTACGGCTGGCAATTTGTGATGCATGAGCATATCTCAAAACCACAAATTGTAACCATCGATGGGATTTTTTTCTGCCAACTTATACATTTCCGCTTAAATTAAGGGTTTTGCCTGCTTAACCCTGTGGTTCTCTGGTAATCGTTTGGTAGTTGCGCTGTAAATAAGTCCTCATGCCATGCTCTAGTTTTAAAAAACGCAGGCTGATATAATGCTGGCCGTCAACTCTACCTTTTTAAAAGCAAACCAAAATACCCATAGGTAACTATCAATTCTATTTTTTTACTACAATCACGCTGGTGATGGGTCAGTTTCTTTTCGCATGCATATGACCTTTATCTACGCTTATTTTTTGGGAAACTATTAATTCATAAGTGTACTTTTATCTTCTGTGGAAGAAGTTCCATCGGTTTCCAGTTGAATGTTTCTTCAAGCATTTCTCGATATGCGTCCTTGTTCATTGATAGTTTTTTTCGGTTCCACTTTCATGCATTAGAGAGCAGAGAGCCCTGCTGACCTTTTTAGTATCCTGTGAGATTTCTAGAGCCCGTTTCTTCACCATCTGAACTTCCGGTCTGGTTTAGCAGACTGTGGGGCTTCATCCACTGAGGGAACAAGTTTTATGGCTGCACTTTCTGCCCGCACTAAGCCCCGTAGTAACAAATACTGACGACGTTGCAAATGAGGATTAATTAAGGTCCGAATAAATCCAGCTTGTCTCTATTATCTGCTCACGCAGTCTGGCCATTGCCATGGGAAATATTTACGCGTGAGGGGCGTCTGCAATGGTGGCAGTTGTTGTATAACCTGTAGGATGGCTGACATCGGTTATTCCCCAATCAGCATCAGTCTCCTTTACCTTAAAAGTAGGGAGTTGGCTCAACTGTCGGAAACTCCAGACAGCCCCCTCACTGTTCTCTTTTTTCAC
Source organism: Ligula intestinalis (assembly GCA_036362985.1). NCBI lineage: Eukaryota > Metazoa > Platyhelminthes > Cestoda > Diphyllobothriidea > Diphyllobothriidae > Ligula > Ligula intestinalis. Next base: position 49,763,388 of record JAYGXS010000002.1, read on the forward strand.
CAGTTTACAGTTCTCTTCCACTCATTGTTATTTTGGTTGTTTTTTTCTGCAGTTCACGGTGGTTACCTGCTCTCTTCTACGCACATCGCCCCTTGACGGCACATCAGGTCCTCGAAGAGATGGTTAACCAGCGCATCAATCAGGTATAACATTTTTTGCTACTTATTCGTGCACAACCTTGTTTAGCGAGTGTTACTTGTGCCCAATATTCCACCACAGGTCTCTTGTCTCGACCCTAACAGCAGTATTGTATTGCTGTCTAGGTGCATGCAAGAGCCCAACCAAATCGTAGTACTGATTTTAGTCAACTGAGCGATTAACGGTCATTAAAGGTAAGTTGTTGAGTGAAAGGTTAAGTTAGGATCCACTACAGTTTTTTTCAATAACCGGATATTTGCGCACGATAATTAAAATTGCCCAATTGGACACAATCGTCTATTTCCTATCAACTCTATATAGTGATGGTATAGAGTTCATAGAAAGATTATAAAGAGTTGATATAGTCGACGTCTGTGGGTTTGAAGCTATCTCTGTATCAAATCTATAGAGATGATATAGAGTCGAAGATTGTGTCCATATCGGTAGTATTGAGCCTTCGTTCCTATTGGTTGTATTGTTTCATTTTTATTATCACGCGCAAATATTTGGTTATTTAGATGATTATTCCTCTTGTTGTCTATTTTATACCCTCTAATTTTTTGTTTACCCTTTCTTTCTCCTGCTATACCCTTCCTGTCCCGTACTACAGAAGAATGGGGTTTTCGTATGCTGTTGTGGACTCTCAATTGAACTTTTATCACGCTTTTGTGAGTTCGAAAAGTCAGGCAAATGATCCTTTGTCTTCTACAACAGGCAAAACTTCGTGTTCATGCCAGTATACCCAAGAGTTCAGAAACGAGAAGTTTTCTGGCCAGACTTTTCGGATTGTCACTCACACCCATCATCAGACGCAGTCTCAGAAAAGGCTCGGCGTCCTTTTTTGAACCTACTTGTCTGTGGAAGGGATAGCGGTACGTTGGACATTCTGGCTTTCGTGAGGTCAGCCGAGGCTAACAGTAGTCGGAATCATCACCTCTTATATTAAAACCCAACTTTACCCAGGTATCCCGCGAGTTAGCGCGATCGAAAAGTTGCCAATACAAGCGAAAATCCGTGTCCCAGGAAGCAATTGAGAAGAAGAAGACTCGATCGCTGGGACAATATGTTTATTCGCCTGACGTTTCGATATCCGTCGTGGATTCGTCATCAGAGACATGAGACATGCTACTCATGTCTCTGATGACGAATCCGCGACGGATATCGAAACGTCAGGCGAATAAACATATTGTCCCAGCGATCGAGTCTTCTTCTTCTTCACGATCGAAAAGTTTTGGAACTGCAAATGCAGTAAATGAAAATCCATACCTTCCGTGGTTAATTAAATCTGAAGGGGAGACCTGCGACTTCTGCAACCTCAAGGAAATGGTGCACGTTATGAGGCCAGACAACACCTGTTACTAGGCCGCCTATCTTGTGTATCTATCCCGATCTAATGTGACCCTTGCACCGGACATTAATCAGTAAACGCCTGCAAGTAGGTCCGCGCAAACGTGCCAGGACAATATAATTAGCAAACTGGCTATGACTCCCGGAGTACCTGGGTGTGCCTTAGAATTAGAGGAGGTCAAAGTTGACCTCACGACCCCAACATAAAACAAACTAAATCCCGATAGACAAGCCAAGCGCGAGGCTAGCCATGGTGCTGACAGTTGTCAACACCCGTCTTGACTCCGGACAAGTGCTCTACGCCGTTAGAACAGCCGATCTCAATCCCGCTATTCTTCCTCAGCTGGAGTACGGCGTTGTGAATGACGGTCAGCTGCTTATGTGAAAATTGTCCCCATTGAACCTAGACTAATGATACTGTTTTCATGGCAGCTAACACTCTTACAAACCGTAGGATACTGGATGCTATCCCGCAATGGCACACGGAAAATAGCTCCGAAAAGGACTGTTGAATGGTAGTTTTAAGGATTTTATCGTCAGTTACTAAAGTGACTGATAACGTCAGAAATGACCATAAGAGAGCCTTGTGAGCCTTGTACCTTGGCGTCCTCCATCAATGTCAAAGCTCTCCATTATTTAGCGCTAACCATTGAATAAGCTGTACTATCCTCTGATGAAACCACGGACATGGTATTCGAGCACCCACCGAAGATCTGTTCAGACGAATAACCGCCGCGCCAGCCATTGCAATCAACAATGACTATCTTCAGTTCATTGGTGTTGTAGTCCAGTTTTTTGGAACCCGACTCAATGGTAGAAGACGCCAAGAGGGTGTTTCTGATAGGCAATGGCTTTATTCAACAGCACACGAAGACAGTAGGGCTTGTGGGGTCCTTAAGCTGGTCCAGTCCGGCATATTTATATGGCTTCAGTCCTTCCAGAATATTCCTAGTGTATAGTATGCGTCCAGACATTATCGGCTCATCTCGACTACAACCGCTGCCTCCGCTATATGGGTGGCCGTCTCGTTTGCTCGGCTCATGGCCTGGACGTGGGCGGCTGGTATGCGGGCGTGACGTACCCCGGGCGGCTTGACTGTGGGCATAACTCAGCTGGTCTGTCCTTTTCGCCGACTGCCGTGCATGCACGGGGAGTCCCACCTCCTAACAATTGGGCTTGTGGTTTTGGTTAAAATTGTAGGTCATAGGTTGATAGTTATAACGGTGTTTTGGGGGTTTTGATAGATCCCTATTAACTTACGATCTGTGTTTATAGCTGAGTCGACTTTGAACTGTGCTATTGTGTCTAGGAACTACTGGTTGAGTGAGGTATTTTATCTAGACGTTAAGCAGTGAGTAGACCCAGGAGTGAATTTGTGGCGAAAGGGTGACTAAATAAGCGTGTGCGTGTGTGAGTCCTAGCCCATTATTGGATCAGGAATCCAAACTGGGCGTAGTTGAGAGACGGAGAAAAGCCGAGACCTCGACCGGCTTGAGCCAAAGGACCGCGGGAGTGAGGTGGGTGCCTGGCCGGGAACTGCAGGCGCACAGATGCTAACAGTCATGCGGAGAAGCGCTGCAGTCGAGGCAGCAGTCAGGTTTGGATGGGTCAAGCCGATGTTGATAGTGGCAGAGGACCATTGAGTAGCCACTGCGCAGTTGAGCCAGAGTACAGCGAGTGCCCTCGGTAAATGTTGTTCTGAGGCCGCAATCAGATATGAATAGCCACCCAAAAGGACCGGAGGACAGTAATCTCTTTTCTCCTCGACAACGACTCTCTGGTGGAGACGCTGGCAGTCTGTCTTGGTGGCAGGGCTATCAACGAGAGACGAAACAACAGCTTCCCTGTGGAGGGCTCGAATAGACGGCCGGACGTTGCGGCTGGGCTCAGGAGCATTGCAACGGGGATGATTGGGATGGCCAGGTTGCGAACAAGTCCACTAGAACTGTTGGCTTAGGAATGTATTGTGATGGGCGACCGGCAGGACAGAAGCCTCTGCATGGAGATGATCTATCGGCAACATTTTATAGCAACCCGTGATCGTGCGGCGGGCAGCGTTCTGTGCTGACTGGAGGCGGCGCAGGCTGGAAGAACTCATCGTAGGAGACCAGGTTGGTGCCGCATAAGTGAGGTGCGGCTTGGCCAGCGGATGGAAACGCACGCCAAGGCGCTTGGGCTTGCGGACTAATTAAGTAGTTGGTAGCAGCGCCCACCCTAGGTCATCAGCAATCATACTTCCTGTTATCCTCGACTAGCTTCGTTATGTTTCACAATCAGCCGCTTATTTCTGATAGCGTCTTCAAACAACTTTCCGATATCGTCTTGGTAATCGCATAAAATGTGTATTGTGTTGAGCAGAATGCAGAAATTATTTCTGTTTTTGTAACTAATAACTATAATAAAAGTTTGTCTGTCGTGCCTCAAAAATTGTAAGAAATCGAGTTTCTCACGCGATGCACTAGAATGTCAGTTCAAAAATAATATTTACTCCTTAGAATAAGATTTCAAACAAAGTGACATTTCGTAGTCAAGTTTTGCGTATTTACGTGAGGGTAGGCGGACGCTTATTTCTTCGTTCTTTTTTCATCTGCGCACACATTTGCATATCTCAGCCCACTTTGCCTGCGAAAGGTGAAACTCTAATGAGGGAGAAAAAAGTACTCCTAGTAGGAATATCTTCACCCGTTCTCTTAACTGTTCTCTTTTTTTCTCGTACCAGATTCTAGACTGTGCTGCAAGCCGTTCTCTCTGGTACCTGGCTTGCATTTATGCCTGACGAAAGCTGGGGTGATCACGTCGGCAACTCTCCAGTAATCTGCTCGATTAGCAGATGGGTTCAATTGAGGGTTGGCCCTCGTGCATCTTTAATTATTGTGTTAAGCTTCATTCGTTTTGGCGGAATTCAATCACTCCTATTGTGACACTCGCAGATGGGCGTATCATTTCACATAACCCATCGTGTAATACCTAGAGCTAATCGCACTGAGTCAGCGCTACGGCTACATCACAGTGATGTGGCAGCAGGGAGTGGGTCTTGTACCCTTGTAAGTCTGCACCTTGATCGTTTTACCCGTTTTAATCAGCATTGAGCCCTCTGAGTGGTTCCATGACCTGCAACTGTTAATTCCCTCCCAACTTTGCTCTGACTTTATTAATTGTGGCGGTCCACACCCTCTCCCATCTCCGGTCTTCTTAACTCCGTCTTGATAGCAGTCCCAGGTAGGAGAGTGAAATAGAGATTGCGTTCGATCCACGCAAGTCTTCTCCCACAATAATCCGGCGCAAGTCGCCGTGCCTATGACACTCAGTTGTAGAGTCAACGGTGGACTTCGTCGAAAACGACTGTAAAACTGCTGCTTGGTTTACTTGCATTGTATTCTTACCCTGCTGTGCGTGTGTCGTAGCCTATTGTTGGATCAGGAGTCTCTGCCGGAGTCCATACTTGTAGGAGTTAGAAGACGGAGAAGAACCGAGACCGCGACCGGCTTGAGCCAAAGGTCTGCGGGAAGGAGTTGGGTGCCTGGCCGGGAACTGCAGGCGAGCAGATGCTGACAGTCATGCGGAGAAACGCCGCAGTTGGTACAGCAGTCGGGTGTGGACGGGTCGAGCCAGTGTCGGTACTGGCAAAGGAGCATGGAATAGCCACTGCGTAGCTGCGCCAGGGCACAGCCAGTGACCCTCGAGAGTTGTCGTTCCGTGGCCCCAATCGGAGGTGGATAGCCACCCAAAAGGACCGAGGAATGATAGCTGCATTTTGCGTCCATAACAGCTCTCTGGTGAGGACGCTGGAGGCCTGTCATGATGGCAGAGCCATCAACAAGTAGATCCAGGCGACATAATGTCACAGCTTCTTTGTGGAAAGACGGCAGAACACTGTGGCTAGGTTCGGAGGCCTGGCAGCGGTGGTGATTTGGATGACCGGGTTGCGAACAGGTCCACCCAAACTGCTGGCCTAGGAGTGTGTTGTGAGGGGCGACCGGCAGGACAGAGGCCTCCGCGTGGAGATGATCGGTAGGCGACATCTAGTCGCAACTCGTGATTGAGCGGAGGGCAGTGTTCTATGCTGAGTGACTGGCTAGTAGTCCTTGTTGGATCAGGAGCCCCGCCGGTTGGCCTTAATCCCGGCGGCGAGGAGGAGGAGGAGGAGCAGCGTGGTCGGAAGGGGAGATAGATTCACCGTAGGGAGATTGGTGTATCAGACCTTGGCCGCCGGGAGGGTGGATGGGAACGCGACAAACACGCGTCTGCTGTGGTTACATTGCATTTGTGCTCACTGAAGGCGGCGGACGCTCTAAGGGCTAATTGTAGGAGACCAGATTTATGCCGCATAGGTGTGATGCGGCTTGGCCAGTGCCAATAATGTGGTCGCTAAGGCCTCTTTCGCGCAGCTCCAGGATGTGCCCGCAAGACCTTGATGCAGCGGCTCACCTTGCTTGCGACCTCCCTCGCATGGTCCGCGAACGTGAAGAGAGGACCGAAACAGACGCCAAGGAGCTTCGGTTGACTTCATAAGTGGCGTTCTTTACCAATGCGTTTTCGTTCACAAATGTGTTTGGTATTTCACGCATCTTTTCTACCTTCTGTGGGCATTACTTGCATTTTCCGTCTGTGATGTCCCTCGTTGTACCATTGACGCCTTTCTAGATACGTCAGTGGTACATATTTTTGTGTGGTCGTGGCCTGTCAGGCAGGCTCAGTTTTGGGCAGATTGTCCGCATTCCTTTTTGCCTTGGACTGGAGTTCTCACAGGCAATGACTAATTGTTTGACTGAGAAAGACGGAAACAGCTTATCCGTGGTAACCAGTCCTCCATGTCCCAATTACAGGTCCGTATGCCACCTGATTTCGTTGTACCTATTTCTACAGGAGCGTTTGTGAGCAGTCCAGTCTGAAATCCCAAAACATCCTGAGGGTAGACTGATCTTTATTCATATTCTCACTCAGATGGTTGGAACACTAGTTTCATTGAACGTCTTGGGGATTTGATCTACTTCTCTATCGTGGCGTTTGTATCTATCGAATGATCCGTCAAATAGTAGTGCTTTTCAATGTGTCCATTCCGGTTTCCCCTGAGTTACACTGTTCAGTCAGTTGTGTGTATTTTTGCCAACTTTATTTATCTTGCTGCTAACACTTCTTGACTTCGTGCTTCTAAAATTTCTAATTAAACCTCCTAGATGTGCTTTCGTCAACAACCCTTAATTTCCTCATATAAACAAGTTGTCCGTATTGTTGATTGGCATTGCCGACTATCTGGTTTTTATATCTCCTCAGTGGGGCCTAAATATCTTCTGCAGGGCATGGTAATGGGAATACTCCGCCCTATTCGACAATCTTGCGTTATCTTTCAAGGAAATTTATTTTCAGTTTAGGGTTAAGGTTCGAGCTACCTTAAGGGCTGAGGTTAGGACGTGGAAATAATTTCGCTTCCTGAATTTGCACACTTGTCCACCTGAGGGGGGCAAGGGATGGTAGTGTTCCTATTCCGGTGTCTCGGGATTTCATTCCCTGCGTGGATTATGTCTAGCCTGAACGCAAAATTCAAGAACTAGTGCGCACTAAATCTCATGCATATCCGCCTCTCTACAGGGTTTCCAGCTGTGTGTTGAGACAGCGTCCGATTCGTATACGGACAGCCTGGGCCTCCCGCCTCTTTCCCCGGATCGCATAGATGGTGGTGGTGGTGGTGGTACTCTGCCGATGATTCGAGAATCTGGACTCCCCTCGACCATGAAACCATTATCAGTCTCCACCAAGCTCTCCCTTATCCCCGGACGCAATCCCCTATTGCCCTCACCGGGTCTTCACACCGAGGGCGCTGGTACTTCTTCGACAGAGTTGACAACTCCCACCCGTCGTGCCGGCACTGTCGTCAATGTCGCTGCTGGTGTCACCGGCGGTCTTAGGCATCGGGACTCCGGCGCTGTCGACCATGCCGTGACAGCTGACGGTGGGGCTCCCAGTCGGACGTGCTCTGCAGGCTTTGCTGGCACAGCCCGTCACATACCCAAGGTCATCACCACTAATGCTTCTCCCACCAACGCTGTTGCAACATCGAAGAACCGCAACCCGACACAATCTGCCGGTAACTCACTTACCACCCCGATTCTGCCTTCTGCTCGGGGTCCGTCTGCGCCACCTTCTGAGGTAAGCGCTCTCCCCCCAGTCATACCCCTCCCCAGTCCTTTCTTCCGCCAAACCTTTTAGTTGTTTTCCTTTTGAATTTTTCGCTGTTCTTGAATGGCGGGCTTATTATTTTTGGGCCGTCCATATTTGCGTCCATTAAGCAATTTTGCTATTTGCGTCAATTCGCCCCTCTGATGATACAGGTTGTCCTGGCGCATCTTCTCGTAGCTGCGGTAATAATTACAGTGAACAGTATGCACCGGTGGTCAGCCGGCCAACAAAAATGCCTCGACATGAACCTTCCTCTACTTTGTCCTTGTCCTCTCGCATATAATTCTGTCCTGTATCCCACCTGCATTTAAAAAAAACGGTGTGTGGGCACATTTTATCCGTAATTTATGAGTCATGCAGCTATTCATAGCCTTGTATCGAGTTCGTGCTATTTAGGCAAAAAGGCATTGTGTACCCTTCCCCCATGACCTAACACACTTATCCTCAAAATTGTCTTTTTACTAAATAAAAGGGGACACTTGGTATCTCAGGGCATCTCGCCATGAAACGTTCAATGCGACTATTTGTCGAATTTTTCATTCAATTCTCAGTCTGACGATCGAAGCCTTCGGCCAAACACTTTTCCTTTTTGCAGTGAGGTAGAGAGGGAGATTGCTGGCTTTCATTCAATCAGTTAGGCATGTTTACTGAATTTGTTTCCTACACCCTTACGCAAATGTGAGTCGAAGATTCATATTGTCGAAAAACAGAACTGAAAAGTTGATGCATGTATTTATTTTTCTGATTGCAAGTTGAAACCGTTCATTTTTTGCTAAATAAATAAAAAATAGAACATCGGTAATGCACCTTTCGCGGAGGCTGCAAAATATCCCGAGATGAATGGAGGTGTTTTTGTCAATAGAAACACGTCTTTCTGTCAGCGTCAAGCAAAGGTCAGCCGCAATCTAGCCAGTGCATTCGTCCATAAACGCACTAAATTCGTTTTTAGTTCTTCTGTTTTTGAAAGTGAAACGTCTTGCAAAAACACTAATGCGTTAACGATAAAGTCCACTCCTTTCGTGGGGACCTGCTGAACGCTGATTGACCTCCCCTGTTTTCTTCAACAGCCAATAGAATGGGCCTTATCAGTGGAACCAATAAAATGTTAACAGTATTCCTATTGGCTGTGAGCGTTGGTGCGTACGCTTCCCTTGCCGCCTGCTTTTACTTAGCGTGGCTTCATGCAAGGCGGCTGAGTGCTCATGACGGCTGTTCGATTTTTGATTTCTTGTGGGTGAATTTTTGGATTTCTACACTGCCTCTACGGATAATTCATTACGTTCTTCGTCACAAGAAGATGAAATTTGTCGTATCTCGGTGTGCCCTCGATGGATATAGTCAATCTCTCCTCTACGCCTTCTTATTTCTACTAAATGCTGAACTTTTTACCACGGAACCTTTAAATTGTCCATCGGAGTGTGTCTGTCCGCAGGAAACCACCGCTTTATGTTGTTTATTTTCGACATCTTCAACTGAAAGTACTCAACGGTGTGACCTCCCCAATGCACAGCCTATTGTCCTCCAGTCGAAACCGGCTCAAATGTGGCCATATTCTGATTCCTGCTCCCCCCAGTGGAAAGAGCTGACCGTCCAGCTTACAGCCAACTCATGGCCTCCAGCTCGACCAAAACGAGCATGCAAGGCTCACTTATCTCACTTGACTCTCACTGGATTGTCTGGCAGCCCCATCGAGCTCACGGCTTCTGTCCTCCTGAGCGTTTTTCTGCCTGCAGATGGTAGCTCTTCGTTGGAACATTTTACCATCGAAAAGAGTGATCTTGCGAGTATTCAGCCTGGTTTTTTCGACCGTTTAAAGGCCGAATACCTCACCGAAGTGTCCGTGCGCAATAATCGGCGTCTCGATAGCAGTGGCCTTGGTATTGCCTGGTTGGCCGAACTACGAAGACTCGAGATCCTGGATCTGAGCGGCAATCATTTGGAAGAAGTAGATTTAGCCCGGTGGGGCTTTCCAAAGCCAACTTCATCAGTCAGAGCCAGTAGACTTATGGTGCTTAATCTCTCCAACAACCGGATAAAATACCTTAATCGCGACACTTTTATTCATCTTCCTTATCTCAAAAAACTTTATCTATCGGGCAATCGTCTCTCTTCCCTTCCAACCACCGTATTTACTGACTTGGTTAATCTAGAAAACCTAGATCTATCAAGAAATACTTTAACTCTCTATGGACTTTCTACTGAAACCTTTGCTCCGCCCTTTGGTAACATGCTCTCCGGCCTAAGGACACTGGATCTTTCCGACAATCCTTTGATGCGAGGTGTTGATCCCGGTGCACAGCCGCTTTGGTGGTTATCCGCTATCTGTCCGATTCATCTTAGCAGTTTATCTCTCAATCGAATTGAAGTTTCACCCTTCAATCTGTCTGTGCCGGATGTCAAACCACTACCCGCCATTCCATGGGACAAATGCCCTAACCTGATAGTACAGATGAGTCAAACCCCCGAGTTGGTCTGCTTACCGGCTTCTTGGCTTCCAAGGGAGCCGAATGGACAGGTTCCACACCCAAAATTGATAACTCCCGTCACGTCTGTCTGTCCTCCACCGGATCTGCCAACAACAACAACCTCCACCAGCGCACCAGTACCTTCCGCGGATCCTGCAATTTCTGGATTCTGGAGTTTTCTGGGCTTTGGAGACTCCTCAGTGGATCCAGCCGGAAAGGCAGACTATAGACTTCTGTCCGTCTGTCTTCTCGGACTGCTGTCTATCGTTATCATTATCCTAATTGTGCTTAGCATTTTCTTCTGCTTTCGTCGAACGCACAGTTTTAAACGTCGTTTCAAGGGCGTTTCCTCAGAAAATGTCTCCAAGCAGGGTGGAGTCTTCGATCCTCACAAAACAGGCTTCTATTCAGAGAATTGTCCCACAGAAGCACAGCTTGTGCCCGATCAGCTAACTGCACTTCTTCCACCCTCTGATCCGCATGGAATTGTGGCCAGGACCGATTCGGGGCTTCTATACAATGAAAACGGCGTCCCCGTCTTTCGTCTGGTGCAGCATACCTTCGATGGGCAGTCTGTTGCGGGAACTAGTGAAGTGCGACCTCTTTGGATGCACGAAGGATCGTCCTCTTATTATCCTGTCTCCTATGGTCTTTCCCTCGTTTCGCTCTCGGGCCGAGGGCAGATGTACCCCATAGGGGGGCCGGCAGTCGCTGCAAGTACTCAACTGGTAAGGCCAGCCAACCTCCTCAACAGCCGTTACTCACTTCAGCCTTCTGACTTGCCTGTTGATAGCACCGAGGGAAGAAGTCGTCGCCGTCGCCAGGGGCAGCAGAGCGGACGTCGTGCACCCGCGGCTGCCGCTGCTGCTGCTGCTACTCTTCCTGCGTCCACTATCGCAGCACAGGCTTCGACTTTATCCTACAAGTCGACTTCCTTTTCTTCCTTCGGTGGATCCGTCCACTCAGGCAACGCAGACCAATCAGAGGCCTTCTCTGGGGCAAATGCCCACGATCAGACACTTCAGGCCAATTCCAAAGGAACAGAAGGCATGACTAGTCCAGACGAAAACGATGATTCCTCTGGAGTCTCCCCCGGCGACCCCGACACCCCATCCCCGAAGAGTCTGGACTGTATGCCCGTTGCTGTACCGGACCAGCGTATTACCGAACAAGTGGCCTAACTTATCACTGCTCTCCTCTCTAGCAAGAGGAATTCGCTTTTCTCATTGCCTGGTCTGTTACAACAAATGAAGGTTCTTTGCGCCTACATTCGTGTGCGTTCGTGCATTTCACTCCGCTGCCTGTGCTAACGGAATCCTTTCTCATCAAAAGAATACGAAAAGGGAGGCACGAACTGTCGGTCCCCAGCAGTTATATTTTTTATCCTTTCCCTACACGAAAATTCTGTCTTTTTTTCTAGGTTCTGTTTTGAGTCCAGCACCCTTTCCCTGTACATAAAGTAATCTTTACTTTGCCCACCCCGCGGTCCTGTTTTCATCGACCCCTGGGCTGTTTCACCCATGTAATCGTGAGATGGTTCGTCTTCCACGGATTCATCTCAGTGTACCTCACCAGCGCTTCTGGCTTTTCATGTATCATGGTAGTTTTTTTTTACCTTTTCGTCTTCACATGAATATGAGATGACCTGTCGCCTAGTTGATCTCTCTTTTTTTCGTTCCTCGTGATGGCCGTTAGCAAAAGATGCAGTCGTTCCTGTTTTCTGCGCGTTAGGGATTTTAATTTTCGTCCTAAAATTACTTAGTCTTATCGTGTGCGGGTCTTCGTGTCCACACCGTATGTGCCCTCCGACTTGTCGCGGATTCACAACTTGCTGTGTTGCTCCTGTCGGTTCGTATTCTTATTTACCTTAAGTTCATCTCGCTATGTGATAGGGCCCTTCCACCACCTCAGTCCCGGTGTGTGGCTATGCTCGGTCATTTTACGTTTTACTGTTTCTCAATTTCATACAGACTCTAGGAGCAAAGAGGGTGGTAGGCTATCGGTTTTTTTAAAGTCCACCTCTGTTCTTACGTGCTGAAGTATTTTTGATTCGTTTTCGGACCCCTCTTTTACTGCCTTTGAAGTTGCTGCCAGTCCTTTTTGTGTTACTCGTTCCTCTCCAACGACTGGGACAATATGTAGATAGCTGGTGGCACTAATTAATTTGTAACTGGTCATTGTGAGAATGGCAAGCACGAAGCTAAAATTCATTTTATCTTCTTGCTTGTGCTTACAGTAGGCCATGTACATCCTGCCCCTATTAGGCATTTCCATCGTTGCTCTCATCAGGCCGCGCCAAGCTTTTAGAGTTGTTAGAACAACCACTATCTTTTAGGTTTGCCCTGAGGTTTTGGTGAGGGGTGGACGCAGACTCAAGCTAGTGTTTCGAGGGGACGAACTTCCCATCTAATCATATATGCTTCGGACAGACTCTGGTCGCTAGGGGAGCTAGACAGCAACGTGATTATGCTTATTTGGAGAGGCGGCTGAGCCATAGTAATTTAACCAAGGCTGTTTGCTTTGGCCTGGTCAACATGCCCTTTCGTTTATGGCTCTCCGTTCGTGTTTGTCGGGAAGAGCGTGTTTTGGTCACAATGGCAGCCCCGCATGCCACTAACTTCAGGCCTACCCTGCCGCACCAGCGCGTCGTGCCTGCAAAGCCTCACCGCCCCTTCATTTGACCAGGTCACTAGGCCCCCCGGGCTTACGCCTTCCGTCCCCTCTGCTCGTGGTGGCCAATCCAGCCATGGCGTTCGGCCTCTTCCCCTCATACCCACACGTCCTCACATCTCAGACGTGTGACTCATGCGAATGGCTTGTCGGGGCGCCGACGTTTGTCCAGACGGGTACTGAATGTTATTGACGCCGACGCAAACCAACCGCGGGAAAAAAGGTGGTGTCTCCGGAATGGGCCTCGTATGCAGGCCCAGGCATGTGCCGCCCGGCTGCTCTCAAAGTACTTTTAGCTGCGATAGCGGCGGCGGTGGGAGACCGATACTCCCTGACATATGCACTCTCGCTTGGATTAAACGGTGTCCCACTGAGGACGTCTCGGCCACTGTTTACGATCACGCACTTCGATCAGGATATCTTCTGCTTTATTCGATTCATCTATAGTTGATCGCGCTTCCACCGTAATCATTATCGTTCCTGGAGGGTGTCAACGAAACGGGAGGCAGGAAATGGTTCACTGGATGTCGTTTTTATAGAGTTTGTGCTTAACAGTGTTTTAGTAGCCCGGATCCCATCGTATTGGCTGATTTACAGCATATAATTCAGTTAAAATGTTAACAATTTTGGAACTCAGCCCCTCTCCTTCCGCCGCAATTTCGATTTATTCCTGCGTCGCCTGTGTGACCAGGGGCCACTAGATTTTCCCGTTAACTGAGTTAATGTTTGAATATCGCGCTTCTTGCATTCAGCATTAAATCCGGACCCGTGATTGACCTCAACTGGTCACGTGGTCAGTATCGAAGTTGTGCCCTGGCAGCAGGGAGAGCTTGTTCTTTCGCCCGACACAAGTTCACTCCCATGAGTCTTCTGCTAAGCTGACTAACTTTGCCCCCATTGTATTCAGTCTGGTAGATACTGTCAACTTGATGTTTTATTTGGACACCTAAGCTGATTGTGCACTTTCGCTTCCGGTCTGTGTGCTACCTCAATTCCCCCCAATTAGTCATTCTTTTGACAATTTCTTAGGCCGCGCTGACAATATATGGCAGTAGACATCAGTGTTTTGGCCTGAGAATTGTCCTTCCGTTGACTTTTCAACTGCATTTCTTGTCGGAGTTTCTGGCTTATCCATTAGCAGTGGGGAGCTTTCGGAACTCGCATGCTTCGGTCTTTTTGTTGTCTAGCTTCCTCCAATGCATTCAAAAATGAAGTTAGAACATTTATGCGTAGTTATCTTTGTGTGGAATCGGGCGGCTTTCGTAAAATCATAGAATGTTGGTCTAGATCGTCGTTATTTGAGCGGTTCTATTGATTTCCCATCAGTTCTTCTGGCTAGTACTTTTAAGGATGGGAACTGTCAGCCCATTTTCGTTATCGTGTATTATTTATTATTTATCGAATAAGGCTGAGTTTAACCATGACTCGATCTATATTCGTTTTTACGGTGTTTTTTTTCGAGTGCCTAGCCTTCCGTTCTTGAGTAAACGCTTCCATAGTATCTGGACCATTAGTTTAGAGGTCACTTATCACATCTAATTTCTGTTTTTTTTAATGAAATTTATAGTTTCCATAGTTGTTGACTGACCATTTTCTGTGTTGAGGTAGGAATAATAGTTTCATATTTTAGCTTCTTCCGTTGTCAATACAGTAGTCGCCGGCTAGTGAGCCCACGGCTAATAAGCCCAGCCGCGTATTAAGCCCAAGTTAGCTTGGGACGGAGTTTTACATAGCAAAATCCGCAGGCTAATGAGCCCAGTCGCCGGCTACAAAGCCCAGTTTGCCAACAGGATAGAGTGAAATTCTCATCTCTCTGCGTGCGCAACTGATTACGTGTAGCAAATAATTTTGGTTTGTTTGTGTTATTAAGTAAAATACAGACAAACAGCATTCTTTTCTTGTACAAGCTCTACACATAATACCAAGCTCTACACATAATACAGTGCGTACGTAATGTATATTGCCTATCCGGCGTTTGATAACGGAGAACTAGGACCCTCCGCTTACTGCGCCCGCCGCTTATTAAGCCCGATTTGGTCTGGGCCCGAGGTGGGCTTAATAGCCGGCAACTATTGTAGTGTCAAAGGTAATTTGTGAAAAGCACTGGTACAAAACTAAACCAACTTATTTTCTGTCTATTCGGCTTACTTTGGTGTTACTCGCATCATGAAAGTGTATGTTTTGTTAACTCTTCCTTCCTTGTGGATGCTTGAAGAAGTTTCTCCACAGACGCATTTGCTACTTTTTAATTCGAACCCGAATCCTCCTTTGAACACACTGAGAAACCGTGTGTCTACTCAGATCAATAATTCTTGCCGACTTATAATCGAAGCATTTTAACCGTGTTCGAGACAAGGCACATTTTCAGGACCATACGTTTGGCACGCTCTCAAGTCTTTAGACATCAAGATGAGTTGCAGCCGGTGGGTCACTTTAGCGCTTCGCGCCCGAATATGCGTCGACTGCCGACAAATGCGTGGAGCTCAGAAGCTCATTGCATATAATGAGTAGGTAAGGCAATTTGTTGACCCCAAAGCTGTATTTCCGTGCCGTGTCTATAGAGCTTTCAAGTGACCCTGACTGCATGTGCTGTGGCGGTCTTGTCATTATTTTTTGTTTGTTACTTCATGATGCATTACATATCACAGCAATTCTAGAACCATCAGATGACCAGATACTTTACCCCAGTCTCTTTCGTGTCCCATGACCTAACTATATCCCTTTGTCAGTGTATTAACTTTCCGGGGTACTTAATATCTTACAAAGTGCTCGAGAAACGTAAATATTTCGTGTTGTCTAACCACACTCCTACTATGTCCCACCGCCGAAAACCACCATGACATCAAGCCTTAGTTTTATAGCCTGACAACGTACTATGTTGTGGTATCTTAGCCCTTGCAGCATGCGTCATCGTGACTGGACTTTAATGGTACTTGTCAGCGCCAAATGTGTGGTTATACCTGTTCTGCACTGGTTTGTGCGCTAAGTACTTTCTAGTGGCTTCCGAGTAAATGTGCAAGGTGGCCTGTTGTGGCGTGCTCGCACTGAGCCTATAGAACAAAGCTCTGTATCCTTTTGGTGCGTCCTGTTGCTAGTGTAATTGTTCCAAAGTGCATCAACTCCCCGCGAACCATTTGAGTACAGTACATTTTGAAAAAAATCGCCTTCTCTGTTGCAAACCCTGCCTGGTTGAATTATTTAATTAGTAACTTCTTTTAAAAAGTACAAAACAACCAGAGCTATAGGGTGAGTGCAGGATTTAACGTCTTTCCCGTGGATATGTTGCTTTTTTAGGCTTTGCCTTGATCTGCAAGTGTGAGAGAGCTGAAAAGTAGCCTGCCCAGTTCCAGATGTATAACTCCTATCGGAAGGGACGATCCCTCTGATACCAAGTGAACACGCATCGAAGGATGATTCGCTGCTAAGAGCGGACTCATTCAATTAGAATGGGACTTCTTTGATTCGCGTTTGTGTCACTTATTTTAAAACCTTAGGCAATCTATAAAAAAATAGAGGACCCGGACAGTCCGAAAACGATTGCTGTATGGCGGATGCTCTTCCGACTAAGGTGTCGCGACTACATCTGCCAACTATGCTAGTGAAGCATTATTTAATTTGACCCAATTTTGAAAAAAAAATACCGGCCTTGGCAGGCTATGAACCCACGTTAAGAAGGGCAAGCCTTGAGAACAAACAACACTAACCACCTGAGCTACGAGGCCTTATTCGGAGCCATGCGATTAATCACATTTGGATCAATTTACTCCTCCGGTCTATTGTGGCGTATGGGGCCCACCAACTTTGATGAAATAAGCTGACTTTCCAAGCAGAATTTCCTAACCACTCTAGAATCCGCCATAGGTCTACCAGACTCAATCAGTGCTTTTGGTAGATTTGAATAATTTTTTTTACTCAATTGTGGACAACTCGGCGGCCTCAATGATTTCTCGTAGGTCATGTGGTTAAGGCACTGGCTGCGCTGTCATTGATTCCACTCCCACCGAGGCTGCTGCACTTTTCACAACTAGGTCAAATGTATTTTTAAAATCTGACAATACACCTGTCAATCGATATTTCTATCTTAGTGACTTGCAAGACTTTTCAATGTGAGTTCGCATGACCTTTCTGATGGAATCGCTAAGCAAGTCCCTTCAACGCAGGATTTCGAATTTTACGATGGCCACTTGTCTTAGAACAGAAATTTGATTATCAGAACTATTTTTAACGCAGATCAGTGTTGTCTGTATAGGTCTATATCCCGTTCAATCTAGTTTAAATCGTCGTGTGATAGTAGCGAAATGCATTTTTGTCGAGGCGAAAAAGTCTGATTCTGCCTCAAAAGACAAATTATTGGCAGGCCATCCTACCCAGCAGGAAGCGAAGGCCTCAGTAGATGGACTAAAGACCGGTACTCGCGTAATGGGGCGTGAGAGAGTCATTTGAAAGTGAACTTCTTCAGTTCAGTGGCATTATAAGTCTTTGTTATTGCTAGTTTATGTGGGGACGAATACACGTCTCTGAGACATGCGTAGGCCTGCTGAAGAAAACCTTCGTGGTAGGGAGCGTTCCTATGTCCCTCCCGACAGGACCTGGAGACAGGCACAGCGCGTAATACAGGTGACGGGGAAATTAGGGCTGGGATTACGGTCAACTTGGAGATGCGGTTTAGGTTGCCGTTTATTTTAGAACACTGGACTGCTTACCTTTCCTGTAATTTGGCGCAAGTCCGTATCTAGGACCTGGGGGATATTCCCGTTCGCGTGTCCTGCCAGGGACAGGGGAAGCTATTAGCAATTCCGATCGCTTGCGAAATTAACGAAAGATACTAATGCTTGGATATTGTGGGGATCAAATGGCTTTAATTAGCACGCGTCTCTTTTATAGACTTGTTCAAATAGTCGAGCCGTACAATTTAATGGCTTGAGTTTCCCAAAAGGAATTGCAACCACCTGGCTACTTGTTAAAAAATCTTGAGTTTACCTCCCTTGTTGCTGCAGGTTAAACCTTTTGCAGACGTTCCATGGGGGAAGTGTTTATTAGACAGAATCTTTTCTCTGGCTACCCAGTGCCGCCTCCCGATTTGATGGTTAGCGGACCAACCGTCGGCGAAAGTTAACCAGTTAGCAGGCTGCTAGGGCTGACCAGTAATCCGTCCCTGGCCAGCAGCGACAATGCTTATAACAAGCGAATGTTTAAGAATTATCGCGCCGACAGGGCCGTCGAGAAAGATGCCAGCACGTCACTTGATGGCCATGGTTGCCCATAACACACACTTTTGTTTCCTGCTCTCCGCGTAAGCGCCACAGCATGCTCTCGCCACCTCAGTCAGCAATCCGTCTTGCTATTTCATCATCGCCAGGCTTGCTGTTGTTGGTCGGTCACCTGTTCCGCCAGTCTGTTTTCTTTCCGCAGACACTGCCCATGCACAGCCTTTGACTAGCCTCCAAATATGCGGGCTAGCTCTTATGCTAACCATTTGGCCATTTTGCTTGCGATAACAGACCTGTGACGCACTCTCAAGTGAACTGTCCGCATGGAAAGAATTTTGTTTAAGTGTCTGACGTCTGAAATTACATATTACTCTGCTCTTTACCCCAGGCTCCTCCACTCCATTGATATCTCGGCCATTCTGTAGAGGTCTTGCGACCTGTTCTACGTTCAACATGAGGTCTCTTAATTTTTGCAAGTTCCCTGCCTGTTTTTTTTTGCTCTGCGGCAAAATCGAACAACCAGGTTGATGGTCAAAGGTGTGTTACACGTACTAAATTAGAAATGGTGAAGTCTGGTGCGAGTTGAAGTGGGACATTAAAAGTCTCTTTCATTTAGTGCCGTTCTAGCGAAACCGGCTCTTTTCACACTTCCTAGTTCCTCGTTAGAGAGACTAGCCAAATGTCCTAGTAATACGTTCAACTGTCCAAAGTTCTCGGCATCGTCCGTTTTCTCGCACACGAACTGCTATCGCACATGATACATTGACTAACTTCCCTCTGTCGCCGTAGCGCAAAAATTGGTGCTTCGGAACGGCTGGCACGGCAGCTCTTTTCTGGTCGATTCTGCCGAGCCACTTAATCTCTTTTTTTTACAGAAAACTGCCGAAACGTTTCCCGCGTACTTACGATTTTTACTGACAATTGCCACTTCTTTAGACGTACTAGTGAGAGTGCTGTTTACTATGCCGTAAGGCTCCGAAAAACGATGTGAGCTTCTTGATTTTTTTACTTTTCTTAATAACCTCGCTTTTATGGAGAAAGTGGGAGAGAACGGATAAAGTTTGGTAGTGGATTCGGAAGACTGAAGTGCTCTAAAATGTCTTGAAAATCCTTAGACACGTTTAAGCACTTTATAAAATTTTTCTATCTGGCTGACTTGTTTTGGACTTTGAAACCCTGCTTTTAAAGAATTCTGTTGGAGGTTTGGCAAATTTCCGTAATTCGATTGACCCAATTGTGAAAAATCCGCGACCTCGGTGGCAATGGAACCCGCACAACAGGGGAAGTTTTTGCGCAGCCAACGCTCTACGATTGATCTACGAGGCTTATCGTGTGCTGTGAATTTAATAACACTGGAGTCGAGTTGCTTGCCCAGCTTTACTGTGCGTATGGAATCCACCAATACGAACGCAGTAAGCTGACTGCCAGGCAGGATTTGCTAAGTAATCACCTAGGGTCTACCGGATGGACTACTAAGCTAACCTTGCTTGTTAGGACTTTCACAGATTTCATTACTTCGGTTGACCCTATTGTGAATCGAATTAAAGAATTTTTTGTTCATATCCTTCACCAAAGCTGGAGGAAAATAATAGAAAACCTATGTGGTATCTGTATTTCATCTCTTTCCGTATCAGCAATTTTTCGTAGATAACGGAGTAACTCCTCCTTTGGAGATTGAGATTCTACAATCTCTGCGGTAAGCGTGAACACACTCCTACGTCCTGTATTTGTTGATAAAACTTGGTATGTGTTTGAACGTGCAGTGAACGCTGTAATTCTTTAGTACTGGGCTCCAACTTATGAAATCTACTGTCCTTGTCCATTTTCGAACCTTCTCTCTTTCGGCCTCCTCCTACTGTCTTGCACGAAATGACTTTTTACCGTCAGGTCTTCTCTTTTAATTCCCACTATGCGTCTACGTCGGCGCAAATGAATTAGTCGCTTCCTCTGTCTAAAATTGCTTGTGCGATCCCGTGTGTGTGGAAGACGTTAGCCAGACGCGGTATCATGTCAGCCATCGAGTCCTGTCTCATTTTATATCGGCTTGACCCAGACAAGCCGTTGGTATGTGTATAGAAGGAACAGAGGAGGAAGTTCATCCAGTTTATATCTGGCGCCAGTAGATACCTTTATGAACTATTGCAACACGCTAACCAAAAGGAGTCTGTAACTGAACGCGCACAGGAATTTTAAAAAGCCTAGCCCGTATATATATATATATATACACGCCTGTTGAACCACGCTCTGCAGCAGCCTCAGACGAGGGTGTACTTTTAGCGGCTTCTAGAGTGGAATGACCTTATTCGTCTGTGATTTGTTGATCAGTGGCTCCAGTCCCACCTTTCAGCAGGGCTAACCTCTCGTGACTTCGCTGTGTGCTGACCGTCTGTCTAGTTTTCTTTCTGTCAGGAACTGAATGCTATCCTACCAACCTATCGGAGTAGTGTTTTGAAGATGATATCAACTAAACGGATGAAAGTTCTGTATGGGGACTTCTCTGGACGCGACTACCGACGGCCTGATGTGTGTTTGCGATTAATTACCAGAGCATGATTGGTCCAGACTGATTTTGGCTGTTCATGCAAAAACGGCTTCTGTGGTTACCTTAAGCTCTGTCTGCCCACTTGGCACCACATAATAAACTTCTTATCCTGCATGTTACCCCTGCATCCTACAATAAACCGGTCAGTGATTACACTGTGTACTGCATTCCCTTTTATAATTGCGTCCGCTGGTCCCCCACGGCGTAAAAATGTCGATTGATGGCGAATTGACGCAATGTCCGTTATAATTAAATCAATGGTTGACAAGTCACTTGTTACCTACCCAGGTGAAGCTTCTCATCAGAGTGATATATCCGTCGAAGATATTGCAATTCGGTACGGGCGTCATGGTGCTGGATGAACTTTCTCGGTGTGCACGGATAGTGGCCAAAGCTTTTTTGGTCTTTAATGCAATCTGAATTAACTTCGCGCTTTGCCTAAATGCGTACATACCGCTAAATCGACTGTAAATCATGGCTTGGTCGCAGGTCTGCACCTTCCATACCGCAAAGTGCCTTCACGCATGACCTTAATACGCCGTTACTTTGCGGCGCATGATTGATGAAAAGTGCTGGAATGAAAATTTTTCTCTTTGGACCTGAGTCTTTTGGTCAAGTACTCCGGGAAATCGTCGGATTTTTATTAAATGGAAATTCTTTGTGCTTTCTATTCCAACTCTGAATTACTGCCGTAATCATAGGGTTTGAGGGAATTCCACCTGCAGGATATGCCCCCTGGAAGGACTCTTGAGAGTGAATTAACCTGCAGCCACTGATCCAACTTCCTTGGCACGTGTGTCGTACGATCTTTCGTCGGGACCCGAAAATTACCCCTCCCCCCCCCCCTCCATAATACGGATGTTTTTTGACTGAATTCCAGGGTGATCGGGGTTACGGTTAAGGATAGCCGCAAGGTTAGGTTTTTGGTTCGGGCTAGTATACTGGCATAGTCATCCTCCCCCCATTGCAATTTAGCGCAAGGTCATTTGCATGACTGCGGAAGTTGGGGGAGGGTGGGGGGAAGTCCTGTAACTTACCAGCTCTTCATGCTGTCACTGGAATTAGCTTGATTTACTACTGCGGTAATCCGCCCCCTGTTCAGTCATAACATTTTACGCAAAGGTAAGGTCTTAAATAACATCATTTCTTTTTTCATTGGTAGGGCGATACTCTTTATTTTGAAGGACACAATTCCAAATTTTTCGTCCGAATAACGTCCTCCATTCATAGTGAATAAAATTAGGCATATAAATCACATAATCACGAGAGACTATTAACAAGGCAGGGGAGCGAACATTTCAATGACCAACATTAGGGCGGATATTCCTTGAAAGTCTTGCAAAATTTAGGCCGAATTGGGTTTCATTCAAAACCGTGCCAGGTTAGTTCGCTAATGACCTCATTGTTGTAGTTGGGATAAACAAAGAGGGGTAAAAATGCGCTTCTACTGAGCACAGTAGCCTAACCGATGTACGTATATAAGAGATTCACATACAAATGGAGGGCAGAAAATGGCGGCTCACTTTCAAAACCCATAGGTGTAGGGTTTGTCTTCTATGCGGACGTATTTAAATTGTCCGTTCTGTTTGCTATTGCCCTTAGAGAGGGACGGAGGGATTAATATTTCTTCAGTCGCCCATGACCTTTCTTGCCTTTGTCCCAGGTAAATGTGATCCCTTCGTTTTGGACGGCAGCGACAACTGCAACGATGTGAACTGAAAAGCGGGCACGCCGGCAGACGGAACCTGCTTCGTGTGCTACCTAGCCTAGTCACCCCCTAGTAGCAAATGCAACCGGATTCCCCCATGAAATCCTGCCATCGTCCACCCGCTGAGTGATGTTGCGCTATGTGCCACGACTGCCGCCTCGTGCTGTGCGCATGCCGCCCTCCACCCCCACCCGCCCCCTTCCGGTGGGTTTTCGTCACCAGAAGCTTTTGTAAACAATCTCTCTGTCCCACTCACCCCCTCACCTCATGAAGAATGCTGCTGTATGCTGGGGAAAGATGCGGGCCGGCTCACGGGCTCAGGTTCTTTCGTGGTTGTCCCACACACGCGCAGAGGGCCTTGTTCCCGTTAATACGGCCTCCGTCCCTTTGACGTATGTGCGCTGAGAACGGGGTCGGCGTCACCGGTGTTCCACCCCTCCCCATCACCGCCTTGGATGTAGGGTTTCGGCTACGTAGTCTTTCCGTCGCCGCAACAAGCATGGTGGCCTCATCCCTTTTCTGGACACATTTTAACAGGTGGCCCGGCTTAGGGTGGGGTGTCGGTAACGGCAGCAGCGGCGGCGATGGTGGGGCTAAGCCACCCTCCTCCCAAACACAGCCTTTTGAGGCGCCATTCTTCCATTTTGGTGTCAGGACATGAGGTGTGAGTCAGGCGGTTAAGAGTATCATAAATAGGAGAGTTGGCGGCAATAACAACCGCTTGTGGTACCTCCTTTCCACTACTTAACTCTTACGCGTGTATTCTGTTCACATGGGACTGCCCCTCCACTCGGCATTGGGAGCAATATTTCTCACGGGTAGTTCGTAGCTCTTGACAGCTCGTCTATTCGCCCCACTTTGTTTCGTAATGTAATTACTAGATATGTGCGTGTGGGTGGCACATATATGTTCCTGCCTGATTTCCCGTGCGCCCTTCCTTTTTTCGTCGCGTCGGAAATCCCAAGTTCCTCTGCTTCAACCTTCCTTTGTAGTTTTCGGAGAACAAAACTAAACCAGAAGGCTGCATGTACATTTACTGTCTTCTAACTCTCTTCGTCTGGGATTCAACGAAGCTGTTGCCCATCTTCGTTCTTGTAGCTGCTTAGTCATATGCTCCTTGTCCTCGTGAAGGTCATTTGAGCATTCTTAGAACGGAAACTTTTCCACACTCCACATCTCGTAATTGTAAGAGGCTTGGTCAGCTCTGTCTCATTGGGCACAGTCATCCTGCGTAGGTACTGGTGATGCTTGTCATGCTGTCTTCTTTTGACTGCTCTATGTATTATTAATCTAGAACGTAGCCCGAATGTATCAACCGAAACAGCCATTTGACAATGAATAATGAACTAACTTTGATTAAGGGAACTGAGATCCTGTGGTGTTCCTCAGTCTGTTGCCCGGAAGGATAGTTTCGGTATTACACGTTTATCAAAACTGTCAAAATGGGGGTACATATCGAATGCTTTTTCTCACGCAGTAAACTTACTGACGCTGCTGTTCTCTGTAGATGAAGTCTTAAATTATGTAGTTACTCTCAGCTAAACATACATCCTGATCATTGCACACGTCCTTCATCATCTTGCTGTGTGGAGATTGCAAGGAGAAAGATAATGTTGTCTCTACATGCACCTGGCCGACTGAAAATCGCGAAAAACTTGCAATTTCGTTAGATTTGGACAGTCATCGTTATCTCTGCTTAATTATAGACCTTATTCAATGGTAATAAATGCAATACGGGGCAGCCATATCAATATAGAAGTGGAAACCGGAAAGCTTTATCTAAAATACGTTTTGGTACAGTCGAACATCCGAAAAGCACTTGGAGGGTTTTGTGAGCTCACCGTCGAAGAGGTGTTTCAGTATAGCCTTTCAAACAGTCGTGCTGTCGCTTTTTGCCTGGAAGACTGACAGGCCTTCTTGAATGAGTCCGTGTTTTGGCAGATTCCAGATTTTACTAAAAATCAGCGCCCCTCGATGGGCACTGGGGGAAGCCTTCAGTCCAGCCAACGCTCTAACCAACCCAGTTTCGAAACCCCACCGGGGCAACTTACCCGCCTCTATGCGTTGCAGTTTGATTCTAAGCACAAGGGAATATTTTTAGAGTTGTGAGCTTTACTGGAAATAAATGGGGTTGAGTATTCCTTGTGTGTTGCTGAATATGTCCTTGAATAACGACAGTCCTGTAATTATTACCTTTGCTCATTTAGATTTGAACATGATTTTGCTTGGGATCAGTAAACTGTGACCATACGCCACTTGATCATGTGAAGTGGTGTTCGGAAAGATCGTGTTTTACCTATTCTTCCCTGATTTATCGTTGATAGACTTACTGGCACATGCCCGAAGGCTGTCAGTAGATGGGCAGTGTGTATAACTGATACAGACATATTAAATACATGTCTTTATCAGTTATACACACTGCCCTTTGGTTATTTGTGACCTTTTTCCCGCTGTCGGCTAGACATACCCCAGCTAGATCACTAAAATTGTCGCCATATTTACCACGTCAATGTCATTGCAGTGCTGAATGACGAACTTCAGGCCTTCTGTCAATCATATCCATAGTACAATCACTTGATGAAAGTACAATGGCTTTTCAGCCAGGGTCTTCAGACAACGCATCGTTAACCCTCCTCCCTGCGTTTTTGAATTATTGCGTTTCCTCCCATGATACTAAATTATATGGATGCCTAAGTGTTTATTTGAAGCGGGAATGTGCGTATTTTTAATCTGAGAATCCGTCTCTTTTGAAAGGTCCAGTTCCGACAGTTAGCTTCCTCGATCACACTGGCTTATAGTCCGCCTTTCCTGTGAAATTTTCTCATTCGTTGCGACCTTCTTTGTCACATGTTCTTTGTTGGAGAAAGGGCGTTTATTTTGCACTTTTTGCGTCAGCCAATGAACCTGGAGGCTCTCTTAGCCTGCTGATGAATTTCGCTCTTTGGCTAACGTAAAATGACCTTCACAATCTAGTGTTTCGAGAGCGGTCTGCAAAGGCCTATTTGAATACCAATGTTTCGTCTTTCTTGACTACTCTGACCCTGTATTCGACAGTCACGCATACGTTAAGTGCAATGCTAACAAATATCAAGACAATACGGTCCTATTAAATAAATAGTAAAGGGTAAACGAAGTACAACCCTCAACAGTGGATACACACAGTCAAGAACAAGGGGAGTCGACCAAATCGCCTGGCTCTAGGCAAGGGAGCAACACAAGTTCAACAAAAACGCCACGCAGGGCGAAACCAGTTTTACGAGAGCGTGTGTGTGTGTGTGTGTGTTAGTGGGAGAGGGGGCGCCCACCGGTTTTGTGACTTCAGGAGGCAGTTCATGCGGCCTCCTATTAGTCTCAAACATCAGCGTGAAAAGGGGGAGGCATATAGCTTCGTTGCCTATCCACCACAAAGTCAGTCATGGTCCTTCATCTCAGCAGGTCGAAACAGTTGTCAGCATTCGAGGGAGGTTGGGGAGCACGGACACGCGGCTCAGAGGAAGGGGGACAGATTTCGCAAGCGGGAAACAGTCATGTGTAGGTCGGGCAGGAATTTCGCTGGAGAAAGGACGGGGAGAATCTAAAACTTGTTCAGCAGAAAATTACAGCCACCTTGAGCCATGACACACAAATTTATTCTTACCAACTCATTTTGTACTGAGCCTATGGCCTCAGGGCGTCTACCCCGTTTCTAGTGTATTTCGTTTATTTGCAGCCCGCCGAATGGTCGTTAGTTCGACGCCATTCAAAAGTCATGTGGTTGCCTGACTTCTGTAAGCCCACATTCGTTTCCAGTTGTTTTAGTTTTGTATTGCTATCAGTTTACGGTCTGAAATTGACTGGGGGCAAAATGTCTTCTCTCATTTCACCTTTTCAAAAAAGCCGGTTAAAATAATGCCCGCATGTGGGGAAATTTAAATCAAGTCCGAACATCGATGCCTTATTTTTCTTGACATCCAATTGTGAAACGAACATCCATAGGCAACTGAAGGACAACAACCGGCCATGTTTGCCCTCTTACTCAGAAATTAAATTTTTCTAATCAAGGAACGCTGCTGTAGGTGAGAAGTCGCCTGGTGCGATTTGACGTCGACAGAGTGACTAGGTTTCTCAGGTGCTAAACGCAAGCTAAACCACCACTTTGCTTCAAGGTGTCCACCGACAGAGTTCAGAAGCGATAAAGACAGGGCTGTCGTGCCAGGTCTAGGTCCAAAAGGTCAAATCCGTCTGCAGCGAGTCCTCCTCAGGTGAGGACCGGCCATTCAGTCAGTACGATAACTCTAGCTGGCGTGAAAGGACTCTGTAAACCCGCCATGTTTGTGTTGGGGTCAATTGTGCCGCCCGGAGCGTGGCAGACATGTGGGCTTTGGTACGCATGTTGTTATACTGCTCCTAAATTGCACCGTCACCCCTACCGCACACT
Source organism: Ligula intestinalis (assembly GCA_036362985.1). Lineage (NCBI taxonomy): Eukaryota > Metazoa > Platyhelminthes > Cestoda > Diphyllobothriidea > Diphyllobothriidae > Ligula > Ligula intestinalis. The sequence continues at coordinate 49,790,062 of JAYGXS010000002.1, forward strand.
GTGCACCCACATCTAGCTGCGATGCCTAGACGTATGGTCTGGGAATACTCTTCCGCCTTGCGAATTTGTCCTGTGTGACCAGTCACCACTGCATGCGAAGCCAACTTCATTCTCAGCTAAATTTTCCTCCCTTGCTCATCCGACCTCAACTTTGCATATCCACCAGGAATATCGGCAAGGCTGGTTTTACCGCCAAGCCCACACCCACTTGTTCCCTTCACTTCTAGTTTAAATGAGCAAGAAAATTAAAAAAGCAACAGGCTGCGTTATATGCCATCGAACAGTGGCATATGGCACGTAGGGAATCGACAAGCTATAGAGTAATGAGAACAAATATTCGCCTGGACTTCCAACTCTTTCTACCTACGACGGACAGCCTTTCGTTCCTTCTGTGTCGCACGATATTATGAGGATTTTTTAAAAAGGAGGCAATAACTATCTCAGCTTATGCGAACGAGGTTGCTGAGCCGCAAAAAAAAACAGGAAACAAAGAAGCTATTACTACCCGCTTGTGATCATTGTACATGACTTACGTGGGGCTCTTTGAAAAAAAGAGGTTCTCCAGAGGAAGGCATATCTTTTCAAACTTTTGCGAAACTTTTTATGAGGTCAATCTGTATACAATGGTCTCGCATTACAATTGCCGCTGCATAGACGAACACATGAAAGGCTCCATGGTTGACAATACGCAAGTCGTCTTGAATCTCCTAGTAGCTGACTGCCGAAAATTGACGTACTGTGAAATTGAAGGCTGCTATGAAAAACATTTTTGTTTATATTTATTTTTCTATGGTCACTCACAACTCGCTTTGTCTCTTTTTTCCACTCGACACTCGTATTCGCTTCAGGTCCGACGTCCTTCCTCTCGGACCGAGCGTGGTAGCTTCCCGATAGGGCATCTGCTTTGCGTTTATTTAATCATTGTCGCAATAGCTTGATATCCACTGTCGTCTTAGATTCTCGGTCATGCCCTCATGTCCACCTCATGAGGTTTCTCTCTTTTTTGCATAATTTGTCGTAAACTCAGCTTCGGCTGCCGTCAGACCACTTTAACGACTCTCTGACCTCACGTCTTTCTCACGACTTTCGGCCGCTAGTCATCACAACTGACAAGCGGTCCGAACTCTGTCTAGCATAATTATGCATTTATCGAGTTGCGTTGCCTCACACCACGGTTTCCGACATGTTTGGCGACTACTCTGGCGACGCGAAAAGCGTAGTCAAGCGTTCTGTTGTAGTTCTTTTTAGAAGGAAATGCGTATGTGAGGTCTAAGTGGGCTTTTTACTAGCTACTGGACAAGTCAACCGGTGACGAATATGAGAATGGACCTCGTCAAAGGCGAACTACGCACTCCGACAAATAAGCAGTTCCTTACTGGTAACAACAGGAGGCGGAGGTTTGGCACACCGACTGTCTTGTAAAATACCATGAAGCCAGTTCATGATACTGTGACCTGGCGATCATGAGCCGCCGTTAAGTTAAGATTCTGTTTCCACCGTTACCTTTATTACGTCCCACTTTAGAGAAGATAACCTTGAGCACATTGTTTGGGCGTTCGTTGGAGATCCGCCTGAATCGAAGATTACCAAGACCCATCATAAAAATTGAGAACCACTAGGTCAGGTAGAGTGAAACTCATTCCTCGTACTTCGTAAATGGGGACATTTTTACCGCTTATTTTAATCAACCGAGCTCTTGCCACGTTTTCTTTGCTAAATCCTTGCTCTAATAATTGAGGCCGTGATCTTTGCGACTTGAAAGTTATTACTTCCAGGAGATTGGGGAGGCGGTCATTTTGTTGGTGGGCGCATCTTCGTATCAGCTGCATGCTTCTTCCTACCTTCTGGGTCATGTGAGCCGCTTAGGCTCTCAAGGCGTGCCTTTTTTTTTCCACTCTAGAACGCTGCTGCCGTCGGATGTCTGCTGTTTTTTGGGCATGACTCCTGTCTGTCGTGTAGACACAACGGGGGAACCAGTTTTGTTTGTGTTGGTTTTCTTTTACGGACAGCTGCGGCGCGTCAAATCTGTTGCTAACCCTGCTGCGCTCATTAGGACGAATAGAGTTCGCGAATGTTTCGTGGTTTGGCGAATATAAGTTTCTTTTTTTAACAAAAATTGTGAACTGTTAGACGTAAATTTCCTTCCTTGCTGAAAGAGGGGAGACTGTTTGCATGTCCTTTCCCCACCTGGCACTCAGCTAACGCTCGTAGCAAGGCTCACACTCCAGTTGCCCGTCCAGGCAGTGACTGCTATCTTGATGATATCGACTCAAGAGCAACTTGAGAGCTGTTGGTATGATTGCATCTTTTAAAATCTCTTGAGTGCAGAGAGTGCGTGATTTATTTCGACGCAAATGCATAATCCACCGAATGCTGCGCAAGCGTCTATCTCCAAAACAAGGGCATAATTTGTTAACTCTTTCAACGGTCCTCCAACAAGCAGCTAAATAGCACCGTAAATGAGAACTTTTGGTATCTTCAATTATCTTTGGAATTTGTGTGGCGTCTCCAAAGTTAACCTCGCTTTCCTCAGCACGGTTTGCTTAGTTGTTTGGTGCTGGCGCTCCACTAAAGCTGAAAAACCTATTATTGGCGTGCGCGCGAGGACTCAATTACTTTTTCCCAGGATCAGCAGACGATCCTTTTATGAGCCTTTTTAAAATCTAATTTTTGCGCTGGCTACAACTTACGTGATAGACGGTAAAACCTAGTGGGTTACTAATATTCTACGCTACGGTCGTCTTTGTTTCTAATATCCGCGCGTCGGGTGAGAAGTCGGTTGGATGCTGTCATAGAATGTGCTCATGTCCCTGATTAACCCGGATAGTAGTAAACTTTTGTGAATAATTTAATTAACCTATTTATGCCTGTATGTAGGATGCATTGTTAAGCGCTATTCTCGTGTAGCTTTGTTTGTTCTCGATCACAAACAGTTGAGTGTGGATCAAGTGGTTGAATGTTCGATTTAAAGCGCTCGACGACCAATTGCTTGAGCTTCCAATCTTGGATACCTGTCTGGATTTATGAACTGTCTGACCAATAACAAAAAATATCCTAGAAATGTTCATTCTCATTCCTCTTTTCTTGATCTGTAATACTTCGTGATTGATGAGTGGTCTTTCTCTAGTATTTTTGGCTTGATATAATGCCGATTACAGACGGTCATTCTTATATGACTTTATTCTGACGTCTTGAGTAAGCGAAAGTAACTGATTGTCAATGTGGTCACCAGTCTGCTATCGATGTCCCCACATCGATGAACTATGAACTCTGGTTCAGCCTTTATACTCTGTACGTCGTTTGTCTCAGATTGAATGCCTCAATTCTAGAGGCCTGGGCCTTCGTTGAGGTGCGCCGGTAGTCCGCACAGTCGACGTTATTTGGTATGGCGGTCCTTACACGCCCTCTTGTTTGCTCATTTACCTTTATTCGATACGCTGTACCGAACCTTTTTGCTATTCCCTATGCACTGAACCAGTTTTACTTCTATCTGGTTCGCCAAAGGACAGTGCGACGTCACTCTTCTTGCACCCTAAGGAAGTAATAATTGAGTTAAGTTGCAGGGATAAGATAGTTCGCTGTTGCCGACTGCAAACTTTGTTCTGTCAATGCATCGCATGCGTACCGGTTCCACCCCTAGTCAGAATTTACACGCCCAGTTAGTCCTATCTATCGCAGTGGCTTAAGTTGTTGGCGACCACCTTAGCTCCTAGGACCCTCAGGCTCGGTTCCCTATGGTAATGGAAGATGTGGGGTGTCAGTTAGGAGGAAAAGTGCATTCTGCGCAGAAATATTGGAGCATTTTTTGGAAATAGTTGACAGTCAGACGAGTGCAGCCCCGGTGCCGCGACAACGACGTCTGAATCGTGAGTGCGGCAGTAGTCATAGCGCTTCTACTGAGGTCATGAGTAAGTCAGGACTAGAATTGGGGACCGCCGATGTGCACGTGAAAGCAATCACAAAAGGCGAGTGGCTGAGCGTTGCATGGGGTTTTGGACCAGCATGATTAACACTCTAGGACAACTCATACTGTTAGGAACACATGCAGACCTTAACGCATGACAGGCATTTTTTTGCGTTCTGAAATGCCAAGGAGTTAATAGCTGCTCCCTGTATCTAAATGCGAGAATCATGCTCTGCGGCAGGCCAGACTCCAGCATCTTAACTTCTGACTGGTGCGCCTTGTGCGAACTCAGAGTCGGTACCCTCCGCCCTTTTTAAGATTCCTCCTGCCACCCAATTGCCTACCTTCTGTTTTCTGACAATTCTTTTTTGTTGCACTTACTGTCTGTTTTTAAGCTCCCTTGAGGCAACTCAAAAAACTGCGCCCACAGGCTGTAGCAAGTACGCACGGCCGGCCCTGTTGTTTGCCTCCAATGGCAACCACCATCACATGCTTTTTAAATCCTCTCTTTTCTCTTCTGCCGTTTTAGGCCGTCCTTTTCCGTCTGAGCATGGGCTCGTTGTTTCAGACGTTGACCTTACAACCGGATGAGACAATAACCGTGACTAAATACCAAGCCAGGTAGGTTCACGCTTTCTTCGATTGTTTGCAACAGGCATGTTGACGACCGCGTGTAAAAAGCGCACCATAGTTTCGTGCTAGGGCGGGTCCTCACTGAGCTGTAGGTTAGCCCGGTTCTTCTTGCTTACGCGCCGCGTTCTTGTGCGCTTGAAGCTTTTCTCTTCCTCTCTCGTATGCGGAACGTGAAAAATCTGCAAAGTGCACTGGAAGGGGAATATAACCTAACATTTGCGGTACCTCTGAATAGCTCATTGCTCAGCTGTCGCGTGGAACATCCAGTTAACTCCGCCCTAGCGACACATCTGATGTGCAGTAGAAAAATGATTTACGGTGTTTGGAGGAAGCCTTTTTAAGGCAAACGAAACGGAGGAAACTGTGGAACTTCTCAACACATCAGATGTTTGTTAATAAAATAATTTCTTTGCACAGTAAAGGCATACTTTCCAGACTCTTCGATCTACTTTCGGCGTCCAACTGGTAGTCCCACAACCGGTAACCAAGTTCCACCGGAGGAGATCTTACCGTTAAGATCCTCGTATACTCACACGGCGGATCAATGGAAGGCTGCTCCTCTTTTTCCCATCCGGAGATTTTTGGTTTCTGGCCTGTGTAGTCGTGCCAAGCTTCTAGGATTAATGCGAACTCGCAGTTGCTAACTTTTCAGTTTATAATAACAAAACTACCTATCTCTAATTCCTTGCATTCCTCGGCTTATGCAAACCTTAGCGATTTACACATCCGTTGCATTTATCCCCCCAACACTTCTTCGTTCAACTCAGTGAGAAATACGCACAGCCGATCTCTTCACTAAGTTCTGGTATTCAAACCAACTGCTTGCAAAGCCGACCGATCCGTTTTACAGTAATCTCGTTTTTACTGATTGCTATTTATCTGGCCAGGGTGGAGGAACGGTAATTCTCGATATTCCGGGACCTTGTTTTCATTTCCAGGGCACTTGGTCTTAGGGTTAAGGTTTGTTTTAAGTTTCAAAAAAAATCAATTTTCGAGAATGCTTAGTTCATTTCAGTGAACCTTTTCAATGTGAACTGCTGTCCATTGACAAATGAGCGTGCCTTGATATCGATTTTTCGTCTAGGGCAGTTGCTGTCATAGATGAGTGTCTGTATCTGGGGCATTCAAATTTGCATCATAACATAGTTTTATTTATTTAATATAATACTCTATGCACATCTTCTGTCTATGCGAAAAGGTTTTATTCATCCCATTGGATATGATGCATGACATGACTCATGATGCCGCTTTAGTTCTCACATCTTGTCTCCCGTCTATATGACATGCGGCAGCTCGACCGTCGATTCCCATGATGTCCACCGTGTACACCACAGCCCGGTGGTGCGGTGGCGGTGATTTGCGTGTGAATTTGTTTTCACTGATAGTAGACTTGTTATGCGCCTACCGCATTCTCTCTTTCCTCAACCGTTCGCGCCCGATGTCAAGACAAAGTCAAGAAAACCGGAGACGTGAGAGGGCGCAGACGGCTGAGGCGGCCGAATTCTCACTCTGATCCCACGGAGTAAAAGTCCCATAAGAGCCTGATCTGGCCTCATGTTGTTCCAGCGTGGCTACCACATTGCCGGTTTAGGAGACGCAAAGAACGCCGAGCCCTACTTATTAGGAATTATTTCATTGGTCTTATCGAAGGCTGTTGGAATGTTATCAAGACTTTCTTGCTGCGTCTTGTTGCACAGTCTCAAAAATGCTGGACGAATGGACAGATAAGTCTACACTTTTGGGAAGAGAGACGTGTTTATTGTTTGGTCATCGCGGTTAAACAGCCGTTGGAGATGTTCAATGCAAAAATTTGAATCTGGTCAGTATGTTAGCAGGGATGTTGGCGTTTCCATTGCTGACGGAATTATTCAGGAAGAGGACTTACTGCTCAACTGGCAAATAAGTTAATGGGCTTTTCGAATATCACTGCTGTTTGGGGCCTACTTCATGGAAGTTACTACTTCTGGTTGACTTTCTCCTCAACCCTTAGCGTTAGCGGAACGAAGCATCTTTGAGCTTGATCAGTCTGGCAGACGATGGTATGCGTTGATCCTGTCATTCTGGTGTCTCTGTATGTATCGCGTAATACTCCAATTGCTTTGCGGACTGACCATTTTTGCTGTCTTTCTTGATTTAAGCTGTGGAGTGAAATTTGATTTATGTTTAGGGCCTAGGTTTCTTTTAGTTGTTGTAATGTCTATGGTATCAGGGCGGCTCGCACAAGACATTTTGGTCATGGTTGAGGGAAGCGGAAGAGAACGCAATGTGACCGGTGGGTATTTTGAGTTTCAGAGATATGCGTTGATCTGTACTTATGCGCCTAGCTACGAATTCTACATCTGCAAAGAAAGTAACCACTCTGGTGGACCGTATACTCATGATCACAAAAGTATGTTTTCTAAGGAGTTTTCATTGTACTGCAGACTGACTGCATATGACGGTACATAGGTGGGTTTTTTAACACCTCATGACGACGGTAGATCGTTGTTACGCCTCTCGGTCACCCTAATTTCGCCTCTTATTTTAGAAATGTCGGTCTTCTTTTCCCCTCCACATCAGCACCGTTACATCCCCATCGATTACAACACTTGTTTGCTTCATTACTTTTCAGGCGCAACCAAAAGATAGAAAGTTTTTCACTCAACTACCGCTACGCTCTGCAGGTGCCGGACAGTCTGACCTACTATCCGCTTAAGGTCAAGTTCGCCGACCGTATTTCATCTGCTTTCAACTGGAGTTACCTAGACAACCTCGTTTGTACTCGTGGTATAAATGATTCCTACGGTCTCGTCTCGGTTCGTCTCCCTTTTTTCTGGTTCCCTTTTTGTTGGTTTTTTGCGTTTCAAAATATTGTGTTACAGGTTTTATGCAGGATTCCTTTCTAGGCACTCGCCATAATTTCCTCATTAGGCAAATGATTAGGCCTTCACAAATGTTTGCTAAGTACAGTGGGTGTGGAGAGGCGTATTGACAACACGGCACTTTCTGCGTAACCCTTGAAGAGTGTTATGATGATTTTCTTATTGAATCTATTGAGGTTTCAACCCTACAGCAGCATATTCTTGGCCAAGCTTTTACTTACCCTTCTCCAACGGTGTATTTTAAACTTTTAGATTTGATTCTGGGCCTAAATATAAGTTCCAATTCGATGTTTGATATTTCGTTTAGTAATTTATTCAGGCCTATCATACCTTTTGCAGACTTGTGTTCAGCCTTGCTTGCTATCACGTGATTCGGAGAAAAGTCGTCCGCCCCCCCCCCCCCCTTTCTTCCCTTCCCTTCCCCCAGAGCGAGAGTAGGAAGGCTGGCAGACTTGGCCGCATTCGCCCTGGCATGCCGTCTCTCTCTCTCTCTCTCCGCTGCGCACATTTTGTCGCCCATTTTCCTGCGGATGATTTTGCGGAGCATGATCTGCTCGCCTATCTTGTGGCCAACGCCGACCAATGGTTAATCGCGAGACATAGCAGGTGGAATTAGGTGCAGCTTGCTTTGATAAACGGAGTGGGGCGCTTTCGGAGCCTATCAATTATTCACTTCCCCGCTAATCTGTTGGTTTTAAGATCTAGTACATACCTGGGTTATCCGCCCCCCCCCCCCCCCCCTCCTTCTCCCACTGTTAGGCATTTTAATGTTGGACATTATCGTTTGTACCAGACGTTTCGGTAAGGATGACTCGTATGGCCGCCTAAACAGGACACGGTAACAGTAACCGCCCCCAATGCATGTCGCTTTGCGCCAGATTCCCAGGAGATTAGGATGGGAACTAGGGTTAGGTTGCAGGTTGGGCTTAGGGTCAGGTGTATGTTTTGGGGGTTAAAGCGATACAGAGTGTTGGCTGTACTAAGGCCTTCCCATCGCTGTCGTTGGTTCGAATTCCACTGAGACTGTCAAGATGTTAATAAATGGGTTAAATAAATGAGGGATTTGCCCAGAGGTTAGCCCGACAGCTAGAACCACTTAAACACCCATTTAATGCTTGCTATATATATGCTTTTTTCACTCACAAGTGACCCAAAGCATCTTAATTTACTGAATAAGCATATCCTATTACTCTTTTACGTCTTTAGTAACGTCCTTCTCGACGAGACCATGTAGATCATGTGAACACGCGCCCGAAACAAGTTCGCAGCCATGACATCAACAAGCGCTACTGGCCAGTCGTTGGTTGGTTGGTAGCCCATGTTAGATCAGGGGTTCCCGTCGGAGTCCAAACTGGGTGCAGTTGGGAGGCGGAGAAAAGCCGCGACCTCGGCCGGCTTGAGCCAAAGGTCCTCGGGAGTGAGTTGGGTGCCTGGCCGCGAACTGCAGACGAAGAGGTGACGGCAGTTATGCGGCGAGACTCCGCAGTCGGGACAGCAGTCGGGTATAGAAGGGTCCAGCTGGTGTTGGTGCTGACAAAGGACCATGCAGTGGCCGCTGCGAAGCTGCGCCAGGGTACAACGAGTCACCCGTGGGAGATGACGTTCCGAGGTGGCAATCGGAGGTGGATAGCCATCCAGGAGGACCGGGGAATGGTAGCTAGATATTGCGTCCACAACTGCTCCCTGGTGAAGGCGCTGGTAGCCTGTCCTGATGGCGGAGCCATCAACGGGTAAGTCTGCGAGAGACGAGGCGACAGCTGCCTTGTGGAGACCTCGAATAGACTGCCGGACGTTGCGGCTGGGCGCAGGAGCGTTGCATCGGTGATGATTGGGATGGCCGGGTTGCGAACAAGTCCACCAGAACTGCTGGCTAAGGAGAGTGTTGTGATGGGCGACCGGTAGAACAGAAGCCTCCGCATGAAGATAATCTATAGGCGACCTTTTATAGCAACCCGTGATCGTGCAGAGGGCAGCGTTCTGTGCTGACTGGAGGCGGCGCAGGCTGGAAGAGTTCATCGTAGGAGACCAAATTGGTGCCGCATAAGTGAGGTGCGGCTTGGCCAGCGCCTTGAAAGTAGTCGACAGAGTCTCTATTGGGCAGCCCCAGGATGTGCCTGCTAGAGCCTTGAGGACCTTGGTGCAGTGGCTCACTTTGCCTGCGGCCTCCCTGGCATGGTCTGCACACGTGAAAAGCGGATCAAAACGCATGCCAAGGATTTTGGGCTTGCGGACGAGCGGTAAGGCCGCACCATTGACGATGATATCCGGGTGACGATTAAACTCCTTCGGATCAAGCGTGAAAACAGTTACGGATGACTTGGCTGCCGAGATCGTTATTCCGCGCTGGGTGAGGAAATCCACAATGTTAGGCATGAATTCCGAGAGGACCTGTGCAGCCTGATCAATGTTATGGTTCTGGCAGAAGATGGTGACATCATCCGCGTATGATACCACTTTGGCGGGTGCCAGAGGGAGTGGGAGTTCCCGCATGTAAATGTTGAACAGCGTCGGGCCGAGCACAGAGCCTTGAGGAACACTGCAGGTCTGCTTACGGGGCTTGGAGAGAGTGCCGCGGAAAATGACATGATCGTGGCGGCCTCGGATGTAAGCCGCCAACCATCGGACCAGGCCAGTCGGGACGTTCAGGGCGACCAAGTCCTGCAGGAGCTGATCGTGTCGGACGCAGTCAAAGACTCGCGACAGGTCAATTGAGACAGCCACGGTCCGCGAAGCGGGCTTCTGTTGGTTGAAGCCCTCGAGGATAGCGTCGCTGAGCTCGAAAAGAGCCGTTGTTGTGCCACAACCCGACCTGAAACCATGTTGGTGGTTGGACAGATCCGCTGCAGACGTCAGAATTGGAAGGAGAAGTCGTCCCAAAATGTTTGCCAGTGGACAGTGAGCGATAGGACGTCGCTTGACTGAGGTCCTTGCCGGCTTTGACCAGGGTAATGATGGTGGACTAGCGCCAGTAATCGGGGATGATTGAACTGGCCAGCGAAAGATTGAAAATGGCTGCCAGGTAGGCAGCCACCTTGGGGCCGATATTGCGCAAATGGATAGGAGCCAGGCCATCCGGTCCTAAGGCTTTCAAGACTTTCATTTTCCTGACGGCGGGGAGGATAGCATCGGTCCAAAAGGAAATGTCCGGAGGCGGGGCCTTATAGAGGAGACGAAGAAGAGAGCGCTGGCTTTTGGGACTGGGAGCCGAGCGGGGCGAGAACAGCTTGTTCATCTTCGCGGCGATCGTACCGTTGTTGGAGATGAACTTGCCGTCCCCGAAGCTAATAGACTGGTTGGGTGTGTCAGCCCGGGGCTTGGTCAAATTGCGTAGAAGTTTCCAGGTGGCAGCTGCGCTGCCGCGGAAATTACAATCTGCAACTTTTTCACGCCAACGTTCCCGTTTGTTGTCATTGACGGTCTTGGTTATCAAGCCGTTGAGTTCGCCAACACGCGGGTCAGTTGCGTCTCGCTCTCGTTCCAGTCAGGAGGCTTCGCTTGGGTAGTTTGGGCGGAGTATGGGGATGCGACCGTTCGGTATATGGTGGCCTCTGCTGCCAGAAGCAGGTGGCGAACGACCCGCTCTGCCGTTCAACCTGATCTCACACTGGCCATTCGTACGGACAAATGGTTTTGCTGTGGACAAGTCTTTAGGACCAGCCTTAGTGATCATCCTCATCGAACGAAAATTTTCCCCGAATCTTGCAGTGAACTACATTTTATAGAATGGGAGATTTCGACGTAGTAAATAGCACGAGAAACGGGAAAATACTTATGAGGGCTACAAGTAAGGTGCACGCGAAAATCAAATATAAGCTGGGATTCGAGAAAGACGACATAATGTCTTTCTTGTACAGAGTCGAACAGACGGCCCCATTCAGAGGTCACTCATTTGGAAAGGGCAGTACATGCACACTGCTAGTTTTGTACCTATTCACTATGACTACTGGATTTCGTTTCACACAGCCGATGGGCTAGAGAATCAGTTTTCCTAAGGGCGTTTTTCCTGAAAACAGATGTCCAGAGAACTTTATTGATAAATAGCCCTTCCAGACACGAAACTCCAGCAGACGTGTTCTTTTCAAAAAGGCCGGTGAGCATCTGCCTCCTTTTTAATGTTGGTATAATATGGTTAATGCAAGCCTCCCATCGGCTGTGTGGTTATACGGGCATACGTCGCCTCTAGCTTGTTGTTCCTAAGCCCCACGGCGACTATTCCCTTTAGACCAATCGAATATACCTGACATGTGCACACCATGTCCAACTGCATTTACGGGGTTGCATATAGTTGTGAACGCAAATATCTTGAATGCCGCGAAAAAATGCAGTCAGCAATTCTGTCAACTGAACCTAGTCCGAAATGACGGCTGAGAGCAGACAATAAGGTGCCGGAAATTTCAATTACGAAGCAGCTGGTGCATCCAACGACTGCGTTTAAAATTCTGTTTCGAACGAGGACTGGTGGTGGTCGCCTTTGTTAGTTAGAGGCCGCGGTGATACTGAGAAGGAAAAACAGGGATGTCTAACTTTTCGGATCACTTGGTCCACCTCGCGCTACCATGGCAAGAGTCTTTGAGGCAAATAACTCCATTCCCTTTCCTGTTCCTTCATCTCTCTTCTTCCCCTCTTCCTCCTTCTCCCTCGAGATCGCTGGCTAATGTTTCATGCTACATAGACTACGTCACGCTTGACGAAATTTTGATATGAGCAAAACAGGCTCCCATATACAACTGTCTTTCCCACCCAACAATTCGACCATAGTTGTCGAAGGTGTCCACACGTGTTTATTAGCGGTATGAAACAGGATCGGTAGCTTGCGCGTGATTAAGTGTGTGTGTGTGTGTGTCGTAGCCCATAGTTGGATCATGAATCCTTGCCGGAATCCAAACTGGGAGTAGTTGGGAGACGGAGAAAAGCCGCGACCTCGACCGGCTTGAGCCACAGGTCCGCGGGAGTGAGGTGGGTGCCTGGCCGAGAACTGCAGGCAAACAGATGATGGCAGTCATGCGGCGAGACGCCACAGTCGGGAAAGCAGTCGGGTATGGACGGGTCGAGCCGGTGTTAGTATTGGCGAAGGAGCATGCAGTAGCCGCTGCGTAGCTGCGCAGGGTACAGCGAGTGACCCTCGGGAGATGTCGTTCCGAGGCCGCAACCGGAGGTGGATAGCTACTCAAAGGAACCGGGGGACGGTAGCCTCGTTTCTCCTTAACAACGACTATCTGGTGGAGACGCTGGAAGCCTGTCTTGGTGGCAGAGCTATCAACAGGTAGATCCGCGAGAGACGAGGCAACAGCTTCCTCGTGGAGTGCTCGAATAGACGGTCGGACGTTGCGGCAGGGCTCGGGAGCGCAGCAACGGTGATGATTGGGATGGCCGGATTGCGAACATCTCCACTAGTACTGCTGGCTAAGGAGAGTGTTGTGATGGGCGACCGGTAGAACAGAAGCCTCCGCATGAAGATGATCTATAGGCGACCTTTTATATCAACCCGTGATCGTGCGGAGGGCAGCGTTCTGTGCTGACTGGGGGCGGCGCAGGCTGGAAGAACTCACCACTGCAGCGGAGATGGCACCAACCATGGCGGGAGCCTCAACGTACAGACCAGTCGCGGCGGCCCAGGCGGACTCGGCAGAACGAGCAGTACCAGAGAGGTCCAGGGTTAGCCTCAATTCCGGCGGCGAGGAGGAGGCGTCGGAGCAGCGTGGCCGGGAGGGGCTGTTCCGTCATCAAAAACACGGATTGGGCGGAGGGTAGTGTTGATCCAACGCAGGGAGATGGGTGTAGCAGACCTTGGCCGCCGTGAGGGCGGGTGGGAACGCGGTCGAAGACGCGTCTGCTGTGGTTCCCCGTCTCAGATGCCAGTGGCCACTGGCGAAGCCAGGGCTAGTGTTGCCCGCGTCCAGTAGGTCTACGAGACAATGAAGCTGTCGTGGTATTTGCTTAAGTAGGATTGTGGAAAAGGTTCAAGTGTTCTCCACTTCGTGCGTGTGACACTACCCGAGGGATATCATGTCTGGTGGCGTAAGCTGCGTGGGCCGAGGGTGAGCACATGTTCAAGTGACGCTTGGGCAGCCGTGACTACCTGGACACGTGTTTGTGTGTGCGTGTCTGAGTGCAGGTCAGCGCGTCTGGACTGAGGTAGTGGATGACCTTGAGGCAGCCGGCCTTGAACAAGGACGCCGAGCAAATCCATGTTGAGCGCCGGCTACAGTGTAATATGGCTGGCGGTGTTCTATCGTAGGTCTCCTTAGGTTACTTTTATCACTAAACCGTTGGTCATTGAATTCCATCTGTTTCACAGCTGTTGCCCTGTTCAAACAGGTGGTGTATTCTCCATACAGCTCTTCTCCACGTGCGTGCCCAAACGCAGTCGTAGGGGGGGGGGCAATCCTTCAAGCGAATTTTTCGATTAGTTTTGGTCAAAGAAGTCGGATTTTTTTCTGGGTGTGGCCACTTCGAGGGTGTTGCTTATGTCGTCTCCTCTGTGTTTTTTAAGTCGAAGTTCTTAGTTCTTTTTGGCGGGATTTACTGGTCTTCAACAGTCCTGTTAAAGGCATTCATTTTGATTGCATCGTTGGTTGCAAATTAAGCGCGTTTACGAAGTTGATAGTGGTGTCCTGTCTGACATCTTCGCTCTGACTGAAGGTGTCATTTAGCCAGAATTTGATTCAAGTCCACCGCGAAGTGGAGAATCGGCGACACATCCCCCTGCCAGCTTTTTCCTGTCAAAATTCCAAGGAACTTATAAGGCGTCAGCCGGGCAGGCCCGTGCAGTCTAGAAAATGTGGCCATGCGATTCATTTTTCTTCCACCTTATGCTTTTTTGTAGAGGCTTAAAACTTTTCCTCTCCGGCCTTTTTGTTGACCATAGATTGCGAATCGTTGGCAAATTGCGTAGTTACGAAGGCTTACGCTCATACTGTGGGTTCTTCGTAGGTGTTCACACTTTTACTTGACCCTATTTTCCTACCTTGCTCGTCTTCTCCCTAACCCCTTTTGCGCCCGGGCGACACACTCCTTCCCGGCTTCGAAGAAGCTGCCTGCCTTTTTTCGTAACCGTCTCATTTATTGAAGAAGACATTTTTTCCAACTCGCCCGTCTGTCTCAAACCAGAAGAAAAACCCATGGCGCCGCTTTTGCCTCCATCCATTAGGAATTTGTTATTGTCTAGGGGAAAAATAAAAAGAGCAGGGATTTTTGTTAATTCAGCACTCGCTTAATTTCATCCTCAGGCGTAAATTGCTCAGAGCTCTGCTACCAACCTTCGAAAAGGATCGTTTTTGTCAGGTGAAGCAGATGGACGGGATGGAAGGAAGGAAGGAAGAGAAGATGATTAAGAGACAGTAGAAGTTGCAATACCGATAGCTTCAAACTAACAAATTCTCACCTTCATTCTCTAACTCACTGGCCGCCCTCGGTATTCATTATTTTTTTCGTCGTATACGCCTGTATGATCACCCTACCGACTCCATGATATCAGTTTATCCCGCGTGAAGGATTTTGCCCTCCCTACGGAGTATCTACTCCCACTCATCCTCTCCTACTTAACGCTCCCTGTTCACACACCTCCCCTCTTATCGTCAAAATTGATCCATACAATCAAAGTGAACCTGGAGAGCATGGCCGATGGGCAGACCAGAACTGAATTATTTCGCCCGCGACCCGCTATCTGTCATCAAGCGTGGTTTGCATACAAGGCTGTGGCGTTTATAACTTAAAATCTCTCTGTATCTCCCAAGGTCTCATAAATCTTTCCGTTCATTTTCGATGTCCGCAGCTATCTGGTGGTTCCACGAATTCACAACTTTCGTTATACTTCATCTTTCAAGATGGTGCTTCTGTGTAACAGGAGTCTTATTTTCCGTACAGCTAATAATTATGGTTGCCTTTAGTGAGACCAGAAGCCGGTTGCTTGTGCTGCCAGAATCCGGAGGTATCCGACCAAGTGAATCTGCGCTGTATACGCCTGTTGACAATGTGGACTCTAAAGTATGGATTGGACTTTTGCGTAGTTAGTCTGCTACACGTGATTCTTGTGAGTATTTCTTTTCTCCTTGACGATCGCTGTTTGGTCACGCTCTTGATAGCAGCGCGTCACGCCTGCGAATCCTTTGCTAGGCCTCGGAGTTTACTTTTAGGATGCTGAGGGAGGTCTTCAGCATGCTCTGGTATCGTTACCTTCATCCGCCTTGTCTGCGAACAACCGTAGTGACTCCGCTACTGGACCGTCGTGACCGCTCTACCACGATTGCAATTGCTTCCGTATGACATAGGTGCTGAGCACACTCATCTTTTCCAGTGTCGCGGTACCCGGAATTCTTTCTTGCCACTTCATTTTCAATATTGCAGCAGATAGGCGTACACCGATCAGTTAGAGGACACACTCGTCCGTCCATGATGCCTTTGGAGCTAACATTCGAGCCTACGCCGCAAGGTGGCTAATAATGTAGGCAGAACCGCGAGGTCGTGGCGCGGTGATTGGATCGTTCGACCTCTAACTAACAAGGTTGCGGGTTCGAAACTGGAGCGGGGCACCAATTTCTGGGGTAACCATTGAGTTGGGTATGACTAGCTGACGACAGCTAATAATCCAGAAATGGTCATCCTGGTCTCCCTTGTCTCCCTAGTCTTTGTCCTTCTATTTTCAATGTTCTCCAGCGACAGCTGATGTGGAAATAATTTGGTCTTTTTGCTGGGGGTGGTTCATAGACAGGTCAAGGGCGTCATAGGAACAAGTGTCTTTTAAATATTTGGTCTTGCGTTGAGGAGGATGTCGTGACGATTCTGGACCAAGTATAGCCATTTGCTGGATGCCCGGCTGGCCTTGGAGATCCAGCTTGTAATCTTCTTGCCGCTCTTGATGGTTTTTGAAATGCTGCCACCTAGGTTCGCGAATTATTTTAATGATTTTAGGCGAGTTCTATTGATTCGTCGTAGTTATCTATCGGTACCGGTTGATGCATGATCACTGTCTCTCCGTCCTACTTATCCCTTCGAAGTTTGGAAAGTCAGAGGCATAGAAGTGCTCGCTCTGTTGTATTTCTATTTTGTTTTTTATTTGATGCACAGTTTTTTTTCACTAAACAGCTAGATTTTGCTTTCCCTATACGCAGTCCTTTACGTGGATAATGAAAATTTGTTCTTGTGCTAACTAACTCTATTTTATTCGGGCTTATTAGGAAATGAAAAAACTGCCAGTAAGAGAAGGTGTGCCTTTAGGCGTGGTTGAACCGGTAATATCGATTATTCGCACTGCTGACGGGCCTTTCTGCAATAACTCAGCCAACACACCGTCAAATGCACCGTTTCGTGTGAATTCCCAGGACGTTCAAAAATGGAATTGTGCCACATAAACACATAATGTAGTTCAAAGCAATTCCGAATCTGTCCTACCCAAGACAGTTTGAAACTTTTCTCCACTAATATTTTAAATGCGACAGCTTTTGAAGGGCTTTAACCTGTATCTGTGGCCTTATCAACCCTTTGCTGACGTTCATAAAGTAAACATACCATTCTTCCTATTATTAATTTGCTAAAAATCTTACATATTCGCATTTTCTAATTGAGTAGGAATGCAATGCTGATTATCGTGCAGTCTAATCTCAAGTCTTTTCAGTCATTTCAGGATGCCGGCTTTTAAATGAGCTTCTTTTTGACCGCTTATTAAATGCATATTCTGAAAAAAATGGCTTCTTACATAGCATGCATTTTATCATGGACGTTGACTGCCTGTGTAAATTCAAATATATTTTTTATCGAAAACGTGCACAAAAATTTACTTTTTCTTTCTTGTACTCGTTTGGTAGAAAATGATGGCTTCTTCAAGGTTTATACTTAAAGAAAGGGTATCTTTCGGTTTTAAAAATGTTTCTAAACTGGCGAATAATTTTGAAATTTACCGACTGCTATACCTGAATTCAAAGTTTCCAAACAGTATGCTGCGTACATTCTGTTCAAGGAAGAAGGCTTTTGCCTACGGTCTGGGGAAAAGGTCGCGTAGTTCTCATAAAATATTGAAATAGATGTGGAGCATGCTGTATACATTATAGGCAGTATTGATAAATTGACGGATACAATTCATTATGAATCAACACCTCACAGTCGTAAGAAGTCTCATGATTGGAAATTTTACTAAAACTCAAGCGTACCCTTTATTTAAGTATAAAATTTAAGGTAGGCGTAATTTCTTACCAAATGGGTACAAGAAAGAATATTTTTGTGTGCATTTTCGGTAAGATATATTCGAATTTATGAAGGCAGCCAAAATTCGTGATAAAAATGCATGCTAATTAAGTAGCCGTTTTTTTTACAGAAGGAGCTCGTTACAGAGTTGGCATCCTGGCGTGAGTGAAAAGACTTGAGATTAGACTGTAGGATAATCTGTATTGCTACCCTAATTAATAATTTTTTGCGCCCGATTATCATTCTTTCGCAAATTGCAGCATTCGCCATACTGTATCTTTAAGTACACTGGATTGTTTGCTATGTACAAGAATTCCGATCCTGTCGCCCCATTTACAATTATGTGACAAACAAGGTGTATTGTGTCTTCAAAAATGAGTAAATCGGCACCCCCTGGAACTGAATTGCACCCTGTCTCCTTTCCTTTGTTAACTTACTGGCGTTTCGTTTTGGATCCATCGGTTCGATTTTAAAGCACTGTTCAATCACATCTCCAACAAAGACCCTTGAGCAATAGCTGCCTGCGGTCATATTGTTGGTAAAAATATAAAAGCCGAGATTAAGGAGATTTCGGGACCGACTTCGGCTTTCTTGCGGCAAGTTTCAACGACGCTTTCAACACTTGGTAGTCAGTGAACCACTATGCCAACTCTTTGACCACATGAATGCAAAACTAATGAAAAAAGG
Organism: Ligula intestinalis; assembly: GCA_036362985.1. Classification (NCBI taxonomy): domain Eukaryota; kingdom Metazoa; phylum Platyhelminthes; class Cestoda; order Diphyllobothriidea; family Diphyllobothriidae; genus Ligula; species Ligula intestinalis. Next base: position 49,808,326 of record JAYGXS010000002.1, read on the forward strand.
AAGGCGTTAAACGTCAGATTTTTTGAACATACAACCTCGTTAATATAAATAGTATATAAGTTTGCAGTTTGGATAGCAGAATATAGCATGCAACTTTACCATGTACGTAGGCCCAACAAAGCCTTTCTTTATTTCTTGCTCTTACTGTGGCAGTTCTTGTATGCACCTCGTAAAATGACAAGAGTTCACCACAGGTTTTAAAAGCCCGATAATTTTATGTGCGCAGGGTTTTTTGCGCAACCTCCCCCCTCCCCCCAACTTCCGCCCAGTCTGTCTTCAAATCATTAAAATTTACATCAAGCTCCTTCCACCTTCCACCTCAACCCACTTGACAGGATGGTCTGAGAACATAAAAAAAGCAATAAAGAGGCTCCTGGACAAACCATAAGTGGTTGCTAATGGTAAAGGGTTCCTCAACTATCTCGGACCGCTTTTTTTCATCAGACGACCAAAGTTTCTTCTCTCGCAGCTCTTCGTGACACTTGTCTTTGAAAAAAAGCAGTCCTTTTGCCCATGAAGTTGGAGCAAATCAATTTTTTGCATACCATGTTATGCACAATGGGAGTCCGTGCAACGTCCTTAAGAAACGCACTTGCTTGAGAATCGTGGAAATTTTGCCACATGTTTGTGTTTTTTCCATAATATCTCGCCTTCGAGTAGTTCGTGTGAACATTTGGTCAGCTGTGGTTTGTTTTTCCGCCGCCTGTCCCTATTTTTTGTACTTTTATTCAACTGGAAATGCAACCTTACGCTAACTGCGTATGATCTTTGGGTGAATGAGGCTGACTATGTCGTCGTCGTCGTCGTCAGATGTCGCTGAAGTGTAAACTTTTTTTATAACCTGAGTATGTCATAATTACAGACAGTTTTTTTATCATTTTGCCATTTCTCTTTCTTGGATTATTAGAGGATATTTTGAAAATTTCAGAAACCTTTTATAGCCAATATTGGAGAATATGTGAGTTCCAGGAAGCAGTTCAGAAGAAGAGGATGCGATCACTGGAACAAGAGTTTAAGTGTCCTGAAGTTTCGGATTCCGTCGCGAATCAAGCCGGTACCGCGTCAATTAAGACCCAAGCGGTGGCTACAAAAGTGAATAATTATCGCACGCACGCAGATGACCACTATCAACTATAAATACCGTGCAACCTGTGCACGTTTCAACCCTATCTGCGCATGCCTATGTCTACCTTACCGTCACCTACGATTAAGGATTCCCGACGGAATCCGAAACGTCAGGACAATAAAACTCTTGTTCCAGTGATCGCATCCTCTTCTTCTAAACCCTTTATGCTTCGTATTTCATTAATTTCTTTCGAGGGAAAAGTTGACATATCTAGGAAACAGCATACCTTTCACCCACTTTATTACGCTGGATTTTGGCGCCCTGTGTACGTAGTACGCGCAGACCATGTCATTAACTGTGCCAGCAGCTATGCCCATCACCCACACCAGTCCGCTGACCAGCCTGGAGTGGTGGCTGAGGCCTGGGAATGGGAATAGAGCATTAGATCGACGGTTCAGCACATTTTTCTCCCTTGAAAATACCTGACGCGTTAAAAGCCATGACTTGGAAGGTTGTCAACTGGCGGGTAACTCCGACCGCGCGGTCAGCTCAGTGTGCGTTTGTGTGGAGTGGCTGACTGGCTGGTGGCCTGAGGGTCAGGCTGTAAAGGCTCTTTCTCATTGTGACACTGCCACTCAGCTGGCATTTGAGCCAGGTGTGGGCTGCTCTGGTCGCACCAGCTACCTGCACTCACTCACACCTCTTGACTTTGCCTTGAGACCGGGCCCAGGGGGGAAGCGGAATCGAGGGTGAGTTAGATGCATTGAAAGCCTACTCTCGTTATAATTTACTTCACGCGCAGGTTGCCATCCCTAAACCAGCTTGCTGTGGTGCATGCGATGCACCTGGTCAGATCCGACAATCGGATCGTGATGTTTCAGCGCCTTGTTTTTTTTTTCACATCCTCCAGAATGGACAATGAATTTGATCTGCCCTTTTAAGTGAAAGTATATTAACGCGAAGAGGAACCGACAACGACCATTGCTGGCTTATTAGCCGCCATTAGCCAGTCATACCCAGTCCTAAACGTCTCTTCAATGACCAAAAATCCCGGATTCAAACCTCGGAGGTCGTCACTCCTGGTACTAGGTATGACTGGCTGATGACGGCTAATAAACCAGAAATGGTCATTCCGGTCTTCGTTGTCTTTGTCGCCCCCACTCTATCATATTCTACACGTTGCTATGCGACTGCCTGCGAGGGCTCTAGATTAAGCTCCAAGGCAAAACGGATGAGCATGTTCCCCAACCAGATCGGTGAGTTCAGGCTTTCATTTTGTCTGCCCGGACTGCTCTGTTAGGTGAATTTTTTCTGCAGAGTGAACTATCTTGTATTTACTTCATCTGATCATAGATTTTGAGGTTTGGTCTCATATGCGGTTTGACTAACGCCCCCCTTTCCTCATCTGTGTACACAGATTCCGCACAATTAAGCCACACGGCAGCGTTATGGCGCTCACTAAATGAGGACAGCGATTGTTTGTGTGCGTGTATGTTACACGTACTATCCGACCCGTCAATTGACAATCATCCCTGCTTCCACTGCGCCATCCTTGATGTGCGCTTGCAGAAATCCACTGATTTAGTCTAAGAAAATATTCTCCCTACCTGCTGAGACCTCCAGACGTTCCACTTCATCCTCATAACACCCAAAAACCTATTTTCCAGATTACTGAGCGTTGCATATCGGTCATATATTCGAACGCACATGTTGTCGAATCGAGTGATCCTCGACTACAGCAGGTTCCCCCAAGTCAGAAGTCAGGTGAGACTGATTAGATTGGATAGTGTACTGTAGGACGGGAGCTAGCGAAAGGCTCTGCATAATCAAGCTGCTCACAGTACAAATGCCAGTTGTCGTGTGTGTCCTGTGCCTGTGCTCGCAGCTTACAGGATCCCGAGACATGTTCTGCATCCAATCAGGAAAAGGCGCACACTGAGCTCGCGAGGCTATTGACCAAAAGGTGAAACATCAATCCAACCGAGGGACAGGCAAGAGGATAATGCAAGCGGCTCCGGGGGTCAGTTGGCAAGAGCTTCCGGTAGACAAGCCGTGCAAGGCGGATTTATCACAAGGCCTTCCAGCCGAAGAAAAGGAAACTGAGTCAGCGACAGTGGCGCTAATCCCAGGACCGCCACAATCTCTCAAAAAGTTTGCATTGTCGTCGTGTTTCTGTAGCTTCTTGCTTCTGTCATACTGTAGGATTGGTCGGGCCTGCACTCCGAATTTTTCCTTTCGAAAGCCTTTTTTAAGTTCGCATCTCTTCGAACGGTGCCTGTCCTGTTTTCTTGCGCACATACTTATGTCACACACACTATCAGTCTCCTGTTCAGCTCTGTTCCAGAGGCTGCGAAACGCACTTAATCACGGCGACTCTCTCTGCCAGACTGTCATATCGGTTTGACACTGGCAACCTTTCAAGCACTCACATGCGCATATAAGCATTCATGTACACTTTTGGCTTTCTGGCAACGCGCACGCGCATGCCGGCTGTTTGCGAACCGCTTCTGTGAACCAAAGCCACACACTCTCACGAACCCTGAGGATTGATGAGAGGAGGCAGGAGAGTTGTCTTGACGCTCACACAACTTTGCCATCTGTGGCATTAACAAGAAACCCATGTTTTGGCTAATGCATGGTCGCTTTCGCCCTCTACCTTCTGGTTTGCGTTAATAGGTTCAATTCAACGTTCAGGATTGCGCTTGTCCACAACGCTCTCGGTGTTTGATTCTTGTACCCACCGCCGTATCCTACAGTTCACTAGAAATTTGATTGAGCATCGATGTTCTTGCACAAAATTTCAGGCAGATTACGGTTAGGGTTACGAGCAAGTTTAGGTTTTGGATTAATGTTTAGATCAGGGTTAGAACACTGGTATGTAAACGCATCCTAGAATTTATCGTATGGTCACCTGTATTGCTGGCGATTATCCCCATATTTTGATCACATATCTTATCAGGCTTAGCATTACTAAATCCGTATAAACGAAGTTCATCCCACTAGTAATGCTGTGACTGCTATTGTTTATACATTTATTATTGGTTTCATCAAATCCCGACGAACGCTCCTATGGGTAGCTATTAGGCAAAACGAGCTGTAAAGTCATTGGTCATATTGACAATGACCATTTACAAGTCAGTATTTTTAATAGGGCGCTCAAGTCTTAATGTGGTTGTTTGATATCTAACAATTTTAACATTGGAATTTTCTGGCTCAAACATCAAGCACTAACATAAATCTTTTTAAGACTATCTTGTCGTATATTCTTGTCTCGGATTAAATCAAATTTCAGATTTTTTTCTTGCAAAATACTTGATTTGTTGTATTCACAGGCCAGTTAGGACGTGTATCCTTTAGTTGCCTTTAAATTTCACGATTGTGTTGGCAAAATTCGCTGCGCCTTCGTTCATACGACAGCTGCTGTTATTGGTTGATTCTGATACTCATTGACTTCGCTAGTCAAGAACTATTGCCAACAAAGATACGATGGATATACTGGCTCATCTGCCGCCATTAGCCACCCATGCTGCCAGCCCAGACTGATCTAATGCAGAACTCATGTCAAGCGAATTGCCATTGTGCCGCATGGGCTTTCCTGTCGTCAGCAGTCGAGACTACTCGAATTCCATTGAAAGAGTGCTGACTGATCAGGGTACGTGATGCGGTCGTCCCGTTGCACCTTTCTGTTAAGTTTAAAGCCCCCTCAGGCATATAGCAGGCGATTAAATGAGTTAAATCCTAGCAACTGCGATCGTTAGACCATGGTTGCTTAGTAGAATGGAAGTCTTGGAACAGTATATTGTGTACACAGAGGAACGAAGAATAGATGGAAGAAGTCTGACTTGGGAGAACACGACCAGCCGGGATGCCAGCCGTGGGCCAAGTGCTGATTGGCAGCAGTCAGACCAGTAGACAGAGAGATAGAACGTTCATTGGCTGGGTCGGCCTTGAAGGTTGGTTGGACAGTGTGTGGGTGGAAATCGACGTGGGCGGTCCGTGTCTCGCGCGCCAGTAAGTCTGGCGTCCGCCACGAGCTTGAGGTCTAGACGGATTGAGGTCACGACAAGAAGGCCAGGCGTCGGGCGGGCAGCGATCACTTCAGGCAGTCGCATGACGCCTAGTAATATGTGTAGGAGATTGCAGACAAAGGCCAGGGGACCGGTGTGGCCATTTCTGGCTTAATAGCCCTCGTCAGCCTGCCATATCCTTGTTTTTGCTCCCATTCACAACCGAGAGGGCAACCTCCTCCGTGACTCAATGGTAGAGCGTTGAACTACTTGAAGCTCAATATCCAACCGACCCGTGTCTGAATTGTAGGCCATTCAGATGGCTAGCTAATGACGGCTAATAACCCCGAACTAGCCACTCCCATTATCCTTACCGTGGTCGGTTCAGTCCTTTCTGCACACTCAACTTCACCTGAGAGCACATCTTACTGATTTGTCCTTCTTGCGACATGAACTCTACGTCCTCCTTAGTGTCTTAGAACTTCGGCCTATAGCCCATGCAGAAGATCGCATAACAAAGAGCTCTTAGTAACTACAAAGTGCCACTGACAGAGCCAAGGGAAGAGAGAATTATTTTCGGTCTATTCATTGTAATCAGCCATCTCTAGCGGCAAGACCTCTTTATTACTGCTCGTCCGGGACTGCCTCGTAGCCGACTCCTGCAAAAGAAACGCGATAACTGCAACAGGAATTTTCTAGACAACGTACTACTCCCGGCATTACGCCCATTTTACTACGTCCGCTTTCAATTCCCCTTTCTAGGCCCTGAAATTTTGGCGTAGCCGATTCATGATCCTGCCCGCCTACGCTACGACGACCAAACGCCTATGGGAGTCATTGAAAGAGTAAGTTAACTTTCATCCGAAATTTCGACATTTTTGCTTCTTTTCTTTGTCAGAAAGTATTTCACCGCTGTCTCGGATTTCCACGACCACCCCGCTTGCCATCACACTCTCCCTGGTAGCTGTGTCCTATTCTCCAATAGCACGCCAACCATACGGACATTTTACGAAAAGTCGTTCGTATCCGAAACAGACCAAGCTTTTAGGATAAAATTGAAAATCTCGTTCTCATGCGAAAAAGGCTTCATTTAAGATATACTGATTCAGGAGAAGACGACTCAATCGCTAGGACGATACTTTTATTCGCCTGACTTTTCTAGATCCTTCGTGAATTCATCATCAGAGACATAAGCAGAGAGCAGTAGCAGATACGGGTAAGTATAATGATTCAGTCCAATTTGCTGAAAAATGCGTAAGACTACTGCGTTGAAGGCTCTGCCTCTGACTCTCTGTTAAGGGGCACGAACAATAAGTCTTCTATCATGACCAAGCCTCTAAGGGCATCGACCAGGCCCTCTTGATCCAGGAATGATTAAAATGCCTTGCTTCGTTGCTTGATCCGTATTTTCCGCCCCTCCTGAGTGATCTAACTTAATATTTTCACTCAATTTAAGCGAATAGGCAGAATAATTCCAGCATTGTCACTAACCTTTCAATTTCCTCTATCCTGCTACTTGACTTCCATCTCCCTGTTTCACTGTTTTTTATTCGTTTTCAGGGGCAAGGCATCTGGCAAACATGTGTTCTGTGACATCTACGAACCACCCTTGGTTGTACACAGCTACGAAAAATTGTGTGAGAAATTTATGCACTTTCTGGAATCAGTTAATCGAATCCGGCGCACCGTCCCTGCGCCGAAAATGAAACCAGTAAGTCTGATTTCTTAACGTATTCCATCACTCTTCTTTATTATATTTTTCTTGGTGTGATGGCGTGCCAATGATATATCAAAATTGACTCACCACCTTTGGACTGGCTGTGGCATCAGGGAAGCCTATTGCCTAGGTATGGTGGATGGTTTTTTTCCGTTTATCTCACCGCTCTATTCGCATCCTCCTTGTTGCTAGAAAAAAAACTTGACAGGGACGAAATTGGGCAAGCAGTCTTAGGCTACGCGGTGTATTTTATGGCATTCAGTTCAACTGCGGATAAATAGTTCGCCTTTTACCAAAGCTTTCCGTGTGGGGATGCAATCAGGTAACTCGGAGTACGGTGTTATATGATATGCCATTGACAAGGTAACCGAATAACCGACTGACGAACATCTCCTTCGAGTATATTACCGACGTGAAATAGCATCTGGAGCAGTCTCCTAGTAGAACCCAACCTCGTCAGAACAGGATTTAGAGCTCAGACAATAGGAATATAAAATGAACTACCGAAGGTAGCCGAACAGAAGAACGGAAATTAAGCACCCCTTCCTTCACAAATGAAGTACTACACCATAACTTATCCACCGGTCTTTCGCAATGAAGCCGCCTATTGCCTCCTCGCCCAACATTTGCTGTAGATTCCCATCACCTTATTTCATCCTCGCAACTATTAGCAAACTTTTGCCTGCTCCGTTTTCCCCGTGCTTCTCATAAATTCAACTTTTACTAAGCTGTAGCCTGGCCCCCGTTCCCAGGGGACGCATCCATCTTAGAGGTGTTTTCATTTGAGTGCAAGAAACCCGCCCTTGTCTCACATGCCATTTCGACCGTCGCCAGCGGTGACGACCTCCACTGCCGCGCCCCAGGGCGTGGGTGCAGTACCAGTGATTTGCACAACGCTTAACTAATTAATGAGGCGGGCTTGCGCGATCTCTACCGTGCTTCCTCTCTCGCCCCTATTCCTCCATTACACACTTTGCTACGGTAGGGGAACAAGGTCAAGACTGTTGTAACGGTCGCAATTTGTGGTGTCACCGTCGAATTGCGCCCTTTGGAATCCCCAAGGAAGAAGAAAATATAAAAGGCGTAACTTTGGAATCCGCTCGGACGAGAGTTTATTGTGTACGAAATGCGGAGTTGGTTTGTCGGGTGGTAGTTGCCGCTGGCTGATCTCCAGCGCGCTGATGTGTCCCGTCTTGGGGCTAGGCCTGGCAATGGGACTGGACTGGCGTTGTCCTTGTCAGTCCGTGTGCAAGTCACTGCCTGAGATGTGACAGTGGCTTGTAAGTGATTGTCAAGCGCGTTCGTTTGTGGCCTGATTGGGTGCATTGGGATAAGGTCACCCGCCGTGGCGAACCTAAGTGGCCCTTGAGGAACTGTGACCAGTTGGCATGTGTGTAGGCTCGCGTGCATCTGTGTCCGCTCCAGAGGTTTAGGTCATCGCGTGTGGACAGTCATCGCGTGGGCACAACCTCCGCGAAGGCATTTGACCTTGAGTGCAGTCCGTATTGACAAAGGAATCATTGTGGCAGTCAGCGGCAGGCACGATACCTCAGGAGAGCCTGCAAGGTTGCTAGCATTTGGTCAGGCTAGACTCCTAACAAAGACGACTGTATTTGGGTTCGAGAGCAGTAGTTGACAAGGTAAACCAGCCCGTCTCCGCGTGCCACACACCGGCTTTCAGTTGCTGGTAAACAGAAGGTCGGCCTGGATTCTATACTTGGTAGAATTTCATGATTGACGTTAAAAGCAACCTGACTGTCAGTCCTGAAAGAGCCGAGCTAACTCCTTGGTTGGCAGCCCTCAAAGCCGTGATTTATAGTGGTGCATCCTGGCGGGTTGTGGCACATCATATTTATTGTAGTGAGGCGTGCGTCTATTGGATGTGAGGTCATTTTATCTGTTTTCACTTCACCATGCCCACCAGGCTGATCAGGCGTCTGGACAAGGACGTAGTCCAGCCATCGGTATTCGAGCGAGCGAGGGTGCATCAATCTGGTCTAATCGGAAGGCGGGGTCAGGGAGTCTTTGAGGAGGATAATGCCTTCCCTGCAGGTGGTCACGTACCACAACCTTCACTTCTGCCCCCATGAGGTAAATGCTGGCGTGACAGACGCGTTAATCTGTTTATAGTGGGACAGCCATGCGCCGTGTATATCCCACCCCTCCTCTCGCTCAGTGTGTGTGTCGTAGCCCATAGTTGGATCATGAATCCCCACCGGAATCCAAACTGGGAGTAGTTGGGAGACAGAGAAAAGCCGCGACCTCGACCGGCTTGAGCCACAGGTCCGCGGGAGTGAGGTGGGTGCCTTGCCGAGAACTGCAGGCGAACAGATGACGGCAGTCATGCTGCGAGACGCTAAAGTCGGGAAAGCAGTCGGGTATGGACGGGTCGAGCCGGTGTTAGTATTGGCGAAGGAGCATGCAGTAGCCGCTGCGTAGCTGCGCAGGGTACAGCGAGTGACCCTCGGGAGATGTCGTTCCGAGGCCGCAACCGGAGGTGGATAGCTACTCAAAAGAACCGGGGAACGGTAACCTCGTTTCTCCTCGACAACGATTCTCTGGTGGAGATGCTGGAAGCTTGTCTTGGTGGCAGAGCTATCAACAGGTAGACGAGGCGACAGCTGCCTTGTGGAGACCTCGAATAGACTGCCGGACGTTGCGGCTGGGCTCAGGAGCGTTGCATCGGTGATGATTGGGATGGCCGGGTTGCGAACAATTCCACCAGAACTGCTGGCTAAGGAGAGTGTTGTGATGGGTGACCGGTAGAACAGAAGCCTCCGCATGAAGATAATCTATAGGCGACCTTTTATAGCAACCCGTGATCGTGCAGAGGGCAGCGTTCTGTGCTGACTGGAGGCGGCGCAGGCTGGAAGAGCTCATCGTAGGAGACCAAATTGGTGCCGCATAGGTGGGGTGCGTTTTGGCCAGCGCCTTGAAAGTAGTCGGCAGAGTCTCTATTGGGCAGCCCCAGGATGTGCCTGCTAGAGCCTTGAGGACCTTGGTGCAGTGGCTCACTTTGCCTGCGGCCTCCCTGGCATGGTCTGCGAACGTTAAGAGCGGATCAAAACGCATGCCAAGGAGTTTGGGCTTGCGGACAAGTGGTAAGGACGCCCCGTTGACGGTGATAGCCGTGTGACGATTAAACTCCTTCGGATCAAGCGTGAAAAAAGTTTCGGACGATTTGGCTGCCGAGATCGTCATTCCGCGCTGGGTGAGGAAGTTTTCGACAACAGGCATAAACTCCGTGAGGAGCTTTGCAGCCTGATCAATGTCATGGTGCCGGCACAAGAACGTAACATCGTCCGCGTAGGATACCACTTGCACAGGTGCCCGGGGGAGTGGGAGCTCTCGCATGTAGATGTTAAAGAGCTTCGGGCTGAGCACAGTGCCTTGAGGAACGCTACAGGTCTGCGTACGGGGCTTAGAGAGAGCGCCCCGGAAATGGACTCGATCGTGACGGCCACGGATGTAAGCCGCCAACCATCGGACCAGACCAGTCGGGACGTTCAACGAGACCAAGTCCTGCAGGAGCTGATCGTGGCGGACGCAGTCAAAGGCTCCTGACAGGTCAATTGAGACTGCCACGGGCTTCTGTTGATTGAATCCCTCGAGGATAGCGTCGCTGTGCTCGAAAGGCGCCATTGTAGTCCCACGATCCGATTGGAAACCATGTTAGTGGCAAGATAGTTCCGCCACAGTCGTCAGAATTGCGTGGGTGGGCTATTCCAGGATCTTTGCCAATGGACTGAGGAGGGCAATTGGGCGATAAGAAGTCGCTAGGCAGGGGTCCTTGCCCGCTTTGACCAGGGGGATAATGATCGACTGGCGCCAGCAATCGGGGATGATTGAAGTTCCCAGTGAAAGGTTGAAGAATGTGGCAAGGTAGGCAGCCACCTTCGGGCCGATGTGGCGCACATGGATAGGCGCCAGACCATCTGGTCCTAAGGCTTTCGAAGCTCTCGCTTTCTTGACGGCGGTGAGGATGGCATCAGCCGAAAAGGAAATGTCTGGGGGCGGGGCTTTATGGAGGAGACGAAGGAGGCGCTGGCTCTTGGGACTCGGCGCCGAACGGGGCGAGAACAGCTTGTTCATCTTCGCGGCGATCTTACCGTTGTTGTAAATGAACTTGCCGTCCCCGAAGCTAATAGACTGGTTAGATGCATCAGCCCAGGGTTTGGTCAGTTTGCGTAAAAGCTTCCAAGTGGCAGCTGAGTTGCCGCTAAAATTGCAATCTGAAACTAGTTCATGCCAGCGTTGGCGTTTGCCATCATTGATAGTCTTAGTGATTAAGCCATTCAGTTCGCCAACGCGCGGGTCACTGGCATCACGCGCTCTTATTTCGTCTCTCGCTCCAGGCGGTAGGCTTCGGGCGAATAGTTAGGACGGAGTAGGGGAATGCGGACGTTAGGGATGTGGTGACTTGCTGCTGCCAGGAGTAGTCGACGAAGGGCTCGCTCCGCCGTGTGGACACAGATGGGGGGTGGTAGGTCATCGATCTCGGCTTCGCATTCGGTCGTGAACGCTGCCCAATTGGCTTTCTTGAAATTGATGAAGTGCCGGTTGGGGGCTTTGATACGCTCGGCGGGGGTGGCCAATTCGAGCAGAATGGGGAGGTGGTCGCTACCCAGGCTGATTTCCGTGTTCCACATGGTGGAGGCTACCTGGCTGAGACTGGTGAGGGAATCATCAGGCGAGCTGGAGGCGCCGTTGTTCGGGAGCCGCGTTTGGCTGTTCTCGTTGAGAACGGCAAAGGGGGTGTGTTCTATTTCATCAGCCAGAGCTTCTCCTCGAGGGTCGGCTGCCAAGTTAGAGCACCACAGGTCATGGTGGGCGTTGAAGTCACCTAGCACCAGACTGTCTCCAGAAGGTAAGTAGGGAGCGATAGAGGCGGTGAAACCGGGAGGACAACTGGAAGTTGGAGGGATGTACACGTTCACGAAGGTTAGCGACGCCGGGCCAATGTCAAGGGAACTCGCCAGTACTTCCGTGGGAACGAGCAGTACCAGAGAGGTCCAGGGTTGACCTCAATTCCGGCGGCGAGGAGGAGGAGTTGGAGCAGCGTGGCCGGGAGGGGCTGTTCCGTCATCAAAAACACGGATTGGGCGGAGGGAAGTGTTGATCAAACGCAGGGAGATGGGTGTAGCAGACCTTGGCCGCCGGGAGGGTGGGTGGGAACGCGGTTCGTAGACGCGTCTGCTCTGGTTCGACTTCCCGAGCATATTTGCCAGCCGGTGATAAGAGTGTTTGCAGTGGTTGGCTGACAAGCTAAACAGTCCGTCTACGTGTGCCTCAATCGCCCTCGTCTCTCCATTTTATGTTTCTGACCGCAGCGCGGGGCATGCTTTCCCTCTTAAATGTGATAATCATATTCTGACATGATACGTTTCTGCCACCATACCGACGCTAGAAAAATTGATTGCATGCTTGCTGTGGGAGGGCGGCGTGTGGTGTGTTTGGGTGAGGTGTGGTGAATGCGCGTGTTGTAGTGTCTGTTCATGTTGGGCCTAGAGGTGGTGTGTTGGTGTACATGTTGGGTGGGCTTTTTGTTTGAGGTCTGGAATGTACCCTTTTAGTGGAGATGTTAATGCAAGCGCGTGTAGCCCGAATGTTCTGTGGGAATGTGGGCAAACGAGGCACGGCGTTATGGTGAAGCTCCAGGCACTGGTTCAGCGGTCTTAGTGTGACACATTTACGAGTGGTCGTCCAGGCCGATGCGTGATTCCAGAGTGGGGCCGCTATGGCTAGAGAGAGGTGCGAGCCGAGTTCATTTTGCTGCTTGTGGGGGTTTGGCGAAATGTCCTAACTAGTGGGAGTGATGTTTTGTGCGATAAGAGGTGGGTTGGTTTTGTTTACGTGGCACTGGGTCCGTTGATATCAATTGACGCTGAGCCGTCCCCGGAATATGCATTCGTTAACGACGCAAACACAAATGCAGAGGTTAGATATTTGTTTTGTAAGTCTGTGGCACCTGAGTCTTGCGAGCCTTCATTTTGCCTCCATTCGATGGGCTTCGAAAGTGGCTCTTCTGGTGTTTACAGCTGTGTATTACGCCTGTGTAGAGCTCACTTCATTCACGATGAGGCAAAGTTTGTCGTAATTAACATCTGGCACGGATCAATGCCTGATCTCTATCTTTTCCATCCTTATGTTCAGTAGGAAATAAGAGCAGATGGGGACATAGAGATAGACTCTCTGTTTAGTGCTCCCATGCGCTTATAGCACGTAGCGCGCAGTCATTCGTATAGGTTTCGAAAACTCCCAGCCTGCGATGCCTGCGAATGACGGAGTTTTAACGGTTCACCATCCGGTTCCATAGTCGATTTAGATTACCCGTTTCTCCCTGCTGTAGATTTCCGTCATCATAGCGGGCAATATGGTAATTACCGGGTTGGGAATGAGCACGAAAGCCCACTTCATCCTGTTTGTCAACTTGAATGCTTCCGATACTGTCCTATTTTCCGTGATGCGTGCCATGACTTCCCTATATAGGTGTGCAATTATTTGCGTAAATTGCTCCGGAAATCCCCATTTCGCTATTATTCGCCTGGGTTCGTCGTAGTTTTCGGTACCAAAGGCTTTTCTTAGATCTATGAAGGTGATAAAGGTACTTTTCTGCCCTTCCTGGCCATTAAAATGATGTCCTGTTTCCGCCCTGTTTTCTGAATCTACATTGTTTCTACTCCAGATGAGTGTGGTACAAGCTCAGGCGACCGATCGGCTAGGTGTTGGGCGAGGGAGTGAAGCCGATCCTCAGCGCATTTTTCCCCACTTTAAACTATCTGATGCGCTTGAACCTGTCGCGGTGCGCTAGAAGCCGGGGCTTGAAGGATTACCATCTGACGGCATAGCTTGGACACCGCAGTCAGCCCAGTATGTATTTTGTTGTTTGTGGCTGAGAGTTAGGCTCAATGGCTCCTTCCTAATGTGCCTTAATGGCGCTCCCAGGCGGGAGCCTTCCAAGCGAGGTGTGCTGTTGTTACGCGGGTTGAGTGTTGGTCGCGCCAGCCGCCTGCGCCCTCCCTCACCTCCGGTCTTCTTGACCTTGTCTTGACATCGGGCTCAGGTGTGGAAGTTGTATGAGAGTGGGGTAGATCCGGTGAGTCTACTTACACTGTAATCCAGCCGCAGTCACCGCGCTGTTTCAGCTTGCTGAAGTGCGTGGTGGACATCGTCGAGAGTGACGGTCAAACTGTCGTGGTACGAGCCAGATTTATTCCTGTAATATTGAGAAAATGGGTGCCTTTTGTGATTACCATAGAGTTGTTGGTTACTTTTGCGTTTATGCGCCCAGTGTGAATGCCTTTAAAGTCTTGGCTTTTTTTCCTTGTGGCTACGTCTCCGGGAACAGCGAGGTAAGCTTTTGCATGGCTAATAGGCTCCCGCATTCGTGTAATCTGGCTGAAATCACGCAGCATCCGATGCCTTTTCGTTGGACGCTTGTTTCGACTGCCCCTTGTGAAGTAAGGCGTCTCGGATCTCTGCCATCCGGCGCTCGTTGCTAATGGTGTATCAGACACCAGCCGTCTACTCCTTTTTGGCGAAACAACTCGGCCAGAGAGCCACGGTGTCTAACCCCTAACCATGTAGGGGGTGTGGTGGGTTTTTTTTGTATGTTGTCTCGGCTGCACATTTGTGTCCCCAAACTTGTTTTATGAACATGTAATCCAACCCCCTCCTCCGCTTAGGGGAGGGAGGGAGGGGGGGAGTAAGTGGTGCCAGCCATAAATAAGGCTGCTTAGTCAGCCCCAAGCGACTGCCGAATTCCACTGCGGTTCACCGCTTTTGGTTAGTTGGAGACAACCAGATTTTGCCTGGGTTTCCTGCCTGATCGCATGTCGGATTGGGAGGGGAATGAGGGATGGAGATTATTTCGGGGACACCGGGTGTGTCGATACTCGCACGCACGCGCGCACCCATATACGCCCCTCCTTCCCCGAGATGGTACATACCGCCGCCTCCATCTCCAACCCCATTTCAGATAGATGGCGTACCTGCCGCAACGGTTTTGTTTATCTGCGGAGAGCGGTATGCTACTTTAGCACATTCATCATCCGCCCGTCTGAGTCAGCTACCACATCGCTCTTTCTCGATATGTGCGTAGTGCGGCCACAGCAACCAATGACGACCGACGACTGGCACGCGTCTGTTATAAGTTGACTTTCTGCGTCGGCGTTTGCACAGTAGTTTGCTTAAGAGTCTGCTACAGTGACGGCTCCATCGATTCACATAACCTCGTTACGCACTCGTATTGACTTTTTTGAGCACCGACATGGTCTTCACAACCATCGCTGCTTGCATATTCGATAGTCAAACACCGATCGCGCGTTAAGTTTGTCAGTGCGGCCTGACTTGCTTCATTTTCTAAAAGCCTCAGTTGACAGACTAACCGTTGATGATCACAAGACTGGCCTGCCGCCGACACTACTGCGCTAAGGCTACTTCGACGCTCTCTGTTAACCTGTTTCCGCAATACTTTTGAGCTGTCAGGTGATTGGCGAGCACTGTTTCTACCGATGAACATTGCCGGCAAACAAAATGAAGCCTGAAACTATCATTTCTGGCTCATTAGCCGTCACCAGCTGGTCATACGGAACCCCAGAGACGGTGAACCCGTGGCTCTATTATTAGAACGTCGGACTTCTGATCGACAGGTTGCGGAGTTCGGGCCGCGGGTGGTGCACCACGTCGGGGTTGGATATGGCTGGCTGATGACGTCTACTGAGCCACGAGTGGCCACTTCAGTCTTCCTTGTCCTTGTTGGCACTGTTCATCTGCTTACCCTACTAGCCACTGTCTGACTCTTGGCAGGCCTCGTGAGTGTGCCCCAAGGCAGAGCGGAACGAACAAGTTCCGTTTGCGATCGGGGAGAGTTGGTTCACGACCGTTTCTACAATTGTTTGTAGTGATATTTTACCCAGATATTTGGATGACGTACTTGATTAGATGTGGGAGAAATTAATGGCTATTTATACCAGACCAAACATAGTTTTTTTTCAGACTCTTTTTCCTGGACGTGGACCACCTATATTGTGGACGCTTCCTGTTCTCATATTCGATTTAGGGAGCCATATGAGCTATCGGCAAAGGTAGTTTAAGTAGTGCACCTCATATACCCCTAGTCCCAGCATTTTGTCCTATGGAAACGGTGGTTGTAGGTGTTTTATGGGGGAGGGGAATTTGGAAAGGCAGTGAAGGAGATTTGAAGAAGTAAGGGTTAAGTGGAAAAAAATTAGTTGAATTTGCTTCCTGCCGCCGCTGGGAGTAAGTTGTTCCGCATGTAAATGGAATGTGTGCGCGGCGCTTCGCGTCGTGGACTATACTACTCTAACTCCAGAACGGTAAGCTGAACCTCGGGTAAGTTGAAGTAGAAGACCTTCTAACTAACATTTCTGTTTTTTTCAGGAAGTTCAAGCAACCCCCCACTTTGGTAATTGGGTTTTTCTGCAGTACGTTGAATGATAATAAAGATAAGGAAATTCTACAGATATAAATCAACATCGTTTCTAAATACATTAAATTAAAAATGCATCTGGCAGTTATTAATGTATATTCCACTGCCTATCCTAATTCCAAACCCATAAAACTCCTATAACCACCGTCTTCATAGGACAAAATGCTGGGACTAGGGATATATGAGGTGCACTACTTAAACTTCTCTTGCCGAGTTATCCTTAAATACCTGAATAATGCTCTGTGTGTTTCCTGTATTAATCGGCCGTTTGGGACATAGAGGATTTGCTAAAAATCAAAAAACCTTCCACTGATTCCACAGACTCTTCTAAATTTCACTTAAATATGGGTTTAGCCCTTGGGACCGGCAGAGTTACCGCCCTCGCATGCATGACGATTCTCACTCTCCAAAGACAACAGCATGAGCTACTACTTCGCCTTCAGCCGTTCACTAATGTCTCTGCAGTGTAAAATGGAATGTCCCCAACTCAACTACCTGATTTTGCTATCTGTCTTCCTGAAAAAATTGGTTGTTCTCACAATTTTTTACCTCAACAAAGTATGCTGAACGCAGTCCACTGAATGCGTTGAAGTATGGAAGGACCTTATGGGAATCGGCATATGCTCAGAACTTAACCCAGATCATATGCATGATCGATCGATTTTCACTGTAGGCCACGTGCTCAGAATTTTCAACGATCTATTTTGAGCCCGTTTGTTCGGTTGACCTAGTCCAATGAAATTAAATGCTCAATAGTTTGCAGCTGACCTTCAATTAGAGTAGGGTGCGTAGCCGATAAATTTAGTCATCAGTTTTTTAATATTTTTCTAAATTAATTCTTATTCGTGGTATGCGTCAGTAGAGTGTTAGACTCGATGACCAAAGGTCCCGAGTTCAAATCTCGGGGGTCCAACCCTTGAGATTGTGTATGAGTGACTGTTAAGCCAAAAATGGCTATTCCGGTCTCCCTTTGCCTTGTTAGACCCATTTCATACATCAGCATAGACTGAAATTGTGAGTGTATATTTGGGTTGTAGCCCGTCACGCAGTGCGTAATCTACACTTGCTACCAACGGACAGACGGTAGTAGTAGTAGTAGTAGTAGTAGTAGTAGTAGTAGTAGTAGTAGA
>JAYGXS010000002.1:49828941-49858558 GCA_036362985.1 Ligula intestinalis
ATATTCAAGTCGGCTGCCGAACTCCAGCATGGATGACCGCAATTTGTTTAGTGAAAGAGCAACCCGATTTAACCCTATCGGACTTTTTGAAAGTGCTGAGGAGGAGGAGAAGAAGAACAATCGATGGATGGGTGGATGGATGGATGGGTGGGTGGATGGATGGCACGGAGAACATAATTACTGAGCGTGTGTGAGTACGCAAACAGCACCGGATGTCCTCATCTGGTTTAGCCCGCCGGTCACTGGGCGTATGACCGCTAGGAAGAGTCTAATTTGGGGAGACCGCAGATGAGAGGTGGGTGCCCGATGAGGGACGTTAGGCGGCGCCACACGACGCAAATGATGCGACCCATTAAGACCTACACGTGAACCCATAACTGGACATCCCCACGCCCCTCGCACACACACACACACACACACACACACACACACACGACAGTTCCCCCGTCGATTTCGACGATGGGCACCACGCGCTCCAACAAGCCGCAGCAAGCGCTGAAGCAAGCCGTAACTGACACAGAGGTGAGCTGGGCAAGCAATATGCAAGCGACAGCTAGCAGGAGCAACGTGGAGAACTGGCGCGAAGGAAAACAGGAGTTTAGGCAGACTTGCGCAGAATCTACCCACTCGCTCGCCACTCCCACCTCCGTATCCGGTGTAAACACACACACACACACACACACACACACACACACACACACACACACACACACACACACACACACACACACACACACACGACAGTTCAGCCGCTCGGCAAGGTCCATCATGTGTCCCACAGCAAGATAGCGCGGGAACGGTTACTCGCGTGTGAATTGTGATAGTTGAAGTGCGCTGTGTCTGCCACAATCTTTCCCATCCCCCCCCCCCCCCCCTCCGCCCGGTATCATAACCAAGTCAAAAAGATCGGAAGCAGGTGGCCGGCCCGACTGAAGTTGCCCCTAAGCGTGCCGCTACACCTACCTAGGATCCCAGAAGTCGGCACGCCATAAAGACTGCAGTAAGAAGCAACCATTGCAGCCTGACTGCTCCGCATAAACACACACCGGTCTGAGTGCAGCCTTTAGTTGGCAACCTTTCAAACCACAGTGTTTACCACACCCTAATAGTTTGAGGCTCGGATCACACAGACGCAGCAGATACGTTATATGGGAGAACGGGTTGAGGAGCGACTTTCTCACTTACAGGCGAGATGCCGATTGCGTGCTTGCGTTGTGCGCTGCTCAGGCGAGAGATGTAGGTGCTCTCGAGGAGAGAGAGAGGGAATACTTGCTCTATTTAAAATGAAAAATCATGGATTTTAAGCAAAAAATGGCTCAGTTCATGTAGAGCAAAGAATAGGTTAGGTAATGGGTCATGGTAAAAGGTCATGTAATACTCAAAATTAAAGTTTTACACGATATGCACATCTACTATGGAGACAGGCCAGCTTTCATCTTCTCAATTTCCGCTTCTTCACACGTGAGGTAGCGTGCTAGGAATGGGAGCACAGAGTGCTGATGTGCGGCAAGACATGACGGAATCCTCGACGCATTGGACGGGAAGACTTCGCAGCCATTAGTTCAGAGTGGAGAGGGTGAGCGACCTCATTATATAAAAGTTTACGGATTTTGATAAAAAGGCCTTCTTTATGAAGAGCAAATGTAAGGTTGGATGCTAGAGTCACACTAAGGTATCGGAAAGAGGATACTTCGTTGGGCAGAATTTCTATAGTTTCAGGACTGGTAGAGGGTCGCAGTCGAAAAATACACTGGACTGACTTTCGCTCGTTGAGTAATAGGCCATTTCCTGACGACCATTTTGAGACATGGTCTAGACCATCCTTCAGTATTTAGAGATGTGTCTGACTTTTGAAAGGAGGCATGTTTTGGTTTGTAATAGCCAACGGCATTGCACCACAAGTCTTCCTGGACGCGCATATGGCCCATGCGGGGAACGAACGTGCGTGGATGATTGTTTCGCCTGCTTGCCAGCATCTCCGCCATTTTAATGTTCGAAAATATGCCACCCACAGTAATCACCGCCTCGCGTTTGGTATTTGTTTTTATTGGATGCTTCGCAGTCGCGCGCGCGCACACACAGTTGTAAAGGCCAAAAATTTAAACGAAAACTTTTATTTGCTTTTCATGGTATTTTTTGTTTGGCAATAAATCGCTCTCATCCTGACTTTAGTTTGCGCCAAAACGACAAATGTCAGTTGATGAGGTGAGCCTTTTTGTCCATTTTTTTCACCTCCCGGAAATGTTTGTTTGTGGTGGTAGCATCTAAACATCTCGGCAGTTGTGCATTTTTTTAAACCACCCACTGTGCATTCTATGTCATGGAAATGCCGAACCAACCCCTTTGCATTAAATCTAACACCCGATCTTTGAGAGGATGGTGGAAAAAGGTACTGCGAGGCTTCATCCGTTTCCTTTTAGATCTTCCTGACTCTTTTTGCATAGCGCTTTAGCTGTGGTCACATTTATGTCAGTCTCTCGCTAACTTTTCGCGCTAATTTGTGCCGGGGATCCTTCTCTACCATTATTGGTTTGTTTTTGTACGACCCCTGTGTACTTACTTTTTGTTAAGAATGTTCTTATTTACAAAAATATGCTTAACTCCTTTCACGATTGGTGTGTTCCTTAAAATGTTGCACTTTTACTCTAACTAACTTACAACAATAAGACAATGGTTTTGCACAGTGGCCGTAGTGACTGTGTATTCCATCAGCAAAGCTCCCTTCTGCGTATGGCTGGCTAGATCTGGCTAGATTCTACGCCTGAAGTAAGAACTAGGTGGCTATGGGTTCCGAATAAATCGCAGAACCATCGATACTTACTTGTACTTGTTACGGCTGTGATCACGACTGATCTAGCCGGCCTCAATTTTGTCCCGTGTGGTGCTTCTCTACGCGCGACGGTCCGTGGCCGCAGACCTGGACAGTTCGAGCCATTCTCTTCGCAAGCGCCGGAGACCGAAGGTCCAAGATCCACTTCCATTTCCTTACGGACTGAGTCTAGCTAGGTTTTGAGCTGACCCCCACATCGACGTTTCTGATTAGGCACCGGTTTCGGGTCGAGGGCAGTAACACTGAGCTCGTGAGGTTGGCGACGAAAAACCTGTCCAAACCAGCTCAGTCGTCTTTCTTGAATCGCCTCGAATATCCTTGCGATGTTATCACAGAGAGTTTGGATGGCCTCATTTGAGAAGAAGTCACTGTACTTCATTCGAGGGATAGTCCTCAAGAAGCGGTGGTCACATACCTCCAGTTTTTGTTCCTCTTTCACGCGTATAGCCTAGCATAGAAGAATAGACCGTACAGATGCACGGTACACGCGGAACTTTGTGATAATAGAAATATCGCGTCAGGTCCGTAGGCACTTTCGAAGGCTGGAGAAAGCTCATCGAGCACCTAAACAGCGTATGGAAATAAATGAGCCCTCTGTGTACTTACTTTTACTTGTTACGGCTGCGATAATGACTGATCTAGCCGGCCTCAATTTTGTTCCGTGTGGTGCTTCTCTACGCGCGACGATCCGTGGCCGCAGACCTGGACAGTTCGAGCCATTCTCTTCGCCAGCGCTGGAGACCGAATACTGAAGGTCCAAGAACCACTTCCATGTCCTGACGGACTGAGTCCAGCCAGGTTTGAGTTGACCCCCTCTTCGACGTTTCCAATTAAGCAACGGTCTGACGAATAAGCAGTCGCGGACGCAGCGGCACTGCTACCAGGGTGCGGCGGGCTGTGGCCTGGCAAGCCAAAAGCTTATAAAGTGTCGCAAGGCCTGACGACGGCGCTGTGACATGGCGAGCGTGAACCGCCGTTAAATAAGTTCGCTTGCCACCGCTGCCTTGTGGTTAGGCTATTGAGCCAAAGCGCTAGAGGAGACAACCTCGAACAAACAATCCGTGCAGCTGTTGG
Source organism: Ligula intestinalis (assembly GCA_036362985.1). Taxonomy (NCBI): domain Eukaryota; kingdom Metazoa; phylum Platyhelminthes; class Cestoda; order Diphyllobothriidea; family Diphyllobothriidae; genus Ligula; species Ligula intestinalis. Next base: position 49,832,846 of record JAYGXS010000002.1, read on the forward strand.
GGACCCGCTCGTACAAAAAATTCCCAAGTTACCTCAATGAATCTCATGTCCGTTAACTGCAATACGATCCATGCCCTCTGTGACTACCATATGTGACCTATCGCATGAAACGTGATGACGGAAATTGAGACGATCAATATTCGACTACTAAATTGCTGTACGTTTTATTTATTCGGATAGCCTTTTCCTGAAAATGCCCATTTTGCGTGCAGAATATGATTAGAAATAATTTTATGAGTCAGGATGTTTTTAAATTTTAATGGAAATCTATGTCACCTTGTATTTCGGTTGTTTTCTGTGCAATCGGCTATCCCAGACTGAGTCTATGAGAAGTGTCAAGAGTAATCTGCACTAGAGTTTTACCAAGTAGAACTTTTGATACTTGAAAAGTGATTTTTGTTTCCTCCACATAATTCATATGAAGCAAGCTGCAAGCAAACAGGTAATTTTTAGAAAGCCGGACATTTTATCAATTTTAAAATTTTGCCTTGCACGTCGGTTGGCTTTGCTGCCTTAAAAAAAGCCATAACCTCTACTCGCATTATTTTTTTATTTGGTGCCGATGTGTTCTAATGAATAGCAATGCTTCGTAAATTCCGGCGCTTTGCATGTGATTAATCACGTAGTCGATCTCGAAGCCGTTCCACTGTGCCACAAGTTAGTGCATAGTGGACAACGGATCCACACTGAAGTCTCTCGTGATGCTGATGGGCGCTTACTGTGAACATGGACGATGCATTATCACTGATGGGTCAATGATGTACATGCCTCATACGCAGGCCGTCAGAAGGGTCTCTGTTTTAAGATATATATGCCTGTACTTTGAAAACCACAACTGATGCAGATACGAAACGAAGTCTGGATCTTTTCGCCTCCGATTGCTCTGACACCAAACGACTGTCATCAACACACTGAAAACGGGCATCATACACCAGCCTATGACAACTGCTAAATACACCGAACCCACCGTCACCGTCAGTGGTAATCGCCGACAGAGACAAACATTTTCTCCTACCTTGTTATCATTATCATCATCTCACGGCGTTGCATATATGGTATATCCAAAATCAGTTGGGCCTTTTGTAGACTGCGACATTCTGTCGGAAATCGCCGCAACATCCACCTGCAAAGGAAGTTCTAGATGTGCGGTATTATCGTCATCCTGACAGTTGTCCTCTACAGTGCAGGGACCTCGACAATCTACCAAAACCCGGGGACGAAACTCCCCCACTTTCACCCAAGCTCTCTCGCTCAAAATGTGGATAAGGTTGAAGTATTAGCAACAGCTCCCAGACACACCTGCAGCTACAGCTGACTGACATTTATGTCCGGTTGAAGATGGTTCAACTGTGATAGAGCAGCCGTGTCGGGAAAACTCCTACCGAAACTACTCTTCTACAGGCTCTCGCAAGTGAGGTAGACAAAGGGGACGCTGCAAGAATACAGTTGGAAACTGTCAAGTGTCACCAGTTTAGGCACCTAGGAACTGCTTGTTAAGGACCGATGGCCGTTGTCAAAATTGGCTATCCTCAAAGCCAATAAAGTAGAGGTCAGGGTGAGGCCGCGAGCACTAACGGTTGAAATATTGCGCACCCACGTCTTACCCATGTTGATATGGCTCCGTTTTGAATGCACGTTTAGTTGCCTGGTTGACTCGCAATCAGCCAATTCCCTTCATAATTAAATCACCGGAACACTATCATTGGGAACACCTGTCCTCGTTTGCAACATTGCTCCCACCCCTGTCTGCATGCGGTAGCGTAACTGCCGCAATTGAACCCCTGCCGGGATACCACCTGCATCAATGAAGACTGCGACCGCACGGCCGAATTGTACATTGGCCTGGTCTGTTGGTAATTCGCAACTGCTGCACCAATTCCTGGAGATCTGTCCAGCATCCGCCATGCACGTTTTTTGGGCCCATATACTGCGGCCGAACAGCCTGCCGCCGCCGCCGTCGGTCCTGTACGTATACACAGCAGTAATTACTGTATATGCGATTAGTATACGGCCTAGCAGTAACATAGTGACTGCATCCTATAGATACTGCAACCCCTCTGTACGAACTACCCGTTCCTGCTACTGCTACCCTCTCTGATGGCGGGCTTCGCCAGTGGAACCACAGCAGACGCGTCTTCGACCGCGTTCCCACCTGTCCTCAGGGCGGCCAAGGTCTGCTACACCAAACCTCCCTATGGTGCATCCATCTCTTCTCCTCTCAATCTGTTTTTATTTATGACAGAGCAACCCCTCCTGACTATGCTCCTCCTCCTCCTCCCCCTCCTCCTCGCCGCCGGGGTTGAGGCCCACCCGGCGGGGTTCCGGATCCAACAAGGGCTACTTGCCTGCCTGCCTGCCTACCGTCCATTCACGTACGCATTTAAGAAGTCTTTCGTGGCATTTACCTTTACAGGGCATTAGAGCCCCTCTGAGTAAGGCCTGGTATCCAGGAGATTAAGAACGGCTCGTGTGTAGCACTCATTGGGGTGGGGCGCTGTTTGACCCCTAGTCATCTTGTTTTTTACCGTTTCATCGGTATGCGATGGATGTAGGAAAGGGAGAGTGTAGGGTGCATGCAACGAAAGTCCACTTCATGGAAAACATATTCCCGCCCACGTCATATCTGCACCCACCTCGAGCACCATTTGCGGACTTCCTCGCCTATGCCGTTGGAATGATCATAATTCAGCATTGGTGCAGTCAATGTTGAACTCTGTTTTTTTTCTAAAACCTCATTTATTAAGATGCGAAGAGAATAGTAATCCACCGCATGTTTGCACTGGGTGCTCTGTTATCCGTGAATATGGTGGGTCGTGAGTATTGCCCTTAAATAATTTTCTGAAGGTGTACGTGTGTTTTTCAAACTCTGTAGAGATTTTCTTTGGTCTGATGCCAAATTTCCTTCTTGATGCTTTAATTTTGGTAACAAAGGAGGCTTCTTGGTCGTTAACCGCTTTTAACTTGAAATTTTTCCTTTCGACTCCGTTATGGTGGTATTTCGTCGCTTCAGTCTCCGGAATTTTAGGTGCCGGATCTTTATGGCTTTCTATTGCCAATTTCTCTCTTTTTATTTTGTTCTAATGGTAGATAACATTCTCCCTCTGAAGTTGTGATGTTTCCTTTGATTCCAGCTTGCATGATCACAAGATCATCTTACCTCTCATTTCAGGTGTTCATTTACGACTAACATCTCATCTGTATGTCCTCATAATGCTGCGCCTGTGACGTATGCTTTATTGTTTTTCTTCTTCGTCCCATCATTTTTTCTTTGCCTTGTGTCCAGGTCTTCCCCCCCCCTCCCCCCCCCCACCCTTGTGTAACTATTTACCTTCTCATGCATGCGCCGCTTCCCCTTATCCAGCACCTCTCGGAGAAACCGGATCTTCCACGAACGCGGCACGACTCCGCATCGGCTGGAGTTGGCGCCCATGCCGTCGCCGCCGTCGGTGAGGGGGTTAACGCCGCTGTCACCCCTGCCACCACCATCGCCGCTCCCGCCGCCGCCGCCGCCATCACCCCCAGCACCAATCAGACGCTCCTCGCCTCGGCTCGACTGCAACGTCTCCTCGGCTCCCTTGCGCCTGCTTCCTCCAATTTGCTAACCCCTCCGGAACCCGCTGCCGCTGGTTCGCTCTCAGAGCCAGTGGTGTCGGAAGGCGTCTTTTCCCGCGGTGGTGTCACGCAGACACCACCCGGCCCCTTGCCGCAGTTTGCCGCCTATCATCCCTCAACTGGCTCGCAGCTCAGCATTAACTCCTTCTCCTTTCTGTCCGCCCAGAGCACTGCGCTGACTGCCTCCCTCTTCACCACCTCGGCTCGTGACCAGCTCATGATGGCTCTTCTGGATCCCGAGTAGGAATCTCTTTTTGTTAACTCCTTCCAATTTTCAGTCTCCTGGATGTTTGCTGGTGTCTGTTCAGTGTTCCCCGTGCACTGTTTTACATTTCGAAGCGAAGGATAAGTACGACTAGCAGCAAATACGCGTGCCTCAGGTTCTTTTAGTAAAGCAGACAAAGACGCGATCACCAAGGTAGCAGTTGTATTAGTCTGAACGTTCGGCTTCACACAAGAGGCCATCGTCAGAGAAAATGAGAGAACGGCAAGCATTGGCATGTTTTTGTAGTCCAAGTATGTGGGAGGTGGGATAGCATTCGCGATTGCTCCACGCTCCCACCGTCCCATCCTATCGTCTCTGCGCGCGTCCTTGGGGCCGTGTGTACTTAGAAACGAACTGGGCCGTGCTTCTTGGTCGCGCGAACGGGTGGCAAAATTACAGGACGGTATATCCTGATGCCTGTCGATGGAGTTGGAGTCTAACGCCCAGGCCTCCAATCGTTCTCACCCTGTCTTATTAGCGGCGCGTGCCCCTGATTTTGAATTCGTGGCCTTCTTCCAGAATGTGGTTAGCGATCTGGGACCGTGGGTTGCCTTTCTACACTGCCCGTTTGTGCTCCGTGTGAAGTCGAAAGCTCAGACTAATAGGATTGCTGTCTCACTGATCGCGCTTTTGTTTTCTTTACAGAAGGATATGTTGTAAAGAAGCGGAAGACGCGATCTCTGGAACGGTAATTTTACTCGTTTGAGCTTTCGACTCCACGCGAGAAGCCATCGTCAGAGAAAGTGAGGAACAGCAAGAGTTAGCTACGCGTAAATGGGGGGGTGGGAGGGGGGCTCACACATATCATTGGTCAATGCCCACGCCACGTCCATTCTCACGCTGTCCTATCGTGTGTCGTCTATGCGCTTCCCTTTAGTTGTGGCGTGTGACCTTGAAGTGACAGCCTGCATGTTTGTACGGTAACTGGGCCGCGGTATCTGGTCGCGAGTACGGATGGCAAAGTAACAGGGCGGTATATCCACATGCCTGTTGATGGAGTTAGGATCTGATGCCCAGGCTACCGTTCCAGAGATCGCGTCTTCTGCTTCTTTACAACAAGAACCTGCGGCACGCATATTTGCTTCTTTTCGTGAGAAGGATAGGTATTTGCGAAGTAGTATAAAGCTGTTGGCTCTGTAGTTAAACTACCTAGACGCTTTAGTAGCGCGCTTGTAGCTTTGTAGATCATCCAGAGCAGTGCTGTTCGATTATGAAATCTTTGTGTTTGATCTTCCTGTGTCATCTGCTTTCATCCTCCTCATAATCATCATCTGCTCTTATTTTAGGTTTGGTATTCCGTTTGTAACTGGTACGCCAGCCTTCCCAAAGCACACCTTCTGCTCATATGATCTCGTCCAGTGGCTACAACGGCGTTTGGAGGACATCACCTCTGTCAGTGCAGCTGTGGCTTTTGCTCAGGTACCTTTACTTGTTCTATTTTTACAGCCCTCTATCCGCATATTCGGTGGTAGAAACACTGTATTTTCCAGACTGAGGTGCACTCAAAAGCCTTTAATTTTCTAAAAATTGCGATAGTGCGCTATAGCGCCTAATATATCGGTTCATTCTGGTTACTGACCTCGAAGCGATTTTGTATAGTACATGGCGCTGAGCTAAGGCCTAATCAGAATCGTTGTGGAGTAATATATAACCTGCGCTTCACTATGCTATTATGGTGTGCGTATCTTGACCCCAGCATGGTATCTATCAAGAGGCACACTTACTACACTGACTTAAAACTCAAGTCTTTCAACTGAAGGAGGTTGAAAGTTATTGTGAATGCGTTCAATAAAGTTTGAGTGGCTGACTTGTCAAGCTGGTTTCTTTCCGTCAATACGCCTTGTCTAAGAAAAAATTCGAAAATAAACCATTCATTGACAGTGTGCTTTCTAGTGTGGAAAATATGGTCAGTCCAGTCTTTCTGGTCTTTGTCGGTAGCACTCTACCTATCTATTAAGACGTGATCAGAAGACCGTATGGTTAAATCATGAAAGAACAGGTGGTAAAGGCACAAACCCTTGAGAAACTGTACGGATTTGTATGATAGTGCTGAAAATTCGATTCCCAGGTAGTAGATCAGAATGACTTCACAAACGTCTGTTCGCTGATATTTGAAGAGAGAAAACTATCACTACTTCAAGTGATGATCTATGTAAACAAATGAACTCAACCTATCCTAAATATAGGGAGGCAGACTTATGATATACTCAACAGTAAGCTACAAACCCATTTGCTAGTTTTCTAAGCAAAAAGGAAGTGTCTCGAGGTGAATGTGGGCTACCAATGCTTACAATATCTCATCTACAAATTAGCAACCCAATTCTCTCTCGCTCGCTGCAAGTCTTTTATGGTCTGCCGTATATGTTAACCTCGCCTTGAGGTGGGGGAATTTCTGTCTAAAATCTTCTGACCTTGCTCATATTTTGCTTATCGCTTTAGAGCCTGTTAGATGCCAAGCTCATATGTCACGCCTCGGGCAACCCGCATCATCGCTTCCTCTTCGGTTTCTTCTTCTACACTCTCCTTGTGGAGTTCCTTCCTGTCGGTAGCCTTTCTGATGTACATGAGCCACCACATGGTACGCGTATTTTGATCCTTGATTGTCATACAACTTACTTCCATTCTCCTGACCATAAAACGGGCTATACCTCCTTGAAGGCTCAAAAGGTCTTTCCGAGGGCTAGAGAAGAACTTTTATCATATAGTGGCCTTTGTAGATGGGAAAGACCGACAGAGCTTTTAGATCGATTGATACAGTACTGTTTCGGGCTTATTCTGTCTTTATTATTAACTTGGTTTGGCAGATTTGGTTAATTTATTTGGCCCAATTGTGAAAAAACTCGCGGTATTCGGCGGGATTCGAACCCGCATAGGAGGGAGGCCTTTTAGGCAAGCCAACGCTCTACCTACTTGAGCTAAAAATGTCGCACTTCACACCGTGAGTTTAATCACGCTTGGATTGATATTACCCGCCCAACTTTACCGTTCATATGGAATCCACCAATACGGGACAGCAAGTTGTCTGCCCAAGCAGGATTTCCTAAGCATTCATCTAGAGTCCACCAGAATGACTACTAGGCTGACTTAATTATTGCGTTGTTCTTTATTTAGCCAATCGTAACCCTAACTATCACTTGGGATCATAAAAATAAATATATGTTCGTATACGAGGCAGCTGGTCCATAGACGGAATCTTGCAGATGGGTCACAGGCACTTCGTAGAAGTTGGTAGTCAGTGTTATGATTGGTCAAACGAGGATGGAATAAATCCTGAACCCGCATTCACTGTTTTCATCCCTGTCTGCAGTTATCATATGGCTGACTTCAGTCTGGTAGTTGTTTGCCTGTTCGCAATGTTTGTCACCCATATTGAGCTTTTTTGCTTCGGAAAGCTAGTAGATCGCTTTGTGCCCATTCCTGTTTGAGAAGTAGTCTTTCCTTTCCGTTACCACTTTTGATCACTCTCTACTTTTCCCACAAAATTCATAGTTTTCGTTGGATTTCTGGGCTCTTGTGGAAGAAGCCTTGTAAAGTGATGAGTTTCAAAGTGCACAATTGTCTTTCGGCATTCGTTATTTATTTTACTTTCGAATTGACGGAACGACTGGAGATAAGCATAGGAAACGTCTGCGTAGCGAAAAATAGGCAGGGTTTGCAATCGAAAGAATGCCACCCACCCGCTGAAACATGCTAAAAACAAAACCCAATAACGTCAATCAGTCCCCTTTTTTTCTTTTTTCCACACCGTTTCCTTTTTGTCACTTTAAAATTTATTCATCGCAAGTTTACCTCCACCCCGCTATCTCCCCTCGCCTCTGACTTTTCCAATTGTCGCCCTGACCGCTAATCGAAAATGCGATCTTGTTGTAAACTGTAAGCGGTCACGACAACTGATCTGTCTTCTCGTTGGGAGATCCTTTTGTGTATGCGCAATTTAGCCTGCAGCTTACGAACTGTTCAGTCTGTGTAATTGCAAGGGCAGCCGTCGAAGAGGGTAAAGAGTGGACAAAAGGCTCAATTTGCGGGATCTGGATACGTCCGTTGAGAGGTTCATGACGCGGCTTTCATGCCTAGACGACCTTTCACTCCGACTGGCTAAATTAGTCATTGTCGTAAAATGTGAGGTTATGTCTGTCACCTTATGTCCTACGTAGCCTCTTCTCCAGTTTCCTTCCGTTTGACTTCAGTACTAGCTCTGGTAGTCAGCGCGAATTGATTGTACAAGGTCATAGTAGAGTGCTCGGTTGTTCCTTGTTACTGATGACTGGTAGTCTGAAGTTAGCTACGGCATTCCTGTCGATGACTATCACTGTCCATTTAGAGTCTAAACGATTCAGCATCTGGAGCCCAAATTTCGTGAATAAGAAATGACCTTTCAATGAGGAGACAGGTTAGTTGTTATGACTGTTCACAGCCCACGACAAAATTGTAGTTTCGACTAGCCGTTGCGGCGTTCATTCAACGAATCAAGAAGAAGCAGAAGAAGAAGAAAAAGAAAAAGAATAAAAAGAAAAAGAAGGAGAAGGAGAAGAAGAAGAAGAAGAAGAAGAAGAAGAAGAAGAAGAAGAAGAAGAAGAAGAAGAAGAAGAAGAAGAAGAAGAAGAAGAAGAAGAAGAAGAAGAAGAAGAAGAAGAAAGGCGATAGTGGTGTGGCGATCGGGTCATAAATGGCTTCTCAGACGCATCTACCCCCGAGCCCTGGCCTATCAGGCTTCCTGCAATTAGGTTGAAGGACAGAAACTTGCCTCCTGATTGGTGACTTTCATCGCGTTCAACGCAGCCAATCGCAGGAATATAAGGGTGTATTCGATTGGACGACCTCTACACTTATGCCATTTGCCTTGTCGCATGTCTCTGGCGCTCGACTCAAAACAACATGCAAAAACGCAGTGCAGTGAACTCTTTTCCTTTGCGTTCGGCTCTTTTTGTCTTGTATTTTTGCCGGGCTTTCTGATTTGTGTGGGGGAGAATGATGATGTCAACACGGAACCGAATTAATAGTATTTGCAGTGCTCCAAAGTGTGCCGGCTTTGCGTTTGCTTGACCGAGAACGAGGTTACGCCATCTGGCAGAGAGGTCAATTCACACGGTTTTTGTGAAGCAGGTAAGTTTGCCGGTTTATGCCACTGCCCGCTAACTTTCAGGACTGAGTAAAAGCACGTTACGGTTGGTATCCGCCTCACACATCGTTGTCCCTGACTCGTGTTGTTTTGGTGTCTACTTCGCATAGCTTCAGTGCTAATTTCGCGAATAAATTTCATTTAAAATAGTCGATTGTTAACTTCCGTTCCATTCGCCCTTGTATTCAGGGGTTTTGATCGACAGGCATTGGCGAGACCTAAATCTGTGACAGTGCGTACCGCCACCTCAAGAATGTGTCCTTTGAATGGCAGCCATAGCCTCATAGCTTCGGTGGATTGCTCAATTCGGAGCCGTTCGGGCGAGTGCAAGGGCAGCCGTGTAGTTGTAGTCCTTCCATGCGACTGTTTTGTGTCTGCTTCGGTTTGTGTTCTCTTTCCTGCAGTCTGTTTGGCAGAACTAACATTGATAGCGCACTTTATACACCACTAGCCCTAACTTTCTGTCTTACGGGAACCGTGGTAATGGGGACTGTATGGGTGGGTATGCTGGATGAGCAAGCAGCGAAAGCTGTAGAAATAAGTGCAAAACGTTGTAAAATTTAGTGGAGTTTGTTTAACTTCCGCTGCTCTATAGTGATGGAATAGAGCACATTAATCGTAGAAAATATCAAAAACGAGAGCACTGCAGAAATAAGCGGTATTTGAAAAACTACCAACACTAGCCCAGCGTAGCTCCGTAAAAAATCCCGGGCTTGAAGGCGCTAGACTGGGCATCGGAATGTAAGCATATGCAATAATTTCTAAATCAAATTAAAAAGAGGCAGTTAATTGAATCTATTTAGATTCACTAAATGGTAGCATTTATGTGGAGAGACTAGATAATTAATATGCGTTGTAATCAATGTACTAGTTAGGTAATTATTTGTGATTTGAAACAAAAACAATATCAGGTGCTTTATTCCTATTAATTTTGGGGCTATAACTAAAGCAAAAAAATAAGGAAACTCAAAGCGATTGTTTGACTTAGTATGAGCAATTATTCAACTTTATCCATTCGGGCGATATGATACGAACCACTCAATGCCTAGAAACGCTTATAAAACATCGCTGTTGGTGATGATATTAAAGAATCACTGCCGTGTCGTTGTGTTAACTGACACAATATAGCCTGTGTGGGTGTATATGCCTAAAGTAAGATTTTAGTATGGTGTGTGGGTCCTGTCGTAGCTAGGTTGAAGCAACCCGTCTATCACTTCTAACTCCATTTATTATCGCTTCTACAACTATCACCTTTTGTTAATTAACTGATAGGTGTAGATTTTATAGCCGCCTTGGCTGACCACTCAAGCTTGAAATCAGTAGGATAAGATTTCTGAGTACCTTGGGAAAATAACAAACCGAATCAAGACAAGGTCTATTGCACAGAGTAAAGGTGACAATCTCTGAACACATCAAAACTACGCCTACTGAAATGCATTTAGTAGGCATTATGTATATTTTAGAAGTCATCAGCTACCGTTGTTACTTCTGTCGTCCGTTTTCGAGGGGTGGGGGGAGGAGTTTATTACTTTGATGAGGATCCCTCATATCTTTCTTTTTATGAACCCTTGAGTAAGTACTCCAATAACTTAATCTATGTTTTATCAGTCTCCTAATGTAGGGGGCTTGTATAGCGCCGTTTGCCTTGAACTTTTGCGTATTTGCAGTAGAAAAAAAACAAGACTATGCCAACTACGCTTCGAAATACAGCACACTTCGAGGAAGTGCTTTCTCTATTGTGTGCTTATCTGTGTAGGTGTTGCTTCACGCCGCACCAGCCACCTGTGCCTTCCCTCATCTGTCGTCTTCACCAGACCGGGATGTGTGGAGTGAAACAGAGAGTCAGTTAGATACATCGAGTCTAGTTTCACTGAAATCCGGCGCAAGTCACCGTCCCTGCACTACCCTCTTGTTGAGTGCACGCTGGACATCTTCGAAACCGACAGTTGGACTGTCGGCTATATGAGCATTCAGCACAAATGACATTGCCCTTCGATTTGGCGGCTATTTAGTCCCTGGTTGGCCTTAATTGCGCCCCTAAATTGGCCCGCTTTTTAAATTTTGACTTATTGTTTTTGTCTCATTGCTCTCTATAATAGCAACCACAAAAGCTCACCATTCTACTTCGGGCAAGTCTTCAGTAAGCAGTCAGTCGTCGATAAACCCACTGCCACCTGCTACAACGTCTGGGCGACGCTCCACAACCAACGCTGACGCTGCTCCCGCTATGCAAATTCTGCCCTTCCCGAAGGAATTTCTTCCACAGACTTTGCAGGCCTTGAGTGCATTCTCCGTGGACTTTCAGAAGGAGTGGATCGAAGTCTTGTTTATCAGACCGGAGTCCACCTTACATGCGTCAAGTAGATCAGCCTCCCTGCCTACGCCTGGACTGGGGGACAATCCAAAAGCCAGTGCTCAGCGGGAGTTCTGTCCTCCTCCTCCCCCTCTTCCACTACCGCCTCCCTGTCCCTTGTCTTTGACGGATGTGGTTTCGAAGGCTGTGCTCGATGGTATATTTTCGACGGATTCGCTTAAGCAGGTGTTTGGACCAGACACTAACGCCAATGTGCATGGTGAGTTAATGCTGTCTGCCAGTAAACACCCTGTAGTCCTGTTACCCAGCAGGGCTTTTGTCTAACACACTGTCTTCTCTCTCTTGCCAAACATTGCATAGTTGGAACAGAGGGCATTTTGAGGAAACGCCATACTTCAATCGCGCAGGAATCTTCCCCACAGGACCACTGTTCTGAGTGGTATTGTCTCCTCTACGATATGAACTACAATCCCACCTGCGGATTTTCTCTGGAAATTCAGTGGCTTGTGGCTTCTGGTTGCAGAATCGCGGACTCGGTATGCAATCGTTTGCCTAGTTTTCTATCTTGCTGTTATCGCCTCTTTATATAAGCGCATTCAGAAATGGCAGTCCGTCTACGGTCGACTCCGACCGCGCCAGCCATTTACACTCTCTCTCTCCCGTCCGGTCTTCTTGCCTTGACCTTGGTTCCAGGTCGAGGAGGAAAGAGTGTGATAGATGTCGTGCAAGTCTACTCTCACTATAATCTGCTTCGCGCCCAAGCCATCGCGCTCACTTCCATCTTGTTGTGTAACACGTGGTGGACGTAGTCGAACTGTCATGTCATCTAAGTGTTCTGTGATGCCTTAGGAAATCTGTCCTTTTCTCTTAGCAGTAAGAACACTCTAGGGTCTTCAAAGGCATTGCCTACTACCCTAAATATGCTGAACTAGGTTCCCCCTTTCGCGATGTCCTTTTCCATTCGCACAAGTCGTCTGAATCTATCAGGAAAACACAAGCAAACTATTGGTTTTCTGTTGGCCGAAAGTTGAAAACGGTTTTCGCTCGCATGCTTTACAAGTGCACATTTACCGCCAAACCTTCGGATACGCCACTCCACTTCCCAAGTGAACGCCGATGGGACCCTCAATTTGTCTAGTGTTTTGAAGAACATTTATAAACACTGACTGTTTTTATTAACTGTTTTATCTGTACACACTATTAAGACCAGGTCCAAACCCCTGTTTTTATCTCTGATGACGGGTTCAAATGAAAACCCAAAACTTCAGACGGGTAAAACTCTCGTTCCAGTAGTCGTATTTTATTCTTCTGACCTGAAAACCCATTCCTGAGCATTTGGTCGATATCGCGTATTGAAAATGGTATCTTAGTTATCGAAGGAACACAAGCATAGCCGGTTCGTGATCATTTCTCATCTACTCGGTGCTCTAGCCTTTTTTCACTAGGCGGATGTTACCTATCCTTAACCGTGAGCTAAGAAATTAGGCTCTCTTATACCCCTTGTAACGGTAAGTTGTCTTTAATTGTGCCATTAAGTTGTGCCGTTAGACATCCATCGTATATGGCTTCTAATATTGCTGTTTTTGACGTCAAAAAATGGGCTCTTTGGCCTAATTATAAGGTATTGGTCTTAAAGCCGATTGGCCCGATCGACACCTGATCAGTCCAGTATCCTTTGTTTCTTGACAGTAAATCTCGTTTGATCATTGACGCTGTTGCACAGGGCATTATCTGAATAATTCCATTTTCCGTTTGCAAAGATGCACCGCGGTGGCATCCTTGAAGTTACTGCCATTTGTCCTTTCCACGCCTGTTCCTGAGAAAGATGTGGCAGTATATTCAAAAACTGACATTGGTTCATTTATGGATCTCGATTGACAGAGCTGGCGACTCTAGTTTTTCTAATTTCAGATTGATAGATTGCTCTAATCTATCAAAGTCAATTGGATTGGCGACTGTGTTAATTTCAAGTTATGTAGCCAACAACGAGCGGCTAAGGGTACCCAAGTGTGTCGAAACTTGTTTGAATCTAATCTTCTAGGTTTTGTGTAATAATCTTGCTGCAATGTCCTGAAGCCTATCCCCGGAATTTTTGACATCTATCTGCAGCTGCTTCACATCTATCGTCGAGCTTCAAACATGGGCTTTCACTTTTTCCCGGTACCGTGCTATCCATTCGGCTATCGCGGCACCCGCATTGTTCTCGACCCTCTTAGGATCCCGATATTCGTGCCTTGCACCCTCACCAACTTCGTAGATGATGCGGAACTCAGGAACCAGGAGGACGCCGCGTCCTCGGGAGCGGTTTGTTCACCCTTTGCGGTTGCCGCTCACCTGTTTCCCAGTGAGTTTCATTGTCAGCCCCCTACCCCACTAATCCAGTCCGATTTCCGTTAGATTTCTCTCTAAACTACTATTTCGCTCCACGTACGCAACTACTTTGAAAGGTATTTTAAAATCTGCAAAGGCCTTAGGTCTGTTTTATTGTAGGTTTCTTTGTGAGTATTGAGGGAACGGCATCGTATGCAACTCCGCCTAGTTATTATAAAACATGTCTACTTATTGTTTGTAAGTAGGCGTTTTTCGTTAACGTATTCATGATTGAATCGGTAAAGTTGATTTAGGACACTGGATTTTAGGGTTAGAGTACGGATTTAATTTTTGGGGTTTAGAATTTCGGTTTTTACGTCTGGATTCGGGTTATAGTTATAATTAGTTTTAAAGTTTGGACTATGAATATGGTTCTACTTTTAGAATTAGGATTAGGATTTTATTGTAAAAGTCAGAGGTTTCAGGTTTCATGGTTAGTTTTAAGGGTTAATGTTAGGATTCGGTTTTCAAGCTTGGCTTTCAGGATAAAGGTTTGCTCACGAAGATACGCTTAAAGAGTCCTTTTCCGGCTACAATTTTATTGCAATACGGGATTTTCCGCCGCTGTAGTCGGCTTGTGTCGGTATCCGGATGACTTTAAGTTCGTTGTCACAGTTAGCTCAGTTAGCATGGCTTTAATTTTTACCACACCTCCTCGTTTCGCTAGTTCTGCAATTTTGGCGATCCGGTTTAGTTTCTGTTGAAATAAAAGCTTAGAGTATTCAGACTTTACGCTAGCACAATGCATGCGCGAGTTATATCACAATGAACGAGTGAGGAGAACGCAGTTGGCCGGCTGACCATGTTCCGACTTAATTGCTGGAGACGCGATCACGGCTGCAATCTCAGTGAGTGGTGCGCAGGTCCTATCGACTGATTGGTTGTAGACGTCCGATACCTTCTGAGAGCATGGGCCAAGTCTTCATTTGCAAGAATGCATCGTAAGAGGATGGTTTACAAAAGCAAAACGGAATATTTGTGTGGTTTATTCTGTCCTGATCACATGTCTCTACCATACCGGTGGTCCAGAAACAATGCTTAATGGAAAACTGAGCTAGAGCTCTGGCAGGTCTTGTTAGGGTTTCACGATTCCTCAAACATATTTGGATGCGGTTAGCCCACTGGCAGCAGGTTGCTTCCCGCTAACATCTTTTTCTTCGTCGTGTAGTCCATTTATTAACTGCCCGAAACTAACAGCTTATAAACGCTCTAATCAATGCCTAAGCCTCATGAGCCAGAGTTTTAGGGCTAAAAAAGCCAAGTCAGGCACGATCCCTTACAATGTTGATTTAATCGCAAATCATGTTGAGGAATAGAAGAAAGACTGTGAATTCTGTAAAGGTGTGCCCATCATACGCTGCCGTAATCCCTTCAGGTTTTACCACCAGTGGATGGCATAATTGTCTGTCGTGGTAGCTTTGAGCAAATACATGACTACTCACTGGTACACTTTAGCTCACTCGGTGATTTTCTGTGAATTTTGAATAATATTTATTTCCTGAAGGTGCAAACGATCGACACATTTACTTCACTTGTTTTTTTTCTGACTTCTCCAAAGTCTTGCTAACGTTCCCGTTTTTTTTCGCAAACATTGTTACTTAACAGTCCCTGAAGATGCAGTGGACGACAATATTTGTTCGCCGCTATCTTTCATTTGTACTGCATTGTGCCTTGAGACTAACTTCACTTCCATTTCATTTAGAAACTCGGAGTCCTTCAGCAATGTCAGCTCTATATGAATTTCAGTCTCTCATCCTCAGCAGGTAGGTGTAATCGCTTAACAAAGATCGTCTTTTTATACGGTTTGCCTTCTTTCAGGCACCTACATATTCTTCCTTTTACTGTTCTAAATGGACATAGAGATATGTCGTTGGATACGAATTAACTAATCAGCAACACAGTAGGCGATCATTTTCACTAGCCCAGTTTGGGCCATGCATTAATGGACATTTCTACCTTGGTGCTAACTCACTGTGTTCCTCATTCTGTATTATATTAGTCGTCTAAGTGGCCAAATAACTAGCGGTGAGCTGTCTTTTTTCTTCCCACTGTTCACTACGCACAATTTTATTCAGGTTTAGTAACCTTCAGGGACTGAGTAAGTCTTGGAAGGTTATTAGTACATTTTGGAGGGAGAGGTGGTAACTTAAAGTCTTCTTAGTTATTCTCACCTACTATAAGAGGTACTGTGTTACTCTGGATTGGTTGAGTTTTGTGGCATGGGGACTAGTTACGCACTCTCGGCCAGATGAAGTTCGATCTTAGTACTTGCAAGGCCGCTAAAATTTGTGAATGAAACATGCAGTCAAAGACTTCGCATACTCCGACTTCTTCTCGGAGAAAAGCATGTCATAAAGATGCCCCCCTTTCATCTAATCTACATTCAACACTACCTCCCACCTGGAATCGAATCCAGAGAGAGAGAGAGATTGTGGTGTGGTACTGCTAGCCTCTAGACTTTAAGTACGATTAATACAGTGGCTTAGTTAAATGCCTTTCAAACTATTTTGGGTAGTTTCGGCGATGGCGCTAGCCGTTTTGATCCCCCTGTCCCGGCTCTTATGGTAACTTGCTTGATGATGATGGTGATATGTAGCATCTACCACAAACCTATTCTCGAATAAATTTGCATTCCAAAGATTCGGATTCATTCCGCTGGCACACTTCCCACCAGTGGAACACACAACGGTTTCAAGTCCCAAACAGGGCCACCGCGAGATGGAAGAAGAGGCGATCGACGACGATGACGAGACTCCTCGCCCAGCTGGGGTACTCCCATCGCAACCGGGTTGCGGTGGCAGCCTCAACTTGCCAAAGGGCATCTCCTTCACCCAGCGCACCTACGTGCACGTGAGCGGTGGCATGTTTGTCATGATCCCTATCTACTCTCATGTGCGTCCATCGCTGCCGCGCAGAGTGAGTGACTGCTGTGGCTCCATCGACGTTCCCCACCTCCACACTGGCAGCTCTGTGTCCACCTACTTGTCCTCTGCGCGCTCTTACGAGGTGAGTTCTTGCTGCTGTATGCACCTTTAACTGGTTGCTTGTACGTCCACTGCCAATGCAGATTGTTCTAATGGGTAGCTAAACCTTTCTGGCCCTATCGACAACAAACGCCCTATGGAATGGGGCGTCGTTAACCAGGCCAGGCGATCAGTCTCCCTAATTACCCCTCCCCCCCCTAGTAATGCATTTCGTAAAGCTCACACATTTGCTCTGATAAACACTCGTTTATTTCTCATGGTGTTCAATGGATTGTATTTCACTATTAAAGAATTCCCAACTCCCTAAAAAGAAATTAAAATCAGTGTATCCTAGGGTATTCGGGGAAATCAGACCGGATTTTCACAGCTGTTGCAATCGCGCTCTTTTTATTGGCCAAAAATAACCTTATAAATTTCTATTGTTGAACCGTTTATAATCCAAACGACTTCTGCTAACTGCAAGGACACCCGAATTACTCCCTACTTTCAAACAGTATCGCTGTGCTTTAACAGGGGCTTCTCATCTTCATTGTAGTTTCACATTAGGCCGTTTTTCTAAGAATAAAAAAGTGACACAATGCTGCTAGTTGCCAACGCTCATCAATATTATGCACAACTTCGATCAGAGGCCACTTTTATCCGATAATATTTAAACGGAATGTGTTTATAAAAGGTAGAACAACGTCCGACATTACCTCTATTTGTCTATCTCTTTGGCACGCATCCACACTCAGACAAGCCTTGGCTGCGAGGTCCCTGCCACCCTGTTCAGTCGGAGTTTAGGCACCGGTTGGATCGATAAGCAGACTAGGATTTGCAATCAGCCCTTCTCCGGCGATTCGAGCACCCGCCAACAGCAGCATTCGTTAGATCCAAGAACCTATTGTTTCGAGGCGCAAAGCGAGGTAGGCTTCTTCTGGACCTGGAATCATATGCTGCCGAGGAAGTGGCGTGGCCAATTAACTGGTGATGAAGCCTTCCAGGACGGTATGTTGGAGGACTTCAGACGCTTCTGTTCGGGAGCGGACGACCGTCTGGCCTCACTACTCAGCGACTATCGAGCCAAGCAGCAGCAGCGTTACAGCTCTTGACAGAATAGCATCGTGCTTTCCTTTTCACCTAACTTTTGAGCCCTTTTTTGCACTATATTCTGATTCTGACCTCAAAGTTATTTTTTTCAAAATAGAACTTATCATAAACTGCTTGATATGCAACAATTTCCGTCTTTACTCTCTTCTTGTTTAATTGATGCTCTAATTTCTAGTAAAACTGTTCATGCAAAAGCTATTTAGAGCACGATTGCCAACCGAGAATTGTAGATCATGCCTTGGGAGTGAAAATTCCAACAAGCCGTGTCGTCAAAGAAGCGTCGTCTTAAAAGTATTATTTATTTTTTTATTAAATATGGTTCCTCAAACAACCGCATGTACTACTTCATAGACAAACTGATAGAGTTGCGTACAATAATTAACCTATATAAGTAAGCAGTTGGCTACTTAAAGACGAAAGTTGAGGGGCGAAAATACTTGGGTTCAGTGGCCGCGGGTTCTTGTGGGAGAGTGGTCGGGTCCGTCACGGGGTCAAGGGTAATTGCCAATAGAAGGGAATATGCGATCACTGGAACAAGTTTTATTCTCCTGACGTTTTGGATTCTGTCGAGAATCCCTAATCATAGGTAATGGTAGGATAGGCTGAGCCATGCGCAGATAAGGATAGGCAATCTCAGCTTGGTGGGGAGAACTAAATGGTCAACAAAAATTACGATTGGTATATTACGCGAACGTTGTTGGGACATGCTGTAGCTCCGTGTAGGCGTGCTCACTGAAGATTTTTTCGTCAATTTTCGAATTTTTCCACCTACTCAATAACGTTGTTGAACTGGATCGGATTCATACTTATTACTCTCCAATAAGCGCCTAAGCTAGTAAATTATCGTCTAGCACTCCAAGCCTTCTAAAGGGAACTGATAAATGGCCAATATCACAGATCATATCAATACCGTGGCACTTGGGTGAACATCTGTCCAGATACTCGTGTTAGTTCAACTGTCCAAAATTGGTGTAAATTTAATGATATTATGTTAATGATGCTTAATAAATGCATTTCTCCTATGCCTTAGAAGCGATCGGATGTCAAATATTGAGATCTTTAAGAACTTATTACTTGTGAAAACTCCAGTATTCGTGCGGCCGAGTGCCCTCGGAGTTGTTAGTATAGCTTTCAGTATATGCATCAAAATTCAGGGTCCAGATATTTTATCGCATTAATCGTCCCCGAAGAGGAGGCATCTTCTTGGACCGGTTTTTAGTTATATTTATATTTTGAGGTCTTGCCCGCTTCCATAATCAAAGTATTGTAGTAGCTGCGTCTGATGGTCTTGAATTAGCCAGTCGTTCCGCCTGCCTCGTAGCATAGCCGTTCTGGATGCGCGAACTTTGACCTGCTCGTTCGTTGTTGACTGCATTGGCCCTTCTGGCGATTGGCCGCTAGCGGGTCTGCAAGATCTTTGTCCCCTTTAGCGTCAGCGTAGTTGTAGGCTAGTCAATATGCCTGTTGACGTCGCCCGCGTCATCTAGTAGACTGATCAATTGTTGCTATTCGCTGAAGTTGTTCTACGCTTTCCCGGTACATCGATGAGGCAGTGTTCAATGTTGGCCACGTTATGTCTGACAGCCACCCTCATTGTCTTTGAATGTAAGGACTCGGTTCTGCGTACCCGTCTACCCTGCTGGTTCTGTTTGAATTTCTCAAAGCCTTGTACGAAGCACTTTTTAGGCGGGGTTAAAATCTGTAGTTCGGTTGATTATGCCATTTGAAGACAACTTTGGAGTACTAGGCACAGACCGTTTGATGGACTGAACCTCTCCTCAGAAACCCAAGTAACTAGCAGCCTTGTCAGCTGTACATCAAGTATTATTCCATCTGTAGAGCTGGAGGCCATAGAAACCCCTCTCAGAATACTTTTGGGCAGCGACATTAGCCGCACGACCCTACCGAAATTGAATTTCTGGCCATGGTTTTGTGTAATATTAGTTATCGGGTATTCTTCGATCCAAATGACCAGTCTCCTTTTTTAAGTTTCGTGTCAATTTGGACGGCGATCGTAACTTCAATTTCGAAGGTCAGCGCTACCGTGGATGAATGGTTGGAAGCAACATGAACAAGTTGCAAAATTCGTAACTTTAGGGTCGAAGAGATCATTAGACTTATGCTACACTGAATATTACAGTCATGATTAATGATCAAGCCTGTGTCGACGTCTCTAATTATCCAAAATCTGATGTCAAAAGCTAATGCTTTCAGAGAGCCCAGCGCATACCCACGCGCACAGCAACCCCCTTCCGAGGGCACAAACCCAAATGCCACCGTGTAGATAATCAGCAACAGCATTAGTTATAAAAACGGTAATATACAAAAGGGAGTACAAAAAAGTTAAATCTAAAGTGTGGTTTTTTAGAAATGCAGCGGTACGCCTATAGAGCATGCGGCTTTGGCTGAGAGAATACAGACGGAGCGGTGGTTGAAGAAGGCAAAGGAGGTGCCTTTGACTGCAGACACTTGCCACCGCTACTGCTGCCTCTTATGTAAGGATGCTGAAGGGCCTCGGTAGCAGTAATGCGACGGTGTGGCGAAGGTTCCAGCAACCGGGCTACGAGGTCATAGGCGGGAGCAGGGAACCGATGTGTATTGGGAAGTGCAATTAGTGATGACGAAGTGGCGGCAGCGGGGATGGGGGAAGTTGCTTCCGGATTCTCTGTCGGAGCTGCCAAGGGAGGCGGGGGCGCCACCAGTCGTCGCTCCAACTTGCGAATAGCAATAAGTCTACACACGGAAGAGAGAAGAACGAGCTTGGATAATAAGGGGGGGGGGGTATGTGGATAAATAACAGGGCAATGGACATCCACGAAATGCATAAGTATTTGGAGTTAACCCGAAAAAGACTCCAGCAAGTGGCACGTGTCAGTTGTGGTTAAATAGTAAACTAAGAGGAATGGGTAGACTTAAGTCCGGAAAAGGGTAGGGGTAAAGAGAAATCCATCTACGATCTCCCCACCCAATAGACGGAACTTCTGAGCAAGACAATATGATGGTAGAAAACTCGATTTAAAAGGAAATCTTTTTGGTATTGCTGGTTGAGCTATTTTAACAATTGAGTTATCCCTTATTTGGTACTGGATTGCCAAAGCCCGTCTGATAGATCCCGGATTCCATAATATCCCTTCAAACGAAACTTAAGAACAGTTCTATTTATCCAAGGAAGCTGCAAACAATAAACTGAACACATCACTTTGAGCTTAATTGGCATCCAAAGGTGCCGGAATCGGCAAATACAGTCGTCGACTCTAATGGTCTAAAGAGTCCAAAAAATGCACAATATAGCAGTAATTTAATAGTAGCAGAGCTAAGCATCTGAAACGTATCAGCAAAGGCTAGTAAGATAGAAGCTTACTTTAGATTAATTCTCACGAGGACTATTGGCTAAATTCACGGATTGATTTTCCATACACAACAGCCTAGGCATACAACTTAGTGAAAGGAAGTGGCTGCTTATTATCTCAGTCATAAAGTTAAGCAGGACCAAATAAAGAAGGACACCACAAAAATGGAACACGGAATTCACGATTGTCCTCCAAACTGCCATCCAAAAAAATCTAATGAAAGTAGGTGGGGCAAAAGCAAGAATCACAGATTGGATGGAAGACTGACCTTTTTTTCAAAAACGACAACGGTGTCTCCGTGTCACCCAGAGGTGGGGGCTTTGGGTCGACCAGCAGACGCTTGCCCACACTGTATGCACCGCGCTGCATCCTTTCGTAGCCAAGGAGATAGGTAAATACGTGTAAGACCTCCAGATCATCATTCACTTTGACAAAAGGATAACGGCCGGTAAGGAAGGAGAGGAAAATTACGCCTACGGCCCACAAGTCGATAGCCGTAGTCTGCTCGGGGCAGCGGAGCATGACCTCGGGTGGTCTGAAGCCCAGTGTGCCCCCACGACGAGCAGTCGGGCCTTTCTGGAGCGCCCGGCAACCCCGACAGACGGTCAGACGATGTCTACAGCAGCACTGAACCTCCACCGAGGAAGAGGCGGTGACAAGGGAATTTGAGGACGCAGTGGTCTGAAAAATTACACTGGAGCCAGGAATGCTGCCAGCAGGGCCGCTAGAGGCATTTAATCGCGGATATTTAGCGGGCTTGATGAGCGATTTTTCATTCACACTGGCTCCTGTATTGAAGAGTATCGGGGTCCCAAAGCCTTCGTAGATACGGGAAAGCTTCGCAGGGTTGCAGTCCTGTGAAATGGGAAATGGGAAATAACGAACAGTAAGAAGTTAGGCTATCCTGAGCCAACAAAAAGGCATCAATTTTCCAGGCCAATGCTGCCTAAGCCTATAGGCGAATCCTCAAAATAGCCGATAGCTGCGAATAAACCGTAAAACTCCAAAGAATTTTAACCACGTTACGTTTACTTACAGCAGTTCTCCCGTGGAGGATTTCATAAATAAGTTTTCTAGGAGAAACGGAGCACCTAGCGGTATCCACCAGAAAAATTGTGCGAGCTGCAATTAACCAAACCTATACATTTTGCAATCCAGTTTTATATACGCTACGGGTATCGCTGATAAGCAGCTTAAAAATCCGCATTCTGGTTCTCTAATGGTTCTGTAGCCCAGAATTTAGATAAGACTAGGTCAGACAATTAAATTTTCAGTATACGAAATATTGCCAGTTTAGACAGCGGTTTCTGGAGGCCATCATGTAAGTAGTACGCCACGTCACCTACCCCATAAGAGGACGGGTCAAACTAGCCGCTGGACATATATTAGGTCTACAGCATACGAAACGCTTTACCCCTCGATCGGTCTCTGGCGCATATTGCGTGCGCAGTAACAATAGGTCCTAGAAGATCGTTTGTATAATCGCAAAAATTGCGTTAACCGACCAGGATAGCAGAGGTCTCTGATAGCATGGATAGGAATCAATGACAAACTGCGAACATTTAGGAAATCTGCACAGGACAGCATCTGGGATTGTAACGAGAAAATGCGACAGGCATAACCTACTTCACCCGGCAAGCTAACTCTAGGGCGTTTGCAGGCAGTTTTTGGTTCCCGGTTTAGAAATGCAGGTGATACGGTCGGCTGATTGTCATTTGACGGATTCCAGTTGGCATCCAAATCACCGTGAGTTTGCGAGTGCGCCAAACCAAAATCAACAAGCGTATAGCTGAAATGCGAAGTTAATATCTTGGGGAAGTTGCGCGTACCGACGCGAATGTCTGTCAAGAAGGAAATTCGTTGGCTTGATGTCTCGATGAATGATACCAAAACGATGAACATGCTCCAAGGCCCGCAATAGGTGTAGCAGGTACCGGCGTATTTCCTTTTCATTCATCGACAAATAATAATTCTAAACAATAACGAAAGGAAGGAAAGCAAACCGAAAAAGCGATGTAATCTACGAAGGGCATTAAGATAAAGATGTGGTCACGGACGCGCATAGCCGAAAGCATCTTGATAACACCGTGTTTACCTCTGAGAAAATGGGCAAGCAAATGTCCTTACTTCAGTTGTCGGAGGGCCCTTATTTCATTTTCGACTCTCCTCAGTTCAACAGTTGGGATGATCATTTTCATTGCAAGTACTTCGGAAGACGGATCTTGCTTACTCCTGACAGTAAAGACCGATGCAAATGTTCCTTCGGTAGAGTGGGGATGAAGGAGGATCCTACTTACCTTGACCCTTCCGTTCGAGTATTTCGAAAGATGAAGAAAGTTCGGGGATAGCACGGACATACTCAATGCTACGAATTTCGGAACCCATTCAACGGTCCTCTGCTTAAGCCTAAAATACAAAAGTCGATAGTCAAAAGCTATTTTGTGCATAGCTATTTGCGTGCATATACCAAAATCACTAGTGGCAGGCAAAAACTTAAATGGAATACTAAAGCGCAACCTTGATGTGTCACGGTACTCTGCGAAGGCAAGTACCCTGGCAGAGTAATCGTACTCATTACGATATGAATGTAGTTACAGCTCAAGGCTTATTGCGAAGGCGCGACCGAGCGTGAAAAGCGTTTCGTTTACTCGGTACGCAATCTGCATTTGACCGCTATAAACGAGTGCGTAATGAATGCCATGCCGTTATAAGGCAGGGTAAAAGGGATTACGAAGATACCATACTGGAAGTTTCCGACTCTCAGCCAAAGCGGTTCCACGCCTATATCAATCGTCGTCGCAGAGCTCAACTTGGAATCCCAGAGCTAATTGCAGCGGATGGTCAGCGCATGCTATCGGACGGGGAGAAAGCGCAGGCCTTGGCATCACAATACCGGGGTGTATATGCTAACCAGCAGCAAACAATAACACCAGTGTCCCTCCCATCTCAGAGCCCTGAGATTTTAACGGACATCGAGTTCTCGGTAGAAAAAGTTATCCGTATTTTGACTGCACTTAAATCCTCGACCTCACCTGGACCCGACACTTTGCACCCACTTATACTGAAGCATCTGGCAGATATCATTGCTCCACTTGTTATGGCTATATTTCAAACGTCTATCAGTACGAGCACTCTTCCTCAAGATTGGAAGTTTGGTGTCGTGAAGCCGTTTTATAAATCCGGTGATAAATCGCTTCCCTCCAATTATAGGCCAGTAACTCTCACCTCGGTTTTAGTGGAGGATCTCGAAACTCTCATAAAACAAGAGATCGACAATTTCCTGGACCAAACCAACGGTTGGATTCAAGAGCAACACGGTTTCACGCGCGGAAAATCTTGTGCCACAAACCTGTTATTTGCCTGTGAGTAATGGGCCGAATCGAAAGATAGGGGTTGCCCAACGCATGTGGTATTTATCTACTTCAGTAAAGCGTTTGACTGGATTTCTCACCAACTGATCGTAAACAAGTTAACAACCCTTGGTATTGGTGGCAACATTCTGAACTGGATCCGGTCATATTTGAGTGATAGGACTTGGAGTGTCAGCGTCGGAGGTGTATTGTCTCCTGCCGAGGTCGCATCATCTGGGGTTCTTCAAGGATCCATTCTTGGCCCCACCTTGTTCTCCATCTACGTTCAGGATCTGAAACAATGCCTTTCCTCTCCGTTCGTATTGTACGCCGATGACCTGAAAATATGGCGTGATGTCACAGATGCCAACGACATAATCGCCCTGCAACAGGACCTTATCCTGTTAGCCTCTTGAGCTTCAAATAACCAATTGCCGGTCAATGCTGCGAAATCGGCGTTCATGACAATTGGATCTACTGAGGTCATCTAACCATACTCGCTCAATGGTTCCCACTCCGACAAGTCACGGAATTCCGCGACCTCGGAGTCATGATACAAGACAATTTGAAAACAAACTGACACAGTCAAAATTCGTGCGGCTGGGCTTCGGTGCTTATGGATGTTGAGAAGGACTTTCTCTTTGTGGTCTCCCGCCATATTCAAAAAGCTGTTCTCTATCTATGTTCGAACTGTCATCGAGTTCGCGGGCCTGGCCTACTTTCCTTGCTACGCAGGAGAAATGCTCGCACTTGAATCGGTGCAACGACTGGGTTCTAGGATGGTCCCACAACTCCGCGGACTTCCATATGAAGCACATCTTCGCAGTTTAAAATTGTTTTCCTTGGAGTATCGGCGACGTCGAGGGGATCTAATTTTTCTGTTCCTCTTGGTTGTGCTCAAACACTACCCAGAAATGGATTGGATCATTATTCGAAATTACGACGCTCGCAAAGAGGCCACTCCTTTCGCCTAGTCCAGCAACGTTCAGACCATCTGCCTCAGAATTACCGGTTTTCCCGTCGGGTCATCAAAGACTGAAACTCCCTGAGTGAGGATATTGCCCAAGCAATGTCGGTTCCCAGTTTCGAAAGACGTCTTGATGCCTTTTTTCTAATGGCCGTGGATGACAACATCTACTCAACCAGTCAGCGGTTCCCACTTTCTTTCGAGGACCGCCGTCCTGTTTGAGTTTATTTTTCTGTCTTGAACTATCATTGAAGAGACTGCTCCGGGCCTTGGGCATATTGTCTTAAATATAT
>JAYGXS010000002.1:49873558-49905724 GCA_036362985.1 Ligula intestinalis
TGAATACCGAGGCAAAGAAGCGGCTACAGTACTCGGCTTTCTCGTCAAATGAGATAACACGGGAAAAATTCAGTTGTAGACGAGGGAGGTCTGACGATGATTAAGCTTGGCCACATCAGAAGTTTAGTTATGAGTTCATCTCACAATTGGGGTCGCCAGTTATAGTTTTTAAGGCTAAGACGATTAACCATTACACCTACAATCGTTCAGGCCCGGTTCCTTAGGAGATGGGAGAAGTCTTGGGAAGGCCACAGTAGAAGGAAGAATTTATTGTGCACACAATGGAATGAGAATAGATGGAAAGAATGTTGAATAGCGGTGTAATGCGTCCGTTTCCTATTCGGGTTGGCTCTGGAGTGAATAGAGCATCAGGAATCGCTGGCAAATGCTTTGTCCCGGGGTTATTGGGGCTGCTGATGTCTAGACTAGCGTGGGCCAATTACAGCGTGGGCCGATGACAGCGTGGGCCAATGACAGTGAGGGCCAATGACAGCGTGGGCCAATGAAAGTTAGCGCCTAGCCGCAGGAGGCGGTGGGCATACAGGCAGGCTAGATGAGTCATGCGTCTGCGGCTGGTCTTTGGTTCCAAGTGGCTGCTAGTGCACTGCAGGCCTTCACCGACTTTGAATCCTGTGCTAGTATTTGTGCTGAAGGCAATAGTACGGACTCTGCAGCCCGCAATTGGCTAATTCTCCAGCAAACAGCGAGTTACCGTTCGCCGGCATACCTTTATCTGGTCAGAATCCAGGATCGAGAACACTAAAGGGGGACTGACTGCACTATGCACCTGTGTCAATCCTTCATCTTCCGGAACTTCAACCATTCAACTAGCTCTAATTTTTCTCCTGACAAACACTAGAGAGCATGATTAAGAGTATTTTTACTGTATGTTTGATCTTCTACTGTATCTCTCTTTTTGCCTTGCCTGCTGTTAGGTATTGAGAACGGAAGACAGTTTGAAGACAGAAAAAATGTAATGTATGTAAACAGAAGGCTGCCTGTAGGCAGAATGTCATGTAGGCAAAACAGAGGACTGCCTGAGGCAGGACGTGAACAAGTGGCGAGTCATGCTGACAAAGAGAAATTTAAAGCTGAGCTTCAATGTCAGCGGCTGAAAGGTAGCCAGTAGAAACAAAGAGCGGGGTGAACCCGCTGGCCAGGGGTGAGGGTTGGCCAGTCAGAACAGGGAAATTGGGTGCACGCGTATCCGTGACCTTAGCCGGTGGTTGGAGTGCGCATCGTGTCATAATGTTCCGACACTACGGGCAAGCATGCACAACACCTTCAACCTGGCAATAAACGAATAAACAAAATAAGGATCATGCAAGACAATTCGGCAACGGTAACGGGGAGCAAGGTGAACAAGGAGCAATCTTTGGCGACAGACGATTACACCATCCTCATCTGGGATCTGCGCGCGAAGTGCCATTGACACATTAAAGAAACCTCGCCGGATATGCTGTTTACTACAATACATCGTGGAGTTGAGTTTTCCATTGGTTCTTGACGTGGCGAAGACGTAAACATCAAACATGGGTTGAGAGCAACATAACAGAAGCTGCCGGAGTAAATCATTTTACTCTTCAGAGCACGGGCACACATGAAGCGCCGACCACCACCGGCCCCACGCCTGCAAGCGGTCATGTGATTGCAAGTATCAGCTGGCCTCTAGGAGAGCTTATTTGAAGTTGCACTGACTGCCATTCACCAAGCAGCTGAGAAAGTGGCCAGCGACTCATTCTCGTATGGTTTTTAGGCCTTCACAATCACACCGTGCTAGCAGACAGACGCGTGCACGGGGCCCGGACCTGCCGCGTGCAAGGGCTTCACACTTCCACTGATATTTTATATACAATAAACAACTCATACTGGTCTGAACTTTCCTCTACCTATACGGAATCGGTCGTGATAATTCTAGCGTTCTGTTCGTGGAACAGTGCGGAAAAATAGGTCCGGGAAAGTATACGGTCTTAAAGACAAGCACACTAATTACATTAAAGATCACATATTCGCGAGTAATCGGACAAATACATCAAACTAGGAATATAAGGATTTTAGAACGCAGAATTCGGGAACTCTCTGTAGATCTTTTTTGATGATGCTTGTCGCGCGCTTTTACGTTTAGTGTTTAAATCTACCCGGTCAGTTTTCTTAATGGTTTCGACACCTACGCGAAAATCTGTTCATGTTGTTAAAAGTGGGAACTACAAACGTCTTCCGGGAGAGTACGAAGTAGAAAAAATTCTGGATGTTAAGGTCGTAGATGGAAGTGAGCAGTTCCTAGTCAAGTGGAAAGATCACGACGAGTTTGTCCCTGTTCCATGTTTATTTTTAGCTCTCATAACACATGGGAACCCGTTGGTAATCTGGCCTGTCCGAGGATTCTTCATGAATTTTTCCTTCAAAGGTCTTTGAGCGAAGAAATAGTCGTCGATGTGGAGGTATTGTCATCAACCTCCAAGCATTTGCCTTAGGTGAACAGCGACAAACCGTACGGGTTCGAACGTGGCCTCGCGCCAACATGCATTACTGGTGTTACAAAAGTTGACGATGAGCTATATTTTTTGATTAAATGGTAGAGTTGTGCCTTTACTTTATGAACTTCTAGGAAGGGCAGGAAAGATCCAGATGTCGTTCCTGCAACGCAGGCCAATGTCAGATGCCCTCAGCTAGTTATCGGATTTTACGAAAGTATTCTGTATTTTCAATGACTTCAGTGGGATTGCTAATTTTGACTCTATCTGACGTCTATTCGTGGCTCATAGCCCCGATTTGATTGCATTCATGCATTTACTTAACTACAATTCATCAATCTGTTTCCGTCAGCCACCCTATTCCTTTCCGAGATTTCTTCTATATCAACTATACACGTGTAACGCAATATTTTATTAAACATTTTGTGTTTAAATTTTTTTCAGTCCAAATTTAGTGCACTCGGATCCGTGAAGTTTTTCGTAAATATTTTACTTCTAATGTTATAGGCCATGACTATTTGACTTAACCGACAGTAGTTTTCACAGCCTTGCCTGTAGGTTCACTCCGGACTGTTCAGTCGATGACTTAATTCCAGACCGTTGCTTAGTTGGCTTTAAATTTCCAAACGACAAAGACCGTGGGACCATTGTTCTGTCTAGCCGGGGATCTACGGATGCGTAATCTTCGCTTTCAACAGTTAATGTTTTCTCTAATCAACGGTAGAATCAGAAGTCGGAAACTCGACCCTTTCTTCTGCATAAAGGTGTCGTCAGAGGCGTTCACCTGTCTAGCATCTCGGACCACCTTAAGCCATTAATACGCAAAATTTATGTTCTGCCGGTATAGAATAGGATCGTAAAATCCAACCCCACCTCCAAGCTGGTGCGCGCCGGAAACTTGCTTTTGCTTGGCTAACGGGGCTCTGGTAGGGGAGCAAGATCGGGGACCTAGCGCCAATCCCCTTTTCTCCACGAAACACGGAATTGACTTTCTTGACTTTCTACACTTTCATGAATCACAACTATACGCAACATACGATCTCTGCTACGGCGTCCGCGGGAACCGACGCGCCCCATCCTCTTGGCATCGCGGGACGGGTGTTTTATCTGCGAGCTGATGCCGGATTGCGAATTGCAGGCTGGAATGTTCAAACTTTGAGGGATGACGGCGCCCAACTGTTAACAGCCAAATCCCTTTCTGAATACCGTGTTGGTGTGGCGTGTCTCTCTGAGGTCCGCCTACCTGGCACTGGCCACAAACTGCTGCAAGTACCAAGAACTGACTCTGCGTACCATCTCTACCACAGTGGTGTGTCCGACAACTCTGGACTGTATGGTGTCGCTATAGCTTTGGCCGATGAATTTCACTCGAGTCTGCTAGAGTGGGAGGCTGTCTCACCGCGGATCGCTTGGGTCCGTTTGAAAAGTGCCCCAGTCAACGTTTCCATCATCTCGGTATATGCGCCTACTCTGGCTGCTGATGACAGCATAAAAGATGTCTTCTACGGTGACCTCCAGCGAACAGTTGACCGCATCGAAAGAAGCGATCTACTCGTCATTGCCGGTGACTGGAACGCCCGACCAGGTGTGTGTGACGCTGGAACCCGTCATGTGCTAGGCAAATTTGCTGTCGGAGCGCAGTGTGCCAACGGTGAGCGCCTTGTCAACTTCGCATCGTCTAACCGCCTCGTTGTGTCAAGCACCCGTTTTGATCATCCGCGCCACCACCTTGTCACTTGGTACTCAAATGACGGGCATACCCAGGCCCAAATAGATCACATCCTTGTCCGAGCACGCTGGGCCAGCTCGGTCTTGGATTGTCGAGCCTACCGCGGTGCTGATACAGGAAATGCTCATGCATCGGACCATGTCCTACAGCGGGCAACCCTTCGCTTGTGTTTGAGAGCTATTCACAGACCCTCCCGACCACAGCGGATCGATGTTGCAAAGCTGAAGTCCTCTGCTGGCGACGCCTTCCACTTAGCACTCCAGAACCGTTTCGACGGCCTGTACCCTGACGCCCGAGCGGACCCAGAGCCCGCGTGGCAGTCCCTGAAGGCCGCGATGTCAGAGCTGGCATACACCCATCTGGGCAAAACCCGACGGCGACATCGCGACTGGATCACTAGACCCACGCTTGAGTTAGCTGAGGAGGCCGGCCGAGCCAGACTCACTGGCTCCCCCACTTACAGAGAGCTGCGGCGCCAAACGACAAGGGCCATCCGAGCCGATAGGAACGCCTACTGGAGCGACTTTGCCACGGAAATGGAGCGAGCAGCTACCAGAGGTGACACCCACAAGCTCTACCGACTCTTAAAGCAGGCCAGCAGAGGTTCGGGGAACACCACCGAGACTTTACTGGATCGCAACGGTGCTGTAATCACCAAGATCGATGACCGGTTAGAGAGATGGTGCGAGCATTTCTGTGACCACCTTAACCATGATCCCCCTGTGATGTCTGACCTGTCGCCCAATGCGGACGATCCCCACCATCTGTATGAGTGCAACACAGAGCCACCCAGTGTAGAGGAAGTTGTCTCCATTCTCTTGAGGCTACGCAACAACAAGGCACCTGGTGAGGATGACCTCCCGCCGGAGCTCTTTAAATGTGCACCCGAGGTTATTGGGCCCTGGCTACAACAAATATTTGCCAAGATATGGGACAGCGAAGTTGTGCCCTCTGACTGGAGAAAAGCAGTGATCCTCCCCTTGTTTAAAAAAGGCGACAGACGAGCGTGCAGAAATTACAGAGGCATTAGCCTTATCGATATAGCAGCAAAAACATTCACGTCTCTTCTTCTCAAACGTTTCCAAACTGCGAGAGACCAGCGCACCCGCCCAAACCAGAGTGGATTTCGACCAGGTCGTGGCTGCACCGACCAGATCTTCAATCTCCGCCGTGTACTGGAACTGAGATGGGGTCACCAACAACCCACTGTTCTATGCTTCATCGACTTTGCTGCCGCATTTGACTCTGTTGATCGCAGTTCGCTGTGGAACATAATGAGGACGGACGGCCTACCACCTAAGCTTCTCAATCTCATGCAGGCATACTATCGTGGCACTTCCACACGGGTGAGGACGCAGCACGGTGACACGGAAGCCTTTAGCGTCAGGACGGGCGTCCGCCAAGGTTGTGCCCTTTCACCAACCCTGTTCAACTATGCGGTGGACTGGATCATGACCAAAGCACTGGATGACTTCCCGGGAGTGCAGTTTGATCGCTCGAAATGGGTGACTGACTTGGCGTATGCTGATGACGTCGTCCTCTTTGGCGACAACTGTAATGCAGTTCAGCAGGCGTTGGACAAGGTTAATGAGCGTGCCCGATCCATCGGATTACGCCTAAACGCGACTAAGACCCAAGTCATGCTCTCCTGTGTGCCCCCTACATCTGTCACTCCTATTGTTCTCGACGGCGCTCCTCTCGAAAAGGTCGAATCGTTTAGATACTTGGGCTCTTTGGTCACGGAAACGGGTCAAGGTGTCGACGAGATTGTATCACGCGTCAACCATGCCCGATCTGCCTTCTACCGACTGTGCGCTCCTCTATGGAATAGAAGGGAAATATCACTACGCACAAAGTCCCGTGTTTACCAAGCAGTGGTTCGATCTATATTGCTCTATGGCGGAGAGACATGGCCTATGCGTGTTGAGGACATGAGGCGCCTTGAGGTGTTTGACAATGACTGCCTACGCCGCATCCTTCGTCACCGACGCGTCGACCGAATTCGCTGCTCCGATCTCCGCCGACGCTGTCACCTGGACGCTCTCCCTCCACTCCTGCTTCAGAGACGACTTCGGTGGTTCGGGCATGCGTCCCGGCGTGATGATGGTGAGCTGATTCGTGACCTGCTTGTGGCGACGCCTCCCCCCACCTGGCGCAAACGTCGCGGCGGGCGGCTGAAAACTTGGACAGCAACGGTCAAGCAGGATCTGTCGTCAGTTTCCGGCCCATGCGTCTACGGCCTACGCCAGTGGAACCGTGAATGGATGGTGCTCTCGTGTGAACAGGCGCAAGATCGACGCGCCTGGACAGCTGTGATTCATGATGCAGTCAACGTCAAAACTGATGCCGGCTCAACCCGCCCGAGGTGAATGCCGTTACAAGTACAAGTAGTAAGAATAGGATCAGAAGACGAAGATGCGATCACTGGAACAAGAGTTTTATTTGCCTGACGTTTCGGATTCCGTCGGGAATCCTTAGTCATAGGTAATCGTACACAGGTCTGAGACATGCCATTGGGTGCCATTGGACCTCAAGCAAACGATAAAACTTTGAGCATGGAGATAAGATAGCGAAAATATGCATTACTTGACGGGCAGTAGGTCAATTGTGTATCAGAAACACCGCCTAACCATATATACCTTCACGTAACATACTGTGAACGCTATCTGTCCTATATGCGCCTTTGTGAAACTCTACTGCTTACTATCAAGACATTTAATAGCAAATTAGCTCACTACAATAGCACAATGATCGACAGGTATGGTCAACATTGTGTTGCAATTGTCGTAGGCAGTAGATTTGGAGTTTCATCGTACGCGTGTATCTTACAATTGCTTGTGCCAATTCAGTGCTGTGACGGTGTGTCCAACTCTGTACTCTGATGAGGCGCAAGTCATCTACAGATGACAAATGTTTTTTTTTACTGTAAGATATTGTTACGGGCAACGGGCTTTGTGACTGCGCCTGAAACCAATCCTCTACCAATACGTAAAAAGAGCCGTCACATGATAGGGAGAGGCGTGTTCACATTGATGTACTTTATTGCATCATTTGGACCAAAAACTGTCTGCATCTGCTCAGTAAACATGCGATCCGCGAGACTGCACACTGTTTTGGACACTTTCAGCTAGTTCCACTCTGGACGGGACGGATACAAGTGGAAAAAGGCGTCCCAGTCGTAGTCTCGACTGTGGACCACAGTTTTTGCCAAGCCACGATCGGCCTGTGAGTACAGGATGGACAGCCTCAAGCTTTACGAAACTACTACGGGTTCTGTAGCGACTTATCCCGTCATTTGGCAGCCTTCCAAGCTACTAATTAGCGCGCCATAATATTTAAAAATCCTGCCAAATGCTTTATATTGAGGAATTTGCTGAAGTGCCATGGAGACGGAGACCTCAGGATTGGCCACTATTCTTCCATGAACCAGCTAACCACCGAAGCCTGTCAATCATTCGGTGCAGGTATTAGACACGGTGACTGAAATCGTTTCTGGAGCACGTCTATATATGCCATCCACAACCTGGCTAGGGACCAGACCGCTCCAAAGAACGTGCTTACTATTTACGTGAGGTGTTTATTCTGCCTGCTGTGAGCGACATGGAGTAGGTTTTATATGGTATATGGGCTGTTAAGGGGATGCATAGTAATGGGGTTTGAGTCCAGCGATGAGACCCGTGTAAGTATTCAGGAAGTCAAGGTAAGCGAAGTAATGCTTTTGATTAATAATCAAGCAAATTCAATAATATAAAGGGAGGTTAGAGTTAAAAAAAGTTTAAGCAACGCCAAGGCTCCCGTGGCCGAAGACCAACTCAACATCCGCCCGCACACCTACCATGCCGCCAGACTGTGATGAAACAGTGACATCTGGTGTCCGCACGCCACGAAGCGTCGATGAGACGACCGGGTCACATGAACTACTTAAAGGACCCGTCCCTCCCTCCCCTTCCCTTTGATCCTTTAACATTCCCCCCTCTCCCCCTTATTACTGCTAATCGGTTGCTTAAAATTTTGTTAACTGTCCCCTTCCTTATATTATTGTATTTGCTTTATGATTAATTAATCGAAAACGTTCGTTCGCCACCACAATTTTGGAGACGCGTGTGGCTGAATAGGTTTATATGGTGAGTGGATGTACATACACAGTGTAGGTTGGTTTATTGAAAAGAAGACGACTCGATCGCTGGGACGATACTTTTATTTGCCTGACGTTCCGATATCCGTCGCGGATTTGTCATCAGAGACATATTCAGAGATGATGATGACGAATCCGCGACGGATATCGAAACGTAAGGCGAATAAACAATTTTTTGTTCCAGCGATCGAGTCGTCTTCTTCTCAATTACTTCCTGGGACGCATCTTCATTCGTATTGGCAGCTTAGGTGGATGTATGTTGGTACTCTGGGCGCTGGTTCGCCAGTGACCGGCCGTGCCGATGGGTGATGTGCATGCGTTGTGACAGTGAGGGGAGCATGTGTTGGCAACTGCTGATTTGGTTTTGGTAGCAATGCTGCTGAAGTCGGCGATGCAGTTGATGGGGTTCTGTCGTAATAGGGCTGCTTCGCCGCATGTAGGCAGACGGTCATCTACTCCGAGACCAGCAGAAAATCGTCTATTTGACTCGTACCATAATCCGATTGGTGGACGCTATTCCAAGTTGATAAACATTTGTCGTCGCAACCTACGAGGCTACAAACAATTTATTAACGGTAAAACATCTGGATTAGGGCTCAACGACCTAAAGTCAGTGCCCTAGTCTCCAAGTGTGGCGTGGCTGGCTGATGCTGTAGGCCAGAAATGTTTATCTCAGTCTCCTGAACAAACTGAAAACCACAACAGACCCTCAGATAACAGCAGGCATGGCTGCAAGTTTAACGTCTCCAGTGGAACCCCGGGTGATTGCACATCCACAGTTATTGGTTATCCAGGTATCGCGGCCGCCGGACCTTGTTGTATTGTGTGTGCGCAAGCGTCCGCCTCTTGTATTTCGGGAGAGCGTTGTACCCGCGGAGCGGTCAGGCCACGCCGGCTGTGCCGCACCGTTGACCTCGGACAGATTTGGCAAACTTACTTGTATGCGGTGATTTATGTCAGGATGAGCCGAATAGGCAGATAGCATGCAGCAAGTAACCGCGTCCATAGCAGGCTATCGATCGGCCAACACGAGGCGAACGCATACTGGCTGTCAGTCAATCAATAATTTAAAATTCAACCTGCAGTCAGTCGTCGAATCACCAGCCAATCGTGCCACTACCCACGTCAGGACAGCAGCTGATTGGTTCGTGGACATTGTTTTGCACGCATTTGTTACCCTAAGTATTTTGTGCTTATTACGCTCACGAACTTCTGCCTTTGCCCACTTCTTGTCGTGTTCTTCCTTGGAGGCTCACACAAGACATAATTAGGTGGTGACATCTCGGCCTTGTCTACCGTTACAACAATTTATACATCGCCTAATGAGAAACATGATGACTAAAATTACCACTGAAGATGAGGTGCAGCGAATACTGGAAACACGTAAGTCCAGTTTCATTATCGTTACCAACTAAATAGATAAGAGCTTAATGAAGGCGAGAGGTGATGACAAAAGTAACTGCTTGCGAGCCGAAGTTCAGAGTTCGCCTTTGCCTCCGGTGGCGGTCTCACATTCGACAGATGATCCTGCTGTTAAGAATTGTTATTCTTTTCTCGACGATGAAAAAGTAAAAGCTCTTCCGGTGAAACTATACACTATTGCACCGTGGAAGTTCATCAAGTCAATCATTCTGAAGCAAACGGTGGTACTTGCGTTCTCGTAAATGGTGAACAATTTGTCGACATCGTTTAACTTTGTCCAACAGATATTTTTTAATGTTTTGGACTCGAAAAGAGGACGAAGAGAACAATGCTCCCCCCTGGGAGTGAGGTTTTCTTATGTCTAACAAAGGGTTGATATGGCACAGGAAACAGCCAACCAGGTTAAGGGCTAGTTTAAATCGTGATACAAAAATGGCTCCGAAGCACTTCAAAACACGCCATGAATATGCTGTCCACAGATATACCGAGGTGGTGTTTTCGGTAGATTGCCCTTAACGGAGACGGTTGGAGAGGCTATAGCTTCATAGGACATGTGGACAAGGGTGGAATTTGCTGACAGATTCCTTAAGCTGGAGTCGCAGTAGGCACTCATAGACGATAGCCGAGAGTATTTATAGTTCATAAGTAAAATCGGCCGAATGGTAGGAAACTGCATTTTTGTATCGATTTTATCAGCCTCTACGAACTTATCCCTACGCACTAGAGTTTGGAGAGTCCCTTTATTCATCCCTCGTGTTGGAGCGCGTTTTTAGCCAGCCGAATGTCAGTGAGATTTTAAGATAAACACCTACCACCAGCAGTTCAACGGTTTCTTCATACTGCGAGGCGGAAAACGAGGGGACTTTTCAGACCTCAAGCGAATTTAGCCTGCGACGCACGCTGCGAGGTCACTGGGAATGACAGAAGGGAAGTGCGTTCAGTTCGAAAGGGAAACTCTGGTCATAATTATCGTTCTCCAGAGATTTCTTCGATTCGCACATGACAGGTACAACGCCTTAAGCACGATCATAATCTTTTGAAGATTAACTGCTAATCAATTATTCTAAGCTATGATTTCGCCCGTCATACATATTCATGTAGGCTTACATCTGCTGTAGTCAAGTAAAGTCGTAACGGAAGTTCTTTGAGGAACTTACAGAGGTTCCTTATCGCAGTTGAGCATATCAGAGCCACGAAGGCAGGACATAACTGGATTATTTTATGCCTGACCCGATAACGACAGTGTCTGTCCACATCCGAAGGCCTTTAGAACTCAAGGGATTTCAAAAAATATGGGAAGGCCGAAGTATTAGACTTCCAAAATATAAGTGTTGGTCATAGCTGAACATCTGGACAGGGCATGAATAAATAATCGAACAAGAAAATACTTACTTGACCTGCAGTGTAGTAAGATGTTGCCTGTTCCCACGATTGGGTTGAATAGGATTCCAGAAAACCGCACATTACTGTCGTGGTTGGAGAGTAGGAAATCCCGTATTAGAACTCGTGTGGTTCATCTTTCACAAAGTGTTCCCCATCGTAGTGGAAGTATAGTCTTGCGGAAACTAGTTCAGCGTCCTGTTTTCCTACGTTAAGCTGTCACCGGGCGACCGAGACAACTGAGCTGACCTTCACGCGCGCTGCCAACATACGATTGCCACTCAGACTTTAATTGGGACATCCAGCTGCGCCGAGCCACTAACCACAAGCAGGCATCATCTCACGCGCGTTGAATAGCATGAGTGATCAGCCTTGATCTCCGCGATTATACCCTCTTGACTCCGGTCGCGGACTGACCATTCACACGTCCAGTACACACGTGATTCTGTCAAACACTTCCTCGTACTGACACGGTTATTTCAGTAACGCGCGAACGATAGCGCAACTCGCACACCCGTATGGAAGTCTTTTCTTTACCTGCATATAAGTTAGAAGGTTGCGTGTTCATTTTACGTCGGGGTCACCAGTTGTCGTAGGTAGTAGTGCCGATACCCTAATAGCGAAACGAGCTCGTTTCGAGCTCGCTAATTCGATAAATCGGGCTCGTTTTGGCCGCCTGTTTGAGCTCGAAACGAGCTCCAAGCGAACTCGAGTTTTCGCGCTTGAAGCTCGAAAAATCTAATTTCATTTTTCTTCCAGACAGGGGTTACCTCCTTTCCTGCGAAAACCCCCCATTTTCTTCGAAACGCAGTGAAGTAGTACTTTTTTGAAGACTGTTTGTTTAGTAATATGTATCTCAATATAAAAAGTGGGCTTAAAAAGATTATGATGCAAAAAATCAAAAACAGGTTTCTTTGGCCGCTTTTTCAGAATTCCTGGCTACCCGAACGCAGCACTGTGGAGTTCATGCACGGTGCTGGTAGCCCGTACGGCCCTGGCGCATCACCGTCCTCATCACTGCGTCGTATGTCTGAAAGGAGGAAATTAGTAAATTTAGACGTATGTTGGGGAACGTAACATAACAGCGAGTGACAAGGTTAAGTTTATAAGCGGACTCACTAATACGGCTTGTTAATTGTGAACTCCACCCACTATGCCACTTATACTGATCGTGGGCACGTTTGAAGGCAAGTTTTAAGGCCTTCGGTATCTCAATCCTCGCAATATTGAGAACTCGGCATCTCTGTTCGAGTACCTCTGCGTTGAAAATTGTCATAGCAATAAAGGTCTGTTCTTACCGGTGACAATTGGGTATAGTTGAGAGTTTTCGAAAGATGTTTGATGGACCAAGCGCCCGTGAAAACTTAGCCACTCTGTCATTTCATTGGCAAATGGGGCTTTTAAAACCTTATCGGCGGACAGAGCCAGATTCCCGCCACATAGGCCTGAGAGGTGTGCAACCAGGGAGTTAAAAAATGTAAAATGGTACCTACCAGTTCACTTCTCGCTTTCGCGTCCTCAGCTGCGTTCAGTAGATTAGCCATGCCTTCTCTGGAGTGAATTAGCCACCACTCACACTTATTTTACGATATAAGGGAAACCATCTATAGCTAAATATATTACTATCTCATTTCCTACAATAGGCGTGGAATATTGACTTATCCGCTTGATTAGTATTTTAACAAGTCCCATGTGGACATACTCACCGGTGCCCATTGCCGACACCTTTGTCCGAGTGCTTTTCCTCCCCAGAAGCGTACGTCCATCACCTGGTAGATCGGGGGACACGTTTCAAAATTTTGAGAAGTTTCGTCAGATGTTTAATCGGGGTATTGCAGTCTATTGCCCAAAACCGCAAAATAATTTTTAGAGTCTCCTCCTGCTTCATTGCTGGGTGCCCAGTAACGTAACCGATAATGTGGGAAGGGCTGATAAGGCGCGCGCGGAGTAGATGATTACGCGTGGGGGCAAGCTCTAGCAGAGCGAAAGTAGAATGAGTCAGCGTGGTGACGCTGGGCGTGCGGACTCCCATAAGCTCACGGCTATCTGCCATGTGTACAGAATAAAAGTTACCCCCGAAGCTCCCCGACTACCACGATTAGCAGAACAGAACCTATGTCATGTCACTTGCATACCCCTGATTACTGCAGTCTAGCTAGGTGGAGGTTTACGAGACTCCGGCTGGAGACACGGTGAGTAGAAGGGTGCAGCTACTCCGGAGGTGCTAAATTCCGATGAAGGTTATGTAAACCAACAGAAGTAGTGCAACCCAGGTCCCCTCAGCTAATATTTATGCGCGTGGGTCAGTCTGTGGGCACCACCCTCCCCCAAATGTACGCAAAATTCCAGGTCCCGCAGCTCGCGAAGAGTCTTACCGTCCTGGACAGGACTATTGATAGGCCCGTTACAAGGCTGTTTGTCTTACTTTTTTTCATGAAACAGGCTGACATCACTAGCTCTTCAAGGAACATGCTATGGTACATTTATGCGCCCACAGTAATCATAGTCCAGCCCCGTAGTAGAGAAGGGCCAAGGCAGCGGTAGGAAATGTATATTCCGCAGAGGCGCCTGGTGTTTGTCGGAGCCTCCGACGTGCGACCCCCCCTGAGCCTTTGAGTACGTTTGTCTGCTCGGGTGATGAGAGCCTGAAGGGTTAAGCACCATCTAAAGGTCAGTCAGTATCACCTTGGTGAGCATAGCGAGTGATTGTGGAGTTAGTGGGCGTCTGTGATTGGGTGCACATTTTCAGGCCGCTCGGCTGTTGTAATCACATGAGTCCTAGCTCTGCGTATGTGTCTGACAGCAAAAGGTTTATAGACGCTACAGATACACCAGTGGTGCGTAGTAATTGGGCAGCCTTTTTGCGTATACAGTATCGAGGTTCAGTCTTTGCCTTCTCGGGTTAGCAGCTATATAGTTCAATTGGATCGCATTTCCACGAAAGTGTTTGCGACGTTGATGAGTTCGCACGTATATTCATGGTTCTAAACAAAAAGGTTCAGCCAAAAATGAATGATATTAAGGTAAGGATTCCTTATAAGTAACGACGCAGTAACAAAAAGCCTCATGCATGTTATACAGGGCCGGCGGTAAAAAGTTTAATGGATAGTCATATCAAGGGAGAACGAACTTTTCAGCGGACTTTTATTTATTTTCAATGAAAAGAGAAGAATAAGGCTGAAGTACTTCTTCATTGATATGCACGAATTCCGAACCCGATTCGGTTGTGGTACGTAGAGGACACTGATCTTGCGATATTTTTATTCAATTTCTAAATTGTGTTTTCGATCAGGACAGATACCTTAAGTGGGGTTGGAAGATCAATAATCGTGCAGCACAGTCCCGTCGTATTGCAGTCAGACTTACAAGCCCGTTTTTGAATTCACTTCTTTTCGGCCATCTCCAAAATGCGCACTCATCAAAAAATTACCACGCACGTAGTATTTAAAAAAAATCGACTCCCTCATAAATAAAAATGCTTTATAGAAGACATGCCAAACATAATCTCTTCTTATGCTCATTTGGCAATCAATCAGGTCTCCTTTAAATTGTATGCTCTAAGAAAGGTCATCCCTCGATTTAAAACAGTTGCAGTTGAGATATTTTTGAAAACGCAATGTAAATATCCTAGTATCCATGTTTTTATAATGTCCAACATGAAGTACACAACATAGTCAACATCCATTTGAAATTATTACGGACACTAGTCGGTACCTTTTTTCTTTACTCTGAAAGCATACAGTTTGACACTGAAAATTCCAGACGCGAATGTCACGGCCGGTCGCGTTCAAACAGGTTTGGGAATTGGACATCTTTCTTCAGACCGAAATATATCCTTCTGTTGAGCATAAAATTTGTAGAAGGCATGTTCTGCTACAAAACGAATACAAGAAATAGTATTTTTATTTGTGTTTTCTATAAAATATATAGTGGAATTGCAGAAGCAACGAAAATTGATAGAAAAGCATATTAATGGGGTGTTCATTTTTTACCGAGTTCGGTTAAGGGAGCCTGCCGTTGCACTGATTCACACTGCCTTCCTGTCACGCTAGCTATCTACTCGATAAACTTGATAAACTCCCCCGTTGTCAATCGATGCGATAGGCCGCGATCTCCTACTGGCCTTATGCTTCCCCGGTCTGTTCGCAGCTCAAGGCACCAGCCAATTGACGCGCACCTGGCTGGATGCCCGGTTCACTAAGGCCGTTCCGCGAACAAGGCTAGGCAGCAGTCAACACAATTAAGCGTGCTGACTCGGCGTGCATAACTCCGCCTTCGTACTGTCTATTTTCTGGCAGTAAACTTCTGTCCACCGACACCGTCTTGCTTGACTTGTGATTTGGAGGAACCTTCGGTTTGTCGACATCACAACTTGCGACATGGTTTTGCAGGTGGCCGAAAAAAGTGTTTTCGAATGCCGGCATCCTAGAGGGTCCCAAATATCGTGGCATTAGACTGCATGGTAGATAGTTCGACCGTCGATTTCGATGACGTCTACTCTGTGCTCCACAGCACGGAAGTGCAGGGGCGGGAACTTCCGCTGGATCCTAGTTAATTTAGACTTTCATTGCTTCTACCTCACTCCCCCATCTGGGCCCGGGGTCGAGACAGAGTCAAGAAGACCGGAGATTGGAGAAGACGCAAGTCCACTCTCTGTAGGTCACAATGAAGTGAGGGGGCTGCCCGGATCCCACGTGAGTGGAATTGTCACAACGGCCACATTAAGCAGCCATTGCAGCCCTCTAAGCTGTGGTTGTGCCTAGAGCACTGCAATCATCAGACCGAATCTCAGGTTGAATGTGAAAGACAAGAGTCATCAGCATGAGAGCTTTATTGTGCACAGAATCCAATGCTGCTGTCCCACGCAGTAGTGGCCACTGGCGAAGCCTGGGCTGATGTGGACTAAGTCCAGTACTGCCTGAGAATGTTGTGTGGGGTGTTTACAGCTGCTTTTATATGACTGTGAAGTGAGTTCAAATGGTTTCCTATTGGTGTGTTGCAATCGCCCGAACGGTTGTCACCTGCAGAGGTCTTTGCTGCATCGGACGGGAGGTGGTGCATTAAAGTGGCCCTAGGCAAGCGTGCTTATATGGACGCGCGTATATACGCGGGTGTGTGCGGGACTGAATTAGCTCAGGTCAACTGTGGGGCCGCCGGAACGCCGAAGGACAGGGGACGCTGGCGTAGCTGCTATCGATTGGCTTCAAGTAGCTGCGAGGTCAAGCCTCAGGGAACGGCAGTGAAAGCAATCGTTGGGACAGTTGTTTGTGATGACGTATAACTTTGGTGGAGCGAGCATTGGAGAACGGAGAGGACAAAATTGTTCAATGCCCACCACAAGCCTGACTTTTATTCTGCCACTCCACACAACAGTCGCGCTCCACGATATCCACCACGAGCTTCAGAAGCTAAAGGCAAACGCGGTGGCTACAGTTGAATCATAGTGAAAGTAGACTTGCAAGATCTATCCAACCACTCTCACTCCTTAATCCGATGTGAAGACAAAAGTCGTGAATACCGGAGATGGAGGAGGGCACAGGCGGTGCGTGAAACATACTCCAACGCGCGTCACAAAAGCATTACCTTGCTAGGCAGGCTGCCGCGTGGGAGCGCCATAAAGGCCACAGTAGGAAGCAGCCATTGAGCCTGCAGAAGGCCACTTCACTCAAAAAGACACCCACTGGGCTGATTGTGGTGTCCGAGCTATCCCGTCAGTTGGCAATCCTCCGAGACACGGCTTTTGGCGCACCATAATAACTTCAAGCGCATCGGATTTCTTTTAGTGAGGAAAGAAACGCGCTGAGGATCGACCTGACTCTCTCCCCACCGCCAGCAACAGGCCATCGCCTAGCTGATCGGTCGCCTGAGCTAGGATAGACGACCGACAGTTCCACCGTCGATCTCGACTATGTCCACCACAGGCTTCAGCAGGCTGAAGTAACGCGGTGACTCCCGCGGGATTATGTTGAAAGTAGACTCGCGGAGAATCTACCCCACTCTCTCACTACTCCCACACCGACCCCAAAGTCAAGAAGTCCATAGATAGCGGAGGGCGCAGGCACGACCAACGATCTTTTCCTTCCCTTGGAGCAGCTCCACCAAACTATCGCTATTCCTTAGCCAGCCATCCCTTACCACACATACCCTAATCCTACCCCTATTACTCGCTTGTATGAAATGAAGACCGCTATTGGCCGTATGTTTTACCTTCGCCGCCCTCCCCGTATAAATGTACTGACACAATGAGAATTTATCGAAAGCATGCGTATCCTCACCACATGGTCTTTATTCTATTGACCAGAGATGAATCGACTCACTGCATTACGGCGTTTGGAGAAGTACTTAGCAGACAATGTTTACTGAAGTAAGATCTACGCCCACTCTACATTCTGGAGCACATTACGTTCTTCAATAAATCGATCGTTTTGGTTTTGAGCTGGCAGCCGCCAATCTACCACACTGGTGCAATCGAACTGAAGATGCCCTTTCACTTCGGTGGAACGAGCTTACGATGTTTGAAAAAAAAATCAGAGTAAATCACGATTTACATTTTTTAAAACATAAGTGGCAAACATGATTGCAAGTCACAGGGTTGGCTCAGATTCTGGCAAGTCAAGTCAAGACATCAGAAGGTCATCAACAGATTGGCTTATTGGACTAGAGGTAGGAGGCATTTGGCCCTCAATTTTGGTTTAAAGCATCACGTTGAGTCGAACTGGACAATCAAATCATCCTTTTCTTGCGGACACATCTCGGAAATGAGCTTCGCATTATGTCTTGCGACCTGCTCCACCTATAAAGTACAAAGGAAAGGAACTTTGTGATCACTCTTAATGAGGGTTATTTATTAGAAATCAATCACATGAGAATTATTAAGTGGCATTTGCATATCCGGAACTATCACATAGCCATTCCTACCAAGGCAGCCAGCTATAGAGAGCGGGTATATGAATGAGAGGCATGCGCGGAAACGCCTTAAAGTGATTCATTTTAGTTAGACGATTATGCAAGACTGCTTATCGGGAATATAAGCCCAAATCACAACTCAGACAGTATTATACGGGCTTTTGAATAGGCATCGTTCCAGTTATCGAGGTAAACATAACTCGAACCAGTAGAATCAAGATATATGAATGGGTGAACGCATAGCTTCAGTACAGACAGCGGCCTTTTCCATCAAAAATTAAGGTCGTATTCAAGTCAAGTCGACACGGTATGGTACTGGGCGACATGACTGAAGTGGATTATCGCTGTAATTTAACGAGTTTCGCCTGTCCATATGTTCCGGGTTTAGGTCAAACGCAGCAACACAGTATGCTTTGGGAACCTATTCACAATGCCTCATTACGTTTATCCATTCAAGAAGTCGGTACGCAATCGATTCCGTAACGTGATATAACTCCGGATCCAAAACTCACTGAGCACTTTCTGAAATCGTCTGGAACATCAGGCATGACAGTACAACCTATTCTATACTGCGCCAAGCCTTGATGACAGCCTCGACGGCCTAGAATCAGCTCCTGCAAGCAAGAGTTTAGAAGTGTGGTTAACTCACTATCCCATCAGGAACTCAATAAATATTGGTTCTCCAGCGAACGATTCAGCCCACCCATTTTACTCCCGAATCCACGTGTTTATTATCACCGCTTACGGATGTCCGGGGGGTTGTTCAATCAATCCTCTTAATATTCCAGTTAACAGAAGCGCTATAGGGATTTTACTCACAGAGGAAACTATAAGCAATATACAGAATAAATCTGGGAAAATTAATTTATCGATCACAACATTTTCAGCTAGCGTCCACTCACTGAATGCCCCTGCTAGCGCAGACGGCCAAGCAAATTACGTCTGGTTATCTAAGGGTACTCTGAATGTGATCCCAAATTCATCTTAACCT
Organism: Ligula intestinalis; assembly: GCA_036362985.1. Taxonomy (NCBI): domain Eukaryota; kingdom Metazoa; phylum Platyhelminthes; class Cestoda; order Diphyllobothriidea; family Diphyllobothriidae; genus Ligula; species Ligula intestinalis. Next base: position 49,892,596 of record JAYGXS010000002.1, read on the forward strand.
TAAAACAACAACGGGTGCAAAATGCCAGCTCATATACCCCTGAGGCATTCGTGGTCCCAACATGAGACGCAGTAAGTGCAACATTGCATGTAGCAATCACGCTGGTAGGGTGTATAGAAAATGTTCCAGCTACCATATATTTCGCATAGTTGATAACCACAAATCAACCTGGTTGACGTCCCACTAGACTATTCACTAGAAATTATAGTTTCCCATCGAACAGCCACACCAACAGCAATAGGCTGACCATTGGATACCTAGGCTTTCCAGCCATAAAAATCTGGTGAAGACGACCGTCCTTGATGACGGCGGTCGAACTACCAGCTGATCAAGCTACAACTCCAAAGGGGAAGAGGGAAGTTTAAGGGCTGTCATAAAAATTGCTGCGAAGGCTTCAAACAATTCCTGGACGTGTTGAAACAAGGCGAGAAATAGGTGTAAGTCAGTGGATTTTCTGCCAAACCGCATACTACTTTTTATGAACCAAAAAAGGATGCAATGCTGTTGTTATGACAAAGGGCAAATACGTGCAGTTGGAGCATACGGTTTTGGGTACCTGTTTAGTGATATTTGTATCCTGAAAGTCTGATTCGCCATTTCGGGTCTTTTTATCCTCCCAAATTGTTGACTGTTGGGTAGTATTTTAGATGTTCTTAGGGTACAGCTCTACCCGTTTCCTTCCGAAAAAGCGCCAACGAAACCTCGGCTTCTGACGGGAAAGCATAACGAAAAGTTCGTTTCATTTAAATTTGACAAAGCCACCCATCCTTGTTCTGGTAAACGCCTGCGAGGCATTGAGAGAGACCAAGAAAACACTTCATCCTCACTGGGAAGTATTTCAGATCGCGTAACAAAGTGCTACCAACAAACGGTGATCACGCACAGCCCTAATTATATTTTTCATCTGTCGTGTTAGTTTTAAATATGGCATATGACAAGCCTCAGTTCTGCCCTAGAAAATGCAGACTCATCAGAACCTGCTGTTCGCCTGACAAATTTCTCAACGAGCATATAATCGATTTATCGATGAATCAGAAAACAGAATGCAGTCATTTCACTGTGAGGTTTTCACGAGCAGATGGAGCAGAAGTTAGAAGTGTTGCGTTTTCATGCTAGTCAAATGGTCTCACCGACAATTATACGCGGAGTGGGCTTAGCCTTATAAGTCCTTGCCTATACAGCAGAAAACTTGGTTGTTTCGCATACAATGTCCCTAACAATAGCCGATAGAGGTGAGATTTCGAATACGGGGTACGTTGGCCAACTGATACTAGTATAACGTACAAAACAATCAAGCTAGTTGACACATGCGCGATGGAAAAGAAGAAAACTATGCTCCTAGGTAGTTCTGTCCTTGGTTCGCAAAAGGCCCCCAACTGCTGTGGTCTGGCTGTTACGCTGACGTCGTTAATGCACGTTCACCCGACCGCTACCACAACTCATCTGTCCCGATCTGCCTTGGGTCTCGGAACAGCTGATAGTATAGGCAGATATTATTGCGAGCAAGGACAAGGGAGACTGGAATGGCCATTTCTGGCTTATTAACCTTGCATCAGCCAGTCATACCCAGACCCAAGTGGTGTTCCACCTGAGCCTCTAACTTGCGACTTTTCGATCAGAGTCAAACGTCCTAACCATTGAGCCACGAGCTCGTTGTCGGTGGTTCGACTCTGATCAGAGTTCGCGAGTTTGAGGCTCGGGGGAACAAAACTTGGGTCTGGCTATGACTGGCTGATGACGGCTAATAAGCCAGCAATGGCTTTTCTGGTCTCCATTGTCTTTGCCGCCAATACTATCTGTTACGCTAACCATCGAACCGAAGTGAACGGATTTTTTAAATTGGAACAAATATGACTATTCGCATGATGGTATGTAGTCTAACAACACCGACTGCAGCAACGGCTTACACCGCATGTCGTAATTTCTACTACCACCGGTGGCTAATAAGAATGGTGTACGCTATGCGAAACATAGAAAGTAATACACACTATCCTCCCCCCGGGGGAATAAGATGCGGTTTAACGATTGAAATTGTGAGGGGACCAGATTTGGAGCCAGAAATTACCCTCTGTATGTCAGCAAACGTTACGGACGGAGCGGCGAGGATTGTTGCTGGATTACCGACGGCTCGGGGCAGACTCTGAGCGCTAGTTGGTAGGGGGATCCGGTCACAGAGTTGTTCACTGCAAGTAGAAAAGCAAGAAACCTGATGTTTGACCCACAAAAATAAGCACACCAAGAAATAAAGAATACCTTAGCATGTGGTAAAAAATTAAACAGAAAGATTTTCTCATGAGTAGATGCAGTGGTACGATAGAGTCAAAAAGGTGAGAGGCAAAGTCGGGCTCAGGTGGACACAAACACAGGGAATCATAAACAAAGCTAACCGGTGAAATTCGTCACAACAAAGGTGAATATTACTAGAATTCAGCGGAAATAAACGAAGTACTGTGGCTGTGAAAAGAAGACGACTCGATTGCTGGGGCAATACTTTTAATCGCCCGGCGTTTCGAAATCCATCGCGGATTTGTCATCAGAGAGCAGTAACGGCTGTGGTATGTCATGAAGATTGAAGCAACTGAGATGAACTACTCGTTGGCCTAGCTTGAGGCTAATCGGCGCGCCCACAGGTGGACAGTGAAAGGGCCTTCAGCGAAGATTAGTTGCGAAATAAACTGCCTCTCGGAGTTGGTGAAGGGTCAGTCACGGAGCAGCATCGACAATGCTACCAGGACGTGGAGAGCTGTGGCCTGGCATTCCGACTGCCCTCTAAAATGCCGTCATACCCGATGACACCACGGTGGCATGGCAGCCGTGAACCGCCATCAAACAAGTTTGCCTGCTATCACTATTTTGCGGTTAGGTTCTTAAACCAAAGTGCTTGCTGAGACAACATAGATCCAGGCAAGTTATCTTTCAGCCAACCAGAGGTTCAACAGTGGAACTCCATCACAGGCGAGATAGATAGGTCCGATACCGCTGTTGTGTTCAGGCGGCAAGTGGATTCTTCATTTTTTGCTAACCGACTCTTGCTGCAGGACTTTCTCTAGCCAGCCATGGCATTTAAGTTATGATTTCAATTGATATGTATCACACTACTCCATATTTGCTGTAAAAATGTTTCTGTAAACAAACATATGCAAACAACCCAACCGGCCATTGGGGGCCCTCCTGCACTCAAAAGATCCTGGAAACCTTGTGAAAATCCACGCAATGGCAGCCACGGGAATTGAAGTGCTTCGAAACCCTAGTATAGTAATGCAGGCGAAAAGTATACAAGCTGGACTACTCAACCGAAAACGGACTCTTGGTATTGGACGTGCGAACTTATCAGGACCCTGATATCCAAAATCTGACTGCGTATAGTCCTCATCAGCACAACGCAGATACCTGCTGCCTGTCTGAAGTCCAAACGTTTGACTCAAGCGCTCGGGAGGTAAAGCTCTGGGTGTTAATTCCTTGTACTAAATCGGTCCACATGACTCTTTTCGCAGCCATCGTGTGGCTATTGCCTACTCAGAACAGGCAAATTATGCACTACTTGCATAAGAGCTAGGCAATGACTGGATAGCTCACGTGCGACTGAAGGGTCACGTTATGAACACCTCTGTCGTCTTTGTGTACGCATCAATATCAGTTGACAAACAGCGCTAGTTGAAAGACTCCCTCGCCGTGATCTGATAACGTTTGCCAGAGATTAGAATAGCCTGACTGGACCCGGCGACTTTTCAAACAGTAACCTTGTTGGTAATTTTGGGCTTGGCTACTGATGAAACAGTGGCGAGAGAATGATGAAGATTGCAGATCAGAACCGACCGTCTATCACCAACATCGCCACAAACATCTACTGACCTGGTATTCAAGAGACAGCCAATCAGATTGACTACATTTGGGTTAATTCGAGATTCTGCAGCTGAGTTCGCGATGACAGAACGATGTGATGCCGAAACTGGTAACGTCTATGGCTTTGAGCATATTCTTGTTCAAACACGCATAAAATTTCACCTCTCATTTGCATCCAAAAGACCACACGCGACACGCCTTGATGTCGAAAAACTTCGATAAACCAGCACTGTGGAGGCGCTCAGCATAGAAATCCGATCCTGTTTTAAAACCCAAAACGACAAGAAAGACTGTGACGTTATCAGTCAATGGGACAGTTAAAAAAAAAACATTTAGATTTACTCGGCGGCGCCGCAGTAACTGGATTAACGGAAGAGCTCTGTAGTTGTCTGCCCAGACGGCTCAAGCTAGGTCTTGTTCTGATGCTTTCTTCCACCAATTTTAGAAAATGATAACCAAGTCGGCTGGAGGTGACTGACAGGAATATTTGACTAAAACTGCGACCTCCATGAAGTAGGCTCCAAACGTTGGTGGCAATCTAAAACTTTACTGAATTATCCGCCAAGACAGTAGTAACTTCTGAACACTTAGTGACTCTCCACGATATGAGTGGGGGCTTTAGTGCTGACATATCAATCAGGGTTGATCGCTGGCGTGAACACTCCGAACACCTCCTCGACGTTGATGACCAACCTACCACACAATTTCTCTTCGCTGCAGCGGACTTTTACCCTCTCAAGGCTATGCAGTGTTGTGCGACTCTCTTCTGAGAGAGGATTTATCGATGCAATAGAGAGGCTGCACAACAACAAGACACCTGGAAAGTACAGTATTCCCACTGAAATCTGCAAGGCTTGTGTCGACATTGGCGCAGGTGATTAAGAAAGTGTGGAGACTAAATAATAACTTATAACTGGGGTTTTGGCATCTTTGTGCCTGTCTTCAAGAAGGGAGATAATACAAAGCGCGACATCATCATCGAAGTTATTGGAAAGGTATTCGTTGTTGTCCATCTCAGGCAATTCCAAGCCGTGGGCGACTCCAGGACGAGGCCCAACCAAGCCGGATTCCGCGCTAGGTGTGGATAAGCGGACCAGCTATTTATACTGGGACGCATTCTGGGATCCCATCCTGGCAGCCAACAACTGACGGCCGTCTGCTTTGCTGGCATCACCACTGCGTTCGATTTCGTCTATCGGGAGTCAGTAGCTATTAATAGAACTGGGTTGGGCGCGGGCCGAAATTATCACCATGATAAAGGCCTACTATCGTTCCACCACTACGCAAATTCTTGTCCACAACAACCTCTCCAAACATGTCAATGTAATAATCGAGAATTCTGCATTCTGCCGCCCATTCTGTTCAACTACGCTGTTAAGTGGATTCTCAGAAGAAACCTAGACGATTTGGACGATGTGAATTTTACAACCGGACGCCGGCTGGCTGACGATATCGCCTTTGGTCTAGATTCTGTAGTGTCACGAATGAATAAAATGGTTACTTCGCTCAGTTTATCTACAAACGCTGGGAATTGTTGTCAAGCTGCATCTCTGACCAGAAAGGGGCACCTCATGGATTGAGTGCTTTCTACTGGAAGCAGTAGGCAGTTAAGCTTACCTCGGTGCTGCCCAATGATCAGAGTAAGGACGCCAGTTTCCCGAATCGATGCTGATCGCAGAGCTTCCTCAACACTTATGAACTCAAGGTGGCACCTCATTGCCACGAAGATCCACGTGTGACGGCGCCAAAGATGTGCTTTACAAATAAACCTTATTATCCGTTTGGTCAGTCGTTATCTACGTTCTCAATTATGGGCTTTGTGTGTGATTGATGAGCCAAGACTGGGGTAATTGTTTAACGCCCGCTGTTCCATCTTTCGAGTGAAGTTGGTCCCAACTTAGGCAGTACGCACTCACTATAACGATATCGCGAGGATACCTCAGACCATCGAAGAAAGACGACTGGAATTGTTTGGGCAGGTTCTATATCGTCCACACCACGAGCTCAGTTCTACTGCCCTCGAGCCAGTATCGTTATCCACTTAGACATTTTGAAGATATATAAGAACTGACCAGATACGGTTCATTAAGACATTAATGTGATCCCTGGACCCTTGATATCCCGTTTCCGTCAATGAAGAAGACGGGTCGATTCGTTCAAATCTGCTACGGAAAGCCGTCAAGCGTAGGAGGCACAAGGCCGTCTAAATCAAGCAAGATCACAGTCGCAAAAAATACACGTTTTTAACACGAGAACACGCGGAAGCGACAGTTAAATGTGACTAGAATTTAAGACAGGCATCCAGCACTAATGCAACTTTAACACGAAGCATTAACCTGCGAGATTAGAGTTTATCTTGTGGCAACATTTTGGGGAGCCTGCAACTCGCTCACATAACATGGGTCTCGACAGAAGCCCTGATAATCGTAGCAGCGGGTATTATAGGCAGATAGTATTGTCGGCAAAGACAAGGGAGACTGGAATGGCCACTTCTAGCTTATTAGCCGCCGTCAGCCAGTCGTACCCAGACCCAAGTGGCGTCCCACCCAAGCCTCAACTAATAAGCCAGAAATAGGCATTCCATTCTCCCTTGTCTTTGCCAGCAATACTATTTGCCCCCATTAGCAGCTGCTACGGCTGTCAGGGCCTCTGTCGAGACCCTAGGCACAGCGGGACAGATGAGTTCCGTTAGCGGTCGGGTGGGCGTTTATTAATGAGTGAGGACGAATATTGCCTATATTTTGCGACTCACGTAAGAACGATTTTTCATGATGTTATTAATTGCATTCTTCGATCAGTATGCATTGTTTATGGTCTCCCGGCGGTATTTGGTTTGGTGTCTAATGTTATTCAGGGTAAATGGAGGACGTTTTTGCTAAAGATTTTGGAATTATATTTTTAAAATAAAGCGTATCTCCCCCTCTCTCTTCCGTAGTCAATGAAAACTAACAATACACGGTGTCAAATGAGCTGTGTGATTCTCACCAGAAATTATAAACCGACTAGGCACTTGTTATACTTGGCATCCCTGCGCTTCAACTACTGTGCCTAGAACATGTCAGCGCGTTAAGCAAAATAGAAGCCAAAGAAAACTCACGAGTAGTACACAACCCGTGCGGCGTAGTCATGCTGTTCGAGGATGTTCACGTCTGTGGCGCCCGCGTCGACAACCTGACTGCATATAGGGAAGGAAGCAAAAAAGCAATGTCCGGAGTAGTAAGTATGCACTCATATCCAAGTGTGAGAAGGGGCAAAAAAGAGGCGCAACTTAAAAGGGCAGAACGTACTTTTCTACACCCTTTATTATGTCATTCATTATGGTCGTCATGTCGTCTGACATCTGGGCAAGGTTATCCTTTGGACTTGGTGGTCTGCAAAAAGGAAGAAAAACTGCTAACAAAGGCTGGGATCAATGCCTCAGAAAAGCCCCCGCATTCAGGAAATATTGTCATTTCTACAATTACGAACGTCATTATCAGAACTGTCATAATAAAAATCTGCAACGACAACAATAGCATCACCATTAATATCAATGCAATCATTAACATTAACAAGGGGTGAACAATGGTATCCAAGTCCTTAGGCGGTCAGTTTATAAGATGCGATCTGCCTCTCAAAACTGCTCGAATCCAGATTAGTCATATATAAATTGGAACATTCTTATCGGATAATAAGAGACCAATGAAAAACCTAGCTTTACCTCCTCAGACTCGGTCATTCTGTTCAACTGCTTAACTCCTGCCGATGTAAAGTCTTCCCGTGGAATGTGTATAGACGCATACATGCTATCAACCAGGATCAATGGAGTTTGCTCAAGTGTACAAACTCCAGTCAAGCGACTTAACCAATAAGCCAACTTGTCAAATGCTGAGATTTGAATGCCATCCTTAGGTAATTTCAAAAGCCCATTCGATATGGTAGCTTTAAAGATTAATTGAAAGCCTAAAATTTCAATAATGGAGCTCATATGCACCAAACACAGAGAAACTTTAACGGGCCACAATGATGAGACAAATCACTCAAAATTTAATCGTGCTGTGACAGAAAACCAGCAAACCAAATATTCGGGCTTTTAGCTAGTAACTACGTTGGAATTTTCGTTAAAATATTAAGTGAACATATCCAATCTTTCGTAACGTTTAAGCTAGGTGGCAAAGGGGCAGTTTGACTCCTAACAACCTCGCTTATCTACACTAAACGTTTGTAACTGACTGGCAATGCAAAAGCCCCTCGATAGTTGAAGTTCCTATATCCTACTTGGCAGCAAATTAAAGAACTGAAAATTCATGATGTTTATTCGTAGATAAAGCAAGATTCTTTTCTTCTTCTTCTTCTAATCAACCTATAAAAATTAAGAGCTATAAAAAGATATCATTATTGCAACCCGTGTCACCCATCACGAAAATTGCCATCCAAATTTTAAGTAACAAAAGCCCCACTTGATAAAGTATATATCTTCGATGAAGAAGGCACTTCACAGGTTTGGACAAGCGCCTGAATAAATTTACAAATAATATCAATTTATGTCTTGACAGTGTTTTGGATGTTAGACAGCTAGCCGAAATTTTGTGTTACTAGCGTCGGTCACCCGGCAGAATAAACATCTGTGTAAGCTGAAGAATATACATCGATTTCTAGTGCGGCGCACATATTTTTAAGATTTAGTTTACCAGCACTAAGTGTGCACCTGTTTCGTTCTTCTAACATCGATGGCCAACGGCTTGAGGCGGCTTCGCCTTTAGACACAGCACTACATGATCAGAGGATCAAAGTCTATAAAGACTAACCATCTAGCCGACTGCCATTTTTCCCAATTTTCGGCGAAGCGCATAACTACCAACCATTCTATTAAGGATTACGAATTAACCCATACGTTTAGATTTTGTAGGGAGACGCAAACGTAAATGTCACCAGCGGTTTTTGTTTCAATCCACCGCTTAAGTCAGCAAAGGAAATGCTATCAGAAAAACGTGGGATTCTATTAGAAAGAAATTAACGGGAGTAAAAACTCACGGAATTTCAGCAGATTGCATAGAGCTGTATGAGAGCGACCTTCCGGTAATCAGAGGTTGGGTTCCAGCCTCCGCATGCTTGTAAAAAGAGCATAACGACAAATAGAACATACGCACTGCGCAGAAAAGTCACATAGGGCAATTAGTTAATACTTTCCTATGGTCGCCGCAAGAGGTAAAGAGTAGTCGAGCATGCGCGCAGGTTCGAGCAATACATGTTCCCATGAGGCGGTGCTGAGAATAAAATATATTGCACTACAATATATTATCGTAAGATAACTTGTACTTTTAAGACAGGCACGCAGTTGATCGCGAATTCCATGCAATGCTTGTGAGACGATAGATGGCTCTGAAACCTGACGTAAGCTGTTTAAGTTTAACCTAGTTCGAAGGTACTGTCCGAAGTTGAAATCGGGTACACGATGGAATCATAAAAAAGATCGCTTCGTCAAGGAGGACCTGCTCGGACGCTCTACGCAATTATGTTTGACTGAAAGCGGAAATCGGGCATTAGATAAAATGGGCTGACCCTCAATAAAGTAATGCCTAATAGTATCAAAACGTGAATCAAGATGTGATGATATCAAAAATTATCAGATAGTTAGAAAAGAATAGTGACATTAATTTGGACCGAGTTCCCCTAGATCCAATATTTTGCATTATTTTAACAAGGACAGGGTACCTATCTCGGGTTACGATCACAAGGTGAGAAATATCAAGAGAAAAACGGTCTAGAGCTTAATCATATCATTGTAGTCGCGAACGTATCAGAATTATGGGGCTAAAAAAAAATTAAGAAAGCCTTGCATTTTTTGATAGCATAAACAATGAATATACTGGAGAGCACACTAAAATTGAAATGCCTGTTACAGTCCGGATGACATTACACTCGCCTATCGTTACCTGTGTGATGCTTAGCCGTTCCATCACTTGACTGGCAACAGAAACTACTCAAATGACAAGCTACACACAAGTCCGCAAATCTGAGCTGCCAGAGACGGAATAAAAAAGGTTACTACTATGGCGAGACGTAGACTTAGGACGGCCCAGGAAAAACTTTATGTTTTAAAGAGTTCATTCTGCGAATCATGATTTTTTAAAATAGCTATCTAGAAATCTGGAAACCGATATTTATAATCAAAGAAGTCTTATAAATAATTTCACATTAACACAGGCATAGAGGATATCCTCTAGTACATATGTACTAAAAAACAAATGCGGAATTTACTTACCTGTGAGTCTTCGTGATTTTCGCTGTTTTTACAGCAGCAAAAGTTTCCCATTGAACTAATAAACCGAAGAGTCATTCGATGTTTGAGAGAACACCGTGGAAAAGCAAAACATAAATTGCGTACAGGGTTTATTTAAAAACTGAAAGAAAACAAAACAGATGTAGGACTCGACATAGGCGTAATCAGTGGCCATATCTAGAAGTTAAAAATAATTATGAAAATAAAAAATAATGCAAACTTTTGAAATTCCCAGTCCCTGTTATCCAGAGGGCACACCTGGCGGGTCTTCAGCCAACGCGAAATACAATGAAAGTGGAAGGCGTGCTAAAAAGCAGTATGTAAAACAATATCAATTACGTTGCAATGACCCCAAGCAACAGTGCACTCCTCCGTATTTTCTGATGCGTGATTTGCTTGGCATTCGATACCTACAGAATGAGACAGGACGTAACGAGATTAATACAGAGATCCATGATGTGGTTGCGACATATAGCGCAATTATCTACTACGATATCCCATGCCCAAAGAGCAACCGCATTCCACTTTTTGATCTCAAATCGTTTCGATCCTGTCGCCGCTACAGCCTGGACAGGAGTCTCATCAACATCCATAGCAGACATGTTCGTTCAGATAAACACAATTTCCAACCTACCGCTTTTCGCAGAGTGAGGTTGGAGTTAGTTAAATAGGCTACGATCAGGTCGATGGCCATGTCGATGCTCGAAGATACATATGGCTGTAGTCTCTAACCCCCGGCCTCTAGCATCCCTTCTGGGTGTGCTCAATGTACTGCACGTGATGCCGAACTAACGAGTTTATCAACCAAGTTGTTAGATATATCGATATTAGTACCCTTTTTTATTAAGTGTACTTTAGGCCGGTCTGGATTTGTAGTCGTTTTTATTTAGCCTTCTGCACGCTAGTGAACTGAAGAAAATAGAATGGGTCTAGAATTTTTACTAAGGGTCATTTTTTTCAGAACACCGCACATTGACATGCCATTAAAGTTGTGTGTTTACAAACCATAAACTGCTTTAACGTTGCGAAAATCCCCATTCGATAATTCAGAAGGACAGTTGGCAAGCATACGTATACTTTCGATAAATTCGCTTCGGGCCATTACATTTATATGGAATTGGAAGGTACAGGGTGACAAGCAATCAAGTAATTATCGTTCTAATCAACTTAGTCTTGGGAATGGGGGCTTGGGGTTTGGGTTGATAAAAAGTGGGTAGTGACAGGGTAATAAGAGAGGGAGTGGGGATCTACAAGGTCTCACCAGATTACCCGAATTCCCTGGGTCAATGGCTGCTGGCAACAGTGGAGGCCACGGCCATTCGCCTGATGAAGCCGGTGTTGTGCGCGCAGAAGAACCTTCTTCAGGCCCCAAGCCTAGCATGGCCAACGGCCACAGAACTACCAGCATTTTCCACACGTTCTTTCCCCCTCCCTCTTTTATTACCCTGTCACAACCCACTTTTTATCAACCCAAACCCCAAGCCCCCATTCCCAAGACAAAGTTAATTAGAACGATAATTAATGGATTGCTTGTCACCCTGTAACTTCCCCTTCCATATAAATGTAATGGCCCGAAGAGAATTTATCGAAAGTATACGTATGCTCGCCAACTGGCGTTCTGAAACCATTAACTGTATCGTTTTGTGGGCTCTTGGCTCAACTTATGCGTTGTTTAAACTTATCAATAACAAATTTTGTTTCAACTCAAGTATTAAACACAAGCACACTTTCGGTTTTGACGCGTTCCAGCAACTGTCTTGCTAAACACACTCCACAGCTCAATTCTTTCCTCACCTGCCGCTGTTTATTTTGCCTTCAACGGCACCTCTCTGGTGATCATTTTCGGGCTCAGGAGAATCCAGCAACAATTTGCAAACGATAATTTCCTCAATTTGCCGAAGCACGGCCCAACGAACTTGGATCCTGATCTTCACAGAGTCATCCTTTGGCAAGTTGACTGCTTGACTACTGCTGGCTAGGACCGTGAGGGATCTAACTGAGTTGTATAATTTCTAATCTTCATCGTCATCCTTATATACCAGTTTTGGCAATTTTCAATTAGAATAGTCTAGTAAATCACTAACGAGCATTTAGACTACCTAAGAACATTTTCCATTGTGTATTTGCCAAGACTTTTTGTATATTTGTAGTGATATAGCCTCTACAAATTTGGTGACCCCGTTTCTATTATCATCCACGTCTTATTACAACCTGATCAGGACGAGCCTCAGGCTTTTCAGATATCCGTTAAGCTTCCCCGTACGAATTTCGTGACCCGACGGTCTGGTTTAAAAAGATCGAGGCTGTTTTTGCCTCATGTCAGATTACTGGCAAGCGTACGCGTTACGCGCCACTGCAATATGGAAAAAGCTACTTAAAATTATGAAAATTGAGCTTTCTTATATTTTAACGTAACTTTCATTAATTTTCGACATTAAGGACATTATTCACGAAGTTTGTGTGCCAACTCGATGAAATAACTCTTTCAGTCCGATGCCGTTCACAGTCTCTGAGCCATGTGCCAGGTTTTTTCAATGGTGCTGACTCTGCAGCCGGTAATCGGTGAAATATGCAGCCAGCAGCGAATAACCGTTCTCCGATTCATCCTTGGCTGGTGTAGAATCCCAGTTCCATAAAACAAAATAGCGATTGACAAAACTGTACATTTCTGACAAACCTTCCCCGTACCGTAATGCTGCGGTGTATTCTCAAGAAGAAACCTGGCTACTGGAAGACAATAGGACCAATAACACTTTTGATGAGTTTTCTTCAATAATAGCTGGATGCTTAATGTATATACTTTTGACCTTGTCTGTAAACTGAGCGTAAAAACAATCATTAATTTTTATTGCTATTAAATACTATTATTAATAATCAAAATATACTCCTTGGAATGCATGTATTTCAATACATATAATTATTCTGCGTAAAGACTCGTGATCCAGATACGCTACCGGGTAAATCGTTTTCCAAAAATAAGAAGAAGAAGAAGAAAAAGAAGAGGGTGTGAGTTCGTAAATCAGA
>JAYGXS010000002.1:49922089-49960102 GCA_036362985.1 Ligula intestinalis
TCTTTGCCACCGAGCAGTGCAATGAAACTTCGTCTACTCTTAGCTGCAAAAGCTTATTAACACTCTTTTTGGCTGTGATTTCTTACGGTTGTCGGTAATTGTGCTGGGCCTGACGACCCGTTTAACAGCCGCACAATTAACCCTTCAGTCATCCTCCTGGACGCAATCGTTTCGGCAAGCTGTTAAGTTCCACTAAACTACCATCTCTAAAATAAAATCTTTTTTGCCTCAAGAATCTGCTTAGCTTTCATCATACTGGTTTTCTTACCGTCAACTATGCGGACTGCCTTATAGGCATTAACAGCGTGCACATTGTCCCAGCGATCGAGTCCTCTTCTACTTCTCAAATTGCACATTAGCAGACTGATGCATAAAGCCAAAGGTGTCAATCCCTTCGCTTGGATCTCACTCTGGCCGACATTTTTTCCCTTATCACTTATATATTACGCAACGCTGTACAATCATGATGATCAGGAGTTTGGAAAAATTGGGCTTTATGCTCTGCCGTCCTAGTCTAAGGGACGGACGAAAACGGATGAATCTATCATTACGTAGGAAAACCGAGAGAATCATTGGCTCCACTCAACAGTGCTGAACTGATCGCATCATCTCCAAAACCATACAGTTGTCCTTCCACAAGTCTCCCGTCCGAAAACGCTGCCAACTAGCAGTGAATTCGGCTAGGGTACTCGATGAAACATTGACCTAAGCCCAGGGTTCTCTGTCTTAGAGGCTAATACTTAGTTGGGGTTGTGTATTTGGTTCGAGGAATTTGAAAGAGCTTTCTTTGAAATTTCGAATTATTCTGGTCTTTAAAAAATTATCGGATCTGACTGTTTGAAAATCAGCCATCCATTTGGAATTCAACCAACATTTGGATCCTGTTTTTTAAGAATTTCTAGCCATTAAACAGTTAAAAGCATTTTTCGAGTCTGATAACTTATGTCGCAATCGGCATAAAAAGAATAGTCGTGGAAAGGCCTTCTGTGAATGCGCACTAGGGTAGACAGTATGATTCACAGCGGTGCCGAGACAGAAGCCTTTTCTCCTTAAGCATGCGAATTGTAGAGCTATTTTAACGTGCAAGGTGCTTCCAAGCAATACTTTAGTGTGATCTATGCATGCTAACGATTAACTGCATTCAAAACGCATTTACATTCATTTTTTTATACACAGTTTTTTCGCTGTGTACAATAGAAAACAGCAAAAAAATATGCAGCCAAACGAATTCGGGTAGGGTTTCCAAGTTGGGCCTTCGAAATGGCCTTATGTATTATAGCCATATACTTAAATGTTTTAAGTAGGTTGAATTACCCATAATAATTACCCACATGCACGCATTTACCGTTGGTCGGGCGGGGGGTAAGCGATGATATTAAAGCCTGTGCGGTTGGCTGGCTGAGCTTAGCGACAGAAAATCGGGGCAGTGGAACGACCTGCTTTTTTGTGTAGCAGGCAGTTTAAGGGTCGAAGCTGGTTTACATTTGACCAAGGCAAAGATCACGAGATGAACAGGATTTATTGATGTCTTTGCCCTGTTCAAATTTCTTCTAAAAAACAATGTTTCAATTTAGTTTGCACTTGCTGGGTCACCGGGCAACACAAGGGTGATTGAATTTCCGGTACAGTAGTCGCCGGTTATTAAGCCCACGGTTAATAGTCCCAGCCGCGTATTAAACCCAAATCAGCTTGGGACGGAATTTTACATAGCAAAATCCGTACGTATTTAATGTATAGTGCCTATCCTGTGTTTGCTAATCAAGAACTAGGACTCTCTGGTTAGTGCGCCCGCCGCTTATTAAGCGCAATTTGGTCTGGGCCCGAGGTGGGCTTAATAACCGGCGACTACTGTATATAGTATATAGTGTGACTATTCCCGTTTTTTTAACCCCGACCGGTATATCTATCTTGACTCTTATCTTCCTGGAATTTAGTGCAAAAAGGATGCAGAGTAGGTAGTAGAAAATTGACTGTCAGACAAGTAAGCAGCCGCATGCCACAGGGGCGCGTCTGAAGTGAGGCGACCGCGGGAGTCGCCACGGCGTCTGGAGTGGCCAGTGTGTGAGTCGGCCTTGACAGGTGATTGGCTAGACAGACGGGCGTAGGTTGCCAGTACATGTGCACTCGTGGGCAGCGGTGAGCCTTCGCGCGATGGTTGTCTGCCCGGAGTGAGTCACCACAAGCTTAACCAGAATTTTACTGGGGTTTCGTTCACCGACTTGTCTTCATTGTCTAGTAAGGCACGTGCTGTCCAGTTTTGTCCTGGAGCTCCTGTGTAGAACCTTCGCAGGCGACCGCATTGACTACTTGAAAACTAATACCTACGTAGACAAGGAAGAATGTTTTGGCCATTTATAATCTGTCCTCAATCAGCAGTATTCCAATCACAGGCTTTGGAATCCCGGGTCTCGGAAAGGAACTTCGTCATTTCAAAAGGTGAAAAATAGACATACGCGCGTTTGTTCGTTTTAGGTGTACTACGGTTTAGGCACAGCACCAATTGCCGCAACTTTACTTTGTCCAACCCTGATTATGTTCTCGGTAGATAGTTGGCTATTTAGACTGTGCATAAAATGAGCTAAAGCGCTCAATACTCAATCCAAACTCTTGAACCAACATGACTGGCAGTCACCTCAAATGACATTTCATACGTGTACTGTAAGGGGCATGGTTGGTACCTGTAAGTTATAAATACTATTTATAAGTAAAGAAGAAGGCGCGATCTCTGGAACGATAGTTTTTTTCTGAGATTTTGGCTCCACACGAGAAGCCATTGTCAGAGAAAATGAGCAAACAGCAAGCGTTGGCTACGCGTAAATGGGGCGCAACCTGCTGGAGGCCTGGGTGTCAGATCCTACCTCCATAAACAGACATGTGGAAATACCGCCCTGTTATTTTGCCACCCGTGCCCGTGACCAGAAATCAGGGCCCAGTTCCTGTACAAGCATGCAGGCTGCCACATCAAGGTCACACGCCGTAACTCCAGGGACGCGCACAGGAGACATACGATAAGATAGCGTGAGAATGGACGTGCCGTGGATATGGACCAATCACAAATTGTCACCTCCCCCCCTTCCAAACCTATTTACGCGTAGCCAACACTTGCTGTTTTCTTATTTTCGCTGACGATGATTCCTCGTGTGGAGCCGAAAGGTCAGAATAAAACTATCGTTTCAGAGCTCGTGCCTTCTTCTTTACAACAAGAACCTGGGGCGCGCATATTTGTTTCTTTTCGTGACTATTTATAAGTCTCCCTTTACCTTGTTCGCTGACACAGTCATTTTGTACTTTAAATATATAAATGGCCCAATTTGCACATTTCCGCTCTCTCCTCAAATGAAGACTATGTGATTTAGTGCTGCCTCGGTCCTCACACACTCTACGCGTTTCTTTTTAGGCGCTGCCTACAGCGAACACAGCAGTTTTGCAGAACTAAGGGATTTCGTTACCACTCTGCGGCCTCTCATAGTCCAGCAGACTGTTTTCGGAGGTGCTGCTAAGGAGGCCAAGGAGCACATCAATTCATGGCTTTCTGGAACGCCAGAGCTCCCTGTTGTTTCCTCATCGGCCCCCTCCATCGCTAGTTCTTCGTCCTCGTAATTCCCAAATGACGACGACGACTAACCCCGGCTGCATCAGTGATGTCATCACCACTGCCGTTGACACGATCCGTCACATCTGAAGTGGTGCACTGCCTTATCGGCGTCTTCGAAGAGAATAACAAATACTACGGTTGATACCTTCCTATTCCTGCGTTTTTACTACTTTCCTACGGACTACTTCACGATTCTTCTGTGCAGTTTGACCTTTTTGCTATTTATATCCTGAAAAATTATGTATTTTTGCAAAATTTTGCGTTTGCTCAGTCCATCCGGTTGTGAGCAGGGGGAGGGAGGGGGGGGGGGCAACAGGCACACAGCGCGTGCGCAGTCCTTCTTCACTCCATTGGGTACTTCCGACACTACTCTACCTACCATTTGTGTAAATCGGCCATGGTATTCAAATTCCCACAGGATTATCTAGATTCCATCGCAATTTTCTGTGTTGAAGGCCTTTGCCAGATCAACGAAAGGGGTGTAGAGCTTGGTCCTCATTTACTGAAAGTTTTCAGCAATTGGCTGGCTGCGCAAACCCCGCTGGTGGTGCCTTCGCTATCCACATTGATCTTCAGGGAAGAATCTGTGCTCAAATTATGTGTTCAAGCGACTAAGGAGAATGCAAATGAGGATATCTCGCTGCAGTATTTAGGAGGGAAGTGCATTTGTAGTAATCATAGAATTTAAGGTTCCTCTCACGCATATACAGTAGATTACATATCTGATGAAAGGTTGGGATTGGAGGATTTAACACACACATGAGGTTGTTTATGTAGTTCATTGAGTGGACTTGAGGCACAAAATGTTGTTTACTAGAAGTTAATTCCGTTCAGATCAGAATACTGGGACAGCTGGTTAGTGTACACCACTTTAATGCCCGCCCCCCCGAATCCAGTGACAACTAGTTGCCCCCCTCCCCCCCCCCTTTTTTTCGTTTGCTGTTTCTAACCCCCTGACAACCCAATGTTTTCTGACAGTTAGTCGGCCTTTGACCACTATAATTACCTTCTTTTTTGGTTGCTTTCTCATCTCTGAAGATGGACTCCTGTAAGAGTTCGAAAGCTCAGAACAATTAATCAATTGATCTGGTGCTCGAGATGCCTTATTCCTCGTCTATTTTCTTTCGTTCACTAGCGCGCAGAAGTCTAACTAGGGTGAGCAGTATTCCAGACTAGGTCTCACGTAAATATTATGAAGGCTAGTTCTAACCTTGATGGTCCTAAAATTTCTGAGAACCAATCCGGTAGTTCGGCGTGCTTTCGAGACAGTCAGGGCACAGTGCTCTGGCGGATTGGAACTATTAGAATAGGATGTGCCCAGATCCTTAATAACTCCTGGCACATCTATCTTGAGACCATCTATGCTTAGTTTAGGCTAATGATCGTCGCCAACAACCTCCGTTGTTATAGGAAAATGGAAAATACTTATCTTATAACAAAAATTGCGGTTTGGGCCTCTCATAATTTCCGCTGCTAGTGACAAGTGATTACAGTATTTCAGGATCACTTGCAGTAATCCCCGTGGCTCAGGAATATTTAACGGCATTTCTAAGTTGTCATTCAATGTAAAAGGAATTACTCGAGGGAGATTGTAATATTGATTATTATGCGCACTTTCAGCGAATCAGAAGGACACACGCAGGCTCCACGGCGCTTGTGAAAGAAGGCACACCTAAACCAAAATGCGTCAGCTGTTGTTTCCCTACTGGTCTCTGAATAAAAACAAACAGTATGAGTCATAAATATGCTGACATCCTCTAACACAAATAAATACAGTATCAGAAGCAAGGGACCGCAGTGCCGCAGATTGAGACGTGGGTATCGCCTGTATCTCAGTAAATATTATACGTACCAGGACCATAAAAGGGACAGACTGGCATTACGCATAGATAATTTATTTTTTGAAGAAAACTTGTTCATTGGAATAACAGATAAATTTAATGAGTAAATTTTTGAGACTGTCTCCCCATCTCATCTTCGGACTAACGAGAATGTGCAACGAAAAACTAACACATCAAACGTGTGGAAAACATCATTAGAGGTAAATGGAATTTATAAACATCTTAAGGAAGGATGGAAGAGAAAAAGGACCGCACAACACAGACCGGCAGAAGCCACAACTACTAATCGGCACATTTGAAAAGCAAGCTGTTTGTTGCACCTTCTCGTTAGTCTGAGGACAAGCTGGGAAACTTGTTTCGAATATTCAGGGCTTAAATTTACCCAAATTTATCCCAAAGAACATATCTTCTTCAAATTATATTTCTTGGGACGCGTGATTTCAAATGTATACAAAGTTTATTGTTTTTAATTACATTCCATTTTTGCTACCGATTCCTCAAAGTAGTTCTTACCCAACCGGACATGGAAGCTGGGTCCAGAAGTTTATTCCACTTTACTTTATTTCTTAGGTACTGAACTCCGGTCGTGTGTGCTAGACTGTGAGACAATTTGTCATGTTTATCGCAATTTTATGGTTTTCGGACGAAGCTGACATTCACGGCAATTGGTATAAGCAAACGAAAATGCTCATCCCAGTACAAGAACAGATTTTCGTGCCCTCATGGCGGACAGCGTACAATGCTTTCCGACCTCCTTGTTTGACGCCTATTGCCTCAAGGACATACAATTTCAATGGCGGCTATTTTCGACCGGCTGACCTGATGACCCTTGAGCAAATTTTCCGCGCGCACACTTGTCGGCCCAAATAGCCATTGCTACCTCAGGGCCGATTGAGCACACCACCCTCGGCCGATGCAGCAGAGGCCTCTTTACGTGACACCCCCTCGTGCAATGCAACATACCAATCGGACACTACTTAAACTTCCTTTACTATCACCTAAAAGCAGCTGACACTGCTGACACACAAACACTCTTTCAGGCCCGACCGGAGGCAGTCAAGACTAGTCCAGACTTCGCTAGTGCGTGGGACAGCAATGAGGGGCTCTGCACAATAACACCCTCACTCCGGTGCCTTCTGTATTTCACTTACAACATGGTACTTGACCTGATGATGTTAGTGCTCGGGACATATCTACCACTTACACACAACACTCTTTTAGACGTTTCCTTTGTTAGTTGAAAATAATTCTAGTATTTAAAGATCACTTGCAGTTATGAACGTGTCTTATAAAGTTAATTTCGTTACCAAATAAATTAAGTTAGCGATGGGGTACTATTAAGTACCATGCACAATTTCAGCGAACCAGAAGTTTATCATCCACTACAGGATAAGCACACAATATGCACAAGCTAATAACGGGCAGAAATTAATTTAACTGTGGTAGTCCCTTGCCATATCTTCCTTCATCTACAAATTTATACACTTATTCTATCTGTGTTCATCTCTTATTGTACAGATTCGTTTATGTATCGCTACGCGGATCACTTCAACTGGTGTGAGTTAGGGTATAAATAAATAATATTTCATCTACTGTCTGACTTTGTCATAAGTTGGTGTCGGCAACTAATTTTTTGATAGCGTGGCTGTCTTACTCGGCTTACCTCAATTTGTTCGTCGCGCGGGGTCACATTACCGATCGTACATACTTGCTGAAAAACTTTTTGCAATTATTTACATTAACGGCGGCACGGGTACTAACTACAGGGTGTCCCAAAAAATGTATACACATTTTAAATAATTGCAAACTTGGTATTTATTATAATTATATTATTTCAAAATGAAAAATATAAACAAGTATCATTTTATTGTTTTTTTTTCCACTGCATTTTGACTATTTTAACAGTGGCTGAATTGAGAGAAGCCATTGAACATGAATGCACCCAAATACCAAGACAATTGCTTCATGTTGTGTGCGACTCCACTGCTTCACCTTGTCAGCAGTGTCATGATAAAAAGAGACTTCAGTTGGAGAACATTCAGTAAAAAACAGTACAAAGACACTTGTAAATATTTTACCTTTTTAAAATAATAAACATAGGATAAACACCAATTTTGCAATTATATAAAAGGGGTACACATTTTCTGAGACCCCCTGTATAAGTTCAAGCATGTGTTTCGGTCATTTTCTGTCGCTGCTCGATTCAGCTGCGATCTCCGCCTATGCCTGTAGATCTTCAATATGCTGATTGACTCTTGGTTTAAAAAGTAATTTCTGAACAAATTAGACAACTGTCATTTAAAAACCAAAGTATCTACGAATGAGAACGCAGGCAATGCTCGAAGAACCATTCGGGCAACAAAAGCGAGTGAATGAATTAATATTTTTATGCTTCAAAGAAAATAAACGCTGCTGGAGGTAATCAAGGCAAATTTAGGATAAACATGTGCTTAAACTGGTTGCATAGCTCGAATTTCACCCATCCTATGCAGACCACTTCCAGACAGCACAATTTACGAATTGTTCGTATGCAGAAGACACCATTCACTCAATGTAACGTTATTCAGAAAGGCTACTTATAATGTTCACATGGTACGAAAATATTGCAAAGAAATGAAGTTTATCTAGCGGAATCTGGCACCAACTCAAAGTCAAAAGCAGTAGGTGTCACGAAATACACTAGAATAACCATTTAAAAAAAGTTTAAGCGTGACCTCATCCGCAATCTATAGGTATCCACAGTGGATTCTCGCCGAGGTGCAATCAACTGGATTTCATGAATTATCTTTCCACCTTGGACCAGCAGCTCGCGAACTTAATCCAAATCATTCTCATTACCGACCTTTTTATGGACATTGTCGTTAATTGGGGTACGTTCAACAAAGGCATACCTGTTTGTCAGTCTTTTGCACGAAACTGTCCGACGTCTAGTTCTATGCTCACAGACGTGAGAATAGGAAGAAGCGGAGCACATAGAATTTCCGGGGTAAGTCTGCAGCAGAACAGAAAATGTGTTTCTTGGCGTTGGAACACAGTACTTGCTGAAGGTTCTGAGAAGTTGTGGGAAAATATCCGATTTATCATAAATTTACTACCGACCATACGGCCACGCAAGTTCCTTTATGTGCGTTTTGTTAGACGCGTAGTAACTAACGTCCAGGTAGGGCCAGCCCGAGCTGTAGCCACCCATATTGCGACTGTTGTACACGTCCTCCGTAGAATTACTTGGTTCAATTAATTTAGCATAAATCTTGTCCCTTTGACCGCCCTCCTGAATAAAGAAGGCGAGTTTTAGCCCGCGTATCTCTTCCTTAGCGCTGATCTAACCTCTAAGTCCACGAGGAGATCAAGGTCCTCGTCCCAGGGGATGATATCATGATGTCGAAATGAGCCGAACAGGGTGCCACCATAGAGCATCCCCCTGTCACTGAAACCCAGGTCCTCCAGCCCAGTAATGCAGGTATTGAAGAGTTTTAAAACAGTATGTATTTGACCGCGACTGAACTGGAATTTCAAAGGCACTTGACGACTTCCTGGTGCACCCAGTGGAATAGGTAGGAATTCCCTCTCCGGCCAACTCATATTCTCCAGGCACGGAAGATTTTGGCGTTTTACTTCCATGGACCACTAACCACCACATAGCGTTGCAATTTCATTTGTGACCTTGTTCTGTTTGACGAAGAGACACTTTGGTGTACATTGAAGGGCCATTTTCTGCTGTTGAAGAGGCCTACATTTTTTATCAAGCGCTATGATATCATGAGGATTGCAATAAAAATAAGGAATATAATCAATCTTGTAGAGCACATTGTGTCTGGTCCTCAGGAACTGTGTAAAGTGAATGCACTAGGTTCGAGTGCAATCACTTTCATCTGGTGATTTGACCTGTATCGACAGTTTTTCAATTCTCGCCAATCAAAAACATGCTGGTGCACACGATCGATAGGTAAAGGTGTTACTAGACGCGGAGGTCTGCATAGTCTTCTTTACATTTCTGAATTTTAAAGGTGTGGCTTTATCAGCATTTCCTGTGAACTTGCTACACCAGGCGCACAGCTGCCATTGTGCGCAGAGCACTTTGTGTCTGGCAGTGTATGCTATCGTTACTATCAAGATATTACTAACTATGTGCGCAACCAGTGGAGACCACCATGTACGCACGTCAAGACCACCTTTCAGCCTTCAGCCTACGAAATCCTTCTCGAGAAATATATTCCGTCAGGCCCCCGCGACTTCCCATGTGTGCTATCTCCGGTTGTCGGAACACATTCTGGCTAAAGCCAGCCTTCTGTTTTGAATTCATAAAATTGGCGACACAGGTGGACGAACAGAAGTTCCATGTAGTCGTTAATGATGTTGGCTGCGCGTGTGCTATTTAAAAGTGCAGACACATACTTAACCCATATTCTGATGCTCCAAGGTACAGTGGCTAGGGGTTTGGCCTACCCCTAGATCCATCTGCATTCCCTGTGTGCTTTATGGTAAATAGTCTGCCTCTGAAATTTTTGGCTTTTAATTTCCTCGGAAATCAATAGGTAAGCTGCTGTTGATAAGTATATTTTCAAGACTAGTAGTGCCCAAAACTTTTCCCGCTTTCATCAGTTAACAGAATGCGTGGTAAATGCGCTAGACCAACACATGGTCTAGGCTAGGACACGCCAGGCGTGGTGGTACGCAAAGATGCCGGCTAACGCCACGCCAGCGCCCGATCCCAGGCCAATCACTGCAGGACAGGTTTTAATATTGAGAAGAAGACGACTCGATCGCCGGGTCACTAATTTTATTCGCGGTCAAGATGTCAGCGTCTAGACAGACCGACGTCCAGATCAGGTGAAGAGGTGTGCGCGGTTGGATTTGGGACTTGTTCGTCTCTGCAGGGGCCTCTTTCCAAGGCCAGTGATCTGCTGTGTGGGACCGTGTTAGCTAGTTTTGCCCATGGTAACTGGGGCGCCGATACGAAATTCTTTTGAGTGCACAGGACCGGTCGGCGTAGTCTGATGGTGGTTGCTTCTGCCGTAGCCAACAAACTCTGTCCAAGGAATTTTGAATAGCTTGAAGACACCTTGTAGATCACTCGAAAGGCCTCTTTGGCACCCATGCGATGGCCTGAGTCTACCAGGTGCGCTAGAATGGAACTGTTTGTACCCTTAAGTTGGCCCTTCCCTTACCATGCTAGAATGTGCTCTTTTACTCTTTTGGACAAACGCCGACTCGTGTGACCATAATATCCTGGGAACCACATCAACGCGTATTGCCTCCCACCTGTGCCCACGCCGTGGAGCGAGCCCTTCGTCGACTGTCCTGGCAGCAGCAAGTCACCACATCCCAAACGGCCGCATTCCCCTAGTCCGTCCTAACTATCCGCCTAAAGCCTCCCGCCTGGAACGCGAGGAAGATTATATCCGAGCGCGTGACGCCCGTGACCCGTGCATCGTCGAGCTAAACGGCCTCATCACAAAGACCATCAATGACGGCCAACGCCAACACTGGCATGAACTAGTCGCAGATTGCAATTTCAGTGGCAACTCAGCTGCTACTTGCAAACTTCTACGCAACCTGACCAAGCACCGGGCTGATACATCTAACCAGTCTATTAGCTTCGGGGACGGCAACTTCATTTCCAACAATGATAAGATAGCCGCAAGGATGAACAAGCTGTTCTCGCCCCGCTTGGCACCCAGTGCTAAAAGTCAACATTCCCTTTTTCGTTTCCTTCATAAAGCTCCGCCCCCGGACATTTCCTTTTTGGCCGATGCCATCGTCACCACCGTCAAGAAAACGAGAGCTTCGAAAGCCTAAGGACCAGATGGTCTGGCACCTATCCATTTGCGCTACATCGGCCCTAAGGTGGCTGCCTACCTTGCTGTCCTCTTCAACCTCTTACTGGCTAATTCAATCATCCCCGATTGCTAGCGCCAGTCGATCATTATCCCTCTGGTCAAAGCGGGCAAGGACCCCAGCCTGGCGGCCCCTATCACCCAATTGCCCTCCTCAGTCCATTGGCTAAGATCCTGGAACGCCTCATCCATCCAGTTCTGACGTCCGCGACGGGACTGTCTTACCATCAACCTGGTTTTCGATCAGGTCGTGGGACCACAACAGCGTTTTTCGAACTCAGCGACGCCATCGTCGAGGGGTTAAATCAACAGAAGCCTGCTTCGCGGACCGTGGCAGTCCTGCTTGACCTGTCACGAGCCTTAGACTGCGTTCATCACGATCAGCTCCTTCAGGACATGGTCTCCCTGAACGTCCCGACTGGCCTGGTCCGATGGTTGGTAGCTTACACCCGTGGCCGCCACGATCGTGTTGTTTTCCGTGGCGCTCTCTTTAAGCCTCGTAAGCAGGCCTGCAGCGTTCCCCAGGGTCCTGTGCTCAGTCCAACGCTCTTCAACATCCACTCCCCCGGGCACCTGTCCAAGTGATATCGTACGCGGACGGTGTTACGTTCTTCTGCTGGCACCATCACAGCGATCAAGCTGCACATCTCCTCACGGAGTTCATGTTTGATGTCGAAAAATTCTTCACCCAGCGCGGAATGACGATCTCGGCAGCCAAGTCGTCCGTAACTGTTTTCACGCTGGATCCGAAGGAGTTTAATCATCACCCGGGCATCACCATCAACGGTACGTCCTTACCGCTCGTGCGCAAGCCCAAACTCCTTGGCGTGCGTTTCGATCCGCTTTTCACGTTCGCAGACCATGCCAGGGAGGCCGTTGGCAAAGTGGACCGCTGCGCTAAGGTCCTCAAGGCTCCAGCACGCACATCCTGGGGCTGCCCGAAAGAGACTCTGTCGACTTCGTTCAAGGCACTGGCTAAGCCGCACCTCACTTATACGGCAACAATCTGGTCTCCTACGATGAGCTCTTCCAGCCTGCGCCGCCCCCAGTCAGCACAGATCGCTGCCCTCCGCACGATCACGGGTTGCTATAAAATGTCGCGTATGGATCATCTCCATGCAGAGGCTTCTGTCCCGCCGGTCGCCCATCACAATACATTCCTAAGCCAACAGTTCTGGTGGCCTGGTCGCAACCCGGAAA
Organism: Ligula intestinalis; assembly: GCA_036362985.1. Classification (NCBI taxonomy): domain Eukaryota; kingdom Metazoa; phylum Platyhelminthes; class Cestoda; order Diphyllobothriidea; family Diphyllobothriidae; genus Ligula; species Ligula intestinalis. The sequence continues at coordinate 49,934,563 of JAYGXS010000002.1, forward strand.
CCTTAATCACCACTAGTGCCATGCTTCTGAGCCGAGCCGCAACATCCGGCCGCCTATTCAAGCTCTCTACAAGGAAGCTGTCACCTCTTTTCTCTCGGATCTACCTGTTGACAGCTCTGCCACAAAGGCAGGCTTCCAGCATCTCCACCAGAGAGCCGCTGTCAAGGAAAAACGAGGTTATCATCCCCCGGACCTTTTGGGTGGCTATCCATCTCCGATTGTGGCCTCAGAGCAGCATCTCCCGAGGTTCACTTGTTGTACTCTGGTTCAACTGCGTGGTGGCTACTCAATGGTCCTACGCCAGTACCAATATTGGCTGGACCCGTTCACAACCAACTGCTGTCCCGACTACGGCGGATCTCCACATGACTGTTAGCATCCGCTCGCTTGCAGTTCCCAGCCAGGTCCCCAACTTACACCCGCGGACCTTTGGCTCAAGCCAGTCGAGGTCTCGGTTTTTCTCCGTATCCCAACTACTCCTAGTTTGGATTACGGCGGGGATTCTTGATCCAACACCAATGTAGGACCTCTTACCAGAGCGGAATTATTTGTCATGTGAGAAGAAAAAAGTCAGTTATCAGGAGCGCGCAAAGCAAAAATTGCAGCAGATAAAACAGTAAACACTGGAAATATTTCATATTTTTGAAGTATATCAGCACTCAATCTAAAAAGGCTCGATGATGCGAAAGTCTCAAAATTTCTGTCTCCTGTATCTATTTCACATCCACCGTGGATGGCCTACAGGAACCAATTGGTAGCGAGTTAAAAAAGTTAGGCGAGACACGAAAATATATACCATCCAGAACTATGGGTGGATATCTCAGCAGAAAATTTCAAGGTCATGGCGGCTAGGTGGAAGCATTGATTGCCACCTTTCTAATTTGAGAAATCCGAACAAATGAGCAGTAAAATATTCGAGTCAATTGATTAAGAAATCACTAGAGATCACCGGGCGAGACCGATATAATGCTTGTACAATGGTTTCCTGAAATTATTTACTTGTACAACAGTCCATCTTCAGTCCAGACAGCAGAAACAGAACAAATAATATTCAAGAGATACGTTAAACAGCCAACATCCCTTTTCGATGCACAGTTAAAGCACTCTGGGCTAAGGATAGGGAAACGAGATGAATACCTCGATTGACAAAATTCTCATTGAGAGCACAGATTTATATTCGGCTTCTAATTAATCATAAACTTCCGAAATTTCCCTGAGAGCAGTGAATTCACTGCGTCCCATGATTAAAATCCTCTTTTCTTCGTCTTTATGTGTAATTCAAACAGGTCAGCCCCGAGATTTTCGCAAACTATCTGCGCATGTATCAGAAATGTTTGGGATTACCTATGACTAAGGATTCCCAATGGAATCCAAAACGTCAGGCAAACAAAACTTGCATTCCAGTGATCGCAACTTTGTCTTCTGAACTGCTTCCAGGGATTCGAATATTCGCTACTATTGGCATAACCCTAAACCTAACCCTTACCCAAACCTTAACCCTAGCCCTAACCCCCAACCGTAGCATTTACCCTTACACTAACCCCTAACCCTTACCCTAATCCTTATCCCCTAACCTATACCGTAACCCTTACCCTTACCCTAACCTTTACCCTAATCCTAACTCCTAACTCTAACACTAACCGTAACCCTCACCGTAACCTTAACCTCTGACCTTAACCATACCCCTTACCCTAACCCGTAACCCTTACCCTAACCCTAATTGTGCTCGAATCGAGCTCGAATCGCTGTCGAAAAACCTGGAAATTTGGAGTTTTGTTCTGCCACTACCAAGGACACTCCTGCCAAAAATAAAACAAACATAATCGGTAATAACCACAGGGCAACATTCTGTGTCTGCCAAGTCTACCAGGAACCAATTTTTCTCATGTTATGTCCCCCGTATAAGGTAAAATAAGATAAAGAGCCGGTTCTGCTGCGATGGCTCCGATGAAGGCTTCACAGACAAAACGGATGTTTTTTCTTGTTCACTCCACCTTATTTAGGAGGTAGCGGTCCTTCTAGAACCCTCCTGGCGTACGGCGTGTGCCTGGGCATTCGGGTACCTTCTCAACTCCGGCCACTGCCCACGCTGCGTGGGCGTTTCGTTTAGTCGACGCACGGCGCGGGCTTCCTACGTGTGGGCATAACCCAGTCGGCTTGTTCACTTCGTCCACCGCTAATGGGTGCATGGCGGGTCCAGCCCCGTAACACCTCAGATCATCCAGAGCCTCACTCACTTTGCACGTGCTATGTAGGCCCGCACGGGATGTCGGGATAGTGCGCGCTAGGCATAATTGCCTAGCGCGAACGCGTGACGCCCTACTCTACTCTGACTGGCTACCTTTCAGCCAATGACGTTTAAGCACCACCATAAATCCCCTTGCTTAACATGACTCACACACAAATCTCATTACATGTCCTTTAGCACACCTCCTGCTGACGGACACCCTTCTGCTTTGCCTATATAACCTTCTGCCTACAAACTGCCTTCTGTTTTGAATCCATAACATTGGCGACGCAAGTGCAACGAACATGATTTCTTTATTGCCTACACCGTCCCCTTTCTGGCCGAAATACGTTCCGAAACCCTCAAATGACTCGTTGTTACAATGGAAAAAGAAATTTGAGGATTATCTTCCACTTATTCCAATGCTGTCTCCGACTATTAAACTAGAAGTTACCTCGACGTTGAAACTCCTCCGTACCCATCTCGGAGAGCTGGGACAGCGTTACTTTGACGCACTTAAATTACAAGAGTCTGCTGTTCTTCCAACAGCATTCGCTAAGCTCGAAACAATGTGGGGCGGAGAGGACAACATCTTCTTGAGCCGATATCGGTTTTGTTAAATGCGGCAGGAATCTGGCCAACGCATTGGCGATTTCATTACAAACCTTACACTCGCCGTACAGGACTGCAGATACAACGAGATTGCGGCATCCAAGTTCGAGCAGAAGACGCTAGTGCAGCAGTTGCTTGTGGGTTTGAGGGATGAAAAGGCCCGGGAGAAGGTGTTATCTGTGAAGGACGATTTATGATGGGAGAAAGCCTGTGATATCATCCGTCATCAAGAGGACGTACAGCAAAACCTCCAGCAGCTGCATCAACCAAATACGGGAGTTATAGCCTCCTTGGAACCTGATTTAGCGATCTCCCTAGTCAACACGGCCGAGTTTTCATCTAAACGGGAACCACCAGCGCCTTTAAAACAACTACCATCCTGCTACCGTTGTGGTCAGCACCATATCCATTGGTCTGACTGTAAGCACCAAAAGACGGTTTGTCGATTTTGTAAGAAAATTGGCCATACAGAACAAGTCTGTTTTTCAAAAAACGGACGAACACAAAAATGCACACCACCTACTCTAACTCAGCTGAAGATGACGAAGCGATACTTCAAGTGGCTTCAGCAGACAAACCGCTCCAGTCACCCTACACCATCACACTTCCGGTGGATCACCATCCAGTGCAGTTTGAAATCGATACTGGTTCAGCCGTTACGGTCATCAATGAAGCCTCTCTTAGGAAAATTCCCCATCTCCTTCCAGCTCGCTCCACTTTTCGTAGTTACATGAGGTAGGGCGTAGCCATTCGAGGGGTCTTTACGGCAGAAGTTGAACATGATGACAAATTCCATTACTTGCCGGTTCACGTTGTCAGAGGAAGCCAACAACCAAATCTCCTCGGACGGAACTGGATAAAACGTGTGCCTTCTGTGCTATCCTACGTACATCAAATTGGGGTTAACCCCGCTCTTGATTCCTTGGTAATGAGTCATGAAGAATTATTTCAGGACGACTCTGTTTCGCACTACCGTGGTCCACCCATCAAATTTCATTTCAAAACAGAATTCCAGCCACAGTTCTTTAAGGTCGTTCAGTTTCCTAGGCAGTGGCACCGAAGGTCGAAGAAGAGTTAGATCGACTACAAAGGGCTGACATTATTGAGCCTATACAGTACTCGGAATGGGCAGCCCCAATAGTTCCTGTTATTAAATCCGACGTTTCCATGCGTATTTGTGGGGACTACAAGCTGACTATCAACTCAGCTACCAAAGTAAATCCTTATCCTCTCCCACGCATCGAGGACCTGTATGCATCACTTTCAGGCGGTGAACAATTTACAACTTTGGACTTGAAGCACGCCTACAACCAGGTCGTCCTCAATACGGAATCCCGAGACGCTACCACCATCAATACGCACCGGGGATTATTTCGATACAAAAGACTACCCTTTGGAGTAAGTTCTGCCCCTGGTTTATTTCAATGCTTGATGGATAACCTCATGAAGGACATACCTCACGTTTGCGCATATCTCGATGATATATTAATCACCAGCCCGTCCGAAAATAGTCATCTGGATACTCTAAATGTAGTGTTAACACGTCTACGAGACGCAGGTTTCAAACTCAGGCGAAATAAGTGCACTTCCTTGGCTGATTCGGTGAAATACCTCGGTTTTAAGGTGGATAAGACTGGCCTCCATCCACTTGACCATAAGCTCAAAGCCTTGAAGACGGCGCCATGTCCCAACAATGTCAGTCAATTGCGTTCATTTCTAGGGTTGGTTACCCATTTTAGTCGCTTTATAAATCAGTCTGCCACACTTCTGAAACCCCTTCATCGATTACTTGAAAAAAATCGTTGCTGGAATTGGTCGGAGATCGAACAACGTGCTTTTGAAAAGGCAAAGACCGCTCTTACCTTATCCTCTTTCCTGATTCATTACGACCCCGAAAAGCCTATTATACTGAAATGCGATGCGTCTCCTTACGGCCTGAGTTCAGTCCTCATGCACCGAATGCCTTCTGGAGCGGAGCTGTCAATTGCCTTTGCATCAAGAACTATGATACAGGCGGAAACAAATTATTCGCAACCAGATAAGGAGGCCTTAGCAATAATGTTTGGCCTAAAACGCTTCCATTTGTACCTCTTTGGCCGACCCTTCGAGATTACCACTGATCACAAACCCCTCTTAGGTCTTTTGGGTGAAAAGCGAGGGATACTACAAATGTCCTCACCGAGAATGCAACGTTGGGCACTCACACTTTCCGCTTACGCATATACAATGAAATACGTTACAGGCAGTACAAACGTAGTAACGGACGCCTTGAGTAGGCTTCCTATTGTAGACGACGGTGTTAACGGAGCACCTGCTCTTGAGACCGTGAATCTATTGCAGAACTTAGACAGCGCACCGGTAACCTGTCAACAGATAAGACAGTGGACATCGAGAGACCCCCTTTTTAGTCGGATAAAAAGGTACTTGCAATCTGGCTGGCCGCCCTCGGCCTCTCCTGATTTTCAGCCATTCTACAGCCGCCAAAACGATTTGAGTCTCCAAGACGGATGCATACTATGGGGCAATCGTGTAGTAATACTACCGCAAGGCAGGCAGGTCATCCTCAAAGACCTACACAATGCTTATCCTGGTACAGTCCGAATGAAAGCTCTCGCCCGAAGCTATGTTTGGCGGCCCAAAATTGATGCACATATTAAAAATATGGTAAAAGCATGTCATGTGTGTCAAATAACACAGAAAGCGCTGCCGAAGGTACCTCTAAGGCCTTGGACCTGGCCAGATTCAACCTGGAAGAGGGTACACATCGATTATTTTGGACCATTCCAAGGACATATGGTCTTGGTGGTGGTCGACGCTCACACTAAATGGATTGAGGCCATTCCGACCGGGAACTCCTGTTCCTCAATTACTACAATCAACAAATTACGATCTGTTTTTTCTACTTTTGGAATACCCGAAATGGTTGTTTCAGACAATGGCCCAGCCTTTATTAGCACCGAATTTAAAGAATTCATGGAGGGAAACGAAATCAGGCATTTAACCACTGCCCCATAGAACGCGGCTTCAAATGGCCTTGCAGAGCGCGCAGTTCAGACGGTAAAACACGGACTAGCCAAACAGACACAAGCGGACTTATCTACAAAGTTGGCCCACTTTTTGGTCAGCTACCGTATAACACCAAACGATTCAACCGGTTCCTTACCTGCAGAATCAATGTTCAAACGGCAGTTGCGCACACGCCTCGATCTACTGAACCCTTCGCTGCAAGATTAAGTCATCGAAAAACAGATAAAGATGAAAGAGCGATATGATGTGCACACTCAACCGCGAATATTTGGGCCTAACGAAAGCATCTACACACGACTACAATACGAATCGAACTGGTATCCGGCAGTAGTTCGAAGAAACGAGGGACAAATAGTAGAATTAGCGTTAGAAGATGGGAGAATTGTGCGCCGACATCTGGATCAAATTCGCAGCCGCACGGACACGGATAGTGAAGAATTCGAGAAGTTCGAACCACCAGTAACTCCTGATGTTTATTTCCACGACCGGAACTCAGAAGAGGTACTTCCTATTCAGAACACAATGCAACCGGTCGAGGAGTATGTTCCCCATCATTCTACGACCTAAGCCAGCACTAGTATCCTGACCGAGGAGCCACCGGCCTTACAAAACGGTGCAGAAGTCGAAAATACCGCCCTGAGAAGGTCGACACGAATATGCAAACCAGTCCAACGTTTTCAGGGCGAGATCCATTATAACAATTGTTAACTCCTCATTTTTATATTAACGGTATTCTCCCCCTTTCAGATGCTGTTAACTTGAGGGTGGAAGAATGCTATGTAGGCCTGCACGGGATGTCGGGATAGTTCGCGCTAGGCATAATTGCCTAGCGTGAATGCGTGACGCGCGTGACGCCCTACTCTACTCTGACTGGCTACCTTTCAGCCATTGACGTTTAAGCCCCACCATAAATCCCCTTGCTTAACATGACTCACACACGGACGGACACCTTTCTGTTTTGCCTATACAACCTTCTGCCTACCAACTGCCTTCTGTTTTGAATACATAACAGCACGTATATCGCATCTTGCTACTCGACATCAGGTGGGCGTCACTTAACTGCGTCCTCTATTTTCCCATAATGCGCCACCTCAAATGAGCTTTAAAAATAGGTCAGGCATACCCCTTCTCTCTTAGGCCTTCCCAGATTCAACCAGCGCATGCTTCTACATCGAAGAGCTAGGGGATATACACGAGAAACGCTAACCTTACATCACTGTTCTCGTTTGATGGGATTAAAGCGACGAAGTAATGAACATAAGTTATAAAATTATGCCTCTTTTTCCACATCCGTTACAATAAAGTAGCATGTATAGGGTAAAGGGCATTAACCGGTTGGGAATATTGCTAAGATCTGGGCGTGCGTACAAGGTGAAATGTTAAAGGCACAATTGAACAAGCATGTCTCGTAACTTGATCCGTTGGCACCATTTCATCCTTAACAATATTCCTGATCATGACAAATATAATAACGGGCCACTGTCTCGGTGGTATACCATGATCGGCATCAGCGACATAGTGGGTGGTATTTCTACTCTATGAGCCGAATTATTGGGTCCACTTATCTACTCAACCTTTTCCCTCGCTGTTACGTTACGTTTAGTCACCTGTGTACTAAATTCCTAATTTCCTTCATTTAGATAAACACCGAAATCATGATGGTGACGATGCACCACGGCCATACAGACTACCAGCGCCGTCAATGAACCCCACATTGCTGCTTTTCGGTAGCCAGGAATTATAAACACCGGCCATAGAGGACTTATTTTTATTTTCTACCCTTATATTTTTAAGCCCGTTTTTAATATAACTGCATAAATTCACTACACACACGGACTCCAAAGAAGTAATATTTTACTGTTTCGAAAAATGGGACATTTTCGCAGAAGAGGAGGTATCCCGACGCCGGATGAAAAATGAAAGTCGTTTTTTCGAGCTACAAGCACGATAACGCGAGCTCATTTGGAGCTCGTTTTTTTTTCGAATTAGTGAGCTTGAAAAGAGCTCGCTCTGAGCTTGTTTTGCTGTTAGGGTAGAGCGTTCAAATCAGGTGCTCCACACATGGGATTTTGTATGACTGACTGATGACTGCTAATAAGCCAGATGTGCTTGTATACTATAACCTATGGGCAGCAAGACGTTAACAACAAACACAAGGGAAAATGGAATGATCACTGATGGCAAAACGGGATGTGTGGTTTTCGCAAGTAATTGATGAACGTCCATCTACTAGCATTATAAACTATAAATGCCGTTTTCATCTAACCCGAAAAAGGTTGCTGACCCGGAAGTTTTATATCCTACCTTCATTAGTTGTTACTGATACAAATTAAGTAGAAATTTATTCTGAGATAAAGTCTCGATATCAGGCTTGCGATAGTGCTGAAACAATGTGTTTTGTCCCCCAGTCTGTTGTATGAGTGGACTATGGCTCAATGAATTTGTAAATGATATATTTATCTTATATCCCATAAGTAATTTAACTGAAAGAACCAAATTTTCTGAAATAAAGCAATAAAATTACGTGTCCATATAAAGTTGTTTGTCTTTTAAGATATTCTTCATAGATCTCTGTTAAGTCTTCTAGCGATATCATGTTTATGGTAATCTTTTCTTGATCTCTTGGTCATGTTGGATCGATAAACAAAAATGGTGCGAGGAACGCAGATTTGGAAGTAAAATTCTGTTTAATACGTAGTCCTTCATGCAATTGTGCATCCCGATCTTGTACTTATTCTTGTGTTAAACAAATTGTGAACATAAATGCATACATCAGACACATTTATTTAGAACCAGTGGCTGGGAGCGTTCCCAACTCTTGCCATATTTACGTGTGAAACATTTTGGATGATGACTCACTTCATATTAATCACCATGGCCAAGTTAATTATTTGTCGAACAACAGGTAAGAAACGGCTAATGTTACATGGGAGCTAAGGACGAGATCAACACTTGAAAGTCCTCCCCCCTCAGGGCACTTTTGAACCTCTTTACTAAAGTAAATCTGACTGATCTGCCACTATTACAACTGCCGCAAATGCAGGATCTGAATGATTGGCAGCTTAGGGGACAACAGTCAAACTGAAATAACTTATTCTGAAAGCAATTTTCCTGACACATATCAGTGCTGTGGCATCTGAGACTGTGTCAAATAAGTGTCAGACTTTGGCTTCATGCCTTATTGTCCGAAATAGGTAACCACACGATGTTTCATCTGATATTGGTCGTACGCCTGATAAATAGATGAAAAAGTAGAAAATTTGATATTCTAACGGCTTCACTTAAGGTCATGTACAGGGCTTTCACGACCCCGAAACGATATGTGTAACGCTTTGAAATATTTTCAACTGACGGAAGCATAACTCCATTACGCTATTAGCTAAATTTAAGTCAGCAAGGGCATCCTCATTATGTAATTCTTACGACACCCTGTTGTTGTGAGATCCTAGACTTCCATTCGTTCTATGTATCTTGCGTATGACTCTTAGAACCACATCGAAAAAAGCTGTATTACTCTTTGCATTTGTAAAATCCTGAAAAGGGAGAAGGCTAGGCTGTTTCTGATGACATGTACTTTTAAATCGAAGAAATGCTTCTCAAATTGTTAAGATAATCATGTAATTATATTTATCCGAATTCGCATGATATTCCTAGACTTGACTCATTGTCAAAAGTCATGAATCTCAAACCACTAAATTTAAGGAGTGTTGTGCCGTCTTAGTACTGGCATTGGGCGGTCACCTAAGGAAAACGGATGTTGCTTACATCGGTCTTACGTCGCATAAGTGCCTAATCAAAGGCGCACTCATACTTGTCCCTCAGTAACCCAAGCTGAGAAGGAGTTTTCCACGGATACCTTTACTGTTAGCGGGCCCTTAAAGGAATGGGACAACAGACTGACTGTCACAGAGCAGTTCTTCGTAGGCACAAAGTTGGCCATTCGACTGCGTGCAACAACACAATCTTAATGACTTTGCTAATGCGTGCGTGAATAAGGGGTAGACTAGTTTACGAAGATAGTAACAAAAATTGAACGCTGCAACCAATCTTCCATCGCATTTATAGAAGCACAAACCCGCACAATTTTCCTAGCAGTCATTTCATTAATGCCGGATTTTGCTAACGCCAGACGTCTGGGCAAGTGCTTTTGTTTCCTGAAAAATTATTCATTAGGAGGCAGTGCGAGGTAAGTGGAACAAGCAAAAAATATGGTAAAACTCATATAAGTTTAAAATCCTACGTTCAAGTGGTTCCAGTTCGACAAAATCAATGTCGTCCATATACTTTTGGCCAAGTTCAGTTACTTGAAAAAATATAAAGATTTCACATTGGTTAATATATGCAGACCTCTATAGGTTGAGTACAACTGCATACAGTATTGCGAGTCCTGCAAGCAACTTGCCTAATTTTACAAATGTTTGATTATTTCTCCCATACCAGTGGGAACGCATTTACGAAAATTTACAAATAATAATAAGCAGCATTAGGCATATTAAGTAATTAAAAGAACTATAAAAATTACTAAGTGCTATTTAAGAAAAATAAAATTTTATCCATAATCCCCAGGTTCTGGAGACGTAGAAAATAGCTATAAATTAGAACAATAAATTAGAATATTTTGTTAAGTATAAAACTTAAAGCAAGATATTTCAGTCACGTCAGCATGCTGGCTACTAATTTCTCATCATTTCGACCTCATGGAGGAACTATGTTGTATGAAATATGGCCATTTAAGAAGCATGCATTAGCTTTTAAATTTCTAATGTCTTTATAAGCTCAAATAAATTTCCTAGGTGACATGCACAAAATTTTATTCCTCGTACTTATATGTTAACAGATAACGCTATCTTCAATGTTTATACTTGCATAAAGCACATCTTTCAGTTTAAAAAAAATGTAGCATGATTGTGAAACGTTCTTTCATTATGCACCCTGTCGGTCAATTTACAAATATTGCCTTTAAAGAATAGAACTTGAAACACAAACATTTCAAAATTTTATGAGAAGTATGGAATCTCTTCGTCAGTATCAGCATCAGTATATTGAGGGATATGTAGGAAAAATTCCTTTGAGTGCCCTATTTGTACATATGTGCAGTGGTAGCAGATAATTTGTTTCTCAGAATGTTGGCAAGGCCAGTTGTCCTGTGTCATAGGATGAAAATAGGAGCAGACAGTAAAAAAACTCCTCAGGGATTTTTAGGAGAAAAACTGTCGCTTGAGGAGAAAAACTGTCGTAGGAAGATACAAACCTTTCCCTTTAGAGACTATATGCAGCAAGTTGTTTGGAAATCTTCAATTCATTTATAGCGGCAAGCAGGGGTTTAAAATTATAAGGCAAATCAAATGCCTTTAATGTAACCTTAAAAATTATTTTTTCAAGTAAGCAATCTGAAGAAAATCCAATCTGCTGCGAAATAAGTTAAAAAAGAAATTGTTTCGTACTAACCTTAAGATATATTTAGGTTTACAAGGACGCCGAAAAGCGAAATCGGGAAATGTATACTATTTAAGAAGCCACATTTACAGAGTTGACGCTTTAAAGTTGGTCAGGATAAAGCATGATCAACAGTTTCTATCTGGAGATGGATAAACAATTTTGTAACTTATATACATGATAAGGAGTGTCAGCACTCTAATAAACGATTTATTCGAATAAAAAATGCATTTTAGCATTTTGGTTGACGTCTCATGAGAATCAACAGTATGTCCAAGTCTGCATTTTTTTTCGACTGGTGTTGCATGAAAAATCTTAATTTATTTGCCTGCTTTTTGAGGTACCTTTTATCAAGTAAGAACTTCATAAATAATTTAACAGGAGCACATAAGCATTATTTCACGTGTACCAGGTTATTTAAAAATAAATATTCTAAGTCTTCCACAGAGCAAGTTCACAGGAGGGCGCTGGGACCTCTTGGCATCCTTTGGAATCGCATCCAAAAGTCAAATTCAGAATCGTAGAATTGAGTGAGGGATTTGTTTTATTACTATGATATCAGGTTAACGCTGTTGGAACGGCTTATTTTTGAAACGGTCGCAAAGGTATAATTTAAACGAGGAATAGCGCCGGCCTTACAGAACTCTTTAAAGGAGACCATCGTGAATCAACATCTCAACTGACTTTCCTTGACAAAAACGGTTGCTAGCGGTTCTATTATTCGGCGCTCTCAACAATTGGGCAAAAGCTATGGCACAAAGTGCTAATAAGAAGACTACAGCAGATTAAATATCTGATGAAAGGTTGGGGATTGGAGAATCAAACGCACACTTAAGGTTATTTATTGAGTTCATTGGGTTAAATCGAGGTAAAAAATGTCGTTAACCGGAATTTAATTCCATTCAGATCAGAATACCGGGAGAATAAAGGGGCGAAAATGGGCAAAATCCTGCGTTTGCTGATATCCGAAGAATTTCCTAAGCTATTAAACGCTGCGGAAAAGAACTTTTTGTGTGTGCATGTTGCAATATAAGAGAAGATTCATGAAAAGCAGACACTTTAATTATATCTGTTCACAAAACGGAAAATTTTGTTTTGCGTCCATGAAATTGAGGTTAGTGTAATTAAGAGATAGCACGTAAATTTTCGAAAGAGAAGAGTGAAATACGTTTAAAGAATTAAATAATGCAAATCTGACAAGTTTTGTGCCATAAAATTGAGTAATAAGCTTTTAGGATTGTTCTTTGCTATACTCCATATTAAATTTAGATTTCATATTTGAGGGGTTAAAGGCAAGGAATGCGTTTGAGAACTTTATTAGAATATGGCAACCAAATTAATTGTAAAATCGATATGAAGTTCGAAACAGTTAACATAAAAAAATTTAACAGAGTTGTCATGGCGAATTGCGGAACAGTTTTTCGAAAATCGCCGTTGATATTGTTGCCACTCTGCTTTGCATTTGCTATTGTAGAATTGAGCCTAAAAGTAAACAAATGTGCTGAAAACTATTCCGTTTTAGATAAAACATTTAGCTCTTTCACTTATGACAGAAGAGATATCCCTAATTGTTAGGGAAATCAATCCACTGGTCGAAATTATCCATTCTGATGCTGACTTAATCATCAGAAATATTAAAGTACGCAGACACCAGATACCAAAATATGAAAGATAAGCATTTTTCAACGGATCACTTCTTGTATAATTTTTCTAAATCAATCTTAAGCATATTCATTCGCGACTTTTATAGTGGACGTTCATTTTTCTCGGCAATGAGTTTACATGATTGTGTGGTGCTGAAACTGTGACACACAAAAACAGCTGCATCAGAAAAAACTTTTGAAAGCTTGTTATTTACGTAAAAGCTTTTAATATATCTCTTATTTTGAAGGTTTTGGTAAGCACATAGAAGAAAATCATTATTTACGGTCAATTGACCGAAGCCAGTGAAAATTAAAAAGTTATAATTAGAATTTCAAGAAAGATCTGAACCTCCACAAAATTGAAATCCCAAAATTGTTACAAAAATATTTTGCAGAAGGCAATTATTCTTAGTGTACAAAAAATGGTACATTTATAAGCGCAGATGACAATTAAATTTAAATTTATTATTCACTAACCGGCATGTCCGCACGTGAAAACATATAAGAATATATACTCGAACTTTTGGCTGTTCGGCAACATCCATCGATTACGTTCCATGGATGCACATATATCTGAAAACTTTACAAAAAATATTTTTTCAACGTTATTTTACTTTTCCTGCTATATTCACTCGATGGTTTCGTATAAACAGGCATCCTCTACAAGTAGGACTTGAGTTATCCTAATACGCCTGATTTCCATTTTTTCGGAATATTCCACTTTGCTGAAAAAGCTTGTATTTCCATTAAACGCTATATTCCTTCATAAATAACAACACGTCCTATTGTGGAGAATGACCATTAGTTCATGGTTTTAAGACTTTTTGAGCCGCAGCTTCGGTAGCGTTTGAGTACAAAATCCTTGGGTTCATGTGGTAGTGAACCTACTGTATTGTGAATAGTGCTTTAACCTGTGAGTCAAAATAAAATTAACAGGTGCTCAAAGAACCCGTATTCTGTAATCATGCACAGCTTTTGTTGCGAGGTAAATACGTTTGCTTTCTATAAATAACGGGCCACTTTTTTATTGAGAATACAGGCATCTTGTAGAACAAGCTGACTTGAGGCTGGCATTGAGTAAAATAAACGGTTGACACTGTACTTGGTCGATGGGCATCTAAAATGTCATGTATAAGGAATCCTGCTTAGCTCCGTTGAATAGTTAGAAGCTTGAGATGCAAAATAGTCTCTGATGGTGCGTGACCCGTCCATTTAAGTCCACCCTGATAGCACACACACAAAACTGTGCGGGGGTGATGGCGGGGAAATGTTTAAGGCATATGTATTATTCCGCAACCAGACATTTCCAGAATGCTGTAGACGAACTTAAAAGGCAATCTAACTCATTTTTTGTGTATGTATTTTGAAGTAAAAGTGCGTTTTTAGGTGGCAATTGATATTATCTTTACAAATAAATTGATATCCTCCAGGAAATTCGACGGGGGGGATCCGGGAATTTGGCAGGCAGGGCGATTATCCGGTAAGTGAATCTCGTGCTGGTTGAGGCGAGCGACTGTTTTAACCTTTTACCGTTTAGCTACTATCCATTTATGGATGGCCATCATCTGCTTGTTGTATAAATGTGCAGCTTCACTGAAATTAAGGCGGTTCATCCCACTGACTCCATCGAATCCGCATTTACATGAGGTCTCAGCGTCTAAAATGAGATTAAGATTTTAGAAAGCTATCGCTTTACTGGGATGGGAGGAGGGAAATGGATGCCACACTGAGGATTAACTTATCACGTCTACCACCATCACTGACATGAAGCATGTGCATTTCCTGCTACGAGGCTGGCTAAATTATTGGCTGCAATACACGATTTATTTACTACTGTCATCCACTTAAGTATGGTATTATTAACGAAAATTTTCACACTATCACACATACTCCTTCGACACGCGCCACATTTCAATAACAAGATAAGGATTCGATAAATGGAGGTGGACATGGGCCTAATGGCTAACTCGGCCGAAACTACCCTTAGGCATGCGCAGCAAGACTTCGTCTCTTTAAGCTCACGAAACCGACTTTAAAAGTAGACTTGTCCGGTTTCATCCTGAATAGGTATCATCAGCTGCAAACTAAGAGATGACATTTTAACTGACTTATCAATGGCCTACTTTTTTTGCGTAGCCATCTGTTTTTAATTGTCACTGTCACATCTATCTACTTCCATGATAGAGCCTTTTCCACATTCCCAGGCATTTCGAAATAATTCCAAATCCTTTGATTTTTTGATCGGGTCACAAACTATAGCGCAAACATTAAAACTGATTGAAAGCCGTTTACACTTTGCGCCATTCGAAAAGTTTATATGAGAATATGCGGTTCTAGACCGCTTTTCCATGAAATTTTAAATCTTTTATTTGTTATTTTAGTTGTCCAGGTTCCGTGATGATCCTCTTCCGCTAAGTACTGCTGAATAAAGTGGTCCTCCACACAGATGACTTTACAGCACAATCGTGGATACTGGAATCATGAAGCTTTATGAAACACTCAATAAATCTTCGGTGCCCTCTTCCACTGCACGGATAACTACTCTTTTCTTAGATACCACGAAGGACAATGTTGGAACGTCACGGAATATAGTGCCGTGCCTTTTAGCCTACCGATGCTTCCTACTTATTTTTTGCAAGTGTGTCTTCACAATCATCGCATCGTCTGACTACGACGATCATTCAAACACCTTTCTTTCCTCGTAGTTGCTGTTTTCCCATTTATGGGTTTCCTACTCAGGATGCCGTTATCGCCGCTGCTTAACGGGTGACTCGTGAATTCCCCCTCTCCGACCTCGACACACATGAAGTATGCGGGATGTACAGCATTGGAAAGGAGCGATTTGTCCTAGGTGAGAACACGCTGCTAATTTTCAGGTCTGCTTTATTACCACACTTTCTGTTGAACGTTTTTTTTCGTCCTGTGGGTGAATGTGTTTGCAGTGACTGCCTTCCACATATCCCACCCTAAGGCGACCGATCAGCTAGGACGTGGCCTGTTGCTGTCGGTAGGGGAGAGAGTGACGTCGACCCTCACTTAAAAAAATCTGATGCGCTTTAGGCTACCACGGTGCGCTAAAAACTTTGGCTTGAAGGGCTGCCAACTGACGGTATAACTTGGATACCACTGTCCGCCTAGTGTGTCTTGGGGTCTGGAGTGGCTTATTGCGGGCTAAGAGTCAAGCTCAATGGCTTTTTCCTAAGGTGGCCTTTATCACGCTCCCAGGTAGGAGCCTACCTCAAAGGTGGCGTTGTTGTAGCGCATCTTGGAGTGTTTTTCGTGCACACCACCTGCGCCCCCCCCATCTCCAGTCTTCTCGACTTTGGTCTTGACATCGAGTTCAGGTATGAAAGTAATGAGAAAGTGGGGAAGATTCTCCACACGCTTACTCGCATTATAATTCCACGGACGTCACCGCGTTGCTTCAGCCTGCTGAGGTTTGTTGTAGACATCGCCGAGAGCGACGATCGATGCATATAACACCTGCTAACCGTGCAAATACAGATTTTATAACCCCTTTCTGACTCACAAAATGAATTTCTTTTCTCAGTCTTACCTGCCCGCCCGTTGGGATGGTTTCTAGAGTGTGAAGCATCGTTATTTGCGTGCAGCGAGTGTAACACAAGTTTCAGGAGAGAGAGAGCGAGAGCGAGGACGTTTCATTAGCCCCGATGCACACTGTGGTTGCTGCTCTTATCTCCACCCAAAACTTCAGGAAGCTGTGATCGGGGGCAGCGGCCCCACTCGCCCCCCCCAGACGCTTTGAATTACGAGAAAATTTGTGGCGACTCACTTCACGAAGACAATCCTCGCGCGAAGGCTTACCGCTGCCGATGAGTGCACATGTACCGGTTGCCTGCGCCAGTCTCAAGGTCGAACCACTATCCAAGGGCACCATTTCCTGATTGGCCGCAGGAAAAAAGTCTGCGATGGGTGTCCGACGATCCCCTACGCTGTGGCCGCTTCAGACGCCGTCCACTAGCTTACGCTTCTGCGATCGTCTGAAAATCAATTTCATATTGCCTATTCTCCATTCCTTCTGTACCGAATATACTGTTACTTCCACTCTGGTCTCCAATGACTTACCTTCTCCTAAGGAACCGAGTCCTGAAGATCGCAGCTACTAATGTTCAAATTACCTAATCCCCTGTGATGTGAAACTCGTGTTGTGACACTAGGCTTAAACCGAGCCAGCCAATGCTTCCAATCTCATTGCCATTTAGTTGGGCGAACCATTTACATGGTAGTCCTACGAAACTAGAAAGACAGTAAGGTATGTAATATATGCCGCCTCAACTTTAATTTCTCACGCAACTCATCCTCACCAGAGGGGCACTTACAACACCAAAAATCAAAAGGCGGTGCAAGAAAGTCAGAATTGTTTGTTTATTAGAAAATATCGTAAGCCTTGCGGATTCCAGCAATTGCTTGAAGTGTTGTCACTATCCTCTTCGGAAGTTTATTGTCTAACCTACCCTGTTTAAGCTCGTTTTTCGAAGTTCTGATAGACACCCATTGTGAAAAATGGTTATGGTTCAACATTCCCCAGCGAACTGACACCGTTCTGTCTATCAGCCATCATAAACATGCTGGTACAATAATCTCAGAGGCCGGATCAACGATCCGGTTGATGATCATTTGTTGAACCCCAAAACACAAGCGGAGTTGCAGCGAAGCCTAGACCTACTCACCTTTGAAGGTGTCATGTTCGGACTTGTTACAAAAGACGAATGGTTT
Organism: Ligula intestinalis; assembly: GCA_036362985.1. Classification (NCBI taxonomy): domain Eukaryota; kingdom Metazoa; phylum Platyhelminthes; class Cestoda; order Diphyllobothriidea; family Diphyllobothriidae; genus Ligula; species Ligula intestinalis. The sequence continues at coordinate 49,952,245 of JAYGXS010000002.1, forward strand.
CCTTGCATCCAGCATGAAATGTGAAGAACTGTCAATCATAGTCAATATCAATTGCCTCTTCACCGTGGCAAATAGCAAGATGGAGGAAATTGGCACCACGGTCTCAAAAGCCAAACTGGCGTTTCTAAAGGCTTCAACAACTGTCGTCGTATGGCTCACGCCGCCAGGGAGCCAAACAACAACCTGTAGGAATGCTGATCTGGTCGCACTTTAACCACACTTCCCAGCCACTCGGTCACCCGATCGGAAATCTACATATATGCCATGGAGCGAATGAGGGAATCGCTACCAGGATCCTGTCCGATAGTCGTCGGGCTCCTTACACTGGCCCGTCTGCTAGTACAGTATCAGGCGGCACAATGAACAGTAATAGTGGCATTAAAATTAGGGCATCACGCATACCTTAAATGACACTGTGATGTTGTTTTATCGCAGTGAGTTAAGCAAGTTAAATCCTCGCAACAACGATCTTCAGGCCTAGTTCCTTAAGAGAAGAGAAGTCATGGAAAGTCAGACTTTTAGGAAGAGTTTATTCTGTACAGAAAGAGTGGGAGAACAGGTAGTAGGAAATCGACTGTCAGACGATGGTATAACCGTAAACCAGCGGACGGCGACTGAAGTGATGTCTGCTCGGCAGTCGTCACACGAGGTCCTTTGTGAGTCGACCTGTAATTGGCTATTCCAGAGCTCCGATGCAGCAAGCACCCACAAGTGCACTTCGACTTGAACTAGTCTCAAAAAGCGTCCACAAGTGCACCTCATGTGGAAGTAGTCACTACCGTTCTGTACCATCGATAAGGGCGGGTACCCAGTCGAACATCTCCGATAGTTTCGGTTTATGTAAGTATATGTCCACTTCAATGCTATGGAAATGTGGAGGGCTATCCAATTAATTCAAAACTCGTCTATTCTGGTCCCCACATGTTGGTCTGTGCGGATAACTGCTAACCACCCGGTACTTAAGAAATGATTCGAAGGATGGTTTATCACAAATTTTTGGCCCTCTGGAATGAAGAAGAAGTTTCCACTGTCAAAGCATATATATCAGTTTATCAACTTAACATATTCTTAAATGCCTGCACTGGTAAGGCCGTCCTGCGTCCTAGTACTTATTTTGTCACGGAAATTACAACATATTACATAGTCAAAACAAATTATGTTTAAAATCCTATGAAAAACAAGAACTGAGCAAAATCACGAAAGTTGGTCTCATTTTCTCTGCAGAAAACAACTGCGAAAACAGCCGGTAAAATGTTTGTTTTTCTGTCGAGATGAAGGGCATCCACATGATACCGGCGGAATGGCATTGTGGTCGCCGCTTCCTGCCAGTGCTGCCCTAAAAGTACAGGAAGGACCATGCTGGGGGGGAGGGGGGGGGGTTGGGAGGAGGAACAGGTGACGGAAGACATCCATTCTACGTCATGTGAGGCTAATCACGCCATGCGATCATGCGTCAGAGTTGTGAGCCTGATTTCAGATGACCTATATGGGTCACCTCTTGAAGATTCATGTGACGCAATGGAGCAGGTTGCTGTGGCAGCACAGAAGAAGGCGCATGAGCTCTCTCGCTCTCGAAAATAACACTGAGCTACGCATTGTCTTCATGCACCAGTTCCCTACGCCGCTTACAGCTGTTAGTCCCTGTCTACGGGTTATAGCGAACATAGTGTGGCTTCTAATCAGAGTCATATGACAAAATGAAGGATTTTGGATGGCATTCTGCAGAGGACTAAAGTGAACTACGGACTGCTTATAAAGGGCGTTCTCCAATTTTGACTGCACAGTAAATCGGTGTAGATTCGGAGTCTGCTTTTTCGAGGCAATCAATAGGCTTGCTAATTCATCGACGATTCAGAAACCACGGATGACGTGTTACTGTTGAGTTGCCACATCAGCAAGTAATCATCACTTAAGCTATGCTACATTGGCATTCACAAAAGTAAGCTCGCTAGAGTAGATAGTGGCAGACAGGTATACCGACACTGTTTCAGCCATCTCTCTGACGATATTGTCTATCTATGGCAAATCCATTGATAGTGGTCTATACAAGACCTCAAGGTAAAAAAAACAGCATTTGTTCACAAAGACTCATGAGTATCTACATGTCGTAATACAATTTGCTGACCGGTTTGCACCTCGCTAACTCTCAAAACTAGAGATACGCGAGGTACAGACGTTCAGGGCTCGTTGATGAACGTTCAACTGACCGCCAATGGGACTCATCTGTCCCGCTCTGCGTTGAGTCCCATCAGAGGCCCTGACAGCCTTAACAGGTGGTAGTATAGGCAGATAGTATTGTCGGCAAAGGCAAAAGACACTCAAATACCCATTGCTGGTTTATAAGCCGTCACCAGCCAGTCATACCCAGATCCAAGTGGTGTCCCACCCGAGCCTCGAACTTGTGACCTTTCGACTAGAGTCCACCGCTCTAACCACTCTACTCTCCTTTCCTTTGTGCACACAATACATTCTTCCTACTAATCTGGCCTTTCACGCCTTATCATATCCACTAGCTCATATTCGTTGGGATACGTTCAATCGCCTATTAGCTTCCCGGACAACATCGTATCCCACATTGGTGACCCCGACGTATCCCACAGAGGTAAACATGCACTCAACAGAGAAGTCTTTTCGCAGGACTGTTCTCAGAGAGTGAATCTGCACGAGCATTGTAGACAGTGGATACAAATGCGTCGACTGTGTCTGAAGCCCACGCACCGGTTCCCCAGTCTCTGTGCGATGAACTAGCCAGTGACCGAGCAGACCAATGCGCGAGGTGGGAGTGTGGACAGGATAGGTCGGGAGCTGTTCTCTTCATGTACAGAAAATGACACACGATTTTATTGGCTAAATCTATTCCCCCGACTAAGTCACTGACCACCTTCTCCGCATGTGATCGTACGAAAGAGTTTATGCTCGCAACTTCCTCTGCCCATGAAATCCTCTGTGCCCTAGCCAGCAACATCTCAAATGAGGCAAAAACGTAAAAATTACATCCAATTCTCGATCTGAGAGGTTGGAACATGGTATCAGACATTTGGCAGTTGGATACTACCGTCTGACATCCGCATTACTGAAAGATATTAAAAGGGAAACGGTAAGAAACACGATGCTTAAACACTGTTTGCATGGAAAACCGCCATGTACTTCGAACAATGGAGATCAGACATTCAAGAAGCATTTCCGTCTTTTCGACTTTATCGATTTTCTTGCTGAAACTATTGGGTCTGACCAGTGTAATTATTCTGTTTTCATCAAATTGAAAGTAGTTTATTGTAGGTTGGGACATAGGTTGGCGCATTTGGGCTGGCTTCTGATTATAAAAAGGTTATTCAAGTTAATCTATACAGGTTCCACAAATTACCTTAGGGGCTCGGGTGGGACACCACTCGGGTCTGGGTATGACAACCAGACGACGGCTAATAAGCCAGCAAAGGCCATTCCAGCCTTCCTTGTCTTTGTCAGATACACTACCCGCTTCGTTACGCAATCCACTGTCGATGAAAAGAGGACAACGCTAGCTACCTACGCGGAAGGCCAAGTATTTCCAAGTGGTATATAAAAAGGAAGCGAGGTCCGTTATGATATATTTCTAGGAAACAAGGAATAATGAAGAAAAATAAGGAATCTTAACATGATTTTCGCTTTGTCTTCGAAGCACACACACCGGGGTTATGTAACCAAAAATACATACATACAACAGGCCGAGAAAGACCGTTTGGTAGACAGCCATGGCAATGGAGTATTCAAGACACAGAACCGGATCTCTTGCAGCAATAAAAGACTCAGGTAGGGGTTGGCGCTTAGGAGATGACTCTGTAAAGCAAAAACTGTTGGTTGTAGAAATGAAAAATTACAGGCAGCCGGCGAGTTGGTACCACGCCAATACAAAGAAAATACGGAAAGGCGAGAAAGCAGTGTAGGATAAGGAATACACGAACTCATCATAGGAACTCAAGGGACGCGATGAGCAAAGGCCAGCCTAGCCTAGCGAATGACTGAGGCAAAATCAAAGGGGAGGGAAAGGGTAACCGGGAGTGAACTGCAGGATGAGGATGCAAAGTGAGTCACAGGGAGACTGGCCAATCAATCAGGAAGGCGTCGAGGGCAGGGCAATCGGCAGATGTGGTTGGTTCGTGGAGGGAAGATCGCCGAGGTTGACCTCCGACGGAAGAGTACTGAGAGAAAAAGACTGCGTCATAGAGTTGCAGGGCGTGTACCTAGTGGACGTCGAGTATCCAGCGTACATGGAGTTTGAGAGGGAGGTCCGATAGTCCAATTGACAGGCCATTAGTTCTGCCTGAATGTTGAGACGCTGACTGCGCTCATCGGCCACCCGCTTCATAGCTTCATTCAGCTGCTCGGATAGGTCATCCACCTACATAAACGGACGTTAGAACAATCATATGGTAGACACGTAACACTAATAAGGAGAAAGCGCAAACTGATAGAATATTTTCGGCTAGTTAATCACTCCGACCAAAACGTCTACACAAATTTGAGTTGGATCGCAATACTGAACAGTGAAAAGAAAACGACTCGATTGCTGGGACAATAATTTTATTCGCCTGACGTTGCGATATCGGTCGCGGATTCGTCATCAGAAACATAATCAGGGAGCAGTATCTGATATTGAACAGTTTCATCAAATTCACAATGAAATCCGAAAAAGGTTTGAAGAGTCTGGGCCAGCAGGGGGTTGAATACCTGTTAGTGCACCACAATGTGTACCCCTTAGAGAAAAAGTGCCACTATAGCGTGAGTTCCACCTTTAATTTTCGTTTCTACATCAGCAGACTCTTTAAAATGCTGATCCGAGAGTGTACACAGAAGCGGTGCACCATGAAAGAGAGACGGCATGGTCTCTTACTAGAAGAACAAATCTTGCTGCGAGTGCAATAGACCAGTAGTGTTCACGGATAAGAAGGTCTATAGACAGAATAGGCGGTACAGCTGTTCAGAGGAAAGGCTTACCAGCCTGTTCAATAAGTAAAAAAGGTACAAATTTACAGGTATATCCCAAACTACTGTAGCTGACCGGCTAAATGACTTCCGGAAAGTCTGTTCCAAAATAGTCGCAACCAATATTCAGGTGGAAATGCACCTGCTGATCAAAACATGGCAATCCAGTACAGCCTTATCGCAACCACGGTTCACGCATTGACAGTCCATATATCAGGGTGAAGATGTTAGATACTTCTGAATGCACAAGCGAGATGCGGGAATGTTGATCCCTCTTACTAGAAACAAAAACAGAAGCAGTTTCAACAATACACTCCGAAGAACGGTTAGCCACTTGGCGAATTAATTAGACCACAAAGTCCTCGATCACCAGGAAAAGTAATCCGATCCAGTGCGTATACCCAGCAAATTGAATGGACTTGGTTAGTTAGCAAGATTCAAATGTTGAAGAATAATCGCTGAATATGCGACGAATCGAACAAGAGTTTTATTTTCCTGACGTTTTGGATTCCGTCGGGGATCCCTAATAATGGTTAATGGCAGGCTAATCGGAGCCATGCGCAGATAAGGGCAAATCAAAAACGGAATCCAAAACTTCAGGAAAATAAAACAAGTGTTCCAGTGGTCACATCTTCTTCTCCTGAACAATCGCTGAGTTTCACAGCCTGTACTCCAGGGGCATCTTGACGAACAATGTTGACGAGGTTTGAAAGTAGAGGATGAATTCGTAGCAATACTGTGCGATATTAAAAAAATGATTCGTTGCCTAATTGTGGCTATTAAATTCTAATTTAAATTTTGCAATAGAGAAGACATACTTTAAAAAAACTGATGCTGTTTTTGACCAGTACCTATTAGGGATAGGAATAACACGATAGCAGCACCGAAAAAAAAACAGGATGATTGACTAGGAAAAAGATGCACTCGTTGATTTGATACAGCGTTGCAGTTCGCGACCACGTAAAAATGAATAAGCAACCTAGCATGCTTAAAAGACACTCGCTGCTACTGCCGAAAATCACACTGACTGCAGGCGCACGTGATGTGCAGGATAAAAGGGAAGCGTGCCTACGGAGGGTCATTCACCAGCACATACATCGGTGTTGAAGGTGCGTCGCTTGTACAGTGAGTGACGGAGAGCGCGGGCAAGAAGTGATTTGAATACAAAACTACGCAGATCGAAGAGTGAACTATAATTAGGATACTATGTTTGCACATAGAGAAGTTGACGAAACTGAGCTAAGAAGGATGTTAGTTAAAAAGAAGAAGGAACAGGGTACCAAACGGCTTCTTATAATGCAAAAAAGATATTACGAGGTACACCAATTAAGACACGTTCGTACTTCAGACTGCTGAGAACAATAGACATACACATATTCAGTGAGATTTCATGCAGGCAAAGTTTAAAGAATAACAGCAAAGGAGCCCAGACGGGGTACACGCAGCCATTTAGACATTACTGGAAAGTTTGTTTTCGGCCACTCGGGCTGGGGCACAACATTTAAACGAAAAAGGAGACAATGAAAATCCTTAAAAACGCGCCTGACAGAGGTATCAGACATGAGGTGCCAACTCATACACGAATCCGTTGCTTACATGTCTCACACAGGAGTGTACAGTGAAGCCTAAGGTGACGAGCAACATAATTTACCAGCATTTCAGGTTAAGAGCAATCCCCTAACGGAAAATTTGTTTCGCTTGACAGGCTTTCGCTCAATTACCGATCTGTCAGTGCGTGTGTGTGCCCGTGTCTGCCACTGAGTCTTGCGCTCATGGCGTGAATCGTCGGTCGGCTGCAGCTAACCAGTGAACTGATGCAGTTTGATTGACTACGGTTCTCAAGACGAGCATTTCACACACCTTTGTGCAAAGATGAATAAAGGCAAATGAGGTCGTAACGTTTTGCATCATACAAATGACTAATTGTTATTAGATTACAATTACAGAACTAGTCGTTACACACGCTTTAATATACGAAATGGACAAAAATATGCCGCCTATTGAAAGTATTTGTTAGGATGGCTGAGCACGTGAGCCACCACCCTGTCATCCAGACAGACATCCTGAGGTCACGCCGGACAAAAGCGCGAGAACAGAGGTAAGCGCACAGTCACTAAGAGCTGTGACCACGGGTAACAACGCCGCCGAATTACGTATGTCCTGGAGAGGTCAACCAGCATCCGATGGCTACCCAGACGAACCAATAAGAAGGGACAAAGCGGGCACGGACCGATTGCCTTTATATGCGAGAGCGGACACGGGAGGCGGAACCTGCTACAGACGAGAACGCCGTGCCGCAACCACAGACGACTTGCTGGCGAACACGGGACAAGTAGACTGACACATGCAGAGTTGAGTTTACGCAGGAATTGTTATGGTAAACTATTATCGGTTATCCTCTCTGCCTTCTCTTCGTAACATGTAACGGGGGGGCATAACCGGTGTTGACACAGGACCACACTCGGTTATAACAGTGGCAACGCAGGTGATCACTCCAGACGCGGGTGAAGACACACGATCATAACAGGTGACAGTACAAAATGAGGCACAACAAGCCAATTTCGTCGCTCCCCAGGGCCGCAGGATGATAAGTCAGTCTTCTAATAGCGGGAAGTGTTAGAATGGCCCGAAACACGAGTTATCAATCGGATCATCCTGAGGATTCGAGGACAAAGAGAACACGCGATGGCGCCCACACGCAAAAGGACGCCTGCAGAACACGCGAGCATAAATGGCGGACACAACGCGAAGCCGCCGCCAGCCGCGTTCTGTCAATGCTGAGGTCACACGTGGCAAGGAGCCATGCGCACGCGTGACAAAGCCACCGGGCTGTCACGCTGGAGGACACCGCCGATGGCTGCCTTCAGAGGGGCCAATAGGAAACAAAGGTCATTGG
>JAYGXS010000002.1:49960202-50057753 GCA_036362985.1 Ligula intestinalis
ATATATATATATATATATATATATATATATGAGAAGGTAAAGCGATCATGGGAACCAAAGGTTTATCGTCCTGACGTTTTGGAATCATACATGATTCCATTGTCAAAGGCAATAGTCACACGAATTGCCACAGTATTTAAGGGTAACATCGTCAGGACGATAAACCTTTGGTTCCCGTGATCGCCTTACCTTCTCAATTATGTCCGGGAACACGCATTTTCGCTTCTATTAGCAATATATATATATATATATATATATATATATATATATATATAGTTGAAAGGTACAACAGGATCACCATTCAACTGACACACTCGGACAGGAGTATGTCCAGAGGTGTAAAGTACTCAATTAGCAACAACAGTAACTTACTAAACAGAAACATGTGAGTACTAAAACAATCCACGTAATTTCTTAATAAGAAATCAAACAAATTAGAAAAAAAAACACTACAAAGACCTACCATTTTGGTGAGTTCTCGAATGCGAACAGTGGACTCTTCCAGAAGCTGGTCTTGGCTCTTAGGATATTTTTTGGCAAGACAGGCAGCGGCATCTGCGGCACCTGTGGGAAGATTCCTGCAGAAAGTCCAGTCCGAATGGTCAGGATCCCAGTCAGCAACACCGGGACCATTGGTAGGCCGCAGAGACAGAGTAGGAACAGAGAGTTTTCGATCTGGAAAGGCGGTAGTCAGCGCTGCAGCGCCAAGGGTACCCTTATCGTCAAAATGACAGGATTTAAGGAAACGGTAAGGACGCATTATTTCCAGCCGACGGTGGAGTTCGGAAAGCCGCAGGTCACAAATGGACCGTTCGTCGTCTACTTCGGGCAGTTCGTCTTGAGCAGACTCCAGGAAACCTGGCAGTGGGGGAAAGAGACGCACCACGTGGCAGAAAACAGTATAACTCTAGAAAAAAACGGATTCAGTACGGCTTCAAAAAAAAAAACAGCAGTCACCAAAACAGGCCACATCTGCTCTGTCGGAGTCAGTAAGAAACAGCACAGACTCGGCCTACAAGATACCGAAGGTTAAAAAGCACACAAAGTGGGGTTTTACAATGCGTACCAGCTTTAATTTGGACCAATTAAGTCGGCCTTGCGGCCAACGCGCAATTAAAATTATGCCCTTAAAGACCCGAGACCACCAATTCCAGTAAAATCTTTCAAGCGCACAAACTAAGAAATTTTTTATTAGATTTGATACTAAGCGAAGACGTAAATTAGAATGAGAATTAGCGGTGAGGAGAAACGAAATGAGCTGCGGGAGATGCACGAAAAAACCACCTGAGTAGACGAATTCTCAATTAGTTAGCGGCACTAAGCTTAGCCTATTTGCGGCTGCAAGCGAAGCAGTGTGGCAGGAAAATCTACAGGACTATGAGAGGACAAGAAGCACAGGCAGCATGAACCAACGCAGTTCGGTGGTGCGTTGATATTGACTATTTAATGCCAAAGTAGACACTGGGACCAAGAGAACTGCCAGAATTACCGGGAAATTAAACGCCAAGATTAGCGACAAAGCGAAGTTGCCAGCACAGAACAAGACATCAATGGAAGGCCTTGGAAAATCCATACAGCCAAGCCCTTAGGTCTAATTCCTTCGTCTCAGACATACAGCAGCCAAGAGATAGGATTATGAACAGCGTAATGTGCTGGACAGCGCTGGTTTTAGAAAAACAGTCTGTCCTCCTCCCACCTTCTTAATGAACCGTTCTGAGCCGAAATACTGGTTACACTTGCTGATAGTGGCCCTTTGTGAGCCGCGCCGAGATTATCCACGTTCTGGCTGCGATGTACATCTTATGGACGAAACCTTTCGCGTCAGGACAGCCACTGCACTCAATCGCATCGCCAGTCCACTGGTGTATGGCAGAGACTAGTACTAAAGAAACCATACTCATGCGTGGTAACTGCACTCCTTACTATGCTAAATCATACACGCACAAAGCTATTACGACCGACCATGGAAGATGGCCAACTAACGGGATAATTCGGTCAGGCTTCAGTAATTCCTTTCTAATGTAGCATTTATGCAACTCTCAAACAAGTGAAATCTGACACACGTTTGGACTAGGTCGTCTGTGGCATGTATTTATGAGCTTTTTAGTATTACCAGCCACTAAACCCGCGTTTAAATCCGGTTGTCTCGCCGTCAGAAAACGGTGGATGTGGAGAGAGAACGGCTGTTGCATCGCAACTGCAAATTAAATCACGTGTTAGTTGCGGTTGCGAAGACATCGTGAGGCCATGGGGGGCATGTTGCTTGCCAAGTTCAAACCACCAAATGTCACTTGGGGGGTAACGACAAACATACAAACACTTGGAGGGTCATTAGACACGCGCGGCGGTAAGTAACAGACCAGCGTTCATGAGTTCGAGTTCTCTGTATTGTGCGTTTTAAGGCAATTATTCGAGTCCTCAAGCACTTGCATTAATTAATATGACTGAGACTAAACCACCACCCCTCGAGGCATCTTGACGTCAGCCTCCGTGAATCCAGTCGAACGTCGCGCAGCAAGTTACAGAATCTAAAATCAACACCTCCTGAAAAAAATCAAGCAAGCCGGAGCAATTCTGAGCGATGCTGGCTCCGCGCGATAAACCTTTTAATTCATTCGTATAACTCAACGCCCATCCGTGTGAAATAAATTTAAAATTTAGACGTTATCGTGCAGGCTGCCTCGGTGCAATTGTGACATTTCGCTGCCTTAATTTTAGAACTGAAGAGAAATATTATTACTTACACACCCAAGGGCAGAGACAGACAGTCGACACACCAGAAGGTTCAAAAGACCAGAAAGCGCGTCAACTTTTAATCTAGCCGGGTTGTTGTTCAGAGTTTGGCATTGGAAATAGACTAAGTGTTTAGTCGTAGTTAGAGATGAAGGTAAGGATTACACATATGATCGGTTAAACATCAGACGAGGAACCGTTCGCCATGCAAGTGGCTTTGCGCCATATTAAGGGGAACTCAGGAGTTAGCTTTAAAGTTAAGGTTTGGATAGGGTTACGAACAGGGCCGCAGCTTGGGTTTGCGTTAGGGTCAGATCACGCGAACATGGACTTTTCTTAGAATTATCCACAGAGCCACCGTCAGTGCTTGGGTGGGGCGGTTTTATTCGCGTGTCCCGTTTGCGGGTTCATGTCAGTATTCCTTACTTAGACGAATTTCAAAGACATTTCGGGAAGACGAACTCACTAGTGTCACCAGAAGAGGGAAAAAGTCACATCAAATATTTTTTTTAGTCTACTTGAAAGAAGGGCTAGAGAGCACGGCACGGCGAAAGTACCCAGACACAATTATAGTGGTCTTTACTGAGATAAGTAATACCATTGAGAAGACAACTCGATCGCTGGGACAATACTTTTATTCACCTGAAGTTTCGAGATCCGTCGCGGATTCGTCCGACACACCAGAGACATAATCAGAGAACAATAGCAGTACCATATTTCCGTGTTATTTCCTAAAATGAATCAGTTCAGCCAGAGTTTTTATGGGTCGAAAGCAAAACGCTCATCAGGACCGGACACATGGAAATGGGTCGGGAGTAGAGACATAGGGAGATATATCGGACTCAGCAACAGGTCAGATGCTGGAATGTTCCTGCTTTGTCATTCCAACATAACTAGTGGAGGCCACAAAAAATACAGCATGAAAAAGCCCCCTTTTGAGGAAGAGCCGATACGGCATTCAGTTCCACACGTGTCCTAAAAGTACAGCTATAAATGGAGTCAGAGGCGGCCCATTAGCTTATCAAAAATCTTCACAGAGAAATGGTTTTATTTCATTATTAATTACCGACAGGAGTAAGTTGCCACTCGGGGTAAGTACTACAGAAAAAGAAGGAAGAGTGCTTAAAACTTTTTAGGATAATTGGCGCCCCTAAAAGTACAAAACAAAGACGAAGTAAAAAAACGCGATGAGAGCAATTGTTCCGCCAGTTGTTGTAAATGGGAAAAATGTATGCAAGTATTAAGAGATCAACAACAATGGCATCGTTCAAAAACATAAATTTGACACGTAAAGTGAACTGGCAACCGGTGGTGCATGGGAGAGACAAAAATTGATAATCCATTATGCAATTAGTTTAGGATCAAGATCGGTGTAATCGACCCCAATGACCTTATCTAAAACGCCGCGAGGAAGGAAAACAGATGTGCAGCGAAGTCAGCGAGACCAAGTAACCTATTTTTCTGCAAAGACGGGAAACAACCACAGTAATAGAACCAAATGCTGAGGTCCAAAAACTGCTTTTCTGTACCAATAGACTGTTTTGAATCAGGCTGTGGACTGATCTCATCGAGGGTTCTAAATGTGCGGCGGCCTTGGGTCAAGAACAGTTGTAATACATTTATGAGATGGATGATCAAAAATGTGCCTGAACAACTTCACCCGTCTCTGTTAGATGGCTTAACATATTCTGACGATTTTACCAGAGCGGAGGTAGACGGTCTAACTCGAAGTTAAGTCTCTGCAGTTCGCTCGAAGGATTCTTCTCAGGCAAACCTGAAACAAATCCGTCAGTCATTGTTCGTTTCATCCGCCCACTATCCAGCATTTACGCCGACTGATCGGCATCTGCCTGGCACACACACGTATCTCCTTTAAAACAAGAACCTGGAGCACGCATATTTGCTTCTATACACGTATCTTTTTGCCACTAGCTATATTGTGACTGATCGGATACAGTTGTCAAAATCGCAAAATCCTGCGCGCGGCATCGATTCGGATGACAACTTCATCGTTTGCGCCAAGGTACTTGACTCCATCAACCCGACAACAATCAAGCACCGAAGATAAAGCCGGTCTTCATAGCAAAGCTGGACGCTAGAGGGGCCACATTGTCGGTGAAGTCAAAGTCAGTCAACGAGAATTCAGGTGCAAACAAGACACCAGAAAACCAGTCAGTATAGTGTAGATGAATAGGACGGGCGATAGAACTAGTTCTTGTCGATATCCCGACCGAATTTCGAATAGCTGAGAAAGACTGTCGTGAGCTAAAACAAATCAGGTTCCGAAGACGTGACAGGGTGAATCGAAGTGATGACATCTGCCAATATATTGCTCAGCCACATCATACGCAATCGAGCGCGGCAGCTAGGTTAAAAAGCAGGGATTAAATAGCATTTGGCAGCGCGAATATTTGACCGACACATGAATGTCCAATTTGGAGCACTATTTGATCGCCGGTTAAGCAAATACTCCCACCCTTGGCAAGAAAGTTGATTTGATGCTGAGTGTTGAGATTGGTGAAACTTCATGAGGTCAGAAAGCAGGAGCAGAAGAAAAGGAGGACGAGACGGCAGCATGCCGTGTTTTTAGGAGTGTGCAGCATTACAGTGTGATTCAGGGGAGATTAAATACTTCTATATAAAAAAAACAACGTTGGAACTTGATGGCAGACGCCAAAGTATCAGAAAATGAGAGTCAGATTTCCGGTCAGCGACTTGGAAAAATAATTCCCACAGGGTAGCTTTGCGTAGACAAGAGCAGAGTATAATGAAACGCTTAGAGATAAAGAAATACAACAAAGTACAAAACAGTAAGTCAGTAGGTGCAAATAGTGCATGTGCCAAACTGAAATAATTACCGATTGCGTTACGCAGACAAGCCACGGCATCAGTATAGTTTTTTTCAACCAAACGGATGTACTTGGACATATTCTTCAAGGCTACTTCAGCTCGCCTTTCGTAATAATTTGCCTAAATGAAGATAAGAGTAGAATTTGACTACCAGGACATTAACCAAATCATACAAAGAAGTCAGATGCAATAAAGCCATTGAAAACCTTACTAAAATTAAGAAAAAAGGCAAGCTTAGCCAGTCTTGTTAAAACATCACACTGAAAGAAGCAGTAAGAGTAGAAATGTAAGGCTCGTACAAAAACAGAGGGACGGGACTGATCAGCAACGCTTTACAAAAGCATAGCCCCTTTCATTCCACATCCTTGTCAAATGGGCAACAGCAGCAAATTGGACATTTTGCTGGTCCACCAACTGTTTGGTCAAACATTTTAGAATAAGTAATCTCTTATTTTTACAAAATAAGGTAAAAGTCTTACTGTCAGATACGACATCCTTTCTCATATGTTTGAAGTCGAAATTCTGGGTATCAAAGACCTAACATGGCTCCCGCTCAATGGTACCTCCAACTCGCCCGATGTTTACCTCGCTAGTCTCAGTCCGGTAGCCTCCACCACGTGGAGCACAAAAATTAGCCTACAGGGCGATAACCTCCCTATAGTGTTTAAAGTGGCTACCGCCGCCGACCGTACCATGGCTCCAAGTAGGTACCCCATCAACTTTAAGCGGGCCGACTGGGCAGCGTTTACCGCCGAATGTGAAATTGAGATCGATCTCCTAGCGCCTCCGATTACATGGCGGAGCCCGCCTTTTGTCAACAGCTTTTGGCAGCAGCAAGACACCACATCCCGAACAGCCACATTCCCCTACTTCGTCCCAACTATTCGCCTGAAGCCTCTCACCTGGAACGCGAAAGCGATGATAAAGGAGCACGTGATGCCAATGACCCGCGCATCGGCGAACTAAACGGCTCGATTACCAAGAACGTCAACGACGGCAGACGCCAACGCTAGCATGAACTAGTTTCAGATTGTAATTTTCACGGCAACTCAGCTGCCACTTCGAAACTTCTACGCAATCTGACCAAGCCCCGGGCTGACACATCTAACCAGTGTATCAGCTTCAGGGACGGCAACACAAAGATGCACAAATTGTTCTTGCCCCGCTCGGTGTACGGTCATATAAACCAACGTTCCCTTATTCCTATCCTCAACAAAGCCTTGAAACCGGGCGTTTCGTTCTCTGCTAATACTATTTACACCATCATAAAGAATACGAAAGTTTCGAAAGTCTTAAAACAAGATGGCGTGGCGATTCTCCGTATGCGCTATACCGAACATAAGATTCCTGCTTATTTTGTTGTCCTTTCCAACCTTTCACTGACTGACTCAATCATCTCAGATTGCTGGCACTTATCAATAATTATCCCTCTGGTCAAAGCTGTAAAAGACACCAGTCTAGTGACTTCGTACCGCCTAATTGCCCTCCCAAATCCACTGGTGAGGATCCTGGAACGCCCGATTAATCCAATTCTAACATCTGCAGCATATCTATCATGTCATCAGCATGGTTTTAGATAAGGTCATTGTACCAAAACAGCACTTTTCCGACTCAGCTACGCTATCCTCAAAGGCTTCAATAAAAAGAAGCCCCCTTCACGTACAGGGGCCGTGTAAATCGACCTGTCACGCGGTTTCGAATGCGTTTGCCATGATCAGCTCTTGAACGACTTGATCTCCCTGAACCTCCCAACTGGTTAGTCCAATAGCTTGCGGCTTATATCCGTGGCAAACACGATCGTGTCCTTCTTCGCGGCGTTCTCCTTAAGTCCCATAAACAGAAGTGCAGCGTTTTTCAAGGCCCTGTGCTCAGTCCCACGCTTTTTAAGATCCACATGCGAGAGCTCCCACTTGCTCGGGCACATGCAAAAGCGGTATCATACACAAAAAATGTTACCATCTTCTGACGGCACAATTGCTTAAACTTTGCAATTCCTCTCGGAGTTATGCCTGATGTCATAAATGTTTTCATTCACCACGGGCTGACGACCTTAGCAGGCAAGTCGTCCGTCCCCGTTTTCCCGCTGGACCGATAGGAGTGCAATCGTCACCCGGCCACCGTCGTCGATTTTGTACCTTTACCGCTGGTCCATAAGTCAAAGCACCTTGGCAACCAGTTCGATCCACATTTCACGTTCGCGGACCATGCCAAGCAGGCTGCCGGCAAAGAAAGCCGCCGCACCAAGGTCATCAAAGCTCTAGCGGACACACCCTGGGGCTTTGAAAAAGAGAATATGGCTACCACATTTAAATCGCTGGCCAGGCCGCATCTCACTTATGTGGCACCAATATGGTCTCCTACAATCAAAACTTGCAGCCTCTGACAACTTCAGTCAGGACAAAACGCCGCCAGCCGCTCAATAACGGGTTGCTCTATAAATCATCTTCATGCGGAGGCCTCTGCTCTACCGGTCACCCCTAACAAAGCCTTCTTATGCCAGCAGTCTTTGTGGACCTGTCCGCAATCCAGTAATTCTAGTTATCACCATTGTCACACTCGCGAACCTCGCCGCAGTGTTTACTTACCAATAAGAGCTATACACAACGAAGCTTTCGCCTCATGCCTCTCAGATTTACCCGCCGATGACTCTGGCATGATGAAAGGCCTACAGCATCTTCACCAGAAAGTCCTTGTTGACGCAAAACTCAGGTACCATCCCACGATCCTTTAAGGGGACTATCCAAATCAGATTGCGGTCTCGGAAGGGCAACTCTCAAGGATCATTCACTGTACCTGGACTCAAATAGGCATTGGCTACTCCATCCTCCTTCGCCAGTACCAACACCGGTTCGACCCGTCTGCAACCGACAGCTGACCGGATTGCGGCGTCTTACAACATGAATGCTAGCATCTGTTTGCTTACAGTTCTCGGCTGAGCACCCAACTTTTTCCGGCGGACTTTGGCGCAAGCCGGTTTAGGCCGCGACGGTTTTTCGTTTTCCAATTACAAACAGTTGGATTCCAGCGGGGACTTTTGATCTAACAAGGGTCACGACACACACAGTCCCGGGGTTTAAATAAACAAAACATCAGGATGAACAAAAACAACGAGCAGCAAAAATACTCGTAGTGCGACGCGATCGTAAATACCCGGGCGTCGTATATGACTGATAAAACTGACGGCTATATAAAGAAATGATAGTACAGAAGTCAAGGAAATGGAATTCGTAAAACATTTTTGTCACAGGTGTGGCTCGGGATATACTGACACCGTCAATTTGCATACCATTTAAAGAAGGAAATGGCCAATTAAGCATGCAGGATTTAATTAAGTAATGCACTATTTAGCAAAATGAGTAAGTTAGAATCTATGATACAGGCTGTAGGATACGAACTCACCTTATTTAAGTTGCTATCAGACTCCAAAAGAACTTCCATGACTCGTTATGCAATGACACAATGGATTCATGAAAAGCACTACTTGCCGTTTATTCGCGTTCGCAAAAAATCTACTTCAAAATACGCGCCGAAAAGCTGATTGGGTATACAATCCAGGTTGCACGCATGGAGAACCAATTAAAAGCACAGTGAGCAGACGACCTTGCAAAAACATTAAAACAATAGCGTAAGGCAGACTGATTTAATTTCTTGACGTAGAAAAAACTTAGGAAAAGTCATCTATGATTAAAAAGACGAAAAATTGTCATTCAGCAGTTCCATGCTTCACACGACCGTCAAAAATCGTATTTGCGCTATTGTAGTCAGTATTAGCCAATCAAAAAAAGGCTCATGCCGCATACGGCGCCCGAACTCATTTCACGCTTATGTCGTGACGCGCTTTTCGCGTCGCTAGGGTTTTTGTTTTCCTTCTAATACACGATGGATGCTAACCATACAACAAGCGCCCTTTTAACTCATATTCCATTTGATTCTTTCCATTCTGGTGAAACTCCGAAAAATGTCTCTGAATCGACCAAATTTTTCCCCCTTGAATCAACCGATGTTCTGAACACTCCAACAGGAGCCGAGCTTAACGGATGTCGTCCTGGTAGGATATTTTTTGCTGAAGATTGTGAGAAAAAAACTGCGACATCACAACCTGGATCTACTGCTCAGGTGAATGAACCGGCGGCCGACCTCTCTCGTATGAAGTGCGAGGGAGCTCTGGATACAAGTAAGTATAATGTTTTGTTAGCTAATTGCTTCAGTGCTGTGTGCATATTTCTCAGTTTTATTTAAACAAAACTGAGTAATATGGTTAATTTACCGGACATATTTTTAATTCCTTAGTTCAATAACACTTCAAGTTTATCTTGCATCCCTGGGCGTAAAGCTAAAATTATGAGTTAAGGAGATACCAAACATTTCGGCGAGACATTTCGTATTTTTAAGAGTTCTCTGTTGGACAACAAGCTGTAGTACTTTTCGTGGATTTTATTAGTTAGTTCAAATAAATGCTTGTCTGCCACCTTCGTCCGTTAAATCTCATAAAGCTAACACTTTATTTTAGTCTTTAGACCGCCACAGATAGAAGGGACGTCACTTACACCTAAGATCATGAAAATAAACCTTTATTATTGGGCCCATAAATTCTTGCCTCATTCCTCTGTCTCTCATGAAATCTGTTCAAAAAAAGTAAACTTTTGCGTATGGTCCATGGCTGTATGCCACCGTTCATTTTTATCGTTTTTGTGTAAGTGAAGAGGGCTCCAATAATGGCAGGTATTAGTGACCTTTAAAGTTATTGACAGTTATTAGTGAAACTACCCTTTTCTTCATTACGAGTATCCCTTAGTACACGTCACATCTGGATGTATATGGTCTTGTAACCAAGCCGCCACAAACTCACTAGTGAACAAATTCGAACCAACTTAGGTAGAAATATCACGATAAAAGGGTAACCTGGAATATGTTTATACGAAAAAAAATAGAAATCACGGAGTAGCAGTTAATCAAATGGTATTTGTTCAGGACAGTAAAGTAACATAAGAACCTGGTCCACATTTGTGGCCAATTAAGGTTATGACAGGTCGATCAGTCTTTTGAGAATGCTTGCACGTAACAAATTTAAAATGTCTCTGTTTCGTAGTAAAATGTCCGAGAACTCATTTTTATTGATTTGCTTTATGTCTACTTGTTGTGCATTTGGATATCGTAATCGTTGCAAGTACTAATGGGTATTGCAGAATTCTGGCTGCTTGTTGAATTAGTGTCCTTCTGTTGTTGAGTGTTTAGTTTGTTGTCAGGAGACAACGATATCAGATGTTCGAATGGAATTGTAAGCGTGTTCTGCTGGTTGTCCTCAAAATATTTTCCCCTTGCGAGCAAGCAGTCAAATTGATAAGAAATGTTCTTTGCCACTAGCGTACCGTTTATAACCTTAGTGGGTAATGCGATGGTACAAATCGACCCCAACCAGCTGTTCGTATTTTGAACGTCAAACGCTTTTATTCAGTTTAACTCAGCCAGGATCAATGAGCCAACTATACAGAGTAGTTTTAGCAATTGACTTTCGACGTTGAAAATTATTGCACGTTTTGTCCTATCTGTAGCGTTGCACAGAAGTAATTCGGTTTACTGCAAGTCTTCGAATCTAATCGTCTCCCAATGCATGATAGGCAACTTTTACGATTTGAAATCGATTTTGCAACTTCGTTTGACAAAATGATGTTAACCGATCAATCTGGCTGACGGAAGAATATCGACTAATCAAGGCCGTCAAATGTAAATAATAAAAGAGGAAATAATCTTCAGCAAATAACGATTCTGAGTCACTGGCGGAAGTGACCTTTGAGGTCGTTCGAATAGCAAAGTAACCTTGATAAGTTGACTTTGTGCTTGAGAGAAGAAAGGAGATTTTATATCACAACAGTCTTCATATCTAGCGCCACAGCAAGAATAAGATTCCTGGACTGACACCAGGATGACATAGTCCCTCGTCAAGTCCTCTCAGGTCGACATTAGTAAGCAAGGCCCACATCGACTAGAAACCATGTCTGCCGCTTTGTTCGCTTTGAGGTCAGTGGACAACCTCAAATTCAAAGAGCGGAAGCTCCAACCTCACGCATGCCATCTCTGTATACTTCAATTTCACCTATTTGTTGAGAACCGTAGAGAAAGATAAGGGAACGTTTATCTATAATGAGCTGAAAGTGATTACAGACGAGAAAGCTGTTCTTTGTTCTGTTGGATTCCGCTGCCGTTTCCCTGTTGTCACTCAGATGGCAGATAGTGGAGCAACCTTCAGCGAAAGTTACTCGGGAAGTACACAGGCTCCTGGGTCTGGCGGATAAACAGTCACGGACCAGCAGGGATTGTTACCAGGGCGTGGTGGAGTGGGGTCTAGCGCACCGATTGCCTTATAAAATGCTCCAGGTCTCCAGGACGGCACCGTGATATGGTGACTGTGAACCATCATTAAATCCTTTTGCTTGCCACCACTGGCTTGTTGGTAGGCTTTTGAATGAAAGTGCTGGAGGTCACGGCCTCGAAATACAATCGGAGCGGCTGTTGGGGACCGATTTGTATTCCAAATCCCCAAGAACCCTCATGAAAATATTTACTTATGGTATTACGATCCATGCTACGGCGTTTGCGCGAACCGACGCGCTCCGAGACCCTTGTCTAGTGGTGCGAACGAATAGCCTGAAAGACAGATTATTCAATGGGGAACAGGCTCTTAGTATTGGATGTTGTAATGTGCGAACACTTCTAGCGCTGGCACTGAAAGTCTGAGGGCGCGCAGTCTTCACAGGTACCACTAGGATGTTTAATGCCTGTTCAAAGTTCAAGTCAGTGACTCAGACGTCCTGGAGTCAAATTCAATGTCATCCTGTGTCACCGCGACTCACGCGAGTCTTCTGGTAGACACGATATGGCTATTGCTCTCTCGGAGCAAGCAACCCGTGCACAACAGGTATGAGAACCAGTTGCTGACCAGATAGCTTACGTGCAACTAAAGGGCTACTTTACGAACATATTTGTCACCTGTGTGTATGCACCAACATCGGCTGCCAACAAGGAGCAGTTCTAATCGCAGGTGCAGGAGCTAGTTGAATAACTTTCTCACCGTGATCTGTGTATTTCTACTAGGGGCTGAAATAGCCAGACTGGACTCGGTAACTTTTCGAACAGTCACTTTACTGGTGGTTTTGGGCTTAGATCTCGTTCGCACAAGCCTGAAAGTTCACGTCTTATCTTCACCCAAAATGTCATATACGAGAGTCCTTGATGTCGCAAAATTCCGGCAACATGGCATTACGGAGGCCGCCTACGCACAGAAATTTGGTCCCGTCTTAAGACCTAGGACGAAATTGAAGGTAGTAGCAAGTGGTCATCACTGAACACATCCGTCTATGGGTCAGCTGATAAAATTCTTAGATTCATTCAGCGGTACCGCAGTGAGTGAATCAGCCGAAGAACGCTACAAATGTCTCGAGTTAGGTCCCGCAACGATGCTTCCATTCGCCAACTCCGAAAACGGACTGAAAAGCCGGCTAGGAATGACCGGCTGAAATATTTGTCCGAACAGCGACTTCCATGAAGCAAATCTCAAATGTTGCTGACACTCGAAATTTCTACCAAATTATCCGCTAGTGATAAGGCCCTGACACTGACTCTTTTCGCGATGTGAATTGTGAATTTATTGCTGACAACTCGGTCAAAGTCGATCACTAGTGTGAGCACTCCGAGCACCTCCTCAAATTTAACAAGCAACCCATCACACCCTATCTTCGGCAGCGGAGTTTCATCGTTCTCCAGCCATTGCAGTGTCGTGCGACCTCCCTTCTGAAGACGAAGTTGCCGACGCACTTAGGAGGCTGCGTAACAATCAGGCGCCCGGAGAGGGCGGCATTCCATCCGAAATCTAAATGTCATTTGTCGAAAATCTGACGCCCTGACAATGTATGACCTTTCCTCCACCCAGATAGTCATCCAGTGATAGGTGCTGTATTTGTTGCTCGTGATGTATTCATGTATTCTATCTATCCGTGAGAAGGGATAGGTACGAAACACTCACTTTTGCGGTTATTTTTTTCTAACTCTAGGGCTTAGGTTCACCAGTGGGGTGGAAGGGGCTCCATGACACTCTTAGAAAGCAGTAAACAGATATGTTGTTGATTATTACTTTCATATACATAAATGCGTCTACTATATATTGTCTTGTTACGCTTGCAGTCATATAAAGAAAAAAGGAAGGCGCAGGGCAAGTGGAATCTGTAGAACACAGTTAGAAACTAGGTTTACGTTCATAGAAAGTAATTTCGACCGCAAAAGAGTCAAATTTCGTGAAAGTGCCTTTTAAATTATTAATTTTCAGGTATGTGCAGAGAAAAAGAGGTCGCGAATTTTTCACAATTAGGTCATCTGAATTATTCAAAAAACAGTTATTTAGAGGAAAACGTGAAAGTCAAGAGAGCCAATAAACGACAGTCATGGAGAGAGGATTGGGGGCGTTCTATCCTGTGTGACCTTTCAGATCTGGCTGTTTTACTATTCACCGCTTTTGTCTTACCGACTTTTAATACCGCACAGTCCTGAATATTAAAAGTTTTGGCATCTTTGTGGACGTGAAGTAAATCTTGACGGAGTATAACATCAGAGCACTGTCATATCAACTTATTACATCGAACAAGATATATGTGATGTGCTATTGTCCTGTTTTACATCCTAGTTTAGATATGTCAATTGTAAGTTTAATAAAACCAACTTCTAGGTTACTCATTCTGGTTCCCCCATCCTATTTCGTTCACTTTTGTGTGAATGTAACTGTTTTGATTAAAACACGCACAGCTTCGGTAAGAGCAACAACGTGAACTTTTTGTAAACGGAACCAAGGAGAGGACATGTCCTTGCGTGTCGCTGTTCAGGACGGTGGTGCCTATGGATGTGAAATTTCTGAACTCTACAGTTGTCGGAACGCTACAGGAGACGAAATTTAGCTTCGAGAACGTCTAATTATATGATAGCTTGAAAATTAATCTTGTTTATCTGTAGTTAAACCACAGCGTTTGACAGGCCGTCAGGATCAGCGGCCGATACTGTACTGGCTTGATGCCGCCAGGAAACCTCCTTTGCATCACATTTTGCGCGCGAAACACTTCAAATGAGGATGCTTGCCCTGTAGCCAGAAGAACATTACCGAGAAAAACAAGAGGGACTGGAATGCTGGTTTCTGGCTTATTAACCGTCGCCAGCCAACCCTACTCAAGTCCAGGCGTTGCATCTTCCGAGTTTCGAACGCGCTCTAACAATAAAGTCACGGGCACGTCTTCGCGGTCGTGATCGGGAATAGTAACTTTGATGGATGGACGCCTGCCTATCGGTTATAGGAACCACTCATTCCTTACTGCTCTGAGGTTTGCGCTCGAGTCCCAACCAGCCGCCAATCGACGATTAGTATTCAGGGCAGAAAAACATTATCGAAGAAGCAAAGGGAACCTGAAATAGTCTTTTCTGGCATATTAGCCGTCATCAGTCGACTACGCCCTGCCCCAGGTTTTGCACCACCGAGGTTCGAACCCATGACTCGCTTGTTAGACGTCCAACCGCGTATTAATCAAACCACAAATATAACAGTTTTTATGGACGGAATCGGAAGTTACTAGATCAAATACTTGAACAGGATTGAAAACAGTTTCGCATATCCTACTAGGGGCAGAGAATGAAGCTGTCGGAGGGTTATGAGAAGAAAGAGACTGTCCTCCTATAATTTTAGGGACCTTTTCTTCTGTGATCTGCACAGGATCTGATTTGATGAAGAGTTACCGATTAACACATGACTGAGAGCGTCTTCTCTTTCTGCCCTAACAGCTATGCAATTCGAGTCTTGAGCTGAAATCTTCAATTTGTAAACTTTCTGGGCAAGAATGTGCCCACTTTTTTATTACCATGTTGTAGGAAAATGGCGCGCAAATGTGTCACTTTTAGGTCGCTGGTAAAAGTCTCGTAGTTATCGAACAAGTTCTTCATAACTGGAACTAATGCATCCCCTGACCGTCGGAGAAATCCATATGATAAAAATGCTCAATTTTTTTCGGTTTTTGGACACTGCCTTTTCGAACGTGCGAAACAAAGGTTTCTATTGTTTGAAGATGTATGAATAATGTATTACGATCTCGAATCGTTTTTATCTAAGAAATCGATCCATTCTGCCTTGCTTACTTTTGGAAGGAATTGATGCACGACCTCGGAGTATCTTCTTCGGACCAAATCCTTTCAGGCTCGGTACGATCGATTGTTAACTTTTATGCTGAACAACTTGTTGCAACCAAACCACCACAAGCACGCCAGTGAAAGTGGACAACGAAATTGAATGGAAAAACCAAAATTAACGAGTGCTCGAGAATAGGGTGTTATTTATCTTACAGCTGGTGTGTCAAATGCAAAAAGAGATACGGAACAGCAGTTCATGAGATGGAGTTTAGCTAGGACAACAAGTTAGCATGTTACTTGGTCGGGCTAACTGACCGTTCAGGACTTTACATATTTTCAAATACTGTGCTGCACTTGCCTGATAAAACTGGGTTTCAGTGGTATTTTTAGGTTGTTCCGCACATAGAGTCGATTGGTGAGGTTCGCAACCCTCCGTTTCAGCAGACAGACGGTAGGTTTTGGACGAAAACCTCGTCTATAGCCTCCTCCAGAAGACTGACGCAATCCGGTTCGGCCCTGTCCAAGTTGCTATTAGACAATTTGACTCTTCGATAAAATTAGAGGATATATTTTTGAAGGAGTTGACAAGGCCCTTTTTTACATTTTGATAGCAAGATGCGTGCTCCTTGATTGAGTAGTATACATTTGGGTACTTAGCAACAAGCGAGTTTATTTGGGAACAGATCAACGTTTATTGCGTAAATTTTCGAGTCTAATTCCCCAGCTCGTCGTGAGGCAAAACAGAAATGTATTAAAAAAATACAGTTGAAGCGATGCTTCATGCAAGATTGTATGGCACTGTGTCACGGGCAAAGCAGTGGGCATATGAATGTTACCAATATTCCAGTACCCAAGTTCCTTTTGTGGGGGGGGGAGGGTGGATGAAAGAACACTAGTAGGAGACGTTTAGTCTGTGCAGAATTTCGCTGCTGGTGGCCTAAACCGGCAAAACACGGCCGGTAGTACGCCTATGCGCAAGGGTGAGGTTGGTTTCAGTGTTTAAATGCACTTTCCAGGCGAGGGTCAGTCAGTGTCTGTTTGGTGACTTAACAGCATAGGTACTACCGAGTTAATAAATCATGTGGACAGTTTGGATGTGCGCGCACACACGCACACTCCACCTATTCGAAATGGTCGATCACGTGATTCCCGGCATTTCTTTTGTACTAGGGAGATTGAATTTTGTATACTTGAGGCACCTACACCTGCTCCGTCGACAGATACCGAGCACTGTGAAGGGTTTAGCAGCGATGCAAACTTTAAAACATTTGGCTAACGCACGTGCTGGTGATCGAGTGATAGGACTTATTTGGACTGCCTGGAAGGGCTGATAGTGCGGCCTGTGCAGAGGTGCATTTGGAGCAGAAAACCGAGGGTATGCTGGAATGAGTCAGTATGCTAGCATGTTACTAATAATAGGTGAATGCGTGATGGTGCGACACATTCCAGTGAATGCTCAGGCAGACTTATTCGCCGGTAATGTAATTGCCTTGCTAATTTGAAATTAGAGGTAGAGTGCAGAAAATGTCCAAAGTTTGAAATATTACGGATAAAAAACGCAGATTTTCGCTTAATGCCTGAAAAAAGATTGCGCGGTGTATCACGGATAATGGGGAAGAGGAAAGAAGGGAAGAGACGATTTCTCAAAAGTTGAGGAGAATTTGGATGTTAAAAATTTTCAGGACTGCATTTGTACTACTAGCTTAGAGTCAAGGCCCCAGACAGAAGGTTTTACATTTTGCTGGCTCGCGATGGGTTGTCGGCAGGACCGTTTTCCATACAATATGCCCATTCCCATTCCCTGAAAACGGAAGCACGTGCTCAACTAATGGAAGTACGCACATAATAACATTGACGACGTTGAGATGTGTCCTGTCTATGATCACCTCGGGATCACTGATTTTTTCTTGGGTTGTTCCAACTCGCCACGGTTCTCCGATGCAGTCCCTTTTAAAAGGAGGCCAATCACACCAGTATTAAACATTTACTATACAAGGATACTTTTGTATAGTCTGGGCCTGTGCGCGCATCTCTGAGCTGGGCGCAGTTGGCGCGTATGACTGTCTCGCGTGTGAACCAATCAGTTTCAGCTTGTTGCGATTATTGGCTAGACTAAGAGTTTGTGGACAACTATGATTTAGCTATCCTCAAAACTAAATGCATGCGTGTCCCACCCACAGGAAAGTCGTGACTACGTAAATCAAGCTTGTTTGCCAGGGTTTGAAAGGGATTGGTGTGTTCTAGATGCCTACAGCTGATGTACCCGAATGATATTTTGAAAAAAATATTGAACAAAAGTCACCGTCAGCTTGGTTTTTCTGCATAATTTCGTGACGCAGTATCCCAGACTTCCCCATTTTCTTGATAACGTGATCTGCTATCTTAGATTTCCGCCGATTGATAGTACAGAACCTTGACCTGATTTGCAGACTTTAGATCCTGATTGTGACTAGTAACGCCGTCAAAGGCGGCTTTTGTATTTTAAAGCTGATTGCTTGCTCTTTGCTCCTGTGATTTTTCTTTGTTTCTCTTCTTCAATAATCCTTAGCATATTCTAAGACGATTGCAAGCCTGACGCAGAAATAGTTAGTGTTAATCTAAATGTTCTTCGCAAACTAAATTGGTCAATAACAGGTTCATCTTGAACAGGAGTGTCGTGTTTTTTCTTTAGGGAGTACCGATTCCAGTCTCGTTTTAGTTTCCTTGCGTGTACTTAACGCACCGTTTTGCTAACGATAGATTAAGCGTTTGTTGCATTGACTACATTCGTTTTCCTGTATTGATCTGTAAACGACAACAGCGCTCTTTATTTTTAGTTTGAAAATCTACGATTGCCATTGTTTGGGGAACCCGATTCCTTTCTGTAGTTCTGCTCATTTGATCTTCCGGCTTGTCTGAACTTGTGATATTGTATAAATCGCTACTAGCCTGCTACCATGCTTTCATGCACGAATGTGTAGGCGTCTGAACCCATTAATTGCGTTTAATCCGTTAAAATTATCCCCACTTAGGCGCCTTTTTTCTATTGTTCCTTCTGCTCTCCCATCAACGTCCCTATCCTCGTTTTGCTGTCGAATGAGTTTTTTGTTGCGCTAAACGCTAATCGAAAACTGTCTGTCGAATAATTTTGAAGTTTTAAAAACTGCATCACATTTCCCGTCCCATTCGGCCGTCGAATGAAGGCTACCATGCCCGTATGTCCACAGTTGTCTTATTCAACGCTTCGTTTCCGTGGACGCACGAATACTGCTTTACTGGGGTCTAGATTTACTCTAAAACCACCATCTCTTTGTCCTGGCGCGTACATTCATGCAATGATGTAATGTATTTACGCTTCTGGTATTTAGTATATCTGCCTGAAAAATTGTTTTTACGAACGAAATCTGAACGAGAAATGTATATATCAAACGGATTACGTATGTATCGTAAAGTGGATTGAGAAACATGAAGCCAACATTTTCTTCAGGTGGCCCTTATACTTCGTGGCATGTGCGTTTGGCGTATCACCACCCTGCCATAGTACAGAATTAGATAATTATCTACTTTATATCGTTCTTTTTGTTTTCTCATGATTGAGAAGGCGTGGTTGTTGTTGTTGAAATTCGGTCAAATTTTGATATTCCCACATTGCCCGAACACTATATTTCTGTATGTTTTCCCAGTGGCGCTTTGAGCTTAGAGAGATGTTGTTCTTCATAAATCGAAAAATAGGGATTATCTCTGTATGTTAACATTATTCTTAGCTAAGCGTCTTTCTGGCCAGTTAAATTGCACAAATCCGTCACGAATCACTGCTAACATCCTACCGGTTCAGGCCAGAAGCGGAAAAACCATCCGTATGTTCTTTTCGCGTTCGAGTTTCCTGGAGCATTCTACATTCAATTTAAGTACATCTGTATTCGTGCCGTAGGTGACTGGAGATTGCTCTTTCAGACAGGCAGTACCAAAAACGCGCGCTCAGCACGCCTTCGTAGTAATCCATTTAGTTTCGAACAACGGTTGCGTGTCGATTGGGCTAGGTACACTGCATGCCATTGCACCCTGGCTGCCACCAAAACCAATACTGTCTATAGGTCAGTTCTCTCTGGGGGGTTAACTAGGGCATCTGCGTCTTCGATTCTTTTCATCTGAAGGCCCGGGTGGGAAAGTGTTGACCGATGCGTGCAGAAAGCCTGAATGAATGCATTTGATGTACGGCTTGACAATGCTTTACTTCTTAACTCACTGTCTATCCACCACAGCGCCTTTTATTTCGACCCAGTCACGCCGCCGGCTCTCTGTAGGCTGACTCGATGTCTCGTAGCGGCTTGATGTTATTTTTTTGACATATCGATTACCATGCATTACTGTGTAGCGTAGAAAATCCGTTGCGGCGCCCCTGTTGCACAAAAAACCACGCGCGTTGCGTGTATGCGCTGTGTAGGCACGAGTGTGTGCATATGTGCTACAGACTGCGCTCTCGCTCTCTCCCGCTCTCTGGAACACTCGCTACACCTGCTTGTTGTCCAATTTTTATTTAAAGTGAAATGCAGTGCCCTTCCCCGGTTACAATATTGCTATACCGACCCCGCCAGCCGTGCAGCGGACACTAGGCTTCTTTCCTCAATTACTGTATACTGTGCTTTTAGTGCTGTCCTGATTTGCGCTCACTGAGTCGCATACTAGCGACCAATAATGTGAGCGAGCTGTAAAGGAAACTGGCGCGCTACTAGTCGCCTTGTATTCTTATCCTGCTGTTTATGAGGGTGAGGGGATTTGGCACGGTAGCTTCTTGTTTAGGTTTTAAGTCACGGCTTCAAACTGCCCGGGTGACTGCTACTCGTTAAAGCACATGCATACGAATACCTTGACTCTTAAGTCAATTTTTGTTATGTGCCAAGTAGCAGGAATATACGATTCCTTGATTTTTTCACCACTCTGTCGTTCCTGTACAAAGATGACAAGGTCCTCAGAGATTTAACGCGCATTTTATTGACCACCTAAATAAAACAGTGGGCGTTTTCTTCACTGCGTCAGTCTACAGCTAGGCTGCAAAATAAAATGCGACTCATATGCTTCTTCCTGAAATCAGACGATAAGTATGTGCGTCTATTCTGTGCGCAGTCAAACACCTCTTTTGTACTGCTACGGCTTTGAGGGTTTCACGCAATTTTGTTGTATTCGAAGGCCTGTTAGCATAAGATTTATTGAACCACAGAGTGTGGTGCCTAGAGCGAAGAGAGGCGTCAAATGGCTTGTTTGGCAATGTCACGAAGACCACCGTTTTAGTCCGTTGTAACTCCAATAGTTAATGGCTGTCGACTTCAAAAAAATGACTGTTTCATCTACGAAGCAGCATCGACGGGCTGTTCCACAACGGTGAACCTTACCGTCAGGCCTATTTGTTAGAGCCGAGGGCTCACCAGACGAAATTAAGGCTGCCTACGCACCGAACGTATCCCCAACCATTTTAGTGGCCAATGGCTACTTAAGAACGCAAAATAGAAATTTGCCTCAGCTACAGGTAGCGATGCACGTCACGGCTTTATAATATAAACATGTAACTCAGAAGAAGAAGATGCGATCACTGGAACAAGGACTTTATTTTCCTGACGTTTCGGATTCACTCATGACCCCATCTGCGCATGACCATGACCGTGTTATCATCACCTATGATTAAGGATTCCCGACGGAATCCGAAACATCAGGAAAATAAAGTCCTTGTTTCAGTGATCGCATCTTCTTCTTCGGAACTGCTGCCTGGAACTCGTATATTGTCCTCTATTGGCAACATGTAACTGATGACAAAAGCACCACAGAGTTCATTTTATTTCAGGCATTGGTAGAAATGACCTGTTACATGGATTGTTTTTTGTCTATTCTATCAGGAAAACCACCAGTCTGATTGTCAGGGAAAAGATCACTGTGCAGGATTTATATGGAACGTGGAAACGCAGTGTCTCTATCTAGAGTGTTAGTTTAGTAACATCGAAATGGATTTACACTTAATAGGAAATTTAGTCACATGCTTTTTTGATATTGAATTGTTTTCCTTAAAAATAATCTTTAAGTGGTTGTCTGGTGGCAAGAAATCCTCTTGTATGCTAGACCCAAATTTTGTGGAAGACGGTAAAAAGCATGTTAGAATGTACGGTACGAGGCTGGTTGTTGGATCAGAACAAATGTATGACCTCTTAACATTTTCAAACAGCCTACTCTATGCACTGCCCTAGGGTAAGATCATTCAGTTCTCACTCGTATAGTCAGCCTTTCACCGCATGTGGGAATGAATATTCTGAACTATAGGGCGAGTCGTTTCGAAAAGCACTCGGTGTGTGCCATTTTAGGATGCAACTTCATGCAACCGTCGTCGAGACAAGCTAGCGCATCGTTGAACAATTTTAGGCATTTTCTTAGATCCTGCCAAAATTTGGCTAAAAGCTTCTAACATTTTCTTCGAAAAAGGGTATTACTCGCAAAATGTAAATTGCGGAAACACGGCATCCGCTATCAAGACTAAAAAACAGAATTGCGAACTGGACCTGCACTATACCGATGCGGCACATAATTAATGAAGTTTTTCGGTAATTGAATTAAATAAGTGAAAAAGGGTACGGAAAAAGGTACGAAGCAACCTCCTGGCAAGCGTCCGTTTTTCAGTTAGGCAGTCTGTCATGCAGTCCTTCCCATAACGCCTGTGCGGTAAAAGTTAGCTTAACCACCTTCGACAGTGGGCTCCAACTTAAAAGCTCAGGTCAATTCGAGTAAGATGTATAACAACGTCCACATACTCTAGCCATAATTCAGACAGCCAGAATCGAATGGAAGCGCACAACCACATGAGAAGAATTTCCTGGGTGCCTTAGGTGATCAAGTGCAAAGTCAGCGAAGGAGAACACTGCCCGCCCGGTACCACTAGGCTAAATCGGTCACGAGCGGATGCTTCGAATGAAAGGACCGATAGACGAGAAATAAAGACAGGAGAGGGTATAGGCACGTAGAAGCGCTGATGTGTTGGACACAGTCCTGGAAATCGAAGTATAGACTATAACAATCGAGGTCCTGCAAACGCACGCCTTTGAAATCCTGCTCGATCGCTGTTTGTTCCTAGCCAGCCACTTCTATCATTTGCATTAAACAGTGTATTGACCGTGTCACAGAACGCAGACTTTTTTGGGAGACACCACTGTCTCAAACCGCTATAAACTGCCGTTTCCTTGTAGCGTGAGGTCTGATGCCAGTATCTACTAAAAGGTATTATACACATGGAATACGAACCTGCTATTACCATTTTTTTATTCATTTTTTCGTATAAGTGTCTTAAATAAATTTAGATAACTGTTCTGCATTTCTAAAATGCAGTATCATTTCTTTAGCCGCTGCCTTCTGACTTGTAGTTCCTATTTTGAAGGAGGCCTGCTTTTGACTGGTAAGAGTTTTTCGTTAGAGTTCTGTTTGATTTAGTCAGAATGCGATTAAAAACTTGGTTCTTAGTGGGCTAGAACTTATCAACGTCGGTCATGTGGGCTGATAGCTTCCGAATAGTATGCAGTCCTTACATAAAGACCGTTTCGGCAGTTGAGTGAAGAGGGTAAACTGTTGTCTTGGCTTTTGGTATTTGTGTGTACCGTGATGGACATCTGCCTTCCGGAAGTGTTATCGTCAGAGCAGAGGCTCGGTTGCTTAATTCTGACTTCCTTTCCGTCATCGGTCATTATTTCTCTAGCTCTGGGTTCAGTTGGCTCTAAAGTCCCTGAGTCGAACGCCCTTATTTGGGCCATGTACCCCTTTCCTGTCGAGCGCCAGGTAGAATGTTTAAAGTCATCTGGTAGTTTACATGCCATAATCTCTGCTGATTAATGGCCAATAAATTATAGTAAATTCTGTTTTGTCTTGTAATTCTGGTCTGTTATGTTCTCTGGCGATCCCCTAACCACAGATAACCAATAAGATCAGACTGATTTATGTGCTCTCTCAGCTACAAATTAAGACGTAGTTGTGCTGGCCTTTGGCGACAAATAAGCAAAACCCTTACCCCAAGTTACCTCGCCTGCGCTGGCATAATAACCCGGTTGTTAATGACTCCTCACTATGCAGCCGTCTGATTATATTCCAGCCCAGATATTCGAAGCAAAACATAGTCGTTTATATCCATTCTGCAATCAGTATAGGCAGGTGGTTAGTGCCACTACAATATTTAGGACTTTTCTCTGACATATTTATGCACTGTACATAACTGATCAAGTTTGCTGCCAGATCTCATCTCACCTGCGGCATTTCTACTGACAGCCAAATTCAGCATGTTGGTTTGCTGGTTTTCCCGGTCGCAATGCTCTCTCTCTCTCTCTCTCGCTCTCTCTCTCTCTCTCATGAGCCGTTTATTTGCCGTTATGTCCGTTTTTCATCCCACTGAATCGCATCCTCTACGTGAAGCTTGATTTTAGTTTTTAATTCGCTATTTGCATACGCCGTGCCTAATATGTTGTCTTCAGTGGACTTGTCTGCATGAATCAGTCAGTTAAACGGGCTCAGCCGACTCAGACCCAGAGGCATCTTCATCTATTGGTTAATGATTATAGTCGAGCCAGAAGTGAAAATTTGCTCGTACCTCTTTGTCGGTAACACGTGTTGCTGGTGCTCTTCCACAACTTGAATTTTGCTAAATCGTTAACCTGTGCCGCTGTAGGCCAC
Organism: Ligula intestinalis; assembly: GCA_036362985.1. Lineage (NCBI taxonomy): Eukaryota > Metazoa > Platyhelminthes > Cestoda > Diphyllobothriidea > Diphyllobothriidae > Ligula > Ligula intestinalis. The sequence continues at coordinate 49,984,611 of JAYGXS010000002.1, forward strand.
TTTTCCACGCTCAACGAACCACTAAACACAAAGAACAGGAGAGGTGCAGCTTCTGTTACTCACTCAGGCACGTCAATGTGCCTTTGTCGCGTCTGTATGTAAGAATAGCTCTAAAGTAGTCAATAGAAGGCCTTTAAACTGGTGCTTTATACAATGGAAATGGCGGCAACCATTGTGCCACTTCACATTCTATTGAATAACGTGCATTTTCATGCAATCAAATTCTTATCCCCTTGACAGCCAGGCGAGTATGCAACATATCTTCCGTGAATACTGAGGCAGTGGACATTCAGATTACAGCACTTCAGTTAATTTAATTTATGATACATGTGCCTAAAATGCCGACAAATTTGAAGTTACGTGTCTGTGAAAGTGTAGTAGTTACCATAACACATCATAAACTTCTTTTTGACGGAGGGTTCCCATTCGCCTATGCTAGGTCTGGCGTGCTAATTGAAGTACTAACGCATCACAGCCTGCTTTGAATCTTAGTAATGAACTGTCGACAGAACTAATGTGCAGTGCTAATACTGTTCTCTCTGGGCGCCATAGTATTGCACGGGCACCGTTAAACACAAGCTATTTTTCTTGAGAGGGCGTCACATGGCACAGGAGAGGCATAACACTCTGCTGCAGAGGAGAGCTAGGGCGTAATAGGTTGGCCATCCTGGTTGAGAAAATGACGGGTGGTCATACCAGCGCTCTAACCCAATGGACACCTACTCTGTGTAATCGCTAGTTTATCGCATTAGTTTCTAGGTCAACTCTGACCGACTTTACCGTCATTAGGTTGGCCCTATTGTGAAGAATTCGTGGCTTCAGTGGCATTCCAACCCAAACATCTCATACTTGGACATTTTTGTAAATCGAAATATGCCCTTCCTTTTAAGTATAACATTTGAAGACGATCGTTATTTTTTCCCAAACGCGTATAAGAAAGAAAAGTTTGGTGGAAAGTTTGGTGAATATGAATCCATAAGCGCTGCCAAAGTCAATGAACTTGTAATAGACCTCTTCCGGTGAGCGCTCCTCGTTCTTATGATCTACAACCCGGGAATCGAATCGTCAGCACTATTACTGTGAATTCATACTACTTAAGTAGCAATTTTTGACTGAATCTACTTTTTGTAAGCAGTCAGAACAAAGCTCGTTACAAAGCCGGTATCCTGGCCTGACTGAAAGAACTTGAAATTAGGCTGCATGATAATCAGTAGTGCAACCAAAGTTATTGCCGGTTCGCGAGTGATTATCAAAATTTTGCAAATTTTGGCATTTTGTATGAAATACCGACCGTATTGTAGTAAAGTAAGAAAGAAGGACGGCCGTACTTTCTCTCATCTTGCGCTTTCTGTTCTTACTTTGTACTTATGATGGTGCTAGTTGTCCTCAGTATTATTGATGCAGAAGTGTGGTGTTTGTAGGCCATCATGTGTAGAAAGGTCGCTGTACGCGCCTTTCCATTCCTACAAACAAAGACCGCCAGAATCAGCATCGTGTGCAAGTCCGTTCAATGAACCCCATGTCTGCCTCCATGCCCCCACTATCTGTTCTTGTCTGCCTTAAAGTAGCTACTCGCTCTTAATTTGAATTTTAAGTAGGCCTCAACTACTGACTAAGGCAGTGATACCGCTGAAGGCTAAGCATTTAATCTTTCTTCCGGTATACCATGCCCTCTAGGCTACCCAGTTGTGTCTTGCTGTCCTGCTTTTCAACGTTCATTCACGTCATGTGACTTTCCATCGCATATACGACCGTGGCTGAACGTACTTGTGCGCGCCTTTCACTGCCTGCCGGCATTGGCATTATTATTGCTTCGCCTCCTACGCACTTAAAAGGTTTCTCCTATCTCTGCACATTTATTCCAGGCCGGACACTTCTTGCATACTTTTGGAAAAGCCTTTGGGCCGGGTGGACCAACTTCCTCATCTGATTGATATTTATTAACCAACAAAGACAAAACCTTATCTGTCATGGCCTTTTGGCTAAGCGCTCCCCACTGGCTGTTTTTTGTTGTTGTTGTAAAAAGGCAAGGTTTTCCTGCGTCTCTCCGGCTGATGCTTTTAATGCTGAACAAATGAGCAATAAATGGGGAAAACCTTAATTTTATCTATCTTTCAGATGACCAAGGACAAAAGAGGGGTTTCAGTTGACCAAATTGTGAAAAATTAGCGGCCTCTGTGGGGTTCGAGCCCGCACAGCTGTCTGCCACTGAGCTTCGAAGGTTTGAATTTGATAACTTTTAGGTCGATTTACCCGCCCAGTCTGCTACACATATGAAATCCCCCAAGTGTGATTATATTCAAAGCTTCGGCGTACCTTCGTAGCTCAATGATAGAGCATTGGCTGTACTAAGGCCTTCCCTGCTGTGCGGGTTCGAATTGCACCGAGGTCGGGAGTTTTTCACAATTAGGTCAACGGAACTATTCAAATGTGCAAAACTCCCTCTAATATAAAGAGAAGTTGTAGGGTTGAACCCTTAAGTTGTTTATGCCTATTCAACTTACGAGCTGCGATTTCTGAGATTTTGACTGTGACCATGCGATCACCTGGTGCCTGAACCTCCTCATTTGTAGATACTCGTTGTTGAGGTCAACTGCACTTTCTACTGCGTATGTTCTATCGACAGCCTCCGTCAGCGTTTAATTTAAAAATAGAAGGCGTTTATCAATCGTTTGTTTATCATATAACCCCTCTCCCCTCATATATATATATGTATATGCACACGGACAGGCAACGGACGACACACACGGGCGCCAGCCACCCACAATGGAAGTGCCGCAGCCAATCCACGGACAGCACGAAGTTCAGCGCTCGTGCGTCAGCCATCGCTACAACACCAGATGGGCTGCGCGGCATTCCAACTCTCGGCAAGCAGGAACACACAACCCACCACTCTGATGATAGAAAATAGCGTATTTCCGAAACGTCAGTACAATTACGGTGTGGTCCACGACAGTGCCTTGTTTTCTTCTTCGCCGTCTTTGGGGGATGATGATCGGGATAATTTATCTGGACCTCGTATCTTCACCTATGTTAATATATATATCTGCATGTGTAAACTTGTGCTCCATCCTTCGAGCTCTGTTGAAAACACACCCTTAGATCGGGTGTGTTAGTTTGGACAGCAATAATTTTGCATTGTGGCGTAGAAATTTGGTGAATTGCCTGTCAAGTTCTGCGTCTTGACTGGATTTAGAACTTCCCGAATTTTGTCTTTTTATCCGAGAGAGAGAGAGAGATAATTCGCGAGATAATGTGGATCGTCACCCTTCTGCCATCTGCTCTGGTGCACCACAAAGTCGGTCCACCCTCACACCCACCCTCTCTCAGCGTAGTCGCTTAGATACCGTGGGCTTGACGTGCTGCGTGTATGCACAGAACAATGTGCACGCCTTCAAAAATCTGTCAGTACAAAAAACGTCCCTATATATACTTACTTGCTCTTGCATCTCACATCTATGACGGAGTTGTAGAAGTTAATATAAACAGACTTTTCAGGCGACATTCAGACGTATGCGTTTATCTGGTTTTGAACGTCAGTTTGGAGGTGCATTGTAGTGCTGCTTACTTGTGTGTATGTGTGTGTGTGTAAATTTTTTACACTCTAATAGCGCGTTATTTATGTGTGACTTGGAACGAAACTCTTCCTGCAAGTTAATACACGGTAGCTGAAGTTGCGCCTCCGTGCGAGTACTGACCCATTTTAAATAATCCTGCCACCCGTGTTATACCTTTAACGTGTGCTTTACTATAGCGACTTCCAGATAAATAATGAAAAGAAAATAGCGATCTTTGAAGGTGTACTTTGTTACCAAAATGGTACAGAAAATAATATGTTTTTGCGCACTTTCTATAAAATACATTTCAATTTTTGAATGCAAGGAAAACTAGTGGAGCAGATGCATACTATTTAAGTAGCTATTTTCAGAGTATTGTTTTTACGACAGGCAAAAGGAAGCCTCCTTCGCGAGTCAAGAGCCTAACATGACTAAAATATCTTGAGATTAGGCTGTATAATAATCAATAATTCAACCCTATTTACATATTTTGTTCAAATCGAAGGCACATCTGAGAAGTTTAGTTGACCTTTACTGAAATACGAAACCTACTGTAGACTTCCTGGATAATTATAAGGTATATCACAATGAATTGGTTGTGATTTCGCGCGTTGAATAATCAAGTAACCGTCAGCTGTTTGGTTAGCTCCCTGTTACAGCATCGAATGTCCGTGCGAATCCCACAAAAATAAAACATGCCTCGGAATTCATGAACATTTAATGACAGATTTTAATGCACTTTCCAAGGGAAAATATTACATAACTAACGTTTAAGTGCCAGGCAGCATTCTGCTTAATGCTCATGGTAATTTGATATATTCTAGACTGTTCGCTTTCAGTTAGTCGGCCTCCCATACATCTCGTTTGTCACTCACTAAATAGTGTACGTTTTTCCACCTGTTTTATATGGCCACATTAATTCAAAACGAGCCATAATGTTTTCCTCAAAATATTGTACCCGCAGGATGAGCGTCCCTCGGTTTCAGAAATCTGAAAACTTGCTATTGAAAAAGGGCAGGGAAGCTGGAAAATGACCATTTCTGACTTATCACATCTCCTCAACCTTTTATACTTCGCCGTGAAATCAAATCGGGTTGATACCACCTCCACCCACGTATTCGGACAATCGTACGAGCCTGTTGACAAACAGCGGGACACTTGCGTCTACGCTCAGTAACCAGATGGTCTTATCAGACCGTCCAGATCCGTGGTTATAGTATAGTTTGCCGTTACCAGTTAATAAATGACCATTCCAGTTTCTTCTGTATCGTCACCTACTGTAACATAAGGTCCGTTAATGTAAACTCTATGTGTACAACTTTTATAATGCGATATTCCAATCCCTTCCCATCCCTTTCACCAAATGAGGATTCTTCTCTCATTATAACTGTTCGGAGTACATACTGCTTCAATATTAACTTAGGTTGGCTTTGAAATCAAACATCGGCTCTATTGAATTGCCATTCATGCCACGAGCCTTTCTCTGGTATAGAGAACCCCCGTAACAGTCCCCTAGCCGAAGAAGAAATTAATTGTTATTGAAAGGTAGTGACCTACATGGTCCGCAAAACCATTTTTGGGAATGTTATCCTTATGGAAGTTGGTTATTCATATAACCTTGTCAACGGTATCCGATGTAATCGTTGTAGTAAATTATAGGAAGCATATCAGTAGGCATTAGCGCTACGATCAATTTTTTCATCCAGTCTACTTATGGACGATGTACCTCAATTTGAATGGATGTTGCTGCTATTTCTACTAAGTCTTAGTGCGCTTATATAAATGATGGAAATCGAATTGGAGTTTCCGCCAGTATGCTCATCGACTTGTGGATTTCGCAGACGCTTGAAGTCAACTTAACTATAGATCAGGAGATCATTGATTAATAACCAGGATTGGGCCGATATGCCTAGTTTACACTCGTACAGTAGCCGCCGAAGACCATGCAATGCTAATTATGAAATTTGCCTGGACACTTTGGCATGTATTTGAAAACACTATTGTGATTCATTCAGTTTATTGAATTCTGCAAAAGCCTTTTACTTAGTTAAATCGTCATTTTAGTTAGGTTGATTAAGAGAACTAACCATTAGTTTTGGGGAAATTGGGAGTAGGCTCATATAGAAGGAATTTTACTATGCTATTACAAAAGAGCGAACCAAAGCACACGTTAAAGTTGATAATCCTAAGAAGGAACTCCAAAATAAATAAAAAAGGTACAGAAGATATCCCTTCCAGAACTGAAAAAGTTTATGCAAAATTGTTCAAATTGAAGTGAAGCCAAGTTAAAGGAATCACATTTGTTTGCAGTAACATTGAACATATGTGTTTAAGAAATTATGTTTACCTATCTTGTGAAGTTTCTTTGTAAAAAATGCATTAACAGAAGAGTTTTCGTTCGAATGCAGCAACGAACCTCAAATGTCCTCCAATAAAAACCAAATTTCTAGCACAAATAATACTTTATTAAATGTAAATCGTGAAGAAAAATAATTTTTTGTATACTTTACAATCCCTTTTACTTTATTTGGAAACGGAACAGACGAAAAAATAAGAAATACTTCAAAAATGGCAATGTATATGGCCAGTTTTTTTTCAATTCGCCAGTATATATCTGAAAGTGGAATTAATCTGCTCATGCGGAAGGCAAACCATTATAGAGAGACAAGAAATTTCTTTGATTTCCAGTCAAATTGAATCATTTATCTTCAGAAGTTTGTCTTCACAGAAGTTTGTCAGCCGAATATCTAATCAAAGCAATTTCTAAGATGTAACCTTTTATGGAAAGTTTTTCATTAATCTTAGGAATAGAAGTTGCAGAGTTATACAGCTGACATGATTTACTCTTGACAATGTGGTTTGCTGTTTCGATGCATTTCTACCATGAAGCAACATGGTCATCATTTTAAGAACTTATATCCAAAAACACTTTCTTTCGCTAAATACTCTCTATATATACCTTATTTTAAAGGTTTTGGTGTAAACGTCGAACAGATGCGCAAATTATGAATTGATCAGTGAAGATAGTAGAACAAGCAATTGGAGATATTTGTCTCACTGGTTAAACCTCTTTAAAAACTATTATAAGGTTTCTTCCCAATCGTTTATCCTTTTGTGGGAGAGCATTGCCTTTATGGCTATTCTTGAGGCGTCGCAGTATCAAAAGCTACAAGACTTGTAGCGAGAGCAAAAAAGATTTTTTGTCTACCTGCTTAAAAACAACCCAGTGCAATTGGCTGGCTTAACGAATTAGTAAGGACTGCCGAGTTCAATCGATTAGCAGAGATTGCGACTTCCGACCGCTTAGCCGTTTTTAAAATGGATGTAGGTTGTGTGATTGAGTTAAATTGGCCTTTTCTGCGTTGCTTTAAGCAGTTTATCAAAAACAACGAATGCGCAGAGCACTCGAGGGACCCCATTGCTCCAATAGTTTGCTACTTACGTGCTGGCTCACCTGTACAAGAAGAAAGTAGGCGCAGCCAGATCAAACCATGTTTGGACAAAGCTATGCTGACGAACTAGACAAAATTGAATGAAGTGCTACTTTCACGGCCTTCTCCCTTGCTTTTTTTACTTGGTTTTCCAAGTAAACCACATTGGCGACCGTTTGAGTAGCGCAATATAGGAAGACAGCAACGGTAAACGTTAAGGAGGCACTATTCAACATGTTCAGAGCGACATATATCGTATTATCTCCTTTATTACCCCCTCCCCCAAAGGTGACTAGCCAAAATAGTAGAATTAAATGGGTTTCGAAGTATCGATCTCAAGCGCCGTAGTTATTTGTAAACTAACCTTGACAGATTGCTGTCGAAATAGTTGTCATTGTTTGTGGCACATCTTCCCCTTTGTACTTCATTAAGGCCTTTTGATTTTTAAGAATATTTTTAGCTTGGTTCGAGGTGAAAGTTACGTAGGCATTCTTGAAGGTAATGATTTGTCAGGAAATTTTTGAATGGAATCAAATGCAGTCAAATACGCTGCAGATATAATTGTCGCTGTACAGACAATTTTTGCTGTCAACTTTCCTTATGTTGAGAAGTTGAATGTGATCGTCTCATAGGTCCCTGGTTAGCTTTTTTTCTTGTCGTTAGATTCTCATGACGACCCTGGCCCAGCGATAACATATCCAGAACTATCTTTTGTGATTGGTGATCTAATCGGAAGCTAAAATTGCAGCTTCATGCATTGTTTGACTGACGTTCTCTCTTATGAGTTCGAAAGCCTCTGCTCAAAATAAGGATCCGGGCGCTTATTGTGAATAATCATTGTTGGAATTTGTAAGTAGGATAAGCACAACCCATGAATAGCCAACCACACCCGGCATTTGTGACTGAATAGAACCTTCACGTCATTGTAGTTTCTTCTTAGTTTTATTATGCCTAGAGGCCTAAAATAGTCGCTTCTGGTTTACGTATCCTTCTTAGTCAGTTATATCTCAATCCTCTATCGAAAATACCTTTTTCCTGAGTTTTAATCAATACATTTACGTGGAAAAACACTTTGCATTAGTAAGCAGTGATTCTTCGGCCAATATACAGCCGTTTGTGATCGAGAAGGGACGTCAGGCAGTAGTTTCCTTGGTAATGGTCTTGGATACAACAGACCGTAGGTTGTTTTCATGTGGTAATCGTTAGAAGGATTTTTTTGCGTTGGTAAAACTGATTTACCAAAAAAGGATTTTGTGAAAATAAGCAAAAAAGTCGTAAAATTTTGTTGAAATAATTTAATACGGTGGCTATAGGCCGACGGCGTTGGGCGCGTAAATCGAAAAAAGGCACAAAAACAAATCAAGCTCGAATTGAGCTCAAATCGTGCACGAATCGCTGTCGGAAACTTGGAAATGTGGAGTTTTATTCCGAAAACTTTCATTTGCCCGAAATCCAGTAATAATGGATTTTTCGAAGACGTTTTGCAATATTAAGCAGAAATTTCGGGCTTTTTACATATCACTACCATACTGAACCTAACACTAACCCTTACCGTAACCCTTCCCCTAACATCTGACCCTAACCCCTAATCGTGCTCGAGTCGAGCTCAAACTGTCAACGCCTTATAACGAGATCGCTCCTCAAAGTGGACGTTCACCGTGCATCAACTTAATATATAAACACCAAAACCTAATCATGTACTGGTAGAAACCCCATAATTAATTGCCTGGTTAAAATTTAAATTTCTAGTAGGTTCCTTCTGACAAACAAGGCATACGTTTACCACGTAACGGTTAGCTCCGTCCGACTATTCTCATGGTCGACGATCAGAAGATAGCATGTGGCTTTTAAAATTTTCGTTAACTGAGAATGCTGAACTTATTGATTTTTTTTTCGCATTGAACTGTGGTAGTAAATGCATCTACAATTTTGTAGTCTGCTCTGTTTGACATCTGCTGTTTTCACCTTTCACTGCCACCAGCTGACGTGGTGTCTTCGGTTGCCGGAGTCGCAACTACGACTGCAGGTGCTGCGTCCTTACCTACGTCCTCCTCTTCCGCCGTAGCCTGCAGCACACTCAAGTGCTCGCCTAGTAAGGCAACCCATGGCGCCGCAGCCAGCGAAACGAACTTTGCCCCCCTAGACATGAAGACGGTCAATGGAATTTCCACGTTTAAGGTCGAAGCGGATCCTTTGCCCCCTAGTGCGGCTGTTGTGCCGACGCCCACCGTGTCTGAACTCAGCGAGGTTGTTGCCGGGAGCAAACAGTCCGCCTGCGCTAAGTCAACAGATGTGGCCAATCCTGCCCTCGTAGACTCTACGGTTGCCGCTACCACCATCCTGCCGGAGAGTCAGCCGATGGTGACCGAAACCACGACAGCTACTGCTGCGCCGGCAGCGGCCGCCTGTATCCTCCCTCTCACCCCAGTCTCCACCAATTCCTATGTGATGAATCAGTTCCTGCCGGTTGGAGACTCGCAGGCAGCATCAGCTACTGTGCAACCTGCCGGACAGTACGATTACACCACCCTGTACACGCCGCCAATGGCGCAAAGCACCGATCTCAACTCGTGCGCGGCTGCCGCTGCGGCTGCTGCCACCTCACCGCTCTTCCCCAGAATGCAAGTCTTCCATTTCAGCGCCCCCAGTGTCAACACGCCTAGTTTTTTATCGCCATTCCGTGAACCTTCTGCTGGCTCGGGTACTTCTGCTGCTGTCGCCTCCGGTGCTGCTGACAGTCCCAGCGCTTTCACCTTCTTTGGACGCAACTCACCCGCCTCCATCTTCTCCTTCTTCTCTCCAACCCAGGGCAACAATGGGCCAACCCTGAACCTTTACCCACCCTTCTCACCGAACCCAACCACACCCCTGTCTCTCTTCTCTCCCCTCTGTTCGACCACTTTCTTTCCCCCCACCTTTGACGGCTCTAGCCAGTTGGTGGATCAGTTCTTCGCTAGCCCGTGTCCCTCCACTGACCGGGCCGCAGCAGCTGTTGCCACGGCTTCCTCAGGAGCAACATTGGGTGGGAACGGCTTAACACTGCCACCAGCCACACAGGTCCTTAATCTCACTGTTACGTCTGAGCGCTTTGATTCTGTGCGGACAGCGAACAGCCCGGTTGATGTGAAACCACCCCTACTGCAAGCGGCCCCATCGCCCAATGGTTTGCAGCTGGCTTCTATCGCTAAAGCTACTGAGAAACAGTGGTCACAACGGCGAACTAAGCGAAAGTCCGAGGCTTCCGCCGCAGGAGTCCTAAAAGAAGGGGCGACTGAAATAAAGAAGACGGCTGCAACTGATGGAGTGAAAAGGAGTGCCACTGGGAGTGGCCGACCGGCCTCAGAAAAGCCGCACAAGTGCACTGACTGTGGTAAGTCCTTCTCCCGGTCTGATGAACTGACTCGTCACAAGCGCATACACAGCGGTTCTAAGCCTTTCACATGCAAAGAATGCCAACGTCAGTTTTCCCGGTCAGACCATCTGCGGACGCATTTTCGCACGCATTCTGGAGAAAAACCCTTCAAATGTGACACTTGCGGGAATTGCTTTGCCCGCTCTGATGAATTAAAACGGCATAAGAAGACTCACGAGAAGGTTCACGGCCAGTCCTCCTTACAGGCTGCTGGGTCACGCGCTGCCTACAGGACTACCACCACAGCCTTGGGCCAAGGTGTTTCGACTACACAGCAGACTCGCCGTGCTTTGGGTAGTCCGAAGAAGGTGAGACAGCGTCGACAAACTGCAGCATCTGCCCAAGCCTCATTGCGACAGGCACCGAAAGTTTTTCCACCACCCGAACAAACTACTGCTGCTCTAACCAGTGCCGTCACCACCACAACAGATTTCAATCAGCTCCAGTCCGCAAACAGTCTGCCCCGAGACACGAGTTATGGCAGCACAGCATCGTTTCAGACTCAAGTGGGCCAGCCACCGCAGCAACATTACATTTTCATGCCGTCAGTGTCTCCCTTCTCGGTGTTGAACAGTGTTGGCGTTGGGGGCAACTCTCAAGACTACTGTCCAAATAACTTGATCGCTATCAACCCTTCTTCCGATTTCTCCAACAAAGCACAGCAGCGGCAGCTCTCAGCATCTGACTTTGCCACCACTGTAGCAATGGCAGTTTCAAGCACGATTGATCAGCCGCCAGTGCCAAGTGTATTGACAGGGTCGATCAATGGCGTTGCCAGGGCGGGGAAACAACAGTTAACCACGCTGACCTCGGCGGCGGCCACTACGACGGATAAAACTACTGACGTTATTGACGTCGTAACTGCACCTGCTGTAGCGGCAGCAGATACTATTGCAATCACCACCACGACAACCATGACCAATCAACTAATCAGTAAACTTTCACCGCCTGCGTTGTTGCCATTGCCGCCGAATCTCATCACCTATGCCACGCCCCCCCGACAACAGTCCCGTTCAGTGGAACGGCCTGTGGCGGCGGCGGTGGCCCATCAGTCTGATGGCAGGGCCGATGGAAAGCTCTTCCAGTGCTTACCGCGGTCTCCACCCAGTCAACTAGCGGCAGGTGCCTTCTTAAGTGAATTCCAACAACAACAGCAGCAACAACAGTAGTAACAATAAAGACAAAAATCGCCGCAGACTGTGTGCGTGCGTGCGCGCGCGAGTGCAAGGTGTGTGCACTCCTATACCTCCTGTCTTTCCCGTACTTCGAGTCCAGCCGGCCTGTGATGTGTGCTTGTGCAGAGTCTTGCCTTACTTTTGTCCTTCCTCCCACCTAACTCTGCTCTCTTTCCCTCTGCCTGCTCACCTGTACCCTAACCGCCATCACCACTACCACTACATCTTCCACGCCTGCGTTCAAACGCGGGTTATTTTTCTACGATGAATACACAACAGCGCATGCGTGCGTTGTTGCTTGCTTGCGTGCGTGCACGCCTGTGTGTGCGCACGTGCTCCTCCCCCTCCCCGCATGTGCACAGGTGTGCGCGCTTACAGCTCCTATTTGCGGTAATGACGTTGGATCACATACATACACACTTTCAGCTCTTTTGCCGTCGTAGTCTCCTTGCACAGCTCACAGCACTATGAACAGGGCTGACTGTCTGAGCCTGTGCTCTTATTTTGTGTTCGCTCAGAGGCATGGGGTCATGTGAGCCAGCAAATGCCGCAAAAGGCAACAACAACAGCTCCGTCATCTTAACTCCAGCGTGGGGATAATTTTGCCATCTTTTATAAAAAAAATTACACGAACCGGCGAAGTATCGGAGATTTCAGTGGCCAGGTCCAACACTCTTGGGCGCGCTTCGTTACGCTTAGATTATTTTTTTTCCTTCTTCAGCCGCAGCAGATGTAATGCTCTCTTTGCCCTCCCCCCCCGAGCCAAACCAGTACCTACTATTTTTGTGCGTTATAATGTGATTATGATAGTGATGATTATTTTCCTTCACCCTTCCGCTCCTCTCCCGCCCACACCATCTTTCTCCCCATTCTGGACTCGTCCCTTTATGGATTCTAATGTCTTCTTGCGCCTTTTTTATGATCATCACAGCCTAGTCGGCGTGGCTCTGCTCTCTTGGCGAGAGTGTTGCTGAACTTTCATTGCGCCCCCTGTTTTTTACAAAACCATCACTATTTAGATTTCTGCGCGTTCAACGAACACACAAACCCGCCCATCGAAAAAATAGCGCCATTTTTTATGCTGTACACTAATCCCTTTTGTACTTCTTTCCTATACTCATCAGCACGTATCTGAGCTGGCATTGAATGACCAAGCTTACTTGATTTTCTCTTCTAGTATTATTGGATGGTTCCGTCGTTGTCGTCGACTGCTGTTAAAACGTTCTTCGGTTTGAGACGTTGAGTACACTACCGCGTCTTCTTCTTTTCCAGAGCAGCTTTTCAGTGGGCGTACAACGGGCATATGCCGCATGGCTGGCATATGGTCTTTTCTTGATTCATGCGGTCAGCTGTATCCTGTCATTTTGGCTTGCGCATCCAGGTAGTACTGATATTATGGTAGTTTAACCGTCGCTACCGACGGTGTTAACCGTGTGTTCCACACCAGGGTGGACGCGGGAATAGTGACTTGTGCTAGAATAAGTTTGCAGTGATAATCGATCCACGCTGCATTTTCTGCCCTCTATTCTCCCTCACCGCGCCTGTGCTCAGTGTTAAAACAGAACGCTGCGTTAAGTCAACAGGGTGACTTGAAAAAGACCAGGTTTATTCTGGGCGGACTGCTCACGTTTTTTCCCGATTTGTTCGATTTTCCCAGTCCCCTTGCGGGTTCTTATTTTCAATTTTTGCGGAGGGTGCTCGAAGTCAAGGAGGGGGGCACTGGTAAGGGGAGTGTTCTTTCGATTGCCGTTCCTTAGAAGAGAACGTCTACCAACCCGTCCTCCGTTATCTTTCGCTGTTCTGGGGACCTCCGGGTAAGGCCACAAGCCATGCGTCTACTTGCTACGCTAACGTGTTGGCCGGGCTTCAGTTAGTTAGCAGTATACGTTTTATTGCAAATTTTGGAAGTCACCGGCTCTCAATCTCTGGTGGTAGGCTATTTGCAACTACAAGGAAGTTGTTTCCCGCAGGTTACTGTTTTTTTGTTGCGTAGTTGGTGTTCTTCTGTTTTAAAAATTAAAATAAAGGTAAAATAATACAAGCTGTCTACGTGATGTAAATAGCCTCAACCGCTCAAACACCCTCGTTCTTCCACGGCCCCATTAGGCAAAATAGAGAGCATTCAGAGGAACAGATCCTAGAGGTGGTGATCTTCATTTCTGTTAAAACTGTGGCTTTTTCTCGACAAGTCTATCCTGTCAACCGCGGCAGATCTTGCCAGGATATAGCGTGGTTTGTTCGATTCTTCAATCTGTCTGCTAGTGCAGTGTGCGCGTATATTTTGTTGTCATTGCTGGTCACGCTGTTCGGGGCCTGGAGTTTTTTTAACCAACGCTAGTGCCGGAATGAACATGTTTGAGCACGTTCTCACGGTTCTGTCCGAAACAAAGAGATGCGTACACTGTACTCCAACTGGTCTGCATTGGTTGGGTGTTCTCCGCTAAGCAGTATGACATGTGTGATGAGTCTAACGATCACCTGTTTAGGAGCCGTTTGAAAGGCTTCATCTCACTGGCCGGGTTGCCAGATTTGCTCTCAATGCACTAAGTCACCCTAGATGAGAGCCGCAATCAATTTTGCTGATTTTCAGGGCGAGGTAAGCGGACCTCAGCCACATCACAGTCAGTGTTAAGGCCTTGAATTTACAAGAAGTAGTCACTTTGTCATAGTTCGTTCATGGAAGCAAATGTGATCTTTGGGACAATTTCATTCGTCTAACGTTTAGGCTTCCATCGCGGATCCATCGAAGACAATAGCAAAGACCGGCAATTCATACACCAGGGGTGTCAGTATTTATAGGATGCCCGATCTATGCTACTGCATACCTATGACAATTAACGCACACCCTATCGAGGATAGTTTTCCGCTTGTCCGGAATGCACCTCTTGACCTTTCATCACCCGTGATGATTGCTGAGCCATCTGACTCCCTGGCGCCGGCACAAGAAGGCGCTCTCCCTGAATGGCGATTTGCTTTGGCCAAACTGAGCCTCGGTACCGAATATGGGTAGGGCACTTCGTTACTTTTGTTTTATGGATTGGGGGCCCGTGAACAATGACTCAAGTAACTCGTGACCCACGTGCTTGTCACCTCTCGCGAGAATTTCCGCCTAATAAAATTTGAATGTGCGGCTGGTTCTCGTCGAATGAGTCGCGGCCTGAGAATCGGCAGACAATAAAATCAAGGAAAGCCAGCTAGTTGTTTTCGTCCTCCTCCATCGTACCTTGTACATCCGTAAGACGCTGTTGGGACGTTCTTTGGACGTGTGAACCTGAGTCCTTTCGATGACGACGAAGATATCGTCCAAATGCCGTACCCAGAATTTCGGTCTGTGATGTTGGAAGACCAGCAACTTTAATTGTTGTGGGAACGCCCCAAATATGATTTCATAGTGTCTGACATTACTTTTCCCAGTCTTGTATTCTTTTATTTACTTTCGTACGATGTCTCATGGCATGTAAATGATGCAACCTTCTAAGCCATCTTTTGAGAGAGTTACGATCCTCACATATGTTTAGGACATATTCGCTTCTGATGGAGGGTGTCATCTTAAACACATTATCACTCCACTCCAAGGGTCAAACAAAACTGGCTGTGTGGTTTGTTGAGCAAACTCACATAGCATAGATGGACAACGCGGTTTGTCAGAATCAGGCAAAAGAAGATTCAGTCCCAGCAATCGAGTCTTCTTCTCAATTACTTCCTGGTACTCGCATGTGCCCAGCATTTTGTCCTTCAAAAGCGGTGGTTATAGAGTTTTGTGGGGTAGGGAAATAGGATAGGCAGAGAAGGTCATTTTTAGAGGTAAGTGTATTTTGAAAGAAATGTAGTCAAAGTTGCTTCCCACGGCCACTGGGAGCAGGTTGTTCCGCATGTAAATTGAAGGTGTGTGCGGCGCTTCGCGCCGCGGACTATACTAATCTGACCCCAGAACTGTAAGTTGGACCACAGGAAGGTTGAGGTAGACGACCTCCTAACCACCATTTCAATTTTTCGGGAAATTCAAGAAACCTACAGTTTGATAATCGGGGTTTTCCGCAATAAGTTAAATGATAATGCAGATTAGGAAAATCTACAGGTATAAATCAACAACACTTCTAAATACTGTAAAATACGAGTGAATTTAGTATTTCTTAAAGTATATTCCACTGCGTCTCCTAATTTTTGGCTCATAAGACCCGATAAACACCGTTTTCGTAGGAAAACATGCAGGTTGTAGGGATTAATTAGTGAGGCTACACGAGCTTCTGTTGCCCTCGCATGTTCGCTTGTATTGAAGATTAAGTGCTTTGCTTCAGACGGTGTTAGTTAGGATCCCTTATGTTCCATCTCCCCTACCACAGAGAACCGGGACAGGTGTCGCTGCGCTAGATGCACGTTTAGGATCATGATTAAAATGAGAGCTCTGGTCAGGGTTTGGATTATAGATATGACATGGGAATGTGTGTCGCATAACTACCTGTTTCAGAGAGTTGGCCCCTGAGCAATTCCGCCTGGTGGCATTCATTAATTTAAACAACAGAGGATCCAGGTAGCTTTAGGTAGTGTACCTCGTGCGTTGACAGGGCCCATATAAAGCGTCGTGGTACACTCTACTGCTGCTTAAATGCGCCATCTCCCAGCCCGCCTCCACACTGTCTCTGTCCCGCCGGTGTCAACACGTCCACAAGCCAAGATTATCAGGCTCAATCCCTTTCTAAGCAGGCGTCCATCTTAAAAGGGGTACGTCATTATGCCTGACAGACAAGCTGACTCAGCCACACAGAGCTGCTGATCATCCCCTAGGGATAGTGTGAAAACATTATTACGTAGTCTAGGCTAATAATAGCAGGACAAGACAGAAATAACACAAAACCTAAAAATTGAAAATCAAATGACCTGACAGCCAGCGGATGTTGCGCGCAAGCCCTCAAGCGTAGGTTGTCCACGCTGTGTAAGAAAACGGTTCAGTTCAAAAAGAGTGCACAGGTAGCTAGAATCAAGGTAGTTTGGCACATTGGAACAGTAACTCCCCCGAGACCCAAGGATATCTAGAGGTCTACAAGAATTGAGTGATTAACCGATCAGGACGTGGCGACCACTGCGAGTAATATATGCATGGGACGTAGAAGATGAGTCGGTGTGTTCTGTGATATAAGTGTTCAAGGTGGATGCGGTCGCGAACAGGAGGGAAGAGGGAATATTTGGGACATAGGGTTGAGGAGGTGGGAAAGCAAGTGATCAGAGAGCTCGTCCAGCGAAGTGTCCGAGGCAAGAAAATGGAGGCGGTCCACGCTCAAGACCTCCTCACGGGTGCCATGCGGGATTCGGAAATTTTATCCCCTCAAGATTCAATCCAAAAGGACCCGTCGTAGGATGCTTCGAAAAGCCAGTGAAGTCGATCATCTCACAGAAAAACACGAGAACATGTTGCGAAGTTTTTCTCGTGATAAGACTGAGGGTGTGAGGGGCACCGGAGATAGCGTCCACAAAAACTGCCGGAGGAATTGTCGGATCCGCGTTTGCAGGATCCGCGATCGCACCCTTAGGGGATGGCGAGATCATCCCACCTGGTGGTCCGAAACTGGCGCCCAACACCAGTTCAGCGGTGGAACAGTCAAGGTCCGACTTAAGGGAGGAGCAAATGCCCAAAAGGACCAATGGATGCGTGTCCGTCAAGTCCCCCGGATTGGCCACGGTGCGTAGATAAGTCTTCAGTTGGCCGTGAAACTAGTTGACCACCCGGTTGACAGCCGGGTCATAGGCTGTAGTGCGGATGGGAATACAGCTTAAAAAGGAAAGAGGAGACTGGAAAAGGTAAGACTCAAATTGGGCACGGTGATCAGCCATGATTGTTGAGGGAGCGCCAAAGATGGCAGACCAACGACTGTGGAAAGCCTTAACCACTGTGAAGGCCTCGACATTAGGTAGGAGGATAGCCTCCAGCCGCCTGATGTACCGACTTAAACATGTGAGGAGGTCGAAACAGTCCTTAGACAGGGGCAGGGAGCTTTCGATATTGACGTGGCTGAACCTTGCACCAGGACTGAGGAAGATGCCACTGGGGGCCTTATTGTGCCGTTGGACCGTGCTCTGTTGACAGCTCAGGAAAGTTGTATCCAAGCTTTTAGGTCCTTGTAAATCTCAGGCCAGACTAAGCGGTCGGAAACCAGCTTGTCGGTAGGTCGACTTCCAGGATGAGAAAGGTTGTGCAGGGAGGAGGAACCGATGCGTCGCAGATAGGGTGACACAAATAGACAGTGGTATGCAGTGGAGCCTCACAGAGAATGGTGCCGTTGCCAGAAACTGGTGGCAATTCCTGGGGTTGGAGTCCGAAAAAATCTTCGTCACAGGGTGAACCCACACGGAGTTGTTTGGCAGCCATCTCAGCCACGTCGATCCCGGGTGTGAAATGGCCTGTGCAATGCGTCAGCCACCTCATTGCCTGACCGTCTGAGGACGTCTGAGGTGAACTGTGAGATGTAGTCCAGTTAGCGAAGCTCCCAAGGATTCAACTTGCCATGGTGTGGCTCCAAGGCATAGGAAAGGGGTTTTTTATCCGAAGACACAATCAAGCCTCTGCCCTCGAGGAAAGGCTGGAAATGTTTCACGGCAAAGTAGATAGCCAGAAGCTTCCAGCCAAATGTGCTGTAACGCGAATCGACCGATGTTAGATTCCTGGAAGAGAAAGCTATGCGTTGGGTTTGTCCTGCAACGTGCTGTTGCAGAACCGCGTCAACTGCAACATTGGCGGCATCAACCATGAGGGAGATGGGAGCATTGGAGATATAGTGCGTTGTAAGTATGGCATTGACCAGGGCAGCTTTTACCTTGTCAAAAGCAAGGAGGGCGTCTGGGGATAGCTCGAACGAACGATTGGGACTATAGGGGAGGTTCGTAGGCGACAGAATGGTTTCAGCAGCATTTCGGAGGAAATCAGGGGTCGAAGTTAACAATATCCAGAAAATAGTGCATTTGCCGCTTGAAGAAGGGGTAGAGAAATCACGGATGACCGCAACCACGGCATGCAGAGGATAGATGCTGTTACTGTCAACCAGGTGTCCTACAAAATTGAGGGAAGGCACACCGAAGAGGCACTTGGATGGGTTGAGCACAATGCCAAACTGGTGAAGTTGGTCAAACAGCACTGCTAGATGTTCCGTGTATTCCTCGGCGGTACAGCTGGCCACCGAAAGGTCGTCAATATAGGCGTAGACGAAGGGTTAGCCAACAAACACCCTATCTACGAACTCCTGGAATGTTGATGAGGCGTTGAGAAGTCCGAAAGGCATACACAAGAATGCAGAGGCCAAAAGGGGTGGTGATAGCTGTCGTTGAAACCTCCTCCGGAACGATGGGTATATGATGAAATGTTTGGCCCAGGTAAGTTTTAGAAAACATCGATTTGCCGGATAGAGTACCGGCAAAATCCTGAAGATGCAGAATCAGATAGCGGCCAGCGGGGTGACGTTATTCAAAGCCCTGTAGTCACTGCAGGGCAACAGTTACTACTGGTAGCCTTAGGGACCTTATAGAGGGATGAGACCCAGCGGCTGTCAGACTGACGGACGATGCCTATCTGAAACATGTGCTCATACTCAGCCTTAGCAGCAGCAAGACGTGCAGGCGGGGTGGATGCCCTGAAGTTTTGGGGTATGAGAGCAGGATATTTGGCGAGAAGTTGCCTTGATGGACTTTATGGAGCAGAGTTGAAGACAGCGAGTTTGCGGGACACACCACCATGGGATCTAAGGTAGCGCGAACGTCTCTAGCAACTCGAACACAGGGCACGTCAGCAACGACATACATCCAAGGGAAGAGACACCAGAAGCCAAAGCCCACTTGGAGGCAAGGGATACCGAAAGTTGCAATAGGTGAGGTATCGACGTTCTGAAAGAAGAGGCCAGAACTGAGACACCGACGGTCGGCTGCTGAGGGAGGAATAATACTCAACTGAACTGCAATATCCACCAGAAAACGGCCACCCCAGGTGTCGCAGACATAGAAGGTATGACCAGTGCCCGCGACACCCGTGAACTTGGTTGCACGGACCTTCGGGCTGAACCGTTTGCTCTCTTTGGAGACGACAGAGCGGCAGAGATGCATTGACAGGTTCTGAAAACAAAGGTAGAGCGATACCAACGGACGGCGGCTAAGTTGGGATGAGATGAAGAAGCAGGCTGGAATCGATGGAGCCTGAAATGAAGAGGTTGCTTGCTGTTAAAGCGAAGTTACCTGCTCAACAAGCTCTGCAATTTCGACCTTCAGATTGGAGAGAGGAGACACAGGAAGAACTGTAGGAGTTAGGAGTGTGACAAGTGGTGGTTTGAAAAAGCCTTGCATCTTTACTAGGAATTCGATCATCTGAGTGAGTTGTGCAGCCGTATCAGCGCCAGAAGCAGATGCTATGGTTCGCTGAATTTCTGGTGGAAAGCTGTATGTTGTAAACACCTGACTAAATCGTAGATTCGGAAGAACACTGTGTTCGTAGAGAGTCACCAATGCATTAACTTGGGGTAGAAATCACAGGCATATATCTCCGGGCAAACTTAACGCACATGCATTTCTTCATGAAGTTCTTAGCCTCGCTTCCAAAAAGACGTAACAGCCACAGACCATAGCGGCAGTATTTCTCTGTTACCCTTGTCTGTAGACCCTAAGAGGCACCAATTATCTTAGTCCTTATCCTCTGTCCTCCCAGTCCTTACTGTCGGTGCTGTTGCGACTGTAAAGAAGAGCTGAATGATATAAAATATTGGATTATCCCTTTTGATTTCTTAATCAGTCCCATGTTTTAAAACCTTTATGAAACTTATTCAGAAACGTGACAAATATGCGATAAAAATATTTTTGAATGCCTTTAAACTGCAGATGAAAAGCATATATAGCACAAACGTCGGCTTGTCACGTCTTCTAACTATGATAAGACTTCCCGGAACCCCGTCAAATTTATCTTTTCAACCAACATCGTTGACTGAGTGTATTGGATGCGCGTTCTCAAACTGCGGCAGCCAAGTTAACTTCGATAAACTCTGGAGGTGGTCAAGGTTCAACTTCAACTTACGCATCCTATTTAGTTTGCGTAATTATGCTGCGTTATAAAGCGAAATTAAATGATTAATAATGACATTCTTCCATGATTTTTACGACTGTGTTCAACATGCTTACATGGTTTGGAAGAAAAATTTCAAAAAATGTATTTGGCGGCCTTTTATTCTCCTGACTGATGGGTAAATAGATGACATGTTAAGATTATCATTCAGGTGGTGGACAGATCTGGCTATAATACACCGTGGGAGTTCGCCAAACGAGGCGTAAAATTTCACGTTTGTTAAGTAGCAGCATAACAGCTGGTCAGTTTTAGGTCTTCCAAATTTGTATCACAAGCACGACAGATGAAGTTACGCCTTTAGGTTATCGACTTAATTCTGCCACAAAATAGAATGGAAAATAAGGAGGTGAAGGCCACTTGAAAGAAATAGGATACAGCTGTCACATCGTCTCTAGATTTGAAAGTCAAGTGGCTTGTGAAGGGCGCTGCGTTCCCTCTGCGTTTAAATGCTATGTGCCTATGAAGTATCAGGCGGTAACTCGGAAACATTTGTTCAGGGCTGTTTTATGGCCAAAAATGTCGGCGACACCAGCACGGTAAAGGCAAGCCACTTCAAATAAGCATCAGCTGTCGCATTCCCACGGACAATAGAGTTCAGCCTTAACTCCTGCGATTGGAAATAGTCTGCTCCTGATCCACTTCACCATGGGAAATAAAAATCAATTAATTTGGCGATTAGATGATACTTTGGTAGTTTAAATTATAGTTTTGCATTAGCGGGTCCGGAATACCTTTTGACACAACTGAGCAGGCAATCCGAGTAACTCGAATAGGATGATAAGGTTCCATAACCAGGATAGTCTCGTTAGCATATTCTGGCAGTGCATATTTGTACATTTTTTGCCCATAGTGTGGCTAGAGCATCTTTACGGTTAAATACTGAGGGCACTGTATTCGGTGGATGATGCGAACGGTCATTCTTTGCCGCTGATCTACTTTATGGAATGAACAAAATGGACAGTAAAACACTTGATTGTTAGGGTGGGGTTGATAATATTGCTTAATTTAATTGACTTAATTGTGAAAAAACTCGCGGCCTTGGTGGAAGTCGAACCTATACAGCAGGGAAAGCTTTTGCGCAGCCAACGTTAATCTGCCACCTCCCTAACAATTAAGTGAGCCTACTAATCATTACGGTGAATTCTAGATGATTTCTTAGGAAATCCTGCCTGGACAGTCAGTTTACTATTCCGTAGTAATGGATTTCATGCAAGCGGTAAGTTGGGCGGATAAAATCGATTGAAAGTGTGATTAAGTTAACGGCACATGGTGAGCCCTGTAGCTCAGTGGTAGAGCATTGTTCAGTATATTAAGGGTAGAAGGCAAAACAAGTAGGCTGCACAAAAGCCTTCCCTGTTGTGTGGGTTCGACTCCCAGCGAGGTCGATAGTTTTTTTCACAATTGGGTCAACTAAAATACACCTGATTAGCATCCGATCGATTAATTTTAATTATAATAAAGTTTTGAACATTGAATTTAGCTCACCAATCAGCTCTGAATGACTAGGTTTTCCCGAACCTTAAATTTGCTTGGAGGATATGTTTTAGTTAGCTTCAGTTCGCATTCCGTTCCTTCTTTATATGGTAGTATTGTTTATTCCATCACACGCAGGATAGGGTGTTTCTCGGGTGGTCATATTCCCTGGACTAACTTTTTTTTAATTTAGTGGTCAAGTCATAACCTGGGCCGTAAAAATCGTTTCTGTGCGAATTGGCCAAGTGAATTATTACCCCATAGGAATCCTAAAAAATACGCAAAACCTCGCTTTTTACGTCTTTGTTTAATTTAATTTCAACCGATGGAATCTTGATGGCACTACGAAGTCATATACGCCCACTTAGATTGTAAATGTTGGCAGTGGCATTATCGCACATGTCCACTCTGGTACCGCTGCCATACGACATGGTACGTAAATAACCGACGGCCTCCTCCGTACGTCAAAAATGTGTCGGCCG
Source organism: Ligula intestinalis (assembly GCA_036362985.1). NCBI lineage: Eukaryota > Metazoa > Platyhelminthes > Cestoda > Diphyllobothriidea > Diphyllobothriidae > Ligula > Ligula intestinalis. The sequence goes on from JAYGXS010000002.1 coordinate 50,007,232, forward strand.
CCTTGTCACACCACCTGGAGTCGGGGTCGCATGTCGGCTGGTGGCAATGTGTAGATGTCAGATAATGAAACCAAAAGAGCGCCTGTCACGGCAATAAATATCTGAAGTATTTGATGCAGTTGCAGACACAGCATGTACGTCGGAGAAACTGTAAGACGTCTCAATCCACGAACTGCCGAACACACGCCAGTAGTGCTGATAAATGACGCCAATTCTCAAGTCGCAGCTCACTCACCGAGACCTGACCACACATTCAAGTGTGATTTGGCCGAAATTCTCGCGAGAGGTGAACATCGTATGGGTGGCGAGTTACTTGACTCATTGTTCATGGTTCCCCGGTCTAGAAACAAAACCAACGACCGGCCCAACCCATATGCAATGTTGAGGCTCATTTTGGGCAAAGCAATTAGCCATTTGGGGAGCGGAGATGTGAGAGCCTCTTCTAATATCAGCGCTAGGGAGTCAGATGGCTGAGCAATCCTCACGCCCATTTCCACCACGTGTGATGAAAGCTCAGCAGACCACGGCCCGCACACTGGCAACCAGCAATTAGCGCAAAATGGGCTATTATCCTCGACAAAAAAACCGCTAATTATCATAAGTATGCAGTTGTTCAGTGAATGTATCGTAAAAATACTAAAACTCCGTGTGTATGCATTATTTGTTTCTTAAATTGTCTGATGATAAATTTACGACGGATTTCGAAACCTCAGATGAATAGAATCCCTGTCTCAGTTAGCTACGTCTTCTCAATCACTTCCAGCAACTCACATGTTTGCCTGTAAATTGTGTCTGCATTTTCCTGTCACACATCTTATCAGATTTTCATAAGCTTTTGAGTCTTTCTGTGTCTTCTCCTAGCAACTAGTAACGGTGCGTTTTCGCCTCTCCTCGCCAAAATCATGTATATAGTGTCAGATGAAGGCTTAAAATATGCCGTATAGCGCATGGCAAGACTTAGAGAAAGAACAATTATAAAAATAATCGTTTCTGTTATGCGGCGAACGAACACTAACCGGTAACTCTGGTTTATGCATTATATCTTAGGTTGATCGACAGCTTCCGTTGAAGGAAGTCCTTAAGTCAACGCATTATAGCCGAACGTACTATTCACCCCATCTAAATATAGGCCGGAAAACTATAAAGTTCTTTTTATCAACTATTCCAGTCTACTGCTAATGACGTCAAAAGTAGAAATCATCTTCTTTTTAGTAATTAAAATAGCCTGGTGGACTTTGAGGTAACGAATAATTAGCTGAATCAATTATAAGTAAATCATCACAGGCACAGTTTCCCTTAGGGTTTAGAAGACAAGCTTGGAGCCGAATGCGGTTAGTGGAAGTAGGGAACAGATTCAGCATTTATTTCTAAGTAAGCCAAATATGCGCTCTGTAATATTTGTTGTGACTTGCCAATTTGACCTCCTCAGGTAATCCAGAACGCCGACAAAGAATTCGGCCACTTTTTCAGTATCATGCGATTTATGATCTCATGCATTTTTTTCGGTTACTCATTAGTGTGAGGATAAGACTGTACTTCCTTGAAACCCTAGAAACTCTCTACTCTGTTTGATATTCAGTTTATGTATGGTACGCCGGAGAAACATCCATTCAACCAAAGAAATGCACTCGCTTGCTTTATTGCAACATAGGCCCCAAAAATTTTCCTTCAGAAGGATCGAAATCAGAGGAACTAGGTAGGCGATTAAGGGCCAATGACATACACACAGTTAGCTAATTGGCCCTGTATAAATACCAGTGGTTTTATCCCTAAACTCTATTCTAAGTCCATTTTTACTCAGGCAGAAGATACAGGACTAAGTAAATGGCAGAGGGTGGAGATATATAAAACAGAACCCATATTCCGAGTATTATATATTGCTGTGAGCATATTCATGAAAGAAACTTGTTCGGTATCAATTGACCCTACACGCATTGTTTTCTCATGCAAAAATCACGGTATAAAAAAGAGTTAAAACTTAAATCCAGGAATTGAAGGTAGGCAAACGAACGTTTCCGATTAATTCATCATCAGGCAAATACAATAATACAAGAGGGGATAGAGTTAACACAAGTTTAAGCAACCAATAAGCAATAATTACGGGGAGAGGCATTAAGGAATCAAAAGGGTTCAGATTCTAGTCATAATTAGAGACCGGGGGCAAGGGAGGCGACTAAATTTAAGATAACGATTTTCAAGCACGCCAATTCTTCGCCTTAAAGGCCAGCAGAGACTTCCGTTCCAGACTTCATCAATGTGTATTTTCACCTTAACATGCTCTTGTGGGCAGTTTATATTGGTCGAAAGAGTAGACGGCTATCAGGGTGCATGCGAAAACACCATTTTGCTTAGCTAAACAGAGGCGAGGTAAAGTCACTATCAAGTGCGATTTGGCTCACCTGGTTGATAGCGGTTATCGGGTAGACGTAAACCAAGCGCTTCGAGTGATTTATAAAGTACCGGCGAAACATTCCAAGTTCCTGCGTCAGTGGATACTTGCGACGGCAAAGGTGGTCACCACATAGCTCATTCACCCGATCTTATGCGCGCTGAAGGCATCTGCACAGGCACTAAGGCTCCCGTGGCCGAAGAACAATTCAACATCCGTCAACAAGCTCCCTACTACGACGAAAGACGGTGGAGACAGTGACAACAGATGTCCCCACTTCGCGAAATAGTGACGAGATAGCGACAGCAAGCATCCCCAGGCCACCTGCAGATGACAACTTGCGTCTGCATGCCTCCAAACAAAACGTGAGACAAGGGCGTAGGAACAACATGAATTAATTGTCGGACCCCTTCCTATCTTGCTTGCCTTAAAGGCAAAAATATGGATTGCTTGAAAATCGTAAGCTTAAATTAATTCGCCCCTTCTCCCCCCGGTCTCTAATTATGACTAGAATCTGACTCCTTTGAGCCCTTAAAGCCATTTCCCCCCTAATTACTATTTATTGATTGCTTCAACTTTTGTTAACTTTACCCTCCCTTATATTATTTTACTTGCCTGATGGGGAATTAATCGAAAACGTTTGTTCGCCTACCTTGACCTGCTTAATACTTATATGGGTATCACTACTGAAATTAAACCTTAAATGTTTATGTCGCGGAAAGAGACAATTCAGCAGAGTTCCCAATGACTTTTATCAGTACTTTCCGTGCCATAAAATTCGTAAATTTCCAAAATTCGTCTGAGAGGCTTGCCATTATTACTTACTAGCTCAAATATTAGAAGTCAGCTTATGGCAAACAATTGTTTTCAACAACTCTTCATCAGACCAAACATTTGCAAGGGAAATTAACGCTGTATATAACAATTAAAGTTTTAATAGGTAGAAAAATCAATAACTATCTAACACGGCGGCTGATTGACCAACGCGGACTATGTCAGTTTGCGCATGTAGGCCATGTCAGCGTGTTGGTTGAGGGATTGTCGCTTGTTGGTAGGGGCGAAATCCTATCGACACCTGGTGTCGGTTTAGGCCATGGAAGTGACAGAGCTTGTGTGAGAGTCTTCTGACAACACAGCACTGAATTTGCTGGCCTTATAGCTACTGCTTTGGCTATTGCAAGCATCCGTTGGCGTAGGCCTTTGGAAAAATTAGATGGTGTCCTGTAGACCACATGAAAGGCTTCGTTAGTATCGACTCGATGGTTCGTATCGACTAGATGTGCGAGAATAGCACTCGAGATCGATCTAGTTTCACCTTTCCTTAGCCAGGTCGGTATGTGCTCACGTACCCTCTTTTCGAGACGCAAGGGAAATTAACGCTGTACATAGCAATAAAAGTTTGAATAGGTAGAAAAATCAATAACTATCTAACACGGGCGCTGATTGAGCAACGCGGACTATGTCAGTTTGCGCATGCAGGCCATGTCAGCGTGTTGGTTGAGGGATTGTCACTTGTTAATAGGGCCAAATCCTATCACCAAAACGTCTGTCACCTTAACTGCAGAAAAGAAAGACGTGTTCATAAGACTGCCCTTCCTAGGCGATGCGACCAGCTAGCTGGTCAGACGACGCTTTAAGACCAATCACAAACGCTTTCCCAGCGGCGAACTTACGGGTGCTCTTCACGAACTCTCCCCTCCTACGATTGGGAGGTAAAGACAGACTCCCTTTGAAGGCCACATCAATGTGCATTTACTCTTTCACTTGCTCCTGTGGAGCGGAATAGATCAGCCGTACAACGAGGCGTCTCGAAAAGAGGGTACGTGAGCGCATACCGACCTGGCTAAGGAAAGGTGAAACTAGATCGATCTCGAGTGCTATTCTCGCACATCTAGTCGATACGAACCATCGAGTCGATACTAACGAAGCCTTTCATGTGGTCTACAGGACACCATCTAATTTTTCCAAAGGCCTACGCCAACGGATGCTTGCAATAGCCAAAGCAGTAGCTATAAGGCCAGCAAATCCAGTGCTGTGTTGTCAGAAGACTCTCACACAAGCTCTGTCACTTCCATGGCCTAAACCGACACCAGGTGTCGATAGGATTTCGCCCCTACCAACAAGCGACAATCCCTCAACCAACACGCTGACATGGCCTACATGCGCAAACTGACATAGTCCGCGTTGGTCAATCAGCCGCCGTGTTAGATAGTTATTGATTTTTCTACCTATTAAAACTTTTATTGTTATGTACAGCGTTAATTTCCCTTGCAAATGTTTGGTCTGATGAAGAGTTGCTGAAAACAATTGTTTGCCATAAGCTGACTTCCAATATTAACCATGGGAATATTTGCGGAACATAGACTATCTCAAATATGTTGGTGAAATCAGAGGAGACAACAATGGTACTGTTTTGCTTAAATGCAAAATAGGGAGATTAACAAAAAAAACTCATAGGTTAGATTTCTGGCCTATGATGGCTGACTAGGAGAGTCATTACATGACCGATAATGCAGGATCTATGAGTTGAAAACCCGTTTACTAAACTAATGGCCTGCAAAGCCAGAATGGTCGGGTTTTAGAGCAAATTCCTTCCGACAAATTTAACCAGCGCTTCCTCTGAATATGTATTATATGATCCAAACTTTGGCGTGTCTGAAACTTGTAACTGGCTCTAATGGATGCTTACTCGATAGAATTTGGACAGCCAATTATTAAAATTGTTGGGGAACTTCAAAATCTAAATCCCGTCTCCGTCTGTTAAGAACGGGTAACTGTTCTTCGAAATATACTAAAAGTTGTGAAGTGCTAAGGCGAGTATTAGTTCATAAACTAAACACAAAAGTCAGCCTATTAGCTCAAATGTTCTGTAAAAGCAGTGCACCCTCGCTGTAGCTCTGCTGATAAGTTCACACATGGTCTTATGAACTGTATGTTTTTCCCCAATACTTGTGTTTACTTCATCTGTGTAGCTGATTGTGAGAATGATGATAATGAGGATCCATGGGAGTAGCTCTCACACCTCGCTATGAACACAACACATCACTGGAACTGTCTATCGACTGCATAGGCGAGGTGAGATTGCCAGAAATAATAACGTCTATGTGACGTCAGAGTAAACGACCAATCTAGTGAACTAGTTGACGAATTGCGAATTGAGTAAAACAGAAAAAACTAAGAACGCACAACCTTTTGACTGAAAACACAGTTTCCGCTTTAAAAAAATAGAATTGTAAACACCGTTGGGAAACCAGTTGGGAAACCAGTTTGAACCATACTTAGCAAGCTACTCTCTTAAAAGCCTCCGTATTCACACGCAGCCCAGACCATTGGACGTGCACAGTTTGCATAAGCAAAAACATATTGGATACGTATAAGCTAAACTAATTAATTAACCAGTGAGGCAAACATTGCTCTCTAAAAGCTGCAAGTGTTTAAAATTACATGTGTGAATTCAGCCTCCGTGGCAATAGTTAACACATCCGGGTGCCGTAACTATAAATTATCATTAGTTCCGCTGAAATTTCAAATTTTTTACATAAATATGCTCAATTTTCTGCATGAGCGAGTAGAACATCGTGAGGTTTAATGCAAGCAAGGTTTTATCACAAAATGTTTTAATATATTATAAAGCAATAGCAAGGGTCAGATACAACTGCCTTGTGTGCCATCTTTCTTGCCCATCTGGACTGGAACATGGCAAGATGTAAGCGTAGTCATCACAAAAAAAACAGTAGAGTAATGACGAACTCGGTGATTGGCCATCAATCACCAATCTTTTCCAAAGGGCTTCAAACTATAGCCATCTTTCATCCACCATAACTTCCAACAGGGCTGTGACTAACAAAATTTAAGGGAATTCCGTCGATCGGGCCTTAAAAACTGATAAATTTGACATGGTTTTGGGAGATTAAAAACCACAATTAATGCTTGCAGCTCAGATGGTAAATAGAGATCAACGCTACACGCGGAAGCGCATATAGTGTTTATTAAGATTTCAACGTGGTATTCCCAAAAAACACTTACCGGATCTTATAGCGTTTACTGTTGTTTATGCATAGAAAGCGTCGAGAATCACATAGTACGTTTGGCTAAGTGCTACACCACCGGGAGTGATATCTTTGACAGAAGGGAATCTCCTCCGATAAAAACAATCAGAATGGGATGTTTTAGAATGCTGGAAAGAGTACGGTACCTTCAAGAAACGATCGTATGGATGTCGCAGTGTGATAGTCTTGAAAGCTTTTGTGGCGTGCAGGAAATGAGAATGATTATTTATGACATAAAAAGCCGGATTGTCCTTCTTTAATTCAGACACCGTCTGCCAACCTTATGCTATTTTTCAGTCAATATGGTGACAGACATGCAATGTTTAAACAAAACACTTCTTGAAGACGTATAACACAGACACAAGTGGGAAATACGAGGTTAACAAATAAATGTGGCTGGCTGGGCAGATCCGCCTCTCAAATTGAAGCTGATTAAGTATTATCTATCAACATTTCTTAAGGCTCAATTATATTACAGACGTTGAGCTTGCTAGTTGTAGAATCAGCTGGAGGGATTCACTCAGCTTACCTGAGTCAGATGTCCTACGTGAAAGAGAACGTATGAATTTGCGTTGTTTTGAAACACCTTACTGAAATAAAGGGCATTTATACTTTTAAATTCAAGTAATGCAATTAAGTTTCGACTAGCCTCATAACTGTGGACTTTTAGTATTTCAATACTATTTTATGCATTTATACGGTAAAAGCTTGTTTCTACTAGCATTTACTATGTTAGCCCACTTACACACAAAAAATCAGCAAAGCTGTCGAAATTTGAGGGATTTAACGGATAATCTGATAAGTCTGGACTATAAAGTAGTACAACTGAATACAAAAGCTGAAAAAAACGTCAAAATATCCCTGCAACTCCAAAATTCTCCCAATTTGCAGTCAGCGGAAAGTAAGTAGATCCTCGGGTGCTGGAAATATTTCATGTCATTAAGGCAGCAAGTGGGTGGTCCTTTCAATAAATAAAGGCTGTATGTAAATATGGTGTCGTTCTGCAAGGAAGGCAGACATATTATTCTCCTTTTAGAAGCTAGCTCCTGAAAGCAGCTTTTCTGTGCGACTACTATAAGTTAATTTGACTGCTTATTGCCTATGAGAATGAACGCTAGTGGAATTTAAATTGTACCAAGATGAGTGTCTGAAGATAAAGACGTCGAATCGTCCTTGGAGTTTGGAGAATTTTATCAAAGTTTATAACAGAAGTTAATGTTAACGTGAAATTTAAAGGTTATCATGCTTGTTTTCAGGGAGAATAATATCCTCAGGAAATATTTAATGAAATTTTATTGCCTTATTGTATGGTTTAATCAATAATGTGTGTATTAAGGCAAGTTGCTAAATTTATTCCCATTTGCAGGAAAATAAGTCTAATCTTCCAGAAAGCTAGCTCTGGGCAGCACAAAATGACTAATTTAATGTTCTGAACAGATTTTCGGCATTGCTCCCTGAGTGCCCTCCCCCTCCTAAGTTGTGCAGACTAAAAAATTCAGAAGGTTGTGCGGTAAACGTATTTCTATGGTGACGTTTTTTAGATACCTGCAGAGAAATCGGAAAATTTAGTGTGTTTTTTAAACTACTGACACGTAAAGCCTACTAAATCGACAACGACATCAGATTACCAAATTGGTTTGACATAGAGTAGTCACCAAAGGCCATGCAACTTTCATGATGAAATGTACTTGGTACTATAGCGTATATTTATTAACATTATCTTAATTCATTCAGTTAATTGAATCCTGCGAAAGCCTTTTACTAAGTTAAGTCATCATTTTAGTTAGATTTATTAAGAGAAATGGCAATTTATTTTGGAGAAATTGGGAGCAATCTCATATGGAAGAAATTTCCTATGCTATTACGAAAACAGAACCAAACTGTACGTTATTGTTGATTAAATTATAAAGGAACACCAAAATAAGTAAAAAGGTACAGAAGATATCGCTTCCAGAACTGGAAAAGTTTGTTTAAAATTGTTCAGATTTAAATCTGAAGCCACTTTCAAGGAATCACATTTATTTGCATTAAAATTGCAGATTTATATTTTAAAAATTATGTTTAGCTGTCCAGTGAATTTTTTTTGCACAAAATGCAGTTACAGAAGAGTGTTTGTTTGAATTCACTAATAACGCTCATTTTTTCATAGCACAAAAGCAAAATGTCGAACATTTAAATGCTAATTTAAGACAAAGAAGGTCTTTCTGAATGTAAGTCGTGTATAAATAGAGTTTTTGGCATAGTTTACCTTCCCTTTTGCGTTATTTAGAAACGGAACAGACCAACGAATAATATTTTTTTCAAAAAATGGCAATGCATATAGCCAGTTTTTTTAGAATTCGCAAGCTTACATCCGATTTTTGAATAAATCCACTGATGCGAAAAATAATCCATTATAAAGAGAAAGAAATTCTTTTATCTCCAGTCAAATTGAATCATTTATCTCCAGGAAATTTAAAGAAATTCTCAAATTGCATTGTGACATCTCATTGGAGAAAGTAAATAAACGCAGAATTTTGTCGCCTGAATATTTAATCAAAGTACTGTCTAAGAGGTAACTTTTTCTCAAAAGATTTTTATGAATCTAAGGAACAGTAATTTCAAAAGTCCACTGTGGACACGATTCACTCTCGACAATGTGGTTTGCTGTTTTGAGGCATTTCTTCATATCAGAAACGTTGCCGTACGCATTTAAACTAATATCAAAAAACACTTTCGTTCGTTACATGCTCTTTATATATATCTTATTTTAAAGGTTTTGGAGTGAACGTCGAACAGATACGCAATTTATAAATCTATCAATGAACACAGTCAAAACAAAGAAAATGATGACACCCTTTTTTCGACGACATTTACCATACACCTATCCAGTAACGGTCAAACTTGGTGAATATTTTGACGAAAGAAAATTTCTTTCTATATATAGAAAGTGCTTGCTTCAAGTTTTCAACGTAACACAATATCTGAATTTATTGTTCTAATTTATAGCTCTTTTTTACATCTCTAGAATCACGAGATTATCGAGAAAATTTTATATTTCTTTAAAAACAGTCATTCCTATAGTTCTTCTTAATATGCCTAATGTTGTTCATTATTATTTCAAAGTTTTCTTAAATGCATTCAAACACAAAAAAATTATAAAAGTTGCATGGTCTTTGGCGACAACTGTACTTGCCACTGCGACCTAACGTATAACCGGCCATGTACTACGTGTGTGCTCGTTGCCATAAAAGCTTATATTTAGACTCCGTGCTGGATTGGTCAGACAAAACTTGAAAGGCGTATGATGTGATATGCATGTGTCAAAACGTGTTATTCTCATATGAATAACTGATGCCCACTAAGCTTACTGTTAAAGAACCTAATGGTTGGAGCCCATCTCCCTTATTTGGAGTTAGTTAGGCCCAATTGATCCAAAATGCATTGATGAAGATCACCAATAGATTTTCCGTTCAAGTGACCACTTATCAGGAAGAACTGTGCCTAGCATACGTTTGAACTAAACGAGAGTATTTAATCGGCAATGCTATACGAAAGTAGGCATCACCACCAGCTTAAACCTAAAACGTGCTCTTTTTCGCCATTTTCCGCCTCTGCATTCAGTGGCCGTCGACAGTCAGTCTTTGTAGTTTAGTTGTCAGTTTTCTTCTCGACGTACTGGCGAGAAGGCAGAACCGAGGGGATGAGAATGCAAAGTGATCTCCTGACAAATTTATGGAGTGAAATACCGATACACTCTGAAAGCCTGCAAGAGTCACTGTAGTCAAGACCGAAGAACAACCTATGGATTAACCAGCAATACGTTCATAATTACAAATTGTCGTATATTTAACTCTTTGGATCAGATTTTCCGTTCAAGTGGGCGTTAACCACACAGAGTTAAGTTCATTGCCCCTGGACCAGTTCCTTGCGCAGCCGCAGTAACTAGAGAAGTACCTGTCATTTTCTTATTGTGGCAACCGCCTTTCGGCCACTCTTTGCCTTCGTACAATGTTAAAAAACCCGAAAAAGACTCCTTGTCGTGGTAACCAGTTCATTTTTTTCACGTACTTATAAGCATTCAGATTGAGCGCGGTAGACGTATACCTGCTATAGAAATAGAAACTTTGCGCATATCCGCTTGCAGACAGTCCTTCAAACTTGCCAATAAGCTTGTGTGATTCAACTGCCGCAGCTCTATGGCGTTAGTTTTCCATTAGATGTCAGCATCCGTTTTTACACTTAAATTAGCAGCCCAGAACTGCACCGTCATGGTTACGACCCAAATCGTTCATAACATGGTCAGATTGCACAAGTTTTCTCTTCCGGAATGAAACACAGCCTCGGATAAAAACGTTCATTTTGGGTTCAGAACAAAAGGTTTAGCGTACCTTATTGCCTATAAACTGTATACAACGGGCAGGGCTCCGCGTTATCCTACGCCAACACCGGAGGGCCAGATGGCCGAGCAATCATCACGCCCGGGTCCACCATGCGTGGTTAAAGTTCAGCAGGTCAGAGCCCGCATGTCGTTCAAAAAACTATCAACACACAAGAAGGCAATTATAGTTACTTGTCGCTTTATATTTTCAGTAAAGACTGTATCCTATAAATACTGCAAACGCCTGTGCAGACGCTACAAGTATCTGCTACTGCTCTCTGATTATGTCTCTGATGACGAATGTGCGAAGAATCTCGAAACGTCAGGTGATTGAGTATTCTTCTGCTCAATTACTTCCTAGGATTCGTATGTTCGCCTGCATTAGCTATATGTATATATTACTTTTATACAGCTCTACCGGGTAGCTAGTCTGTAGCAGACCGCGCTCAGTGCTACTACACTGGCTCATCTTGTCTTCCCTTGCCAAGTCTTGGGTACTCGCGCGTGACAACCGCCCCGCACGATCTTTGTCAGTCGTTGCTAGGGCCCGCGTTGTTCTGTCTGCTTAACGCTCCCATTTGATTCGCTGCTTTAGGCGTGCGTAAGCTGGAAACCAATCAATATCCCCCATTTCACTGATTGTCTACAGGTGAAAGAGAATACGTGCCGCAGTCAAGTTTTCCCGACAGCGGACATAGACTGACACAACTTGCCCAAAAATACAGCTGGCAGCTAGCGCTAGTAAATCACTTCGATCGCGGTGAAAAGCTAATCCAACATATTCTGTTTTGCCTGGCTTCAGTTTTGCGAAACCCTTGTTTTGTCGAAACAACCACGTTAACAAGCATAATGACAGCAAATGGACTTTTGAGATTATCGGGTCCACTTCCACCTTGATGCAATTCTCCATGTTTGATACTTTTAAGCTGTTACTGAGTTACAGATGATTATTCTGCTATCTATGGCATTTTGATACAATCGTAATTGCAAACATGCCATGCGAAGCGAAACTGATAAATTAACCATCCCTCCAAATAGTGGACTTCCTACGGCTTCGCTTATCATCACCGTGATAGCAGTGAGTCTCTTGTTTGAGTTTCGGTCTTCAACAAACGACCACGTAAGAGTTCGTCTGCGTGGTGTTATCAACATCCTTCGGGAGAACATGCTACAAGTGAGTGCTGTCTTCTCAAATCATTCGAAACGTGTCCAAAGGCAATTTTTTGGGGGCCTATAGTAGTACCAGTGATGTCACAATGGCTTGTGCATACATCGACCGTTTTGTGATTTCTCGTTGCAGCTACAAACGCAATTTTTGATCGTGCTTCATATATACTGAATTCATTTGATAACAACCTAGTGCTTATTTTGGAAACCTCACGAAAGGGCACCATAATGTTCCATTTGTTTATTTATCAACCGTTAAGCTGGAGTTCGACTTCAATTCAGTAAATTTTCTAAAGTATTTGTTTTCATCCGGGCCGAACAATGAAGAAAACGCTCTTTTAACCCGTATTAAAAACAATGGACATTGTTTGGCTCGGAACCCCACGCTAGCCCATGGCAATTCTATGCTATGTTCTCTATGTTTTTTTAGCTGATGTCATAATTCGGTGACACTTTAATTTGGTCAAGCAATTTTCTGATCACATCGTTGGGGATATCTCTCATTATTTCCACACTGAACCAATGACTGCGAAGTCTTCCTGTACTATGCACCGAAGTTTTCGTCATATTAGCACTCTATACTCCCATTCCTAGCACACTACCTAACTTGTGAAGAAGTGGAAATTTAGAAGTTGAAATCAGACCTGTCTCCATAACAGATGTAGATGTCATGTAAACCTTTGAATGTTGAGTATTCTATAGCCTTTTATCTTACCTTATCCCTGCTCCTAGTGAAAGGATAAATTTTATGCTGAAAATTTTGGATATTTACCTACAAAATAAAGCGTATTTCTTTCGCTCTGTCTTACCAAATAAGACTGTGCGGTTTGTAGCCCTTGATAAAACGGTACCGTGAGATTTTTTTTGAGGCCGAAATTGATGTGTCAATCCTAAAGGTTTCTTTATTTGATGAAGCAAAATCAGTCTCAAAAGTATGAATGCTTCTTCTAAATTTAGAAGATTTTGTTCCGAGTTTACGATACAAATGCATTTGCGGTCGCATCACATTTTTTACTTATGGAGGACCTGCATTCCCAATTCCCGTCTGTTTCTCATTTTGTTGCTGCGCAATTCATTTGTTTAGTCTGCTCACAGGAAAGGTCGCAGTCACCTTTACATAGTGAAACAATAGGGTTGCTCTCTGGGGGAGGAAGTTTACGCATCAGTGTATGCACACATAGCTGGCCACAAGACAATTCTGGAAGGCAGTGTTGATGAAGAGGTATATACAATTGAAGACCAGCATGCCCAGGGAGTTATTTTATCGACTTTTATCTTAGACCGTTACCGTGTTATCCAGGACAGTCTCATGCACATCATCATATCCAGATTTGAAACACGTTAAGGTTACTGGCGTTTAAGTAGCTAGAAATAAAGGTTGTTCCAAAAATGCATGCACATTTTACAATATTTTAAAGTTGGTGTTTGTCATAATTTTATTATTTCAAAAAGGTAAAAATATTAACAAGTGTCATTTTATTGTTTTTTGTTCACGACATTTGATTAAATTTTCAATAATAAAATTGAGAGAAGCCATTGAAAATGAATGCGTCCAAATGCCATGGAAATTGTCTTAATGGTTCCTAAAATTCCATTGCGGCGCTTTGTCAGCAGTTTCTAGATCAAAATGAACGTCAGTTTGAGCACATGTAGTGAAAAAACAATAAAATTATGCTTTGGTTTGTTTTAAATTTGTGAAAGTTTCCATTGAAAATTTCACAAGGTAAGTTGGCGAACATACGTTTGTTTTCAATAAATTCTTTTAAGGCCTTTACATTTATATCGTAATGAAATAAATAAACTATGCTGGTTGGTGGACAAATGTAATCTTATTGTTGTCATGGTCGGTGGGAGGCAAAACTAGCTAACACGACCACCCACGGTGGACCACTGGCCTCGGAAACGGGCCCCTGCAGATACGAACAAGTCCCAAATCCAACCACGCAAACCTTATAATCTGTTCAGAAGAAGAAGATGCGATCACAGAAACAAGGCTTTATTTTCCGGACGTTTTGGATTCCCTCGGGAAACCTTAATCATAGGTGATGATAATATAGTCATGGTCATGCGCAGACCATGACTCTAACGTCAGGAAAATAAAGTCCTTGTTCCAGTGATCGCATCCTCTTCTTCTGAACTGCTGCCTGGAACTCGTATATTCTCTTCTATAGGCTTATCACCTGTCTTGGATGCCGAGCCGTCTAGAGATTGACATTCTGACCGCAACTTCTCCAAATTTGCCCCACCTTCCTTCCCCCCACTGACCGTGGCAACAATAACACTACATCTGTCCACCAACCAGCATAGTTTATTTATTTCATTACCATATAAATGTAAAGGCCTGAGGAGCATTTATCGAAAACAAGCGTATGTTCACCAATTTATCGTCTGAAAATGATACTTGTTAATAGTTTTACGTTTTTACAATAATCTTATTACAATAAACACCAAGTTTATGATGATTTAAACTGTGCATGCATTTTTTGGGCCAACCTGTAGTCATCATTGGTCGGTTCAGGCTTATCCGGGAGGGATAATCGGTAGTTCGACTATTTCGTCGCCTTCAATTTTCCGTTAGCCGAACTCCCGGTGACCATGCCATGCGTTAACAAATGGCAACTAATAAGTATAATGAATTCAGCGTACGTATCAACAAAACTTGTGCTATACGCATTAAAAAATTCCTAACCTGGGAAAAGACATCTCAAAAAGTTAAAATTGCAGACTTCGTTGGATGTTGGATGTTTAAAGTAATTCAAATGTTTGGCAAGTCGCAACAAAAAGTTTGTAACCGCTGAGACATCCTTATCATGGCACTTATACCCAGTCGCTATTCTGTGAAAACTGTTCTATGCTGCGTAAGCATGGATAATCTACATAAGTTCAGTAATAAAACTCAACTATTTTAGTGTAGGGTGCCCTCAAAGAAGATGGAATGTAAAGTGTTGGGAACGAACTCAGGACAGTCCAAATACTGGCAATAACTAACATGTTGCTTACCTGTGTGTTGCCAAAGCACATCCGATTGCTAAACAGCGGTTATTCTAAGTCGGGGTGACCAATTGTCGCAGGTTGTTGCGCCGACAAGCAGAAGGTTCCCCCAAATCACAAGTCTGGGAAGACGGAATGAATTCGAACACCTTTACTGAGCATAAGTAAGTTTAAGGTAGCCGCTGCAAGCGCCACTTACAACAGCCAGCCACTTAGGAGCAAAAGTGAGGACGGGTCAAAGTTAGGCTGTGAAATGAGTAATCAATTGGCTGTTGCCAATCAGATGAGGCGGAAGTATAGATTTCCGTTGAGTGTACGCGCGTATGAAGCGGCAAGTGGATCGATAACATGGGAAAGGCCGATTACTCGCGGAGTCGATGACTAGGCACGGGTGTAAGCACTGGCAGAGCGAAAACAGAAAGACTCAGCACAGCAGGCTCCCACACGGTAACATTGTGAAGATAACTGTTGATCCTGTAACGAAAAAATCATTCTGCGGAGAGACCAACTACGTAAGTTCTCATAATGCCTGGACAGAAAGTACGTTTAAAACACATTGAGGATTCTACTACTTGCTTTACACTTAACCATGAGACATGGTAAATACGTATACTAGATTAGCAGGTATGCTTTTAGCGAGGATGAACAAACAATAATGCGATCTCACGCTAAGACTAAGTCAAGATAAGCCGAGCATGATTGCGACGATATAAAGAAATCAACTGCCTGCACTGACCAGTAAAGAACAAAGACAATGGGTCAGTTTTCAGCTATGGATACCTTAACTCACACCAGTTGAATTGTTTCGCGTAACCCTTGGTACACGGACTTAAAAAATAAAGATCAATTCAAGCTATGTAAATGCGTAACGAAAAGAAACAGTATAGAAATTTATGAATAAATAAAGGTAAAACAAGAAGCTACTACATGCTAGGGGACCCAAAAGACGTCCATCGTTGTCAAAAGCCGTTCGTGTTCTACCATTTTTTGAGCGATGCTAAATAATTTTTGTACGGATAAGACCTGCCTTCGACTTATCTGCTGCATGTTATGTTCAGCCTTCCTAACGGACCTGCGCAGTAGATGTGCTTGATCAACATGGGGCCTATATCAGGGCAGGGCAACATTTTTCTCGGTTCCGCTCCCAGAACAACTGCCAGGCATGGGAGAAGATGATGGCACGCATAACTGCAGAGTCACCTCGCGCCAGCCACCTGCGCCTGACTCTGTCTTGACACCGGACAGGGGTGGGTGAATTAGGAGGCGGGGCAGAAAATTCAACGCAAGTCTACTATCACTTAAAATTAATAAATGCACTGGGTCCCTGTGCTTTTCTCACCATCACCTGGGGTAAACAGTGAAGCTAGCCGGATGTGTTATTGCCTACCAAAGGCAGGTGAAATCTGCTAGCTGAGTAGTTTAACTGATTCGCAATGACCAGAGAGCGCTGCGATTGCTAGTAAACTGACAGTACCCCGTGATAAACTGATGTGGTCTCTACCACGCACGCAGGCACGCCAAAGTCAGTCAATCAATCTGTCATTGCAGGACAAACAAGAGGTTCAGCAGGAACACCGTCGGCTGCAGAAGCACCTGTCAGCGGCACATGCTTGGTACATTTCGGTGAGTGTACTTAGCTCCGTGGCCTAGGTGGGTGTCGGCGAATTCCGAAATTGCGTCTTCTTCCGCCAGCGCTGTTGGTGTGGCATGTATTCAGAATGGTGTGAGAAAGTGGGGCGCAGCGGGCTGCTGAAATCGCTCTTTGTGCGTGACCACATGACCGGTGGATGAGGGAGAAACAGGCATGCTGTTGTTTGCCAATACAAGCGAACATCCGTGTCCCTGGAAGAAATTGAGAAGAAGGAGGCTCGATCGCTGGGACAATATGTTTATTCGCCTTAAAAATATTGTCCCAGCGATCGAGTTTTCTTCTTCTCATGCTGCTGTTTACTTATTGACTACTTGAAGCTCGACGAAATGAATTAAAAAATAGCAACCTTCTGCACACTGCCGTAGACACCGACTAATAGGGGTTATCCACCGTAACTCAGAGCGTTTGGTCAATAAAGTTACCATTCTAGGGGCCGAGTCTTCTTTCGATACCCAAAACTGCCGTATAAGCTTCTCGTGAGTACGTTATTGACCCTTTTATTCTGTGTTTCAATCATTCAGGAAATGAGTGACAAAAACCCATAATTTTCTATCAGAAGTTCTAGGAGGTTCTGTTTTAGGCAAATACTGACTTGTAAACCTATGTTTAAACACTGTTTGCAAAATAAATTGTATTTAAAAGGAGACGTTAAAAGCAAAGCTAACAGTCACGTTGATTTTGATTATTCGATTTGGGCACCAATCGGACTTACCGAACCTAGATTTCCCACGTTAGCTTTGCAAAAAGTCACACTTAGCTGAACTTTAGAAAATGAATGAAAAACACTGCACGGTTTCTTCGAAATGGAACCGTTAACTGGTTGTGTACGTTTGCGAAATCACACAAGTCTGTTTAAATTTTCATCAAAATTTTTTGGTCTATTGCATGAAACCTTTCCTCCCCTTCATACACGTTGAAGTAAAAGTCATATCTTGCGATCAACAATTTCTTCAAAGCTATTGACACAAATGAGGTGAAAGAATGAACACAAGACAGGCAGTTAATGTCTGTCAGTATCTGCTCGGAAGATCCGAATAAAATTCAGTACATGTTCTCATTCAGATGAGAATTGGCTATTTCACTTATCAGTAGTGGCATTGTTGACCCAATCAGATTTAATATTTTAAAAGTTTACCCTCAGATTCTCAACGACAACGTCCCTTTTACCATCGATCATGCTTAATGAGTTGTAAAAGACGAAAGTGAAACCTATGGAAGATAATGGCATCGAAAATCATCACCATGATCTAGACCTACGACCGCTTCACCACTGCACGGGTTCTGGTTTATAACAATCTTTAAAAAACCATTCCCTTTTCAGTTTTGCGTTCGACAAGGCTGTATACCGTCGCCAATACTATTAAATTACGCCAGTGACTGCAAGATCCAACATGAAGAGGACAGGGATAAGCTTGCACCTAGACGCCGGCTGACTGATCTCAATACGTTGATAATACCACCGTACTAGATTTAAGCTTCGGTCATATAGAATCTATGGATTCACGGGTGAAGTAAGTTGCGGAATCAGTCGGTTTATACGTATATGATGGGAAAACAAAAGGGTTTTCATGCCGCATCCCTGTCAAAGAAATGGCAGCCCTCGAGATAAGTTGCTGTAAACTTGAAAAAACAGACAATTTCAAATATTCAGAATGGTAGTTGGTGAGCATACGTAGGCTTTCGATAAATTATCATCGGGCCATTATATCTATGCGGGAACGGGACTTAATTTAAACAGGCGGTCAATAACGTTCATATTTTCTTACAAACGAGCTGAAGAAAATCCAGGACCTGCTTCGAGAGAACGAGTATCCTGACAAGTTGATCACAAAGAATATGTTGGAGAGAGAAAAAAAGCACGCCACGTCCACAGTAGAAAAGAGAACGTTTTGCTCAAGCCGTATCAAAACCATTCCCAGCAGCTAGAGTTTGGGTATTATTCTCAGCCAACCCGGTCCGGCATGGGAAAGGTAAGGATGGGTCGCCAGCCCAGACCACCTCCATCTACATCAACTAATTGTTTTGCTCCTGTGGAGCAGGCTATATCCGTCGCACGAGTCTGCGCTTGTCCAAAAGAATACGGGAGCACCTCTCAATATGACTGAACAGAGGTGAAATTAGGAGCATAAACAGCGCAAATCTCGCACATTTTGTGGATTCCGGACATCGTGCGAATCCCAAAAAAGCCCTCAAGGTGATTTATGAGGTCCCAGCAGACTATTCAAATTCCCTGGGTCAATAAAAGCAACCACTATCAGGCTGAGGAAGCCAGGGTTTTGTGCGCTCAATAACCTCCAACAAACTCCACGTCTGGTATGGCCCACAGCCAATTAACTGCACTCGTACTTGTCCGTGTTCTCTATGTCTTCCTTCCCTCTCCTTCTTTTCCCTCCTGCTCCCCTACACTGCCTCCACCAAACCCTTACCGCGTTAATATCCTACTCCTATTGACTCATTCCTCCAGATTCCCACGATTCTCTTGCAATAAAAGATTAAAATTATTGACCGCTTGTTTAAATTGTACCTCGATCTCACGTTAATCTAGTGGCCCGACGAGAATTCATCAAAGACCTACGTAAGCTCGTCAACTACTCTTCTGAATTCTCTGATGTGAATTTTTGCAACAGTTTTAAATATGAGGAGGTTTTGCAGATTTTCTTAGTTAGAGTTGACCCGATTGTAAAAAAACCTCAAGGGGTTCGGCGGGATTTGGACACGCGTATTAGAGAAGGCCTTTACCGGAAGCTTACACTCTTACCTCTAAGCTAAAAACGCCCCACCTCGCCGAACGCCTCGAGTTTTTTCCCAATTTGGTCAACTCAAATTAAGCAAATCTGCCAAACCTCCTAATAATAAAGTCAGCCTAGCAGTCATTCTAGTGGATTCTAGATGATTGCTTTGGAAATCCTGCTTGGGCAGTCAGCTTGTTGTTCCGTATTGGTGGATTCCATACGAGCAGTAAAGTTGAACGCGTTATATCGACCCGAGTGTGATTAAGTTCATGGTGCGAGGTTTGGCGTTTGTAGCTTAGCGGTAAGAGCTTCCGGTAAATGCCTTCTCTAATACGCGGATTTAAATCCCGCCAAACGCTTTGAGTTTTTTTACAATTGGGTCACCTCATAGTTTTAAATATCCAAGACAGATTTTGTTGCCGAATGGATAGAGTACAGATGACTTTGTCTCCCGAATCAATGCAGCTCGTTGAGTTTCCTCAAGTCTTATAAGGTGTCTACGGATAAGACGCGATATCTCAATCTCCACGAAAGTTCGCGTGTACCGTGCAAACGTTCGTCTGTCCTCCGGTATGGTTGTAAATGTTGCGCTGTGCGCGTGGAAGATGAAAGAAAATTTGCGGTATTGGGCTACTACTGCTTGAGAACCATTATTCGACTGAAGCACATCGACTTCGTCTGAAATGACACAGTCTGCACTCGCTGCGACAACATCGCAAGGATATCCCGGGCTATCCGAAAAAGTGACTGATGTGGTTTGGACACGTTCTCCGTCGTCAACCTTTCGATCTTTGTTACTGCTCTCGATTTGACACTGTTACATAATTGGAGACGTCGACGAGGGGTTCACCTCAAAATTTGGCTCAACTCAGTCCGTCAGGACATGAAAGTTGTCCTTGGGCCTTAAGTTGTCGGCCTCGTGTTTTAGCGAGGAGACTTTATTGAACTGTCCAGGTGTGCTTTTATGGATCGTCACGCCTAGAGAGGTATTATGTGGGCCATAATCGAGACCGGTTTGATTCGATGATCAGGATCAGTTTACATGTGCATCGGATCCAATCAAGACAGATTTAGAGGTAAGGAACAGCCACCTCCCCTCTCCCAACACCCATCGTGTTCTACTGCATCTGGCTAATAAGATGAACATTTTATTAAGCGCAGAAGGCATATACCTCCGTAGGCCAGTGTCATCAATTTGTCAAAATTTTAGTAAAGTTCCTAATGAAATATCCTTCTCACAATCCATCTTTTGCACGACCTATCCTAAGCAAGCAGTAAGCCTCAAATAATGCTCGGTGTTATGCAGCATTAAGCCCGTCGTAATCGCATAAAAGTATGCAATTAATCACTCTATCGGCTTTTTAGACCCGACCAATCTGACTGAGTTTGGAGAGGTACATTGAATACCTTAATTTGATTCCACCCACCAATCAAAGCTATCCAATGGCTGTTACCACTGTTTTTTTACAGTGATTTCTTCGAACCACAGAATAACGCCAGACCGGGTTTTGATGAAAACGACTTCATTGTTGTGTTATAAATCTGACTTGAATGACCCTGCAGTAAGACTTAAAACCTTCTTTATTATTCTTGATGCGCATAAACCGTATTCTATATTCTGAATTTTCTCAGTCTCCACTTTCTTTGAAGTATTTCGTTTTCATTTTTATGACTCCGAGTTTAAGGTAGTGTCGGCTGATTAGTCCATCCCAAAAGGCATCTTGTTTCTTGCTCAGTTGGTTTGCTTGCATGATTTTATGGCAAACGTAAATTGTGTTTTGTTCAGGTAAACTTCGATTATTCTCAATATAGGTCGAACATTTTCTGAATAACTTGCATACCTTGATACGCAGCTCAATAATGTATAAATTAAGTGTTTTCCAGCTTTTTTCCAGCAGCAAGAAAATGATCATTCTGAACAAGAGCGCTGAGCTACGCCGAGAAATGTACTCAGACAAGTCATCCGCTCCGACCATGTCCGAAAGATTTGGAAACATTGTTTGGTGAACAATGATAAAACAAAGGGTACGATCCTTTCGGCAGAAACGATTTCCTTATTCAACGACAGGGCCCCTTGGGCCTTAAATATACAAATTATTATTATTATTATAATTAGTGTTCAGTTTTATTCCTAATATCTTATTTATGAAATGCTAAGGCATCTCGTCACTTATTCCCAAAACCACTTTGCTGAAGGCGAATATGTCAGAAGTCAGAGAATATGTAAAACACTTCTAATGGCACAAATTACCATGAAAAATCAAGAAGATATTAATGCTTTTATATCTTGCTGTGCATCTACACTCTGTTAACGAAATGTACAGTTAATAAAGTTCTAACTTAATACTTTTGAACCATACTTGACAAGATTTAAACTACGATTTCCAATTCTGTGGCTTGCACTTTGAATGCTGGCTCACGTTTTGACATCCATTCACAGAAAGCAGTCTAATAGACAGTTTTTCAACTCAAAAAGCTTTATATGCGTCGGTCATCTAAAAATAGAGTTAATATATTAATTAAGAAGAGGCAGTGTCCATTTTACAAGGTCCATGCACGTAAGCCTCTGTAATTATTATTAGGATTCTCCTGTTTTTCCAATCTTCCAGAATGTTCCATCAGTCTATTTATAGTGGGTTGCAATAAACGTCATCTTTATTAAGAACTAATGTTCCAAAGAGGATAAAATGTTAAATCTTATAAGGACGACCGGCCTTCTTTCTTTCATAGTCACCGTCTACAAAAACCGCTTTCGGTCACTCTTCTACCTTAAATAGACTGTCGTTTGAAGTCTGTTTTGCGCGCATTCAGTGAAGTCCATAGTCAAATATCCATCGCATAACTCACCGTTTTTAGACTTATCTCAATAAGGCAGCAATTGTCTATGTTCCGCAAATATTCCCATGGTTAATATTAGAAGTCAGTTTTTTGGCAAACAATTGTTTTCAGCAACTATTCATCAGACCAAACATTTGTAAGGGAAATTGACGCTGTACATAACAATAAAAGTTTGAATAGGTAGAAGAATCAATAACTATTTAACACGGGTGCTAATTGGCCAACGCGGACTATGTCAGTTTGCGCATGTAGGCCATGTCAGCGTGTTGGTTGAGGGATTGTCGCTTGTTGGTAGGGGCGAAATCCTATCACCACCTGGTGTCGGTTTAGGCCATGGAAGTGACAGAGCTTGTGTCAGAGTCTTCTGACAACACAGCACTGGATTTGCTAGCCTTATAGTCACTGCTTCGGCTGTAGCAAGCATCCGTTGGCGTAGGCCTTTGGAAAAATTAGATGGTGTCCTGTAGGTCACCTTAAAGGCTTCGTTAGTATCGACTCGATGGTTTGTATCGACTAGATGTGCGAGAATAGCACTCGAGATTAATCTAGTTTCACCTTTACTTAGCCAGGTTGGTATGTGCTCACGTACCCTCTTTTCGAGACGCCTCGTTGTACGGCCGATGTATCCCGCTCCACAGGAGCAAGTGAAAAAGTAAATGCACATTGATGTGGCCTTCAAAGGGAGTCTGTCTTTACCTCCCAATCGTAGGAGGGGAGAGTTTGTGAAGAGCACCCGTGGCAGAAACCATAAACTACCTCTGCGACGTAATTCGGGACAGGAACTACCAGATAGGTATGCCCGTGAAAACCCTAAAAGATCTCCTCACGCGATGCACACAAAATGTCCAATTTCTCTGCAATGGTCAGTTTTACAGACAGATTGATAATGTGGCGATGGGCTCACCACTTGGACCGTTTCTTGCAAATGTGTTTATGGGCAAGATCGAGAAAACGAGTCTAGGGGACACCATCAATGACCTTGCATTCTACGGTCGATATGTAGATGATATCTTCTGTTTGACTGACTATAACACTGACACCGAAGCAGTGGCTATAAGGCTAGCAAGTCCAGTGCTGTGTTGTCAGAAGACTCTCACACAAGCTCTGTCACTTCCATGGCCTAAACCGACACCAGGTGGTGATATGATTTTGCCCCTCCCAACAAGCGACAATCCCTCAACCAACACGCTGACATGGCCTACATGCGCAAACGGAAATAGTCCGCGTTGGCCAATTAGCACCCGTGTTAGATAGTTATTGATTTTTCTACCTATTCAAACTTTTATTGTTATGTACAGCGTCAATTTCCCTTACAAATGTTTGGTCTGATGAAGAGTTGCTGAAAACTATTGTTTGCCAAAAAAACTGACTTCTAAGCAGTAATTCCCAATGATGATTGGTAATAGATGGCATGTAGTCCTGACGAAAATGCATAAAAATATGAATATTACCAGAAAAAATCATATTTTAAGAGGCACTTAATTCCATCAGCGGTAGAGCAGCAGTTTTAGAACATGAGCAGGATTTTTCTATAAATCTTCAAGAAGGTGAAGACATCTTTAGAAGCAATCAAATTTTGACTGTAAGAAGAGGTTATCGTCAATTCGAAGTAGGAATCATTCAACTGGCTTACAAGTTGGCCGTAAACGTTCATGCTTATATTTTGCATGGGCGTCTGCAACTAAAAGTACAGGAAATTTTAATCGTCTAGGAGATTTTGGGATAGGGCACAAACTCGTTTACCTTCTCTCTGATGTAAATTCCAAGAAAATGCCTTTTTGAACTAAGACAAGCATTCAACGCAAGTAAGATTTTAGCTTTCTTTGTATCCAGGAGCATCGCGTTTAACCTATAAAAAGGTACTAATGTCATCATTTCCGTCTTACAAATTCCCTGCGCCATAATGCAGGCTACATCAATGTGCGACCAAATTTAGTATGGCATTTTTCAGTCAATGGGTTATATTTTATCACGCTACAGTCTTTTGAATTGTTTTTGTTTGCTGCTTTCGGTAAGGGAATTACGAAATGACGTGAATTGACACCTCACGAATAATAATTTCTCTGGTTGTAACTGATATAGCCTATAAAAATACCTGATTGGTTTTGGAGGCAAAACGTTTGCAGTTGTTTAAAATTTAGTGCTCACATGTTGTGTCAATCATGGATTCCTTTCTTATCAGTTTAGAAATACTACTACGTTGTGACTAGAAATATGCAGATAAAAATAAAATCTGGGAGCTATTAAAAGAAATATCATAGCCTAACCATATAAGCAGCAGGCTCTACTGCAGCTACAATAAGTTAAAAAAGAATGCTTTTGAATGTTTCGAATCGCAATCTGCACTCAATAAAAGTACATTAATAAAAACTGTTCTAGTTTGGTTTCACGTTGCGGAATGTTGTCTTGAACTACAATGATAGTAAATGGGGACAGGTGTTAGTAAAAAGCGGCATTTAAAGAATTGAGCAAGGATACCTGTATGGGATATGATGTGGTCCGTCTGAATAGTAGAACATGAACGTGTCCCAATTTCATAAGCTAGTCGATATGATAAGGCGTGGAAGGCCAGAGTTTCAGGGATTATTTAATAAGGTGTATTAAGCGTAGAATGTAAGTAATATGCAAGTGACTCTTAGACAAGTGCAGTCCAACCATGAATTATGCGGGAGTCCAGAGGCGCAGTCCGGCAAGTAGATCAGAGCGTCCGGACAACTAAAAACCGAACAGTCGATCGTCACCTCTGGGAGTGACTGAGCGTAAATAACTCCCCCACAGTAAGCTTCTGGTCTTGAGTAGTGGTTAGCCAGTGAGGCCAGACAGGGGGTGACCTTGAACGGAGGTTTTAACAAACTGGGGCGCACAGGGGAGCCAGACACGCGGGGTATGTGAGCAAAGCATGGCTAGGAAATACAAGGTCACTACACCTGCTTTATGGTATTTAATCGAGCACATGTTATGAATCAAAGGGCATAACGAAATATGTCTAAGTTTATGCGGTCAGTAGTCAAGGCGATAGTTCGGTGCAAACACATGAGCAAATGGCATGGAACACAAAATTAATAGTGCATGCAAAAATATCCGACATAACAAAAAAAATCTTATGCAATTCAAGGTTTAAAAGTACGCGGTTAATCTTACGGAGAGAAACACCTGGAAATTCAACAAGAAACCTTCTAATAATTTAATAAGAATTTACTTAACTCATTACACTTTATTTTCTTCACCTGTCCATGTGAAAAATGTGATTTGACACGCGGTTGGTAGCAATTTAAATAAAACATTTCCCATCCTGAAGCATAAATGAATTTTTTTTGAAAGGTTCAAAAAATGAAGCAGATTACAAATGATGATCTTAACATTACCCAAGTGGATTAAATCATTCTTTGAAGTCGTTTTTCGCGATTTTTTCTGCTATTTTAAACATAAATGCATTCGCGTAAGTTGAGGAGGCTTTTATGCGGATCCAAAAACAAAACTATATTGAGACTGCTAAGTAGATAAATGATAACCGCTGAAAAGACTAACCATAGTAAAGATCAAAGAAAAAAACAGTAGTAGTTCCTGTGTGATCTTAACCAAAGTGGCAAATGCTGTTGTCCTTTCTCGTAAACTGTGAATTCTTGAATTATTTCTGCATGCTTAGAAAATTGGCAAACTTATAATTAAGCGATTGCATGTTATCAATGCTGCAAAACCCTGTGTACGAGCCACCCTTATCTGATGTTGGCTGTGATGATTTGTGTGAACGTAAATCCGAAACGTCAAGCGAATCGCGTCTATTTTCAAATTACGTCCCGGGACACGCATTATCGGTTGTATCGGCAATCGCTGGCATACTTATGAGAAAACCGATGCAGGCCTATTAAACGTCATTTTCAGATAAACAGTTTACCGTGAATGAAAAAGATGCTCGGTCGATTCCAGAAATCAACGTTTTCCTATGTTCATAACCCACAGTTTTACCAATTCTTCAAATAAAACGATAATTAACGGTGACGGAAAGTACGCTGCATGCATTAATGAGTCATCCTTTTTAAAGACATTGGTCTAGTAGGCGTTAAAGGCTTCCGTGTTACTGACCTTAGTGTATCCCTGGTTTTACGGGGAACGTAGCGATAGTCGGATAGCAGATTAAGTTACTATAACGCGCATTGGTTTTAGGAGTCCGAACATGAACCTTGCCACTTTTCCAATGTAAGCGGATCGCGAGTAAAAATACAGATTTCGATAGGTCAGACCCCATATTTGCGTGGCAAAAGCTTGCGTACCCTTGCGTTCCGAAGTAGTCTTTATAGGTTTTCTCAAAATGTGGTCTATATGGTTGCAAATTATTTTACTATCCACCTTTTCCCTTTATCCTCACGAAACTTCTGTACCTTTTGTATTGCGGATTTTTGAAATCATTTCTTGTTACACTTTAGTTCTCATCAACTCCAAAACTTTCCATCCAGTCCATATTTAGGTTGATAGTAGGGGTGAGTTTATCTTCATTCAAGTATCCTGTCACTTGTCCAAAAATTACTTAGTATTGTAGGTTTCAGAAGATAAATTGGCGAACATACGTTTGCCAATGCAAGCGAACATCCGTGTCCCAGGAAGCAATTGAGGAGAAGAAGAAAACTCGATCGCTGGGACAATATGTTTATTCGCCTGACGTTTCGAAATCCGTCGCGGATTCATCAACCGCGGCAAATTATTTGGGCGCGATGCGCTAAGATCGGCCCGACGATGGGAAACATTTACCATTCGTGAGGCCTCAACCTATTCGCAGCTCCGGTTTCTGCTCAGATGTCTTGACAATAACGTGTTGCCGAGGAGTGTGAGATACAAGCCGGCGCTGAACACGGAGGTGGCGAGACGCGTAATGTTTCAAACTGGCAAGAAAATGGTCCGTTTGTTCATTCAAGATTGCCACGCGAGTCTACGCAAATATCGCCAGATAATTGACCATGAGAAGATGAAATGTTGTGAGCTCATGGGTGAGGACAGCACAAAACTGCTTCAGCAGAGAGTGCTTGAACGAGCCCGCGACAAACAAGCAATTCATAAAGCGGCACTGGAGAAAAAAATTCCGCAGACTGCACAATCCAACTTCATCCAGAAAAGACGAACTGGCACACAACCTGTCGTCGAAAGAACTGACGAAGGAGCAAATACAGGTTCTACAGCATGAAGCCTCATTCAACATGGCTGATGCTAAACCTGCTAACATGATTGCAGCTGTGGAATCAGTCATAAATCAGACAGAAGCAACGGAGGAGACGAAGAACCTTATCCGACACCAGTTATCGTCCATCCTGATGGCTCATCAACCGCGGGAAGTGCTCCCCAAAGTCGAACGCGTTGCATTAAGAGCACTCAAGGCCGACCGGGACATTTTCATCGTGCCAGCCGAAAGGGACGCTCTACGGTCGTATTAGGCAGAACCGACTACCTTCAGAAGGCGAAAAACTTACTCATGGATCGTCAGTTTTATGTTCTTTGTGAAACCAATCCCATCAAAAAGCTGACACGCGAAATCAATTCGACCCTGTTGGCTCAAGGGAACTCGGGTGCAATAACGCCCTCCGACCGACGCATGGCGAGGGCACAAGAAATGGCCTTGGCCCGTTTCTATGGCCTCCCCAAAGTGCACAAGGAAGTAGCTCCTCTCCGACCCATCGTATCACTAAAAGGCACTCCAACGTACGGGCTAGCAAAGTGGCTATTTCGGCGTCTCAAATTTCTGACCGCTGATTCGGAGACCACAGTCCACTCGTCAACACAGTTCTTGGATAAACTTAAATGGGTGAGTCTCTTGCCAAGTGATATCATGGTTTCCTTCGATGTCACGTCTCTTTTTACTTCTATCCCTCAGGATCTGGCAATCAAGACGGTCGAACTACTCCTTCGAAACAAATACGATGAGACGGAGAATCACCTGGAACACGCGGAAATCCTACAGCTTCTGAAGTTCTGTCTCAGGACGTACTTCACGTTTGACGGAACGATCTACGAGCAGGTGAAAAGGACACCGATGCGTTCACCGATTTCGGGACTCATAGCCGAGGTGGTCCTGCAGCGGCTGGAGTCGCTGGTTTTCCAACATCAAAAACCAAAATTCTGGGCTCGGTATGTGGATGACACCTTCGTCGTCATCGAACGGGATCAGGTGCTCACGTTCAAAGAACGTCTCAAAAGCGTCTTCCCGGACATCCAATTTACGATGGAGGAAGAATAGGACAACCAGCTGGCTTTTCTTGATGTTCTTGTTTGTCGAAAAGATTGTGGTGGTCTAAAAACTAAAGTATTCAGGAAAGCGACAAACACGATACAAGTACTGAATAACAACAGCAACCACCCAATGAGCCACAGACGCAGTTGCGTAAAAACACTCTATCGGCGTGTTGAGATGGACTGCAGCGAAGAAGAAGACAAAGTTTCCGAGGTAGAATACCTCTGACGGTTTTCAGAAAAAATGGCTACCCACGCAATTTCTTCAACCGGTGCTTGCGCAAATGAGATGGCCAACGAAAGCGCACCGACCCCAAGATTTGGCGTTCGATCCCGTATGTCAAAAACGTATCGAAAGCAGTCGGCCACCTTCTCGCACCACTTGGAGTTGCAGTCGCACACAGGCCGGAGGCAACCATAAGGCGTCAGATAATGAAGCCAAAAGACCCACTGCCACGGCAAGAAACATCTGGGGTCGTCTACAGGATCTGGTGCAGTTGCGGTCAAAGGAACTATGTCGGAGAAACTGGCAGACTTCTCAGGACGTATATTGCCGAACACGTGGCTACAGTGCGGCGAAATGATGCCAATTCTCAAGTTGCGGCTCATTCGACGAGACCCTGCCACACCTTTAAATTTTATGAGGCCGAAATTCTCGCAAGAGATAACAATCGGGTGAGCCGAGAACTACTTGAGTCATGGTTCACGGGCCCCCAATCCATCAACAAGTGCAACGATTTGCCCAATCCATATTCAATCCTGAGATTCAATTTGGTCAAAGTGAGCCGTCACTTGAGGAATGGGCAGGCCACCGCCTCATCGTACGCCAACACCGGGGAGCCAGACGGCCGAGAAATCATCATGCCCGAGCTCACCGCCCCTGACGAAAGTTCAACAGGTCAGAGCCCGCGTGCCGTCCAACAAGCAGTCCACGCACAAGAAGACAATTAACGTTAATAGTCGCTGTATGCTTGCAGTAATGACTGTGTCCTATAAATACTGCAAACGTCTGTGCATACTTAACCTTTCTGCTACTCATGTCTCTGATGACGAATCCGCGATGGATATCAAAACGTCGGGCGAATAAGCATATTGTCCCAGCGATCGAGTCTTCTTCTTCTTCTGAACATACGTTTGTTTTTAATAAATTCTCGTCAGGCCTTTACATTTATATGGTAATGAAATGAATAATCTATGGTGGTTGGTGGACAGATGAAGTGTTCTCGTAGGTTCTTGTAGGTTTCTCGATAGACAAAACTATGTTTGGATCTGAGGGTACTCTATGGGATATCGAAAGATTTTAACGATAAACGTGGAAATTTTACGTTTCAAAACCGTTGAAGCACATATAAGCTGCCCTAACCGTTAGGAATATTAGTTTTAAGCAATCGAAGGTATGTCATCTTTTTTACGCTATCAGCTTGTACACAAGTTGGCTTTTAGACTTCCTCGATTGAATACATTTGGGAAATAATTCTCAACAGTTATCTCATCTTTTTTTAAATGGCAGTATCAGTATGTATGAGGAATATGTAGGTGGCTTACCTTTGAGTTTCTTATTTGTACATATATGTTGTGGTATCAGAAAAATATTATCTCAGTTTGTTGGCGGGACCAATTGGCACGAGCCAATTAGGCGGAGCATAGTTAAAAAGAGATCACAGTTCTTACCTGTTAAGGGGTAAGGAAAATCAAACTTTGAGCTCGGTAGAGGCCATAGAACTGAGACGAGTACATTTGAGTTATTTTAATCATCCATTCCTACATAAACAATTACGCAGCCTTTATGAATTGCACCTAAATGTCACTCATTTTGTAGTTTTCACGTTTTTGTCGTTAAGAAAGTTTTTTAGTGATCACAAAAGATAAATCGTCACGCGTGGAAAGACATAAACATGCCATTGTTCAGCTGCTTTCTCAAAATAATGTTTACTGTCACTTGATATGCAGGTAACGACTGAAAAACGCATTAATATGGATGAAAAAATTGATGATTAAAGGGAAATTTGAAACGTGCTGAATGGAGTGACGGTTTAAGCGCGCATCGTTTTATGCGATTCTGCCTTAATTAACCATCCCTTTTGCCGTGAACCCCAAATCATTCCAAACTGTCACAGGTCGGGTTGAACGGAAGCATGTTTTGTGGATGTACGGTGTTCAAAAAGTCCTTCTGCAGTTTTAAAATTAATAACGCAATTTTCCTGAATAAAGTTGCTAACCAGAACATAAAAATGCTAGTCCTGTCAGCCATCATATTATTCCGATATTTTATTTTGTTCCAGTAGTTTTCCTTTTCCATATTTTTCTCATTAGTTTGCTTATTTTCAGGAAGAAAGAAACATACGGTCCAAATTCAGCAAACACTTCGCTGGATAGGCTACCTTTATGATGCGTTGCCACCTTTCAGCCCATGACATTTCGCCTATCCTGCCATGTCTACTGCAGTTCCCACTTGCTTTGTATTCCGTGATCAGAACAGGCCCTGCTTGCAACCAGCCTTTTGTTTTGTCTACACAACATCAGATATTGCGCATGTACTGCATGGTCGTAGGATACTTCCTGTTATAAATGTTTTTATTTAACGGCTGACTCCCGCTATTCAAAGATGAATTAATGGCGCATATGCTGTGCAACACTTCGAGTACCAGCGGTATAATAGCTTTCGTATACTGCCTGGGACGATTCAGGCCCTTCATATCTGGCTATCATGTCACACAACTTTCCACTATCCGAGGCAATTTGCTTCATCGGATAATCTCAGTCACCCAATAAACGCACAGAATCCATCGGGTTCTGATTTTAGCGTGTGATAATACAATCACACACAGCAGACCTCTTTCTGTAGGTTCTGGACAAGCTCAGTTTTCTTACCACTTGAATGATAACTGGGAAGAAGAAGCTGCGATCACTGGATCAGGAATTGTGTTCGCCTGACGATTCTAAATCCATCGTGGATCCTTCGTCAGAGACATTAGCCGAAACGGGTGCTTCATGCAAAGGGAGTTGCAGGATTTATAGGGCACGGTCATTATGGTACAGCACACTATTGAGAATTAACGACTCCCATCGAGGATAATCGCCCGCTTTTGTGCTTATTGCTTGATAACCGGCGTGCGGGTTGAGACCTGTTGATCATTCATAACGGGTGGTGGAATTAGACTTGATGCTTGTTCGGCCATCTGGTTCCCGGGCGTTGACGTTAGATGACGCGTTGGCCTCTTCGCTCCTCAAGTGGCGGCTTGCTTTTGCCAAATTGAGTCGCGGCACCGAATATGAATTTGACAAGTCATTGCACTTGCTAACAGACTGGGGCTCGTGAACTGTGACTGAAATAATTCGTGATTCACATGATTGTTACCTCTCGCGAGAGTAAAGTAGAGAGTGATGTCATGGTTCCTTTTGATGTCACGTTCCTTTTTACTTCTATCCTCCAGGATCTGGCAGCCATGGCCATAAAACTACATCTGCGAGGCAAATACAGGGAAATAGAGAAGCACCACGAGTATGCCAAAATCCTACGGGTCCTGAAGTTCTGTCTTAGGACGTACTTCACGATTGACGTAACAGTGTACGAACAGGCGAATGTAACACCAATGGGTTCACTGATTTCGGCTCTCATAGTCGAGGCGGTCCTTCAATGGTTAGAGTCGGCGGTCTTCAAACACCACAGACCAAATTTCTGGGTGTGTTATGTGAATAATTCACGATCGAACGGGATTACGTGCAGTGCGTGCACAATGGTTAATGTTATGTATAGAAAGCAAAAGCTAGTTGTAAGCAGGGCGTGTACTGATCACGGGATAGAAAGCAAGTGGGAAATGCAGTGAACACGACGGGCTATATCAAGTAGGCAAAATTTCATAGACTTAAAGGTGACAACTCATCAGAAAGGAGGTCTAAACACGCCTCCGTGACCTTTTACCGCTCACTTGTCGCACACATGTGGCTGTCCAGACAGCAAGGGTTATATATAGTAGATTGTCTATCTGATTAAATGAAAAAATCAAAATTTGAGTGGATGGATTAAGACACATTTGAGGTTGTTTATTTTGTTCATTGAGTTGACTTAAGGCGCATAACGCTCTCTACTATAAAAAAGTTCAGTTCAAATCAATATATAGAAGGAAGTATTGAAACAAAGCGGATCAAATGCACATTTTCTTGATACGCAAAGCATTTCATACCCTATTAAGTTCTGCGGAACAAGAGGTCTCATTTATGCGTGTTGTAATAGAAAAAAAAATAAAAACGACAAAAGTGTAAACTATGTCTTTTCAGAGAAAGGAGGACTTCGTTTCACTTTCATGAAATTGAGTTCAATGAAACTATTGGAAAGCATATTAGTTTCAGGGAAAGGAAAGCAGATTAAGGTAAAATATTCTTTTTTGCAAAGCTGGCACGTTTTGCGCCATAAAATTAAGTAATAAACTCATGCAGCTCTAGTTTGTTTAGTTACACCGAAAATAATGACCGTGATGAAGCGTAGATATGAACCACCGTGAAATGCCGTTTTTTTCCTGCAAAGATGTAGGCGATAAATTTCCGAACATCTTCTATCTATGCAATAGAATAAGCGAATAGAAAAACTTGAAACGGCACGGGCAGAAAATAATAAGTTTTTGCAATGTCATGGTATATAACCTGCCACTCGGTTGTGCTTTTGCAATCTGAGAACGGTGCCTGAAATTAAACAAATATACTGAAATTTATTCCAATAGGCATGAAAAAGTGAGTTCCTTCATTTTCAGCATTTTCAGGGAACTCACAAAACCGATCAGACTTCCCTATTTTTCAGCTACATAATCATCTGAGAAATTAATTTCTGATCGCAGTGTATACCAGTATATTTAAGGTCTATAGGTGTAGACCGAAATTTTAATTGTATATTTGTGTTGAAACTCACCAACCCCTGTGAAATATACACATGCTGCCATCAGACAGTCTTTAGTAGTATAAATTGACGTTGTATTGTTGATTTATATATGTAGATTTTCCTAATCTGTATTATCGTTTGACTTATTGCGGAGAAACATAATTATTAAAGTGCAGATTTCTTGAATTTCCCCTAAAAATTGAAAAGGTGCTTAAGAATTCGTCTACTTTAACAAACCTAGGGTCAAACTTACCGTTCTGGAGTTAGATTAGTATAGTTCGGGGTGAGAAGCGTCGCGTAAACCTTCAATTTACGTGCGGAACAACTTACTCCTAGCAGTCGCGGGAAGCAACTTTGACTACACTATTCAATTTACACTCACTTCTAAAAATTTCCTTCTTTGCCTATCGTATTTCCCCACCCCCAAAACTTGTAAACCACTGTTTTAGCAGGACAAAATTCTGGGGACAAGGGTTATATGAACGGGCCTACATAAGCTACTTTTGCCAAAGAATCTTTTCATGCAAGGGAACCTAAACTTTATGATTAATAGTTACATTAAACAAGCCACGGTAGATAACCCGGCGATCTCTATGCCTGACAGACTAAATACTCATTTAAATGTCCACGTACAGCCAAGAAAGTACTCATATTTCGCCAGGAAACGTATTCCGTATTAATTTACCGTCTTTTGCTTTCCCTCACCTTAAATGCATTTATATTTAACACTGAATCGCTGACATGTCATGTAGCTATTATCCTATTGAGGAGTTTTTAGTGCACAGTATCTATTTCTCTGTTAGTGCATAGTCATTTATCATCCAACCTATGTAAAGTTTTACAAATGGTACTTAATCTACTGCTGTAGAGCTTGAGGAACGACGCATGCGCCGATTTCGGGCACCATGCATTTTCTTGTCTATACCATGACAAATCATCAGATAGTCAGGTTACTGTATGTACGTGTGTCTTTGTCATTCTAAAAAACGTAAAATTGTAAGAATGATCGAGTTATTTCATCAACTATGAAGACTTACTTTTGCAAGTATGCACCCTTTTTGTGTGACATGAAGTCAACTTAAACCTAACACTTATACACTTTACACTTATACTGTCTTAACCATCTTCGTCATCGAAAACTGCAAGTAGCTTTGCGCACATGATATATGAACTCTGTTTAGCTATGCATGTACCATTTTGAGCCAAACAGCTGTACAAGACAACGTTGACAGTGGCTGTGAGCTCCTCTGTCATTTTGAAACTGCGCGTCCACCTTCATCGTAATACGCTTCCTAAGAATGTCAAATGCTCCCGATAAAGGTATTGAAGCACCCCTGTATCCGACAGTAAGGCCCACTGAATGACTGGCCTAGATAATCGGTAGCGCAAGTATGCTCTTTGCTAAGTGTCGATCGATCTTGATTATTGTATCTAAACCGGTCATACTTCATTACAAGGCACCAATGCAAAGTCTAAAATGCTTTGTTTACGGATGGCGCGAGGCCTGCAAATGAAAACTCCAGCACCATATAGGTATGCCTGCACCGACTGTTGCAATCGGAAAATCTAACTAAACCGACTGCCGTGATAACGTTAACACACACACACACGTGGTACTCTTTCTACCAACCAGACTTTTGGTTAGCTAGATGACTAAGCCCTATCTCGCCAGCGTAGCCGCCCACGCACAGCACAGGCTAGCTGTTGGTAACAGTTCCCGCCACTAATTCATCTAACTTAGCTGTATGTGCGCTGCCAATTGAAAAATTGCATTTTAAATGGAGTCAGTGTTCTGCAGCAGTAGCGCAGGCTATTTAAGTAGCAAATTTATTATTTAGCGATGAGAAAACCCAACACGCAGCAGAACCAACTAAACGGAGATCAGTCAGCTTTTTACTTTCCTCAGAATTTAATTTCTGCTCGTGGTATAGATCAACATATAGAACGTCTATAGGCATAGACCGAAATTTTAATTGTTTAATTTGGGCTAAAACCCGTTAACCACTACGTAATATACACTTGCTGCGAACAGACAGAATGTAGTACTATGGAAAGTAAAAACATCAATATTTACTACCACAGTCTGAGAAGAAAAAGACTCGATCGCTGCGACAATATGTTTATTCACCTGACGTTTCGATATCTGTCGCGGAAAGTATCAGAAAGGTTCTGCTACTCATGTCTTTGATGACGAATCCGCGACGGATATCGAAACGTCAGGTGAATAAACATATTGTCCCAGCGATCGAGTCTTCTTCTTCTCAATTGCTTCCTGGGACATGGATGTTCGCTTGTATTGGCAAATTATTTGGGCACGATGCGCTAAGATCGGCCCGACGATGGAAAACATTTACCTTTCGTGAGGCCTCAACCTATTCGCAGATCCGGTTTCTGCATAGATGTATTGACAATAACGTGTTGCCGAAGAGTGTGAGATGCAAGCCGGCACTACTACAGTCTTTCTGTTGACAGGAGGTGTATATAACGCAGTGTTGATGAGTATCAGCCTAAATATACACTCACAATGTCAGTTTATGCCTAGAGACCTAACACGTACTGATGTACACCGCGAACAGAAGTTTATTTCGAAGGAACTTTAAAATCAGAAATTTTAAAAGCGGTATAAAAACCAGAAAGGAAAGAGAGAAAGCTGGAGACCAATTATGTCAAGCAGCGACAGAATATAGGTGAAAAATGTGTCTGGGCCTTTTAGCTAGTATCTGGGCAGTTAGTAATGTAAGTTACGTCAAAAAGGTTGCTTTTACGACCTAAAGCAAACTCCAGACCAAACGTTTACGAAGAATGGTTTAGAAATGTTTTCAAAGAAAATTAAATTATCAGACAAAGAAAAGCAAGGCAGCTCTTAACAGACTCTATTTAAACAGCTTAAACAGGAAAAGAAATGAACGGTTGGCAGAAATTTTACTTTTATTTCAAGGCTCAACTTAGAGGACTTAGCAAATTAAGTTTTATAAAATTTGTTGCAATATGAAGAAGGCTGACTGTTGTATCTAGCAGTGCAATTGATGAACTGTTTGTAAACATATTTCAA
Source organism: Ligula intestinalis (assembly GCA_036362985.1). Taxonomy (NCBI): domain Eukaryota; kingdom Metazoa; phylum Platyhelminthes; class Cestoda; order Diphyllobothriidea; family Diphyllobothriidae; genus Ligula; species Ligula intestinalis. Next base: position 50,043,550 of record JAYGXS010000002.1, read on the forward strand.
ATCAGAAATTCGAAATTTGGCTTATCGGAAGTGACGTTTTTTGGATATTTTGTTAAATTTAGGGAGTAATTATTAAACGCAAAATGTACTTGCTATTTTACTGGGTTTATTTGCTATAAATTGTGCATTCCAGCGCAACGTTTGGATGTGATTGTATTTGTTTAAATTTTCAAAGTATTACTATGTCATTTTTCCTGAGGATGCTTCAAAACAAGCTAAAAATAATATTATTTAATAACAATATCCGTTTGGAAGAAGAAGAAGAAGAAAGGATCACTGGAACAAGAGGTTTATTGTCCTGACTTTCTGTTTTCTTATTCATACCGGACCAGCGTTTTTCGCCGATATTAGCAAGAAAAGTGCCCGCTAATAGCTAGAGTCTGTGATTAACTGAGACCCTTCTCAAAACGCTTATATTTATCTTCGAACATCAAATATAGCTTAAACGAATCCATAATTATTTATCTTGATGACAGCACATGCACTAACGAAAATACCAGACATGCGCATTTCACCGGCATTGAGTCGCTGCACAACGCAACTGCGAGAGGAACAGCGCATCTGCGGATTCTCCAGCGTTTCCCATGGTTTTCAGTTTACTAACTACACAGATGAGCCGACGCTCTGGTAGTGGCTTCACGCAGTGACAAAAAATCGACGAACCACGCGTGTGTAGCTTCTAGTTCTTACCTGTGCTATCAGCTTGGTAAATGATGACCTACGCATGCATGTACCTTCGACGTGCGAATCGGACTCGTTTGACAAAATGTAGCATTCCGACGGCATCAAGTTCTACAGTGATGAACACTCCTACGCGCCCATTCCCCCTGATTCAAGCCTCACGATCGCAACCACTCCCACCATCGATGCTTAAACCTCCGATGTCTCGCCATTCTCACTCACCGACATCGTCCTTCCTGCCGCAATCCCCCAAGTCGACCCCAGCGGTGACCCAAGCGGTGACCACAGCCGTCACTACTTCCCTGACTCTCACTGCCGCTAAGACGACTTCCGACGACCGACCATCGCTTGACTATACCATCATGACCCCTTCAAATCACCAAGAAGAACTCGAGCTAATCTATCCTTATTGCGATTGCACAAACTCGTCACGAATTGGTCTGGCCGGCAAAATGCGAATCCATTGCACAGAGGCGGTAGTAAAAGTAGACTCGCCGAGACCCTACCCGACTCTCTCACCATTCCCACACTGGCACCCGATATCAAGGCAAACGTCATAAAGACTGAAGATCGAGGATGGCGCAGGCGGCTGGCGTGACCAACACTCAACACGCATACCATTAGTACACATCGCTACGTAGGGTCCGTGCTGGGAGCGACATAAAGGCCACATTAATAAGGAGCCATTGAACCTGAATCTCAGCCCACAGCAAGCTAAACCACACGAAAAGATACAAACTGGGCCGACTGCGGTGTCCAAGTTATCCTGTCAGTTGGAAACTCTCCGGGCCGCGGCTTCTAATGCGTCGCGAAAGCTACAAGCTTATCACATTGTTTGTAGTCAGGAAAGCACTATGCTGAGGGTCGACCTCACTCTCTTAACAACGGGAATCAAGTGAAATCCGACGACGACGACAGTTCCCCCGTCGTTTTCGACGATGGGCACCACGCGCTCCAACAGACCGCAGCAAGCGCTGAAGCAAGCCGCAACTGACACATAGGCGAGCTGGGCAAGCAATACGCAAGCGACAGCTAGCAGGAGCAACGCAGAGAACTGGCGCGAGGGAAAACAGGAGTTTAGGCAGACTTGCGCAGAATCTACCCACTCGCTCGCCACTCCCACCTCCGTTTCCGGTGTAAAGACAAAGTCAATAAGACCGGGGATGAGGGAGGGTGTAGATGGCTGGCGCGATAAACACTCAGCACGCGCACACTTGACACAGCCATCTCGCTAGGTATGCTCCCGACTGCGCGGGAGCGCCATAAAGGCCACATTAAGAGGGAGCCATTGCAGCCTGACTCTCAGTCCTCCCTCTCCTCCCGTACGCACACACAGACACACGCGTACAGAAGGAGCAGCTACGTAGGGGGTCCGAGTTTTCCCGTCAGTTGGCAGGCCCTCCAAGCCACGGTTTTTAGCGCACCGTGATAGATTCAGACGCATTCAGATTTATTATAGTGAGGGAAGAATCGCACCGAGGTCGACCTCACTATCTCTCCCACCGCATAGTGACCGCCTAGCTTTTCGGGCACCCGCAGTGGGGCCTGAAACCCAGTGGGAGCGCGAGCGCAGTCACCAACAGGGAATCAGAAGTGAGAGAAAGTGCCAGCTTCTTCCAGGCCACAGGGACCGTATTTGGCTGAAGACTGGCATTGCATGTGCATACAGACCATTGAAGTGGAATCCACAGCAATACTGAAACACCTAATATATTCCGAACACTCATCAAAAAAATTCCAGTTTCAGGCCTCTAATCCACACCATCATCAGCAACATCAAAAGTACCAGCACCGTCACCTCAGTATGCCCTGATCTATTCTGCTCTCAATGCTGCCGCAGATGCACATAACGCATCGGCCTGGCTGGTCTATTACGAATCCATCGCACAGAAACTGCAGAACCAGAGCCTGGAATCCCGACATACATTCGCTGCGCGCACCTTAACTCTACATTCTGCCGAAACACATGCACTCACTGTATAGGTCTCCTGGTCACCGGCGCCTCCACGATATTTAACGGTAAATCACTGTTGGCTTGCTCCCATAAGGTTCGGTTTCTCACCAACATCTACACCACACACGACCAAGGCCAACATTATGCAGTGCGTATATAAACTGGCACCTCTCGTGAAAGATGAAAGGATTGTCAAAAGAGGAGAATATAAGAGTTCCAGGCAGCAGTTCACAAGAAGATGCGATCACTGGAACAGGGACTTTATTTTCCTGACGTTTCGGATTCCCTTAGGAATCATTAATCATAGTTAATCGAAGAACAGTCTGAAACATGCGCAGATAGGGTCTTTAGTCTTCAGTTCCTTCGCCATGTGACACCTCGGCTGCATGTCTGCTTCGAGGCTTCCACTTCCACGGTTGCCTGTAAGGCTACTAACTGACGCTTTATAGCAGGCCAGGCCATCTTCCCAGTGTGCGTTGATGGCTGAGTGGCTGATCAGTGGACTGGAAACCAAATGGTGAGGGCTTCTTACTAGCCCCTGGTTGTGGTGTGTGTGCATATTATCCTTTTCAGCACTGCGCCCATCCCAACTTAGGCGACGGTGGCCTGCAGATGGAGGTGGGGAACAGAGTGAGGATGACCCTCGGCGCGCGTCTTTCATCACTGTAATGAGGATTCCTTACTATAATAAATCCACCACGCTTGAAGTTATCGCGGTGCACTTAAAGCCGTGGCTTGGAGGGTTTCCAGCTTGCGGGTTAACTCAGAGATCGCAGTCGGTCTAGTGTGGCTTTTTGTGTGGTGTGGCTGTCTGCGGGCTGAGAGTCAGATCCAATGGCTTCTTCTTAATGTGGCCTTTATGGCGCTCCCTGTCGGGAGCATACCTAGCGTGACGTGCTGTTTGGTATGCGTGTTGAGTGTTTGTTGCGCCAGCTATCTGTGCCCTCTCTCATCCCAGCCTTGTTGACTCTGTCTTGACAACCGGAATGAGGTGTGGGAGTGATCAGAGAGTGGGGTAGGCCCTGCGAGTTTGCCTTCACTAGAATCGGCTACAGTCACCACGTGCTTCAACTCGCTGTAGCTCGTAGTGGATATCGTCGAAATCGATAGTCAAACTATCGTGTATGTATGTCAAAGGGGCTAGGTCGTCCTGCGGCACGTACAGATGCGTTCAGCTGCCCTAGCAGCCACTGCCACCACCACACTTCGCATCAGACAACTGTCCAGCTTGTACAGGAGCCTGCTGTTAGAGATGGGGTGGGGAAGGGGAGAGAGAGAGAGAATGAACGAACTCGACAGCTCAGCGCATTTTCCTTACTGTAAACTATCTAACGCGCTCGAAGCTATCATGGTGAACTAAAGGCCGTGGCTTAGAGAATCACCAACTGGGGGGCACCTCGAACCGGGCGATCAGGCCAGCAAGTGTTGTGTTGTATGGAGTGGAATAGCTAACTGAGTGTTTGACTGCCATGGATTCTTCCTAATGTGGGCTTTATGGCCCTTCCAGTCAGCTGGAAGCTGGGCTTCCTCCTACAGTTTTGTGGTATTCTGGCTGTGTTGACTCTCAGTGCGTCGGCCGGCACTCACTCCTGTCGTCTTGACAGTGAGCATGAGGGAGGGAGTACAACGCATATAGTGACGTAGATAAGGTGCAAACCTTCTTTCACTTGAATCCAGTGCAAGTAACCATCCTTGAACCACCCTACTGTGAAGCACACGGCGGATCTCACCGTTAACGACGCTTGGACTTTCGTCTGTATGTGTCTCCTAAATGGGTCGCGTCAGTAATGCGCCGAACCAACATGGGGGGGGGCAGATTAGGCGGTGGAAGGCGTTATTGCAGTCGCGCTCTCATAGAAAACGCCGAAAATGCGGGGGGGGGGGGGGGGGAGGGGGGAGGAAGACGTGGTGGCACGCATAGGTGCAGACGCACGCCACACCAGCCACCTTCGCCAGTTTCGGCCTCCAGTCTTATTGAGTATGTCTTGACAGACGACACAGGTGTGTGTGAGGGAAGAGGGAGTGCAGTAATTGGAACACAAGCCTAATATCACTTAAAATAAGGTGGCTATGGAGCACATGATGAATATCGTGGAAACCATCGGTTGAACTGTCCTGTTTGTGTAGGCGATACCATTTAGCTGGATTTGCACATTTTAAATTTTTGATAATCGAGCATGCCCTCATTTCAAAAGGACATTTTTTCAGTCTATTCATGCATATCACTGATTTTTATAGGTTTATTCGATTTGTATTGCTCTTGGTTATAAGATTTAGTATATGTGGTCTGTAATTGAGTACATTCCTTCTTACAGCTTGATACATCCGCTGATTTTAGAAGAAGTGGATTCACGTGCTTTCATGTATCGGTCTGCGGGAATCTGCGGAGCTCAGGGGCTCTGCCTACCAAAGAATGAAAGTCTCAGTGAAAAGAAACCTTGTAAAAAGTTTGGACAGAAGGCACGTGTACTTTTCGACTTATTTTAAAATAAGTTACTCATGGTAATGTAAGAGAAACTTTGAAAATGTTGATATGATGCTTTTTCAAAGGAAAATAATATGTAAGCGATCAACAAAATTTAAAATAACGCCGTAATGAAAATACATACAACAAGAATAAGCAAAAAATTCAATTTTCTTTGACAGAAAATGATTATGGAATAAAAGCTTTTTTACCGAAAATTATTTGTCTTAAGCTGGATTGGAACCACTGCATAAGCCTTAATGTTGAATTCGAATTGTGCAAGTCCAGCTTTATTACATACAATTTGAATACCTTTGTTAAGTCGGAAGGCCTGATTAAATGTCAGATTTCGCAGTACATTTTAGAATAAGGGCTGGCCTGATCTTAGTTGATTCGTAGTTTTTCCGAAATGTGTCAGCACGCAAGCTCTCGTGCATTTCATACGTTAAGTGAACTTTAGCTACTTACAACAATCAAGTAGGCCTATTTTGCTGCGTTGACAGTAGGCACAAGGTACTAAATATAAAATTGGGATTTTGGTGTGAAAAGTAGTTTGTCAGTTGCCTAACAGGTTCTGTTTCAGTGTAGTGTGACAACCGTCTTCTGTGAAATTGGCCTCTTTGTCTTAATTTAAACGGGATCTTCGCACCCTTATGTACGATAGTGTTTTTACTGACTCGATTGATTGTGTCGGAAATCTTTCAAGCTGACTAAGATAAATGCTAGTGCCACCCACACTACATGTTAGAAAAGGATGCTCCGAAAGCGTGAACTATGCGAATACTCAGACACTTTTTGCTAACATACTTTTATTATTACCCTTCTGGCCATTAACCCTAAAAAGGATAAATAAGATTAAAAAGAAGGAGGAGGAGGAGGTTCGACCGCTGGAACAAGAAGTTTATTGACCTAAAACCACCATTCAAGACAGTCGAAGATAAGGGCATTAGAGGTCCACGGCGTGAAGTATTAATAATACGTAATTGCCATGCCATTATATGCGTACTTTGATAAGCACCTCTCGCAATCCCTCCCACTGGTGCGATAATTGCTTGTGAGCTTCGCGTCGCAGTCGTTGATTGCCCCAAGTTCACCCTCAATGCTGGACGTTAGTATGATCATGGCTCGGGAATATAGGCTGCTGTTACTGAAATGGTAGATCGTCTGCGTCCTCCTTAAGTGACTGGCTGCTCTGACTGGGCAAATCTTTGCAGAAGAGGGAAATCAGGAGCTCTTTTTTACTTATTGTTGGACTGCGATTCTGAAAACCATCACTGACGCACCATGTGGCACATGCTGTTGTCACCTCTAGGTCACACTTTAAAATATGCCCATTTCTGTCAAATAAGCCGCAACTTACGGCCTAGCATCATTCCTCCGTAGTTGGTGCGTGCTTGAGCATTCGCGATCGGAGTTATCTCCGTGATAAATCATGGCAATAAACGAATCACACGCGGACTGACAAGACATTATTACATCAACTACGACCCCAGTGCTGATCGTTAGGGTCGCATGACAAAAGATGCACTTCTACCTCTAGTACTCTCATCTGCTACTGGTTTTGGTGCTGGGTTTTCGTGATCATCTAAAGCCCCAGGTCAGTACTATCCTTCGTTCCTATGAATTGCTTCTTGGAAATCGCATTTGCACTTCGCTCGATAATCCTCCCGTAAATTCAACAAATAGTTTAAACAGTACTGTTTCACCTGCATTTTCATACTCAACGCAAATCCCAAATCAGAGACGACAAGAGGGCATAGTGCTGACACACACACAGGTGGTGCAATGCTTATGGTATTTGATCGCTCCGACATTTATTTCCAACATGTTTACGTCTGACTGCAAACAGGCGCGGGTTAACGTTACTCTTCGTCATAGAGCGACTTTTGTAGCATTTAGGACAAATTATAGTTATCATTGAGAAGAAAACGACTCGATCGCTTAAACAATACGTTTGTTCGCCTGACGTTTCGAGATCCATCTGCTGCAGCTCTCTGACTATGTCTCTGATGACAAATCCTCGACAAGTCTATAAATATCAGGCAAATAAAGTATTTTCCCAGCGATGGATTCATCTTCTTTTCAATTAATTCCTGCGAATCGCATGTTCGCTTGTATTAGCAATTTAGTATTCCTCTTAGAAAGCACTGTTTTTAAAAATAAAACGTAGAATTGGTTCTGTTAACTCGTAAAGTTATACTGCGATATCTGGAACAGGAAGTTTATTGGTCTAACGCTTCCGATTCTGGCTTGAATCCGCCAGGATAGACAACCACAGGCTACATTATATTGCACACTTCTCTCCGGATGATTATGAGCATATTTAACTGATACCTTGGTCTCCCTAAGCATTCACTGGGATGCACCGCCTTGAAAACGCCTTTATCATTTACCACTTCGTAAATACACCAGTGAACTTCGACTTGTCCGCACCGGTACTGCTTCCGGTTTCTGTCCCAACTTCACCTCTGTACAGCCCGCATCATTAGCTTTGCTACGACCCAAGAATGTCGCAGCTTAACTGTAACCTATAACATATAGTTGCTTGATTAAGTAAGCTATCTGACGAAGGAGGGTCGTAGCGGACCGCCATCACTTCCAGGTATCTGGTGTCTGTGTTTCAGGCACACCCCCGCCCCTCTAGGAACTTCCCCCGCCCTTCCAGACCCGCCGTGCTTACGACAGTGTGACTCACCGTATACAGAACCAGACGCCCTTGCCTCACTTTAACATAGTACGCCTCAAACAGAGGGACTTACCAGCAGACAGAAACAGTTTTGGCCTGACTTCGAAGCATACATAACAGCAGTCAAAACTGGCGATTCACCAGCATTCCTAGGCATAACTCAGCACCGTCAATAGTTACGCAAGTAACACCAGTGACCACTGCTGCGTGAGACAGCAACTCGATGTTCTATAAAGAATGCATGCTTTATGGTTTTATGTTCTTACAGCAAAAACCAAAGGATTGCGATGGGTATGATGCACCGAGCATATCAGTTATTACACTATTTATTAAAGAAGTCAAAGTTGGTGAAAGTACGTTTTCAATTATAAATAATCAAGCAATTACAATAATATGAAAGAAGAGAGTGGAGTGACAAAATTTTAAGCACATAATCTACAATAATTAGGGGAGGTTGGTTTAGAGATCAAGAAATCGGATAATAATACTATCAAGGGATCAGTGAGGGGACAAATGCGGCGGAAAAGGCGTCTGATAATTAATTTAAACCGCTGCATCGTCGCTGTAAGTCGATGTGATAAGAGGTGTGAAGATGCATGCTGATCTTCTCCTCTGCCAAGAGAGCCTTAGTGTCTGCATAAATGCCTTTTCCCCGTATGGCGACTGCCGATGCCATCGGAAGTATCCGCTGAGACAGAAACAAGGAGTGTTTATTCGGCACTTCATAGGTGGCTTGGGGCACTTGGCTGACGTCTGCTTGGTGACCGCTGTGAGCCAAGTGTGTTACAATCGCAGTAGATATGGATTTAACTACGTTTTGCTTTGGCCAGAAAGAATGATGTTCTCGTATCCGCTTGATAAAAGACGCCTAGTTGTTCGAACAATTTAACCTGTTCAACAGGAGCAAGTAGAGGTGTAAATGCACATTGAAGAGGTCTGAAACGGGAGTCTGTTCTTGCCTTTAAGACGAAGATACGAAGTTCTTTAAAATAATAGTTGTAGTTGTAAGATACGTGTGCGTAATTGCGGCGTTGAAGCGAAGATCCAGAGTTTTGCTTCCTGGATCCCCTCGAAAAGGCACTCCCGATTTTGGGGGCGTTCCTCCATAAATGTATCAACAAACTTCTCTGGAAGTCCGCGTTTTTGCAATGTTGATTCTGATTACATCTCAAACTGCAGAGGCAAATGTGAATATCCGCACGAACACTGGAGCCTTTTTGTTTGAATCGAACGATAATCTCAGACACAATATTGAAAAAAGATATTTAAAGAGCCGATGTGGAGGTGTCGCCACAAAGATCAACGAGAAAACTTGCAATCTGTACCCGCATATGGCAGTATGGACGAAGAAAATTGAGCGTTTCCGTCCAGATGGTTAGCCAAATATTTATGGAAGTAAAACGGATGAAGGTTTTTCGTGGTATCAATCTGTCGAAGGCTTAAGCAACATTTTAAAATGCACCAGAGTGATGCGTATAGGCTTTCACTAACTTGAAGCTCGAAAATAACCTGTTCGATGTAATATTCAAGACCACAAATGGCAATTTTTCATGACAGATAGGCGCTAACCGATCACTTACAGGCCTCATTAGTCCCGTTGTGCCCTTGGGCTGCCTGTCGCTAGCAGCTGCAAACCGACCAATCGTATAGTCAGAATGCCATTACCAACGCCTAGCACCTATTTGCCACTCTGTGTTTTGCAGCGCGAAAGCACCAGGGCGACGAGCCCGCGACATAATGGTTCGGCCGTTGGAAATCTAGCCAACAGGTCCCCGATTCCAGCGTCGTGTGTCACAACACCTAGGTTTGGGTATGGCTGGCTGATAACGGCTAATAAGTCAGAAATCGGTATTCCAGTTTTAGTTTTCTTTGTCAGTGGTGTCTTTCTGTCTGTGGTATGCTAGCCATTGAGCGGCTGCTAGCGAGGCTCAAGAGCGAGCCGAAAGGCACAACAGTACAACTGAGTTCCGTAACCAATCGCAAACGAACCTGACACATCATTTGCTATGTATAAACTACATGCCTAGTGTTGTCCATACATATGACTCATTTAAAAAATCCTTATTTAAGGTGTCAAAGTTATTTTTTTCTAAATTTTATAGTGAAACTTATGAAATCTCATCCTCTGCAAGCTTGGTATACTTAGCAAATCTTATGTTACTTAGACCACTGGCCCTGTAGGGATTTGCCAGTTCGTAGCAGTAAATGCAAACGTACAAGATTTGAAATTTTCTCTTTACAAAGCTAGCAAGTAACAACCAAGAGGCCGTGTGCAATGAAAAGTTATCGAAAGGCTTTCAGATTGTCAGGTAGAAGAAGATTAGAAAATTTTAAGATCAAACCTAGATTTGATCGTAGGAAGGGGGTGTTCATCTAGATGATATTGCACACCAAATTACGTTGGGAACAATAGAGCACATACTTTCAGTTCTTTCAAAAACTAGTGTTCCTCCAAAAGCTTGCCTATTTCTGCCTTGGCGGAGGCTTTGTGTGATGTATGTTAAATGACCCGAAGATGTTCTGGTTTTCCAATGTATGTCTTTGACTACTAAGAAGTTCAACAAAAAGTCGCCGCAAGGCACGATGTCTTTGAGGACTTATATTGAAACATAAAAGCCCCGCTATAGATTTACTGTGACTGCTTCCAATTTCATAACTTAAACCTGTAAACTGACTTACGGATATTCGAACCAAAATACTTCGAAAATGACTACGTTAGGCATTCCTATTGCACAAATTGGAATAATGAAGTATTGTATGTAACTTAATAATCGATATTATTTATCTCGAGTGAAAAGCAGCGGAAACAATTTCGCTTACGAATAATGGACTATGCATGCTGAAGCTCTGTGTAATTATCATATACAATTTCCCAGAACATTAACCAAGGCATCGGCCATTACCTAGTGAAAAAATCACTCTGGCAATACTTTTAATATAAGTAAATTACCTAACTCTTTACCCGAAGAGTATTAGCGCAGATTAAGCTAAGCTTGGGGAGCTTTTTATGCGGAGACGTTTTGTCCATTATGTTTGATGCTGACAGGCGGGAAGAAAACGGCTTCCGTTCTCCTGCGATTATCTACCCACCAACTGTTCACGTTAATATATATGAGGCACAGAGTCATACACGCTGAGGCATTTAAAAAACGTCTAGACCATTTTCACTGGTGTCTTGTGGACATGCTATGGTATAATGACTTGTCAATATATTTCATGAGAAACGACATCTTGTATGCGGAGTAATACCACATAACAGTTTTCTCATTGAAGCATTCCGTTTAGTAACTAGGCAGCGTCACCTTAAATTAATAACAGACAAAGTAAATATTATTTTGGTATGGACGGTTTGAAACTCCACTAGATATTAAACTTCAGAGAGATTGCGCAAATCCCCTGATAATGATTAAACAGTTTTTGCCGTTTTAAATCGTCGATGTTTTCGGAATCGAGCTTTATGCATCGGCATCTTTACTAAACCAAAAATTACCTTCATGTAAGGCGTAAGCGGTTGCTGATCTTCTATTGTGACTTTGCTGTATACATAAACGAGCCATGAGAAAATAATATATCGCCTTGCATCAACACTTTGTAGTTTCATGCTCAAGACCGGGCCTCATATATATGGCAGCTACAATTTGACCTTATCTGATGAAAATTTCAGAAATTTACGAAAGTTGAATAATCACGCGCAAGCCGGGATAAACGCATGGGACAAACGTTCGAACTATTCATAAACCATCTTAAGGGAATTTAAAAATTAAGGAAAGTTTAAAAGGAAAGTAAAGTACGCATAGAAATTCTACCTTTCTAAGGAAGTAGCAAATTCTGAAGGTATGAACACTTGCTGTAACTGTGACTAACACATGTAAATATAACTGTTGGACTAGATTGTAAACATACCATTTATTGATATTAATAGATATATGCTTTCGTCAAATGTCTTTATAATTTTTTTGTATTTGATTATCAATAGTTTCAGGTTGTTCTTAAACCTTGGGCAAATATTTCAGGATCTGCTATTTCTAAGGGTTTGTTCCATTTAATTAAATCCCGTTTTCGTCAACACTTACCAAAAAAGTATTACGCAAAAGCATTAACCGACAATTTGGATATCATTTCTAATGGGGACGGGAGTTTGGGCATATTTTTAAAAGCACTTATACCCACTGCCATGAAAAGTAAACGTAAACCAAACAAGTCCGATATTAATATCTAAAATTAAATAATAATAAGCTACTCCTCTAAACAGCACCTTAAAGAGATATTCCGCTGACAAGTATTTGCATTAGTAACATTTTTTTGAAGGAAATTTAAAAACAGAAATAGGGCACCTTGACCAATTTTTGATTTTTCTTGGAATGAGCTGACAAGCTTTCAGTTGGAAATGAAAAAACAAAATTTTCTCTTTAAAGTGGACGTTTTTTCAACATATATGATTACTCGTAGGCTCTGCTCTAAGATGGTTAAGGCATTACAGCGAGGTTAAAACTGTGCTATGATTTTTCGACAACTGTAAATCTTCTGTCCGTTTCGTTCCAAATTATGCATAAGCGGAAATTTTCCTGTTTAAAGTGTCTACCTTCTGGTGTTAACGTTAACGGGAGTGCTTTCATCGTCCATCCACATAGCAAAATATACGACATTTTGTTTCCGATGCCATTTCTTCGATTCAGTAAAAAAACATACGGTCGAACAACTTTTTAGCATGTTTTGTGGCAGATAAATTCAACTTATTTGGCAAAAATAACCTGTAAAACTAATTTTGTTCCTTTTTTCTGAACAAAAAATTGCGATTTCTTGCACTTGCGCCTACCTAATTTTCACTAACTGAGGATCAGGTTTTCTGGTTATAGAAAGGTATTTGTTTCAAAAGAATTATGCTTGTTAAGAGGCCCAACACTCGCGTTGTCCTCGAGGTAGGATAACAAAGAAAGAACACGCGAGACCGCCGCTGAACAGGTTTTGAGGTCACGCATGACAAGGGCCACGAAAAGATGCTTGCACTTGTGCGCGTCACCGAAGGTGCGACCGATCACCTGGCGACACGATGGCTGGGGGCCTGACGGCTGCCTGTAGAGGGCATTCATTGACAGCCAATTGGGAACGATGACTACTGGCCCTTAAATCTGCGGCCACCACTGAAGGCGGCATTTCGTTGCCGAGACACGCTATCGACGACCCGACATTTTGCTGCTGGGGACACAGGAAAAGCTGCCGAGGCGAGACCGATGACAGAAGACACGTTGCTGATGGGCACACAGAAGACAACGCTGATTTACAAGCAGAACTAATAACAGTAAATTACTTTCTGTTATCCTTTTCTGCCTTCTCTTTCTAACACGTAACTGAGGGATATAACAAGTGTTGACACAGGAACACAAGGTTATAAGAGTGGCGACGCAGGTGAGATTATCCAAGGTTAAAACAATGCTTATCTTGAAATTTCGTGAAAAACTTTTGATTCAGCTATAAGTGACGGGGATCAATGACAGCGGGGCACCACGATTACTGTTACCAATGGTAGGGGCGGTTTTCATGGACGCCGTGGCCGTTGGAGCAGGGATGACGATAATGGCCTTTATGGAGGCAACAGCTTGGGTTCATTGGTTTGTCTCTGCATTGGGTCTAGAGATAACCAACGAGGCCGATCAGATCGGAAAGTATCCAGTTGGAAGTTTATTCGACAATTCATTATCAGACCAGTTACATTGCAGGGATCATGAAAGTCGTATGGTTGGACGGGGTTTATAAGGGTCCTTTAATTACGATCCATCGTTCTCACGCAACCCGAATGGCAAGATCGGCGTGTAGAGAAACTTGCGCTGGGGAAGGGGGAGGGGAGAAAAATAAGAGTGGGTTGTGAGTGTTGGTTATGGGTCAGGTACGTGGAGTGATAATGACTGTCAGCTGCATGGGGTGAATAACTGTCACTAGGGTATTAGAACGTATTGTACAATGGGGTATATGGCAACTACCTACTCGCAATCTGATATGATAAATAATGGACCGCAACTACAATTCTATAGTACAGAAACACGAGCATCCTTTTGCTACAAATAGTGGTAAAATGAGCTTTGTCTGCACACAAAGACCCAAAAAGCCACAATCCTCATTGTCAATTGTTTTGGGATTGTTTTCAATTTGCAGTAATTCCCCTCAAAGAATTCGAAAAATCACAAGGCCAGCATGCGTAGGCCTTCAATAAATTCTCATTGGACCATTGCATTTATATAGAAAGGAGGTAAAAGGCACAAGGTAAAAATGCAGGCAATTACGTTTATAATAACAAGCAAATTTATCCTATGAATAGCTGAGTGGGTATAAGTGTTGATAATATGTAACTATTTACGCGGTCAAGATCTGTCATTTTTACATTTAAGCTCTTAACCTTAACAGATGTTTCTGTCTGAAAAAAA
>JAYGXS010000002.1:50072664-50129192 GCA_036362985.1 Ligula intestinalis
GCTTCCTTTTACATTAGTGCACAGGACTTCTGATAAGGTTAAGAGCTAAAATGCAAAAATGACAGATATTGACCCTTGGCCAGTTATTTTGTTACCTGGCTATTCCAGTTTGCCTCAGGGCATAGTCTGGTTTCGGCCATTTTCTTAGGACGGTATTGCAAAGTCCTTTTGTTGCGCACGTTAAATCTTCTATGCATTGCAATTCAAATATGAAACTGGCATACAGGCTGTTAATTCTGTTGAGAGGGCAATCGATTCCCAGGTCCGATTTTAGTTGTTTGGGCCATAAAGTGAATGCAATAACGTTAATATCTACTAAGGATTATATCTAGTAATGTGTCATTGAGTTGATTGATTTTTTCACTCGAACTTTTCAATGTCTAATTAGCAGTAAAATTATCAAATTGCTTATATACAGACTTGTGTTATTACGAAACAATTGTAACGCTGATCCTATTAACTGGAAAACTGGCTATCCATTTAGAGTTCTATAATTGCGCAATCGTTTCGAGTGAATTTGGCACAAAGAAGATTTTCCAAGAAGATTTTTGTTTGTAGCTACCGTTAAGCGCCTACACAAGCACAAGAATCGCTTATCGTTTGAGGCGGTGTACTAACTCATTAGCGTTTTTTTTATATACGTTGACTCTTTTCTCTCTCTCTCTGAAATAAAGTGGCCATTTACGACACATGCCTTTTTTCTTTGAAAAAAACGTTTCTAGAAGATTTGATTGCCAACTAAAACTGTATGAACTCACGATAAAGATGAACTATTGCCAAATTTAACGACTACAGGTCAACCACCTGAATATTTAAAAACCCGCCAGGGCCATGCCTAAGTATGAGGACACCTCTGCTACTTGATGCTTTCCAGCTACCCAAGGCAGTTAATGTGAAGATGAAATTGCGAAGACGACGACTCGATCGCTATGATAGGCTGTTTGACACATTGAGAATGAGTGCAAATCATGACGAGAATGGGACTTTCGTTACAGTATTGAAGCTTTAAAAAATTTCAGCACCTTTAAAAGTACTTTTTAAAGTGATCTATACATTTTCCTAGCTTTTAGCACACATCTGTCGTTTTCCACGAAAAAGTGCAACGGTGCGCTAATCGAGTGCGTTTTCAGCGTTCCCATTTGGCATTCTTTATTTGTATCCACTTTTGATATTGCTTATAGTTGCGTATTCATTTCTTACCAGAACATGCTGAGCATAGGGTGTTTGACGTTTATTACGCAGACATGTTTCTTTTTTGACAAGGTCAAAATTGTCTTTCCCCTACAAATTGAGGTCTTTTGGAGGGGTGCGAAAGCATGGCCTAAAATCACAGTTTAACTTCGCTAGAAAATCTGTGCATTCTTCGCTTTACCCTGAGTAGTAGTCATTCGTTTTGTTGGTAAATTGATCCTTTTCTCCACGGAACTGAAGTCCAGTAATTTGTGAAATGCTATTTCTGCATAGACTATAAAGGGGGGGGGGGGTGGATAACTTTTTATTATAAACTAATATATAGTCAGCGATTGCATAATAAATTCAAAAATACATGATAACAGCAAAGAACATCAAAATCTGTACAATGCACTTAGCCAACTTGACTCAAAGAGTTAAAAGGTTTTCAAAAACACAGCTTGTCACGTAGAGGATGACAGGCTATTTCAAGGCCAACATTTGTTTTAGCGTAAGAAAACAGATAGAAAGTGCTTTACGTTAGTGGGTGTTTTCTAAGATTTATCTTTGCTCTTGTGGATCAACTTCAGTTTGCTGAATGTCTGCGTATGCTTTATTCTTCTATATATTTGGTAATATGGTCATGAGCAAGACATTATGTTAAGTGGGGATGTACGTACGATTGGCCTTCCTTAACCGTCCTGATGGTTCTATCTTCCATTAAGAAAACTTTTAACCTTGATTTATCTTCAGATCAGTATGACAAAAACGCCATTGCAATGACTTTTGCCAGCGTGATACGTTAACAAAATTCAGTGTGTTCATTTGTCATCCTGCCTACCATACTGCGTCTGATAGAATATGATGAGCAATTAGTCGCATAGGAAAAGCAATAAAGTCCTAATGCATGGATATATGCGGCTTGTCTAGACGTTTCAATCGCTTCAGCTATCAGCGCAATATTTGAGGCGAAAATGCTGCATTTAGCAAGACAAATAGCAAATTTGACAAATATTTTTAGGATTTTTAGGACGCATTCAATTGTACATAAGGAGCAAATGAAACCGTCTGCTTTATGGTTGCTTACTGTAGGACAATGGTTTTTCACCGATCATCTTTTTTAAATACAAAACTAATCTAAAAAATCTCTTAAAGGTCCGAGATTGTAAACAATAATGGAATGCCTTCTGATTAAGAGATTGAGGACGATTTTACCACTCTTAATTTTTTTAAGGTTTTCAGTATTCACAGGCAATTCCTCCAGTCCGATGTCAGGAGCATGAGGAATAGATCAGGATCTGAACCCTTAGATACAGAATCAAGCCAAGTAAAATTGTGCCGTATCTTCATAAATGATGACATTGATCGGACTTGCGGTCATCTGCCTTTGGATTGGTCGACACTTTGCAAATTTACCAAGATGACTTTAAAGGCTGAGGAATGAATGGCGTTTGATGCGAAGGTTTATCGTTGACCATCTAGGCATTTAATCTTTAGACTGTATTGCAAGCAAAGACATGTTTGTCGCGTTCGCTCGTCACTGTTTGTGACCGGAAGGTCCACTTCAGAATTGCGATCAAAAATATGAGCAACTACAAAAAAACATGGGTCTCCCTTTCAAGCGATCAATCTTATTGCGTTCAGTAGTTCCTCGGTTGTTCTCTTTATTCTTCCATAACAAAAGAAATGCTATAAAGTACATCACACAGCTCAAATTCATGCCACCAATCGTAATTAGTAGAATTAACCTATTACTATGACAACTGTTTAATGTGCCATTTTAAGCTGAAAGTCACATTCTGTATGTCTTAAGGCCCCAGATGAAAGATTGATCCATGAGAACGCAATATATGGCAAGTTTAAAGTTTTTGGTAAGCAAGATTTGAGGTAACCGTCCTCTGCAAATTAGTGCGAATTGCGTGGTACACAGATTCATGACCGTCTATACGATATTGAATTTTTAGGGTAAGCTGAAAATTGGGCAGTAGTGTTCCAGGCACATGTGGGATCTGCAATAAACACTTTCGTAAAACCAAATAAAGGCAGTCATATTCTGCAATCTCGAAAAATTGGGAATTGATGGAGCTCGATAAATTTGTATGGTTTGCAGTCGTCAAAAAGCGAATCGGGAAATTCTTGTCGGTAGAGGGCATTTATGTGAGAACTGGATAAAATTTGAAGCATCTTTTCCCAGATACGAATTTTAAAATTGCGTAAAGAGCATAATTTATTGGAAGCATAAATTTTGCGAATGCTTATCAGGCGCATCCTCTCACTGTAACTCGACAAATTACCTTCCTAGTCCAATTGCGAAGGATACATTGCCATTTTAAGCTATTGCAAATTGTATTCACGAGTTTAAATGCACTTGTGTGCGCAAGTACATAGGGCGAGCAGTAAGGAAATTGGCACTTAAAGAACTCAGTAAACCTTATTTCAAAGAATTCATTAGCTGGCCAAATTAAGAAACATATAACGTTCGTTGTTTTTTAGTTAAAATAACATTTGAAAAACAAATATCTGAAGCTTCTTTTGGAAGGAAAGATCGAAACGTCCTCTCCGACAAGACGTCATATTTACACTGTACTAATAGAATGCATGACATTCCGACACTCGTGGTGGTTGAGCATAGCAGCAACAAAAAGTTGTATGCGAACAAATTTCATACATATTTCAAATTCAACGAAATTTAAGGGTTAAATATGCGGGAAAATGTAGCTAGTGATCAAAATCTACATAGCTAAGTAAAAGCTTTTAAAGGGAAACGATCGCCAAAGCAAATAAAAGTTTCAGAACGAAAATCTCAGGAACATAAATTCAGCTTTCAAAGTTCTCACTTTTCAACTGTCCAGAATGAACTATACAGAAGGGCAGTAGAATTTTAAAACGATATTTTGTTGGTTATTGTTACCTTTTCAGATTGTCAGTGAACTAGTGGGTACGGATGATGGCAGTAGTAGAGAGTAGATCGCCTGTGTGTTTACCACGCATTTTCATGGCCTAAAAGCTTATGGGCTTCGAAGATTGACAAACGTTTATGTCGGTTGTATTTAATTAAACTCTTTTAATATATCATTTATTCTACTTTATACATTTAATAAAAGAATATAACAGGTGATTATATATGATCTACTAAGCAACGAGACGTTTCTGGGATACTCACGCAAACTGTTTCCAAAACTGAACTAGTGAAACAAAACCGAATTCGCAGTATGAACGCCAGCTTGTGGCAAATTCAAAAATAGGTTGCAACAGTCACGTCAAGACGAACCACGAGTGCTTACGTAAGCGGCGATATTATAGTGGTTTTGCGACAGCATGCACGGAAGAAATTATGTTACACTGAAAACTGTGGAAATAATCCTCAAAAGTCTACAAATAAAACAGGATAGCTGGGAGGACCTCGTCCCGAATTGACCAGTCTGAAGAAAGAAATTAAAAACCAGAAAAGTTATTAACGATAACAACTGGTCAACAATTCTCATGCGCCTCTGGAGGACAAAGCAAACAGGCAAAACTCTTAACCATGGCAATGATGTAAACTAAAATTCTATTAATAGGTCGGCATGGTTGAACATCTAAAAGAAGTAAATGGGATCGCTGGGACAAGTATTGTATTAACATGGGGTTTTGAAATCCATCGCGTAATCATCATCAGAGACAATAGAAGAAATGGGTAGATCATGCAAAGGTAGTTGCAGTATTTATGGACTACAAGCCGTATACAATTACCTTCTTACGACAATTAATGGCTCCCCTGTCAAGGATAGTTGCTTAATGGCGGCGTGCAGGTAATGACTTGCTGGAATTTCATCCCATCTGGTGGACTTGGGCGTGATGACTTCTTGACCACCTACAGCTCTGGCATTGAAGTTAGAGGACGCATTGATGTGTGCGCTACCCGAATGACGACGTGTTTTGACCAAACTGCGTATCAACAGCAAATATGAATTGAGTAGATGTTTGCCCTTGTTTATAGACTGGGAACCCGTGAATCAGGAATCAAGTAACGTGCAACTAACGCGATTGTCAACTGTCGAAAGAACTGCGACTTCACTAAAATTGGATGTATGGCTGGGTCTTGTTTAATGCACCGCAACTTGCGAATTTATGTTATTTATCAGCACTGCTGCGTCAAGTTCGCCATTTTGCGTTTGGAAATGTCTTCCAGTTTCTCCGATGTAGTTATTTTGTCCACAGCTGCAGCATATCCTAAAGATGACTCTGGATGCTTCTTGCTGTGGCAGTGGTTCTATTAACCGACGCCTTATGGCTGCCTCTAGAGTGGGTGCGAATCCAAATTCAAGTGATAAAAGAAGGCCGCCGACGGCCTCCGAGACGTGTTTTACGTTCCCGAATGGGGGAGGGGAGTGGAGGAAGAGGTGATCGCATCATCAAATGCCAGTGCCAGGGTGCAGATGGTCAAGCAACCATCGAGCCTAAGTTCAGCATGGGTTTTGAAAAGTCAGTGGGTCACTACCCACACGTCGGCTATGAAGCAATAAGCGCACAAGAGAGGACTGACCGGACGGATGCACGGTACCTAAAGATTTTTGGGATGATGGGGGTATCGAGTAAGATCCATAGGCAATTCCGTAAGATTCAGAAAAACCGGCGATCAGCATCAGTTTGGGAGACAATGCCTTCCTTACTCTGTACATTTGGTAGCAGCCCCGCCACGAGGTATTTAAAGCTATCTACTTCTTCCAGTTGATGGAAAATAATCCCGATGGGTGCCTGCTCCTAGTCAGGGATGCAGTTAGAGAATAATAACCCAGGCTCGAAGCAAGTACAGCAATATTATCGGCGTAGTCGGATTCCATCAGCTGGCCTCCAGCGACAAACTTCACACCGTCCTCTTCACGTAGGGCCTTCCTAAGAATCCGGTGACTTTCGTAGTTCTATAGAAGAGGTGATAGGACATAGCTCTATCGTACGCAAGACCGAATGGGGAACGTTTTTTGAGAAGTCGTTATGGACCAAAACCCATTCAGTTGTGAAATAGTAGTATGCATTGGTTATGGGGATGATTTTTGGTGGTACTTCGTCACAATATTCTGTGGTCTCCTTATATTCCGCATATGTTGACGTGTTAGGCTTGCAAAACTCGCTTCCTTATCTGTGGTTAACAGTCTACGAAAATGATATCATATTTAGATGAACAGTTATCGAATACAAACATCTGCCAGTGAAGTTGTCTTTATAAATATGAACTGGGGAAACTGAAACGATCATAATATGTAGAGACTCAGTCTTAACAAACCGACGCAATTAGCCTTACTCCTACAGTATTCTTCCTGCTTAGCTGTCCTACAAATACAAGCGGCAACATAATGCATAGCCGACTAAATCAGCTTCGGAACTGTCAACATTTAAAAAATCGCCTGTAGCACTCGAAAACGATTTTGATTTTATTAAAGTTTTTGAAACTGTAAAATTAAGCCTACAACACCCCAAGTGTCGCTCCACAACACACCATAATAAGCTCAAACTTGGGAAGAACACAACATTATGTTTTGAAGACGAAAAAGCGATCACTGGAACAAGAGATTTATTATCCAGACGTTTCGGATTCCGTCGGTAATCCTTAGTCATAGTTAATAGAAAACAAGTCTAACATATGCGCAGATACAACAGTATGTGCGATTTATCCCGATGTCTAGTCAATCACCCACCTAATCACCACCATCTCCATCACTAACAATGTGCTCAAAATCCCAATCTGTTCCCATTGCGACCGCACTTGCAAATTAAACATCAGTGTAGTTCGTCCATGACAAATCCATAGGACAGAGACTGACAAAACAGCACCCGGCGCAAGGTCCTTAAGATGAAGGAAGGGTGTTCATTAGGAGGGGTTTGTTGTAAGCCTGAGGTTTCGGATAAATGTCTCGTGTACCCATCTTCAGAGAATGAACACTCTGGCTTGTGGTTCTAGTCTTTTCGCCGCTCTTTCTTCCGTGTGCGTGCTTAAATAATCGCTGCTGAGCCACTGGTTGTGTCTCGCGTCTCGCCTTGGCCTCTTCGTTCACCCTGTCTGTCACCGTGCCGCGTGTGTTGATTTCGCTCTCATATGCGTCATTCCGTCGACCTTTCTCGCGCCTCTGTTTTTTTCAGGTATATAAACCTTGACCCTGGGGCTAGTTGACAACCTCGATTGTTCCATGCCATGAATGTCATCTGATAAGAATGTTCTTAAAACAAAATGGGCGACAAGTGAATTTAAGTGACGTTTTACTGAACAGTCGGTCAATATCTAGGCCTCCCTAATTTGCCTTGATTTTTGACCATCACTTGTGTTCACAATTTTAACCGCGTTAAAGTGGAATTCGCGCTTCATCTCTGCAGCATGGCTTGCTTCCTCCGAATTTGAGCTTAACCTTCCTACAACCAGCTTGTGGTCATGTTTTCGGGTTTGAAGCTGTCGGCCAATTTCTCCAACATGATTGCATATCCCGAAATTGCACCTTAGTTCAGATAGCACGCCTGACCTCTCCTGTTAAAGTATCGTCTTTCGGCCTCATTACTTGTTGCCGGATTGCGCAGATAGGCCTGAAGGCAATCCCCATTCCGAGAGGCAAGAGGGATCTAGCCACAGTGTCGAGATCCCTTTCATGTACTGCGCACTTCGCCAAACCTTTGGTGAGCAAGGCTCCTGGATCCGCGTTTTTGATGGCATTCGAGTGTGGTCAATAAAATCTCATGGATAGCCTTTGACTCTGAAAAGTTCTTGGAGGAGTTTTATGCACCCCCCCCGTTTGGCCGCTACTTCTTATAATCAAGCCCAAAGGGCTTCAGCTGCCTTTCCCGCCAGATACCTAGATATAATGTAGCGCACAGGGACGTCAGATGTTGTAGCGAAACTTAAAGTATTCAACTAATTTAAGATTGAACTACTGTTTATAAAGGATGAAATACGATGTCGATGTGATTTCGGACGGACAACATTTTGAAGCCCTCTATGTTGTACACAAGCATATAATCTGAGACAAATATATTTTGTGCACATACTGTCCAATCTTAATTTTATATTCCAAAATGACGTGATAACTGTCAAGGTTCAGTTTAACTGCCTGTGCACGCCACCCTGACGAGTCTTTCCCACGACAAATGACCGGTCCGCTCACACAAAGTACACGCGCAGCTAAGGCCAAGCTCTGGACTCTAACACGCTAACTAACTGAGTCACAAAGCCAATAAAATCGCGCCTTACTTGAGATCACAATCTCATTGGTTCAATCTTGTATACATTCGCTTGCTTAAGTATGATGTAGTAGGTTCGTACAAAGACTTCGAATTTTGAACTCTTCTTGTTGTGTTTTTCCTTGGGGGCTCACACAAGCCGTAATAAGACTGCGATATCACAGCTTTGGCCACATTTTTAACAATAACATAGTCTACTCAGTTTATTATGGAGAGTCCGTTTGAATCGAAAATGCTTTTTGCAAGAGTCAGTTTGATTTTGTTTGTCAGCCAAGGTAATTATTGCGTCAATCATTTTAATTTCTCTCTATCTTCACAAATTCTAGAAGTTATAACCTGCATAATCCCATATTTATAACTATAATCACAAAAAGATAAGCTTCGTAAACTTGTGTGGTATTATGCCTAATGATTAATAAATACGAAGTTCAAATCATAACATCAATTAAACCTACCAGTATCGATGCTGATTTGCACATATGTTCCTGAAAAGTGAGTGCGTTTCACTTTTGCCAGACTCCTATTGGCAATTCGTTATCCATTTATGGTCCATGTTTTCACATTCAAGTTTTATTTTCTCCATGTCGAAGGTGACAACGTATTGTGTAATATATATTTATAACCTGTATAATGAATTTAGGCTCATACATCCACTTTACTTATTGGATAGCTAATAATTTTCAAGATAACATAAGTTCATATGAAGTAGTCTAGCCAAAATCATTTCCTTTTTTGGAAAAACCAGAGTTGGGTGCATATCAAAAAGTATATTTCTTTTTCTTATATAATTGATCGAGTTTAGAAAGGTAATGCATAACAACACAGTGGATTGCAATGCACGTTTATATTTACCATCGATAAAAAACAAAGAAATTTGGGCAGAAAAAAACCCGACCTAGGGAACTCATAAAAGGTCAGACGAAAACTCAATTATCATGCATGATCAGCAGCAGCAACCTTCTTCACTTTCGTGTCGTTAACCGTTAGTTACATTGATCTCATTAAGTCGATTGGCATGCCTATTATTTGGTTTTAATTTAGAATTATGAATACAAGCGAAAATTCGAGTCTCAGAAAGGTATTGAGACGGAGCAGATGTGATCACTGGGCAAAGTTTTTTATTCGCCTGTTGTTTGTAAATCCGACGCGGAGCCATCGTTAGGGACAATAGCGAATGATACATCCGCGACGGATTTTGAAACACCAGATAAGTAAAATTTTTGCTCAACCGATCACGTCTGCTTCTTTTTATCTACTTAAATGTATTTTGGCAACCCGAGATGACTAAACTAACATTCAAAACGTATATTAGTAGCATGCCAATCACCCTGCACCTGCCTAAAGTGGATGCAGATTATTATTTGCTTGGTTCATTTTGAAGACAGATTTTCGGTTGTCCTAATATTTTTAGAAAATATTATTCAAAACGCTTTTTTTCAGAAGAGCAATTCCATTAGGAGAGCAAAACAAAGCACTGAAGCCAGTCAGAAAATTAGAAAAAAGGAGGCATTTAGTGAAGTCCAATTTGAAACAGCTTAAACAGTAATGTATAATATCATCAAATCAAGCGTTTTTGTAATGTAACACCCCCCCCCCTCGTACGCTTGTATTTGAAGGATCATACATGAAAAGGGTTCATTCATCTCTGTTCTTTAATGAGCTGCAAGATAAAATACTGTTGGTGCTGTACTTATTTATATTAAAGCTTATCCAAACAGCTGCTATCTAAAACACATAAAATAGTCATATTTTTCCTTGCAAAGTTCACTTGCCAGCTTAACGGGGAAGATGACTGTTTTCTTTATCAATCATATTGAAAGTAGTAGTTTTAATATAGAAAAAGCCTTTTAATTGTTATTGAATTTCCATCATGAGTTCATTACTAATTGGGGAGCTACTATAAAAATCTATAGAAATCAAAAGAAAACTGGTTTCATGTGTCTTCGAAAAAACCTGCCGTTTGTAAACAGCACAAGAACCAGAGCCAGTTTTCCTAATAAGCATGAGTATAAAAATAACTATACTGAGGTTTGCAAATCATTAAATATAAGACCATGTTTTTCAACAAACCGGATATGCAAAAAGGCAGCTACGCACTTTTTCAATCTATGCGTAGAAGGTAATTGCGTGTGTCGTCAATATAACATTCGCCGCACCTGCAGTCGGCAATCGAGGATAAACTGCTGTCGCTTACCGTGTATCCAAGCAATTTATAGATGGTTTTCTGCTAAATGTGTGTCAAATATAACTAAGGCAAAAAGTGCCTCACACCACTACACTGCAGTCAAAATATTATGACCAACACAAAAAATTGAGTTTTAGGTAGTAATACTTTCATATACAAACTACTTTCAAAGTGGAGGAAGTAGGTTTCTACACAAGGTGAAATGTTCACTTAAAGAATTTTAACAATTCCAAATTACGAATAGTAGAACATGGATTTATGCTGTGCATCAAAAGTGTAATATATATAATCAATGACAAAATGTCTGCCATTTAAAGAGATCTGAAATTGCATGCTGTTAAATTATCAATAGAATTCAAAAGAAAGGAATTTTATGTTAACTGATAAATAAGTTCAACTACTGTTAGATAAACTGTTATTCTGCGAAATGCAAACTAAGATTTTAAAACGAGTTTTAGCTTTGAACATGTTTCTTATATAGAGTTGAAAAATAAATAAATGTGCAACACAATGCCAAAATATCTTAGTCACGCTAGGATGCCGGCTTTGAATAAACTTCCTAACGGTTGCGTGTTATAACTGCACTGTAAAAAAACTGTCTAAGTAAAATGAGATTTTGGCATTTGGATTTGGTGCTTTAACTAATGTGCATATTTTCAATCATGTGTGCACGTCAACTTTTGTTGTAGCACTCAAATAATAGAAAATTAAGTCACTTTCAAATTATATGCTTAAAATAGTGTATCTCGGAAGTGGAAAATACGATCGCTGGAGCAAGAAATTTAGTCGCCTGACGTTTTGGAATATGTCAAGAAACCTTGAGCGTAAGTTATCGTGGAAAAGTGTGAAATATATACAGATTAGGTTGATATATGCACAGAGCACACAGTATTTATAGTCCGTAGGAACCTACTGCATGCGCGCTATATTTATCTGCTCCCGTAACCACAGCTAGAGGTCGTAATTTTTGCGTCGATGGTTTAGCTGTCTGCTTTTGGGTCATTAATTACCGCGATTTCTGTGTTCTTGTTGGCGGTTGGCGGTTGGCTAGATAATTACGCGACAATTACGTTCGCTGTCATCGGAGTTGTTGCTGATGTCTGGACCTTCCCACATGCCTGACTCTCCTGCTCAGACAATGTCTCAACAGGGAATATTGGAACGGCAAGTCGTTGCACTCGCTCATTGACTATGGGCCTGATAAAGATGATTCGAGCAGCTCACGACTCATACAGATGTCACCTCTTTCGAGGAGTTTGGCAGCATTAACCTCGGAAATTTTACTGGGTCCCTTTCGAGAAAAGAATGATCGTAGCCTATACTTCTTAAATAATTCCTGAAACCCACATATTCGCTTCTTACGGCAAAACTGTACCTCTTGGTCGTATTATTGTGCGATTGTATAAGACCGTCCATGGGTCCATTAAACAATGCTATTTATAAAGAAGACAACATGGTCCACATCCGCTGCCACATGAAATGTGCACTATACATTTTTGTCCAACCAATGTATAGAACTGGGCAAACTTCATTATATATTTAATCTGTGCAGTATGTGGATTGGAACATTTGGATCCACATATAACAGTAAGTTCTGTTCAATTTCTTTCAACAGTTTGACGGTTTGATAAACAGTTTCTTTGAGTATACACTTTAAGGTCAACAAAAAATACAAAATTATGTTGGCAAATGGTTTCTATAAAAACAATTAGAAATTAAAAAAGCACATTTGTCAATGAAAAAATTAATATTACTGAAGTTGTACTTTATGCAGTTTTTATAAATTGCCGACAAGAAGCTCTTTCAAAAAATGAACAGCCTCGAGCATCGAGCAGAGCAATAACGTATGAAGTTTGATCAAGAGTGAAAGAACCTGACCTCATGAGTGCCCATGTCAATAGCGTTAAAGCACAGTTTGGGGAAGCCTCGACATTGGTCGGACAAATTATGTAACAGAACACCAAAGACGGATATGTTTTAGATTTGCCTGACCGCGAAAATTGCTTAATTGTTCGAGGTTTACCCAAGTCAAGTTATCAAACCCACAAGGAAAGAATTGATGTGGGCATTCATATGTTTCGAAAACTGTTTACCAATATGCTTCAGCTGAAAGAGCGGGATAACATTCGTGCAGCCTTTAGGCCTAAAGATGGTTTTTAAAAACAAAAAAGAGGCTAAATCGAGTCTGCCCAGCAAACCACCCTCAAAAAATCGCATTAGAAATTTTTTCAAGTCGGACTTTTTTCAGTGAAACGTTTGAAACACTACAAAATGGCAGCGGAACTAAAGCGAAAGCATGCAGCTAGAAAGAGCAACCTGACTATTTTTAGTGCAAAAATGATATGGAGAAGCACGGTATTCCTCTGGTGACAGTCAATACCGTAGGTCTTCTCATAGATAAGAAAGCAGTCGAACCTACACCGATTCACAAAAGTGGGTTGTGCACCTGCGAACAACTACGAATCGTCAGTCTTACCTTCATATGTTGCAAGGTTAAGGATACTATTTTAAAGTAATTGCTGCCTTATTTGGAAACTCGCAAACTTTTTTAATGCCACCGCTAATAATATCTTTCGTAGGAGAATATCGTGCGTTAAGAAATTGCATTTACGATGCAAAGTTGTGCAAGAGTACCAAATGCAAAAGGCATTGTGCATACGCCAATAAAGGCGAATGTGCGAGTCTCAGGAGGTTATTGAGAAGAAAAGCAAGATTCGATCGCTAAGTCAACACTCATATTCGTCTGACGCTATGACCACCATCGCGGATTTTTTATCTGAGAAATGAGCAGACAATAGTAGCAAAAATGGGTTAGCCATGCATAGAAAATTTCAGAATGCAGTCATTACTGCATACGAATAATAAATAATGACAATCACCGGTAATTGCCCTCTTGTGCCTGGATTACTTGATGACAGGCATGCGAGCCGTGACCTACTAAAACTGCATCACGTGTGGTTGCATAATCCATGGCTCACTTTTTGATTAAAGGCTCTTCATATATTGAAGTGTATACAAACTCTTAAGGTAAAATCAATTTTAATTCTTTTTGAATTCTCTATAATGTAAGATTCTTAGGCAACAGTAGCTTGTGTAGTCCCACTCCTTAATCCCTACAACCTGCATGTTTTCCTACGAAAACGGTATTAATCGGGTTTCATGTGCGGGAAATTAGGACACGCAGTGGAATATACTTTAATAAATGCTAAATGCATCTTTAATTTACTGTTTATAGAAGTTTTATTGATTTATATCTGTAGAATTTCCTAATCTGTATTATCGTTTAACTTATTGCGGAAAAATCCGATTATCTAACAGCAGGTTTCTTGAATTTCCCGAAAAATGGGACGGTTGGTTAGAAGGTCGTCTACTTCAACTTACCTGTGCTCCGACTTACCATTCTGGAGTTAGATTAGTATAATCCGCGGCGCTTCGCGCTAGCACACCTTCAATTTACATGAGGAACAACCTGCTCCCAGCGGCCGCGGGAAGCATCATCGACTACATTTTTTTATTTTTACACTTCTTAAAATTTCCTTTTCTGTCTATACTACCTTCCCACCCCACAAAACTCTATAATCACCGTTTTTGCAGGACAAAATAGTAGGACAAGGGGTATATGAGTGGGGCTACATAAGCTACTTTTGTGGATTTTCAGTATAAGTGCGAAGAAAGCTAAGATTGCGGTTGTGGACTTATTCGAGCAAAACGGTGCTAATTAAATAAGTGTTGCGTTTGACGCGGGCTTATTCCTTTATAAAATGATTTATATTCTGTCAAAAAGCTCCCAGTCTTGCGCAGTAACGACAAGCCATATACAAAGGCAGAGAGCGTAGTAGACACAAGTAGCCTACTTTTTCACTGAGGCAATTGCACATGGACCAATCAACCTAATGACATTGTTAATCCAAATCTACCGCTTACCACAGTTTTCTAGAGGTGATTACGTAGCCTGCGCAGTTAAGGTTTTTGTCAGGTTGTTTCTGACATCCAATGTGATGTTTGATGGCAAAGTGCAAATAAAAGTGCGTTGGGAATGGTCAAATGGAGGCTGTGAAACACAGATGTACACGCTCGGTCGTCTTCTCTGCCTAAAAACCTAAAGCACTCCAACCAAATACGCATGGTTTGATCTTCTATTTAACTTCCAGCCCTGTTTGCCCACATAGCATATAGAACGATCACAGCTTCTTCAAACGGAGAGAAATACCGCTAAAAGCATAGGTTGTTTATTGCAAGCTAAAAGTCCTTATGTAAGACAGAGATAAAGTAAGCACACATTCAGTCACATAATCTACACAGCCAACTTCTGACTCTGGTAAAGAGCAGCAGGGTCTTCTAGCCATGTTTATGGGCGCAATTCAGCTACCGTAGCAGACAAAAATAGTGTGAAAAAAAATTGCAGCACAAGCTTCCAAATATCAAGTTCTGTATGCAAAACTCAGGAAAACAACGGCAGCTTATAATTTTTTCGGGCAACTACCGTCTTTCAAAATCTTACTTTACTTCCTCGTATTTGTGGGTTCTTTCTGTATCAGCAAGAAGTGAAATCTGTCAACAGAACTGGTCATTTGTTATCCTGCCGTTTATAATTCATGCTCAAAAAGACCTTTAGAGACAGCAGTAGGAACAGTTACTTCCTACACAAGGAGTTTCAGTACTTATAGAATACAGGCCCTACACTACTGCACACGGTAAAAATTAATACCTGCACCTTATGTCGAAAGTGATTGCCTTTTGGTGCGTTAGTGGCTTAATTTTTGGCATAGAAAGATATTTCATTGACACCTTTTTATCAAAGACTAAATTTTTAATTTCATGAAAAAGTCAGCACACAAGGTCCGAATTTAATGCCTGCTCAAAGGCTTAGCCAACCCTAGAATTGATATGCATTAGTTTTAATACGGCATCTTAAGAGGACTTCAGATAACTGAAAGAAGAAACCTCTCTAACTAACGAAAAAGCATAAATTTTTTGGCTTACTTAATGGATAGTTTCATCTGCATGCATCATTAACTTTAATTTATTTTGTCAGAAAAGCACAATCTTTAACAAAAAGTTAGTATTTTAACAAAGGAGATGTGGCTTTATTCAATGATATCATAGTCCAGGTTCGGGTTGTGGTAAAGTACCAAAAATTGAAATTTACTGAATCAGCGCCTTCGCTTTAATATCTGTCTTGATATTTACGAAAGCTAAAACCGTTTGCAATAACGAATATTTTTTGTGCAGATTTTACGACACCATACCCTTAACATACATAGGTAATTAATTGTCCTACGAGGAGTACTAGGACAAAGGGGAATAAAAAACCCATCGTGATAAAATATTTTGCATCCATTGGAAACCACCATGATCACCTTGTCCGATAAGCAGGTCAGAAATAAGCTTATTTGGTTTCTCTAACTAGAAAAGCTTTCCCACAGATGAAAGTCCCTGAGCAGAGTCACATTGTCCATTGGAGAGAACTGAAGGCATCACACAAGTATCAACGTAGCTAAACTGCAGTTTGTATTGCATCAAATGTTGTGACTAGCTAAAAACAAACACTTCTTTTACTTGCGAATTATTTTTGAAAGATAATCCATTGGGAAGATCTGATATTGAAACTTGCTTTTATAATAATAAGACTAGGTCTCCTTTAGATCCAACCGTATTTCTAGTTTGGTTTGTGAGCTCTGCCTAAACGTTAACGTAGTGATCGCAGCTAATCAGGGCAATGCTAATATTAATGCTACAAGCATCCAACAAGATTATCCACAGCCGTATTTGAGTGGATTATTTCTGCCGAGTTAATAAATTTATTCATCAGCATCTGCATATTCTCTAGCAGTAATTTAATAGATAACTCAACTAAACTCTTCTCATACCTTGTGTTTTTAGCTTATCAGCAACATACTACAAAATACTTAAATATGCCGGAATATTGATAAAAGACAGTAATTGTTAAAGGAATTAAAAAAACGACTAAGCTCTAAGACAGTTAGTTGAAGGTTTGATGATAGAAACAATGTCAACAGTAATTTTGGATATTTTTTGTATGGATTTCGCAACAGCAACATATAAAAATCATCTGTGCGTCCAGATTTTTTATGAGCTCTCGCTTTGTTAAATTAACTACTTATGCCTGATCAAACATCACTAATGAATATACGAGCACGTTCATAAACGATCTCGAAAACCGAAGATCGTTTCTACACCCAACATTTCCTGATAATTAATCGAAATGCTATTGGCTGTCGCGGACTGTACTGTTGAGCAGTAAGGTAGATCAGAGGTTATATGTAGTAGTGGAGTAAAGAAATAAGCGGTAATTGAGATAAAACTTTCTGCTGGGTTTATTTGAATCCATTTGTGAACAGCTTGGTAGCCACCGTGAAATATCTACCAACGCCTAGTTTGTTATAAGTGGGTCAAGCAAACTATTCAGATCTGCTAAAACACTGTTATTTTCTACGTTTTTCTTCGCTGTCCCATTAAGAAACGGCGCTTGGCGTCCATCCTTTGTGTGACCAACTGTCATGCTACATCGGCAGTCCTCTAGCCCCCTCGGTCTAACATAGGAAGGGAGCGAAAAATTTACATTGAGGCACTCGACAAACACACACATGCACAGGCTGGCCAAAATACGGAAATAATAAATGCGGCTGCGAATGCTTTTATCACTTAGCTCCGCACGCCCACATAAACTCGTCCAGTAAGTGGGCCAACAAATAGAACTGATTGAATGTGATCCTGCCGTCTGCAATACAACAAACGTTTTGGCAGTTGCAGGTAGTCACCAACATAGCATTTTTTCATTCCACATGCAAATTCTGCAGGAAATGCAATGCATGTATCAACTGGGTCAGTTGAAGACATTGCAAACATATATAAAAAGAATATTTTACGAGTAGAGAAGAACACGAAGGCTAGTCAAACACCGGAAAAATGTCTTTATAAGTCCGAGCTTCCGATGGAGTCCGTTGTCGATGCTAGTAGCCGTTGCAGATGAAGAAACAGTTAAAGGGGCTATAAACCAATCAATGGCCAAAGACCCACGTCTGGAGGTGCATGCGTATGGTTATGCATGACCACGGTAGATCGACGCGTCGATTAACTGAGTTCTCGCCCAAAGCCCATTCGTTAATTTAGTCTTAATTTGTCTCCTCTGTGGTGTGGGCAACTATCTTGACGGCTTCCAAGTTGAACTCATGACCCAATTTGACTTGCCTTTAGTTGCCGCTTCGTGTAATTTGAGTATGCACTAGTCCATTTTCCTTTTTAGGGGTAATTTGGCTTTATTGTCATGACCCGTCTGTGCATGGTAGCGTTGGCCACTTTGCTATCTCTACATAGTGGCCCGCATTACTGTGCTAGGTCACTACTGAGATGTCCTTAATGGATGCCAAAACATGCCATATCCTTAAAAGTGTTTCGGTGTGAGTCCTTTCCCCTCACCCTCCTTCCTCCACCAAAAGCATAGGCAGCCACTTATGTACATTCTTCGAAAGAAGTTTTGCGTAAATTGATCGTGAAGGCATCGGGCCGTGCGTACGTTTTCTTTTGAATTGCTGCAGTGCGCCAGGATGATGGGTTTGAAAAGACACAGCAATTTTGTTACGTGTCGCCTGAGAAATACAGGTCACGTGACGCAATCGACGGTTGCGAGCGATGAATGAATGTATTGTACGCTTCTCACTGGCCACGACAAAATTAAGAAGATAAACAGAATTGCGTGAGCAGTCGAATCGTGTGAGTGGCCATGCTTGCCATGGTATAGGTTGTTTAGCCGAATAAGAACTCCCCTTTTTCCACTTTTCTCATTAATGCTGCCTGCTGTACAACCAGGATAGTATGTGCTGGACTTCCAGTGTAAGGAAAATTCATATGGTTGTAACATTTCCCCTTGACTGATACACGCCCATCTTCCCCACCATCTATGTGCTTATCTTGTTTAAAAGTCGGTGGCCCTTTTCGTACTTAACAGCTAACTTACTGAAGGAATGCATGAGAAAAATAAACAGGTTAAAAAACGATCACGAAACATATGACGTCCAAGCATTGTGTATGCTCTGTCACCGATGCCTTGGACAAAACAAAATGTGCATGGTAGTCTAAAGAGGACACGGGCATAAAGGAAAGCCCCACCTACTGAGGGGCACCTGATGCCGCGTCTTCACGCTAACATTATCCCCAACATAAAACCGAAATGTAACCTTGGTCAGAACTCCAGCCTTACCCTACCGTCGGCATGAACCCACAAATTAATTGGCAAACGCAAGCCTGGTCCTGACCCCAAATCCTTTCTTAAGCTAGACCTTAAACCTGGCTCCAAGCCTTATTCTAACCACCATCTTAGTCCTAAACGTAATATGTCTGAAAGTCTGCGGTCGTGTATGTCATCCTTACCAACCGATTTGTTGTGAAGGTTTACCACGTTCACATACAATCATTTACTGCATCAACAAACTGATTTTGATTCTCAGTGAAATCGCTTCCGACAACAACCGCTACTTCTGACGGCGGCGTTATCGCTTTCCTGTCAATTAACGAGAGGCTTGCTAATGTAAACTCCCTCCCTTTCTCGCGATTATTGCTGATGTTTTATGTTGTGACTTCGAGACAGCCCTTCGTTAATCGGTTATAGTTGGCATGCAAACCTGCCTTCTACGCAAACTGCGCACCTCGACAAACTCACTGTTTGTCATATAACTCGAGCTTTTTTTTCGGCGTATTATGCCATCAACCATTTTTTTAATTTTTCAAACGCAGAGTTATTATCTTTCACAGTGGCCATAGACAACTTACCTTTGTCCACGCCAATCCCCAAAACCATCTTCTTGAGTGGCCTGACAGTATATTTTGTCCGAAAATCATGAATGCAAACTTGAATCAGTTTGTTGATTTTCATTACCATCCTGATTTTAGTCCAAACTGTTGCTCTTCTATGGTCGAATTGCATAAATATATTAATTTAGGCGACCACCATGTACTAAGTATTTTAAAATTGTGGTTTGTCCCTCTGCCCTTTGGAATTGCTGATTTCTTCCGACCCATTTTTAGGGAAGAAATACAAAAAGTCATTTTTCTAGCCCCATGAGCACTGGCATGCTAAATTAGCCTTTCCTGCATCAGTGTTCTTTTTGCTCCAGTCCACAAAGATCCTGTCGACCACTTCTGAACAACCGTGTAGTTAATAGGAAGGTTCGGCAGATTCTAACAATTCAATTGAACCAATTGTGAAAAGTTCGCGGCCTCAATGAGAGTTAACACGCACAGCAGGGAATGATTTTGCGCAGCCATTGATGGATTCGATACCAGCTGTAGGTTAGGCGGCTTAATCGACCCAAGTGAGATTAAATTCACGGCTCACGGTGAGCCTCATTTCTAAATGGTGGATCATTAGCTAGGCAAAAGTCTTTCCCTGGGTCTGCATTCGACTCACACCGATTTCGCGAATTTTTTACAAGTGGGTTAACTGTACCCTGCACCTGTAAAGCCTAAAATATTGTTCCTCACGATAGGCCGTTTTAACCCTTCTAGTAAATATCTCTACAGAAGCTGCTCCTCGAACCTATCTGGAACGCTTGAAATCCTATTATAAGGCTCCCATCAACCAGCAGAACCTCGAACGTTTCTTCATGCATACCAGCCTCTCAGCAACAGCTGTCATTGAAAATGCAAGGGCTCACCCTCTCACTGGATTCATGCTAGTTCCTTCTTTCTCATGACCATCTACCCCTCTTTCTGCTCAGTATTTGTATATGTCTGCCAAATTCGACCTTCCGTGTTCCTCGTTTACGACAATACTCTATATTTAATGCCCAGGCTTTTGAGTCCCGCCCAAATGGTTAAAAAAAGTGTAAACGCCAGCGATTGTGTGCAACGTATGCGTTGAGCAGTCCCTCTGCACAACTTTATACGCCAGTCCCACATCGACCCAAACTTTCTAAGCAGACTTTTTTGCTTTTGTTACCGTAGATGACGTTCGCAAACGGTCGCTGCCCTATGCAAGATCTAAGCACGCCCTAACGCATACATTTATACACTTCACTGCTGGTAGCCTGAACGTACTGAGATAGTAGTAATAGTCGGTTAACTATATCCCGTGGCGAACTACAAACGCCATCCCTATAGGCAGACCTAAATCACGCAGTTTAGTGCTCTTAAAATTGCCTGGACTCTGTAACACCAGCAACAATTTGCACATTCTGTAATTCCTATCACAAGACAAAATCGCACAGTTGTCGTCCAGTCCGTTTGGCTTAATTTTCCTTAGCTTGGGTCTGAAATCCTAAGTAACGCTGAACCCCGAGAACATGAAAGTCGAGGCCAACCAACTGGAGGAAACGCGTTCGGAATAGAAGACTAGCCTCTGCCTCCCTCTTTCTTCGATTGACCTGACGGAGGCCCTGGAGCCACTGGCGGCCATCTAGAGTGATTCACAGAAATGGTTAAAAAAATCAAAATGAGATATGCGCCTAGAGAATAATAGTGACAAAATTAATGAAAGCTTACTAAGTATATAACTCCTCAAGGTAAAGAGGACAATGTGCAAAGCAAAAATGCGTCAGACAACATGAAGACTACGGGTAGCATTTTTTAATGACTGATCTTTGTGAGGCCTTTCGAAATTAGCTATGGTGTGATTTGTTTACCTCTCCAAAAGTACGCGACTTGAAAATGGTAGTAGCCATCCTGAGGTCTATTGTTGATGGCTTGACGGCCACTTTGACTTACAAGTGGCAATCGCCGTGTCCAAGAGGTGGGCTGACCATAAGAAAAGCGAATAAGCTGCATTACCTGACAGCACTTTAGGCCTAGGCTCCACATCAACCTATCTAGCGGCGTAACTCAGATAACCGTTTTTTTCAGTGGTCTTCGATGATGGCGATTAAACCTTGCAGGTATAACCCCTTGCAAACAACCCTAGAGAATGGACCGACAGTCTGTGTTTTATATCAGAATTTGAAAGCTGT
This sequence comes from Ligula intestinalis, assembly GCA_036362985.1. NCBI lineage: Eukaryota > Metazoa > Platyhelminthes > Cestoda > Diphyllobothriidea > Diphyllobothriidae > Ligula > Ligula intestinalis. Next base: position 50,094,184 of record JAYGXS010000002.1, read on the forward strand.
TAACGTAAGGGGTTGCGAAAGTTTGATAAAGATTCAGAACTCCACTGTGGCCTTATTCTCTCCTGTTAAAAAATTTGCGTGCCCTCTTACACATGTTTAATGAAAGTCCTATTTTTGGGAGCACTTTTATAAAAGCACTCAATTTTAAACTGCATGCACCTCCATACATACATTGGAAAAGGCAGCTTACTGAAAGACATTTCATAGTAAGAGCATGCATTCTTGCTGACCAAAGTCACAAAAATAAGGCTTTGTCTGTCCAGAAAGGGACGGAAAGTTGTTATTCTCAGAAGAAAAAAAGCCACGTTATGCATCTAAACAAAGATCAAGGAAGAAAAGTCTAGCAGAGTTGAGCCACAATTACTGAAAGTCAGTATCAACAAAATTCGTAAAGTGTACCACAGATCACAGGAATACAGATCTGCTGGGCTGTTGATGGGTGGTTTAGAGAAGCTGTCCAATATCATATTTAGTTCTTCCTTAAGCTAAGAGCGGGCACTGCGCCTATGCACATCTGGAATGGGCTGGAAGTACGAGTGATAGAAGTTAGACGTACTTCCCTGATTCACTTTATCGTTGGAGCAGAGAGACAATAATTGAAAGAAACCGTTCCTTAGTTTATAGTCCGATGTATGTCTGCAGTCTATTTGCATTTCAAAATAATAGGCGTTTAGCATAATTTGCATCTCAAGAAGTTGAACAACCCCATCATGCCGACATGAGGCCAGCGTGAAGTTAAAACGCCAGAAGTGTTGTGCTGATCTACTTTTTCACTTGACGAGTTAAATCTTATCATATATTTAGGAGGGCATAGAGGGTTCACGTTCTCTCAATGCACACATATGCAATCTCACGAAATGAGCCAAAAGTTGGCATCCCAGGTAGGTGCACAGGTTGAGCAGAAGTAGGTTCGATCACTGGTGCCCTGGACAGGTCTTCAGACTCACGGCACTGGTGGTCCTGTCCCTCCCCTTCTCCCCCCTCCCCACCCTATGACGGTAAATTGACCCCTTCCCCCTATAAATATTGCTTGCCTTCGTTGACGGTTATATCTCTGACGATGGACTTCCGCAAGAGTTCGAAAGCTCAGACAAATAAAACTACGATTCCGGTGATCGAAACTACTTCTTTTTACGATGGCTTCTCGTGTGGAGCCGAAAGCTCAGAATAAAAGTATCGTTCCAGAGATCGCTTCTTCGTTGTCTTAACTTCTTCTCAATATATGCTGTCTCTACTCTTTCGCAATTTAACAACATTTTTTAGAAAAATTCGCATCTAATTTATTCAAATTTAACCTTCCTTTGTTTTGCTAGAATATCTGTTAGTACATTGAAGACCTATAGACGCACCTTCACCCAGGGCGACACAAAAACAGAACACGTAACAGTGAATACTCTCAGATTATTCATTTAATGCCAAGTTCTGCTTATTGGTTCTAATTAGATCTCATTCTTTCCCTCGTTAATTCACTCCTACGGTTTGCACTGCCTGTCGTTCTCAGACAATTATCTTCATCTAATTTAGGTTGCACGCCCAGCCTATATACCCAGTAACCCCAAGGCCTGCATGACTTTCGGTTTTATTAATTTTACTTAATTTAACGCGATTTATTAGTTAAAGTATTGGTGTATTACTTTAATGTTAGTTACATACTGTCAACGTTAGCTAAATGTGCTCAAATAACTACGATATTATAAAATTTAACTGATTAAACTTAGCTCAATTTAACAAAAATAACTCAACAAAAAATAAAAATACACTAAAAATAAGTTAAACAAAATATAAACTAATCTAATACTACTGGTTGCGTGAAACAGAGTTCTCGAGCAAGGGATACTTAAGGCGGGTGACCAATATAACTTTCATCGAGAAGAAGAAGACTCGATCGCTGGGACAATATGTTTATTCGCCTGACGTTTCGATATCCGTCGCGGATTCGTCATCAGAGACATGAGACATGCTACTCATGTCTCATGTCTTCCTTGTCCCAGCGATCGAGTCTTCTTCTTCTCAATTGCTTCCTGGGACACGGATGTTCGCTTGTATTGGCATAACTTTCATCATTTCTTCAGAGCTCATGAAAATCCCTATATTATGATATATAAATGTCATACAATTTTCCACTACAGCCTTCGCTTACGTCACAAACTGCACGAATTCCGCCACCTGATCAATCTTAACAGCACTCGATCCATTTCCTGTTTTTTAAACAGCATTTTTTCTTGCTCTTTTGCCAACCAGTCCCTTCTGTCTCCCTCAACTACGATAGTCAAAAGGTTTGTAGGGTAGGGAGACGTGCTCAAGGCTGTCTCAAACTCAGGTGGATTTAGAAGTTCTTAACCAAAAGGACTCGCTTTCTCTCAGTTTTCCTTACTTTATTTATGATGAATATATTATGACCACTAGGTGACTTCTGCTCATTAATATAAGCTGAGATAAAATTCCTCTAAAATAGAGATATCGTGAATATCTGCTGATCCTGAAATTGCCTTATCACTTCTCCCTAAATTCTGTTTTCTTCAGTCTGAAAATGCTTATTTCATTTTGGATATCTTTCCTGCATCGAGGAACGATGCCGTAGACTAAATTTAATTGCAGAATACGTAACGTTCTTAAATTTCTATTTATTTTGGTTCTAAGTGCTTCCATCCCACCGGTTCTTCCAAAGCTAACTGAAGGCTTTTATGCAAGAAATGTACTATCTTTTTTCTCTCTCAATCTTGGTCTTTACAATGTACCTACTCTGCCAAGCATACTTCCTCCGTGGCTTTCAGCCTGGTGGCAGACTCTGATTTCAGTGACAATCATTTTGTCCTCTGCGGTACACCTAAAAAATGCTTAAATCCGCCTTTAATGAGTAGTCTGGTTTTTCTAAGCCGGTATATTGCAGACATCTTACAAAGTCGATTTGTCCAACCCGAAAACGCTCAACGTGATCTTTGGTTATGCTTGACTGATATTGGTTCATGTTGCTTTCTGATTGCTTTTGTGTCCCTTTACCTTTCGAAATAGAGACTTTTTTTATTTTTCGTTCTAATTTCTATTGTTTCCTTCATATCACGGCACGACGGTTTTCGTTTTCGTTTTTTTATTTTAGTGTAGGCTTATACAATGTCCTAAATTCTTTGCAAAAAAAACCTTCTTTCAGTTGAATACCGTAATCTTGATATTTACGCGCACATATTTGTCTTTAATAGCAGTCTGCATTGGTTAATACCTGTGGAACCTATACTTCTCGCCTTCGTCGTTAAAGTAAAATGATGTGGCTGGACCAGCAGCTAGCCAATTAAGACCTTCCTGTTAGCGTTCAAATTCCAGCATTGTCCATTTCTTTTTATATACGGGCCTGACGATGAATGACCGAAAGCAATTTTTTTGCCAATAAGTCTTTTTTCATGTTCTTTATGAACTCACTTGGGACATGTAGTATGATTTAAAGCATTAGTAAAAGCGTTCTAATGGTGCCTATGCGAATTGCTCACGAACCGTGGCATGCACCCTAATTCTCACCAGTTGCGATGGCAGCAAGTTTTCTGAATGACTTTTAACTTTAAACCTTAATAAACCATCGTAAATATACTAGCATCGAGGTAGCATAAAACAGCGGAATTCTGTAGCAACCATTATACAAATTTTCTTGTATTTTCTCATGAAACAGGCTGCCAAATTAAAACCTTTGATGACCAAATACCGGAAATTTTTCAGTTGTTATTTTTGCATGGCGTAGCCCTCTATCATCACTGGCTTTTCGTGCGTCATGCATATAGTATACCAATATTCATGGGCTACTTAGTAAGCGCTTGTAATTAGGCTTGTTTTGTGCACACTGCAGTAAACAACTATGCACAAACGTAGTCTACCATAATAAATTTGGAAAAACGCGAAAATTCGGGCTAGCTTAGGGACAACCTCTTGCTAAAGACATAGTATAAACTTATCCGATAATGTGGTACTTAAGCCCAATATTCATAGCCGGAGGATCATGTCCTAACTACCTTCAGGAGTACACAGCGCCAAATCGTACGCGGTATAGGGCAAGGAAAACAGTGTGGTAGAATACCACCATTTTATGGTCAAGTCCAATCATGATTGACGATCACATTGAGTATGTACATATCGTCAGATGTATTAGTCGTGGTGGTTGATAATTAGTTTATCAGTGTACTCGAGGAGTAAACAGTTCTGAGATACTCTAGCTCATAAGAATGATAAAAAGAAGCAAAACATATTATGAATTCAGGGATTTTTCAAAAACAGAGTCGATGCACACTCCTTTTATAAGAAAATCGGGTTTTTAAAAAGTCAGCGATGTTTTGACTGCGAAATAGGCCAGTAAAGAAATAAAAATTTAAGCATTCACTTGGAGGTCATATCCCAGAGTACAAAACAACAATCCCGGAAATGAAGGTTGACAACCAGGTTAACAGTCCTCGAGGAGGTGTACTTGACAGAGTGCTACACTGCAGAAGACCAAGTTGGAGTGAGGCAAAAGATAGGATCTTTCTTGCGCAAAAGCCTTCAGTAAGCTTCGGGAGAACTGGTGAACAAACGGTCTGATGGAACCACTTAGGAGTGAAATCGACAGACATTTAAGAATTTGATGTTTTCTGTCAGTACGTTTTCTACGCAAGAGAGAGAACTAAAATAAGATAAGGCTTATTCAGAGTGGAGGCAGTGAGTGTAAGTATACCTGTTAAGACAGACTCAGAATCAACAAATACTGACTATGGATTTTCCGGAGGATTCCATTCTTAGCCAATGTCAGTCTGTTGAAGTCACATGATGGCGGTATAGGGTCTATCAAAATGAGTGTAAGGGAGCCTAGAAAAAAGTAACGCTTTTGTCCAAACGCTTTTTAATCCATAAGAGCTTTACTCAGCCATGAGCTCTGCTCACTGCTGTGCCTACGTCTTACTATTGTAACCAAAGAGTACAGAAGAGACTGGTAGGAAAAAATGTGCAAGAAAAAACGGGTTGACAGATAGGAAAGGAATTGGTATCTGTTGACTTTTATTAAGCGGTAGGCCTCATACGGATTATGAAGTAAGCGAAGGTTGTGGTAACAGTTTTGTCGATAATGAAATAGCGTGCAAAATGTATACGCTTTTTCATCGGCTCTTCAAGAAAAATAATATAATTTCTGAGAACCACAGACAGTGCAAATTGTAACTGCATGGTGATTAACAATATAAGAGTAAAAAATAATATCACAGTAGAATCAAGAGACAGATGTCTCCAGAAGAGGAATATTTTTAGAGTACGCAGTGTTATGTGTTAACAATGCAATAAGGAATATTAAATAAAGACAAAGGGACTTCAATGAAACAAATCTGATCCGCTTTGCCCTATGAATGTTGGTTGATTAAGAACAAAAGGGGACTGAAGATGGCCATTGGGGGAACATAAGGTTTTTCTTGCCTCCCTGATGATATGATAAAAATTCTAGTCAGACATTTATATTTATATGATAATAAAATTATATTTATTTACCTGCTCCTGTGGGGCAGAATATATTGATCACACGAGCCAGCGTTTGTCCAAAAACGTATGAGAACACATTCCAGTTTGGTTAGCGAGGGGCCAACTAAGGGGTTTAAGCAGTTCCATTCTAACGCACCTGCAAGGCCGAGACAATCGTGTGTATGCCGAAGAGGCCTTCTAAGTGATTAAAAAGGTGCCTTCAAGCTACTCAAAATTTCTTGGATAGCGTCTTTCGGCTACGGCAGAAGCGGCTGCCATCAGAGTACGCCAAACGTTTAAGTGTCCCCAAAAGAACGTCGTCATAGCTTTGCAGTTACCGTGACCAAAAGCCGCTAATCCAACAGCTAGCAGCTTTTCACATCGCTCGACTACCAGTCTCCCCTAACGTTGATCAGATTTTCGACCGTGATCCCCCAATCACCTATTTTGACAACAACACTAATTTTTTTACCAACCCACATAGTTTTTTGAACTTATTTTGCTAAAAATGCAAAGGTTTTATGAGAATGTATCCAAAAAAAGGTATACTGACAATTTATTTTCTGAAATGTTCAATGGGAATTTTCGCAAAGGATATTATATAATTTTACTTGTCACGCGAAAAGGGAGGTCAGCGCAATAATGCTGGCGTTCTAAATTCACGCTAGCTTCATGTCAATATAATAAAGTGGTTCAACTAATTAAGATACAAACTATACTACGTGTATACAATTTTCAAATGAAAATAGACTAGAGCTATACATCGTATCATAAACTGATCAACAGCTTACCCTAAATGCTACTTCTAGGCCACAGCGATAAAGTGCACCAAAGAATGCTTTTTAACTTTAACGCTCGCATTTTCAATCAATTCTGGCTGTGCGTTGGCGCAGTGCCGTATTTATTTTAAGGAAAAACGAGAGATATGTTTGTGCAAGTTCCATGAGTCTACTGTCAGTTTCTACAACAGACCAGCAGACCTTTGATCTAGGTCTCCTATAGATGCGGCCCAAATTATACACGTTCCTTTTAATGTCTTAAGCTAGGCGTGCCTCGATTGTGTTTGACCTAGCCGCCTTTACTTTTCGTTTAAATTAGGCGTGTATACCTGGTTGTCTGGATTTGACGCGAATTACATCAGGTGATAACAACTTTTCTTTCATTTCTAGACAACCAAAATCTTATTGCCGTGAATTTTTGTCAATAAGAACACGCACACGTTCTACGGATTTCAAATCAACAAGCTGCTTTTATTCCAAGAGAATCGGAATTTTCATAGAAGTGAAAAGTGAATGCTTCCAGAAATGCGTATGAAAAAAATGACCTGCATTTGACATTTAAAATAAGGTAAGCACCGGATTTTCTTGCTGAGATATGCAATAGTTAAATATCAGGATATGTTTATTTTGGAGGGTCTACAGGTTTAGTTATCACTGCTGCGTCTCAAAGTCATTGTGATGGCGCTTAATTTGTGGTTACTTCAGACCTGCTAACGCCACTAGCTATCGCTGATAGTAACCACAAATCATTTCATCTCGATAGGCTGTTTATATTTTCCGCGACAGCAAATTATAACTTCAATGATTATGACAATTTTTTCAGAATAATTTTTGCCAGCTTAGCATTTTCCGGGTTAGTTTTAGCTGAATCGCATTGACATTGGTGGCAGATCCATTTATAAAATGGATTAATTTTGATCGTTGAGTCACTATCAAATCTATTTGCACGTACTGATAAGTAGTTTTATGCAGAATCCAAGTGTGAATGCTCACGTGAGACAGCGTCATTCGATTCGAAATATTGCATTGTCTGTGATATACTTAACCCATCTTTGTTGTGTGCATAGTATTGAATCTAAAATTGAGTAGTCGTGCTTTTTTCAATGTGAGCTTTGTTAAACCATACCGCAGTCTTTAAAGCCATTACCCAGGAGTTCCAATTGATTATATTTTCTCATAAAGAAGCAGCACAAAGCTCAGCGGAAGGGGCATGTTATAGTTATGATCTTATTGCAGCTGTTACAATATTAATTATTATGTAAAGATAAGGTTGAGAATCTAGAGTGTAAACCATGCTTGCGAAGACCCGGCAGGCCAACATCTTCAAACGATAGCATGCACGAAAAATAATTCCAAAGCAATAACAAGGGAAGTCAAGCTGGCAGGCCTGTATACAAGAGCCATCTTTGTCAAAATTGTTTGTGTTTTTGAATATTTCTCTCTTGCATAATGCATTTTGCTGTCCTAGTGGACTATGAACTGAGACTGCACAACAAAACTGAATCGACCGTACTGAAGCCTATAATTAGGAAATGCCAATTGCTTGTTGGCTTCTGAAGCAAATTTTATCTAGATCTATAACATACTTTGTAATGCTACAGGAGACTCCTTGTATCTTAATGAGATAAGATGCGGGAAAACGCATCCCAAAAAACACCAAAACAAATAAAGAATGGTGTTCGGACCATTGCTTATTCCGAAGAGTAAAGGAGTTTTCTAGCATCCGGTGGGGGCCGACACTGCTAAAAGTCCTGCAATTTAAATCTGTTAGGTGCAAATGTAATCTGCCTAGTTAGATGTTTTCATTCCTTTTTGCATTTTTCTTGCAATGCACGCATGATTTTCTAACCCTCACATTGTTGCTTTTAGGTATTTTCCTCGGTTACTTTCCATGTGTGAAGGTGTGTCCGCTGTACGGGATGGCAAGAGGTTCATAAAAATCGTGAAGGAAGTTGGACGTTGTAGTCTAGTACAGATCTGGTCACATTATTTGACTCTTATGATTGGACCTTCTCTCTAGAAACCTACCTGTTTAATTTAGTTTATTTGGAGGTAATAGGTATTCATTTTGGCATACTCGGAAGTGGCCAGAGGATCGCAGAAATTTCCCAGGCTATTAGTTGCGACAGAATCTTACTTTTTATTAGCATGCATTATGCTCTGAGAGAACCCCTACCAGAACCAGAAAATGTTGTCTATAACTGATCAACTGCATGCGAAGCCAAGTAAAAGGAAACGCATCTATTTTCAGAAAAAAGAATTATTTCAGTTTAACAAAAATTTTTGCCAATGTGTGAATCTTTTGCCGCAACTTGCGGTAAAGAAACGAAACTGCATTTTTACCACAACAACTATTTGGACGAAAACCAAAACTGCATACATATTATCACGAAGATGGAGGTGAAAGTAAATCTTATTAAATCTAAAGCATGTTTAAATATACATTTTTGTAGAATACAATGTCAGCCTATGCATATTTTAGAAACTTTACCGATAGAAACTAGTTGAAGAAAAATCCTTGTATAACTTCGGCAACTCTTTTTGTATTAACAAGCTTAAAACTGAGCCCGAAAGTGCTTAACAATGGTCAAATATACTACAATGATATGTTCTTTCATTTCAGCTTAAATTTTACCATTTTTTTGGGTAAAGAAAAAACTTTTTGAAATTCTCCATTTTCACTTCACTATAAATAATTTGCTTAAGGTTGCTGATAATTAATTTTACGTCTTCGTATATGCGTTCATGCCGGTATGCAACAAAATGATAAATCTTTCCCAAACTTTGGCATTTTGCATGACTGCCTCACCGTACCGTATCTTTAATTTAGGCCAGGTTTGTAATTAACTGTTTATATCGATTAATGTGTCGAGTTATGTTTCTAATACATTCTCAGTCACTACTTGTAGCATACGCATACAGGCGTAGGAGAAGGGAAGGATTACTTACTTGCCTGTTTTTATAAAGAATTGGTTTTATGCCTGCCTCTTATCTTCTTTTAGCCGCGCAAAAAACGTTATATAATCCAGGACTCCAAAAAGATACAATTGTTTCCTGTGTGGCCATCTGCAAAGCTAAAAGCAAGAGTAAATTGCAAACTTTGGTCGCCGAACGTTAGTTCGCCACCCGGTATGCAAGGGCGTGATATTTTACTGACCTTTACCCACTTTACTTCGCGTTGTATATCATACTGCTAACGTTGCTTATTCATGAGCGTTCTCGCTCCACTTCCAGTAGAAAACATTTTTTCATAGGATTTTATGAGGTTACTTATTTGGACTGTGCATACATTGCACAGTTTCCTATGTTCCATCCATTTTTTTCAGTCAGTTATTTATAAGGAGTTGGATTTTTCAACTTGTACAAAAATAGTCTTCTGGTCTAATCTCATTTCAGACAATTGCACAAGACTAACATATTTTTATAAATAAATCAATTGCAAACATTGGTGAGCCTTTGAACAATTAATATTGCTTGCTTTTAATATTTCTGTTTGTTAAGCAAGCTGACAGGCATTTCGGAAAATATCAAAAGATTTTCAGTTTCTGATAAAATGTTTAAAAATGATTGTGATTTGTGTAGGTATGTATTGCATTCCAAGACAGGGCGTCCTTCCTGTTGATAAGTTGGTATACATAGTTTTCACTGTTACAAGTACGTTTGCAGACAGCCGAGAGCTTCACATATATTTGGGTCCTGAAATTATAATAGAAAGAATAAATTTCAGTGCATCTTTTCGAATTTAGCTCTTTGGAACATCAATTGATGGATAATGATAAAACCTTGATGTATTCCAAGCTAATACTTACATTCTGGCAGGCCTGCATAAACTCATCTGGCGTGAGAATTCCGTCCTGATTGAGATCCAGCCTCTACAAAGTGTACAAGTTTTATAACTTTACAAATATAAGAACATCAATAAAAAATGGGTTAGGTTTTGAAAAAGAATGTATCTACTGCCAGAAATACGGCAATATATGCCGTTGTAATGCTTTTTATGTTTTTTGTTTATTTTGATGTTCATGTGCACCAACAGTCGTTCTTTTGACTCAGGTAAGGTGTTTATAAATTATTGGCCTTCCTGGTTATTTTTACTTACCTAGACAATAATTTAGGAAATCCCGACGAAAGTAACAATTTTGGATATTTTTTATGATCTCTGTTTTGAACTTTTTACGTTTATTGCCCTCGTTGAAGCTTATGCATGCCAGCAAAATTGTCTCAAACTTAAATGTTAACTAAATCCCAGAATCGCATTCTTTAAAGTCTCTGAATTACTTGGTGTTCTTTGATTAAAAAAATATTTGTACACTTTGTTTTCTTAAGACTGTTTCATTGTTGATGTGTGTAAAAGGAAACTCGCAGGTGGAGGAATCTAATGAAAAAATTACTAATATTAAGGTTCTGGGATTTTCCATGTTCATGGTTGTGCCGGCAACTGATGGCAGTGAATTTCATGTATGCGATATGAATAAGTATCTGTCTTAGTAAAACTGTTGCAGCAGTTTACTTGCAGGCCCTTATGATAATTATTTATTGCCTATCGCGTAAAGTTCAACTTAAAAGGAATCCGCTTTTTGGGGATTGCATGCATTATGGTGACCTTTCAGTGAAAAATCACAGTGTAGACCAGAGGTCCGAAACCTTTTTGACTTATAGGGCCACAAAAGCAAAAAGTTGGGAATATATTACAGTAAGAACCATAGAATTATATTTTCAAATAAAATTCAATAAAATTTGCGTATAAAAAGCTTGTGAATATATTCATTGGGGGAGCAAAAATCAAAAAATCAAAAGTTGTTAATTCCGCTTTTGTTTGAGAGAGCCACATGTAATCCAAAGAGGGCCACACCTGGCTCGTGAACCATAGGTTCCCGAATCCTGTTGTAGACGGCGAGACAAAATATGGATGAACACAGAGCTTTTAAGTGGAAAATATGGCCTGCCTGCCGAAGCACAAACTTGAAACCAGAAATGGCTCTACACAATACAAACAAGTAATATTTAAAATTTTGTACAGTAACCAACTGGCTTTCAGCATAATTTCAAAAATGTATTGCTGCCTACTTTAATGGCGAAAAACATTCCTGCGGTCACCTCATATACTTTTAATCCTAGCATTTTGTATTATGGAAACGGTCGTTATAAGGGTTTTATGGGTGGAGCATTAAGATAGCCCGTGGAATATAAAAACGTCACTGCTATATACATTTTTATTGTATTGTATTTATAAACTTTGTAGATCTATACATGTAGATTTTCCTAATTTGTATTATTGTTTATCGTATTAATCAAAAAAATGCTAACCAAAATGTATTCTTCATGAAATTCCTGAAAAAATAGAAATGGTGGTAAGGAAGTCGTCTACGTCCATTTACTTGAGGTTCAATGCGCGTGCAGATCAACTTACTCCCAGCGACCGCGGGAAACAAATTCAAATACATTTTTCAATTTTACACTTCTACAAATTTCCTTTACAGCCTGCCTTATTTCCCATCCCAAATCCCCTCTTACCACCGATTCCGTTGGAATAAACTCTAAGACGAAGGGTAAATGAGGTGCACTACTTCAACAACCTTTGCCGTTTTTCGTTCTAACAGCTGCCAGACACTTTTTAATTAGACTGGGAGGAGGGATCGGCGCTCACCGATCTGTTAGGGGACACTCATACCGTACTGTTTAAGAACTCACTCTCAGACCACATCAGCTGCAAAAAAGGGGCTAGTATGAAAGCAAAGAAATATTTTGCACAATGCTCAGGGATACTAGAATACCTATTTTGTCTAATTTGCCATTATCCATCGGTCTAACCCAATCACAGATGACGAACCACACGAGGCTGGAATTCGTAGCCCGTTGATCAGAAGTCAAACAATCAAACGACTGAGCTACTAAATCACCGTTTTGCCACTTTTTGAAATTAATTGAGGGATGATGGTTTATAGTGGACTTTTCTGTGGCCCATTTGTTAGTATCCGTTTAAATATGTTAAAATCTGATCGAAACTCAAAAGACAACGAGCCTTCAGCGCAAGGTATAAAACTTTAGACTTTAAAGTACCATGTCAAGGGCTTGGGGTGCGGGTGGTGCATTTCCAGGTTTTGGCTATGAACGGCTGATGATGGCTCGCTTATACCGTTTTTTATTATCGCTTATTTCCTTCTACATTACCGATATATATTAAGGAAGATTTAAGTGGTTGCCATAAACAGTTTACTCGTGCGGGTTCGTTTAGAGACCTGTCATAATAACTTTTTCTCACGAATAGGAGTGTCAATTTCAAATGTATTTGGAAAAAATAAATTGAGCTGAAAATATGAACTTTATTTCGTACTATAAATTTAAGGGATACCTAAGAAATGGTCTAGTACAAATCTTTGTTAAGTCACAAGCTTGCGTCGCCTGGTTCACCATAATATTTACCTGAAAAACGCTTTCCATGTGCTCTTTGAGTGTATTATCGTCGTATGGCGGATCAGTGTGTTTGCCTAGCAGATCATAAATTGAATGGATGACTTTGAGCATTTCATTTCTAGTAATGACACCATCCCCGTCGATATCGTACAGATGGAAAATCCACATGAGCTTTGTGTGTGTGGAGCCATGGATGAGAGATGAAAGGCATCGAACCAATTGCTGAAAAAAATAATGTCAGTTCGAAAACATTAAGCCCTTCATAAGCAGTTAAATGGACAGTGCGAATAGCCTGAAGTTCCAGTGTTATTTTAGAAAGTTATGCACCACAAGCTTTCCTTTTAGATGACTTGGCCTATATGCAAGACTGAATTCGATGTTTGCACAGAAATGGTTTAAGAATTTAGATTAAAGGAAGATAGACGTTATCTCCACAATTGCAAAACATGAGTGCTCAGTATTGTGCCTAAATTATTTTATCTTTGATTTACAAACCCATGCACAAAACCCTACCACCTAAAGATGAGGCTCCAAAAACTACGCCAGGAAAAGCACGTTAAATCTATTTAATTACTTCAATAAATTTTTGTTTGCTTAACTCATGCGGAACATTGTGGATCTGAGGGTTCATGCGACCATATCGCTAGGGTTTTGAGTCAAGTTCTCCTGTAAATCTAATCTGCTGTGATGACTCTTATCATACGCACACATAAAAGGGTACAAAAATGTTTGTTTTCACATTTCAAACCCTTGTGGGGAACGACTAAAGACAGGTTTTCACAAGGTAATGGTAGACTTGGCACAAATAAAAAAAAACTATGGTAATTTTTCCCACTTTATGTTGTAAATCGAAAACAAGATAATATTTAGACATTTTTTCCTTGATGTATGTTTATTCGATACCGTTGAGCAAATCTTCCTTAATTTGCCAGGATTTTACCAACATTTCGTTTAATTTCACGGTACTGCGCTCATGCCTAGGGCATCAGAATATGCTTCTAGTGCCTTGTTTTATTCAAATAAAAATTACTTTTCGTGTATGTGGTAAACTATGAAATACGCAGTTACGCAGGAAATGATGACACCAGATATATCTTGTTTAACGGCCTACATAACACACTCGGTTAAAAACGAAAAAAGGGTACATTTACATTCATTAACCTTATCTGCATACTTTGAAAGCCAGGTGGAAAAACTTTAACCTACCAGCAATAATAAATATGCAAGATGTTCACGTTACGTGCCCTTCAATCAATTCTGCGTTGTTTGTGCACAGACACAGTTCTATTTTTAGAAAAACATATGACGTTCACTTAGGTTCTGTATTAACCAGTGAGCTTCAGTGTGTGTTGCCCTTTTTAAATGCAGTGGCTGTTCTGATCAGGCTACTTCGGAAGTTCTGCTCGAAAACCTAATTAACTGCACCGATTGGTAACTTTAAACACTAAATATTGCATTTCTACAAATAGGTCCCTGCATTCAAAGAATATGCTTAAAACTCACGATTTCCGTGCAAAAAGAAAATGCATATGCTTATTAAGTACAGGTAGAAATATGGCCTTAATTCGTAGGGACAAAAAGTCAAATACTTTGATTGCCTCCGAAAAGTATACTTCGCCTAACTTGAAAATTATTTCGGAGGAGTGATCAAAAACATATATATCTGATTTTTGAGTTAATATATAAAAATTTTGAACTTTAACGCTACTTGCTTGGCCTGCAGGCTATAGCATCTTACAGCTTTATGTCTTACCTAGATAAAACTAAGCAATAAAATCCCAACGTCTAAGTGAAACTAGGCTCAAACAATCTCCGTGCGTTATATGAGCAGTTTTTAGAATCGGGGTTCAGTACCAGACAAATGCCTTCATTAAATTTTATCATGCCCAGTATGTTAAAATGTTATAACGTGCGAAAAAAAACACGTTGTGAGGTTCATGCTCAGGGTTTTAGATCCGCTAAAAAAATTTACATTTTGACTAAAATAACATAGGTAATTTAATAAACGTTTTTAAGGCCATTGTTCCCTGTCATTTTTAACAAACACTATGAAAACAGTGATATATTTTGTTTAAACTCAGATTTTTGATTAGCATGAGGCCAGGGAAATTCATTTAGAAAAAAATATCATTAAACTATCGAGTTAACTTTGGCGAAATGATCTTGCAACAACCTATTATACGGAAAGCATGCGTGAATTGAAAAGACAAAATTGTTGACATTCAGTAGTTGTAAAATCGACAAAATGCATAAAACAATTTGGTAAATGACAGGTATTCATTTAAAAAAATTAATATTCACGCGATACCGAACATTTTAACACACATGTTTGATTAAACTACAGCCCTGACAGCTTAATTACGCATGACCCTTTACTTATGCCATGGGTATTAATGCCTTTATTAGAAATAAATCAGAGGATGCAAAAAATGTCATGCTCACTTTAAATATTCATTAGAAAGCCTGATTTAAGTCCTGTCCATGTTAAAAAATTGTCAGTTTGTGCAATTAATCTTAACATTCATCTTCAGCATTGTGATCGACTTTAATTTCTGTGCTTCATATAAATATCAGGTATTTATTTTGATTTTTGAATATTATACATATAATGAGCATCATCTGACCTTCCTCCACCATACCTCAAATGAAAGTTTGCCCATGTTGCAGTGGTCGAACGTCCTAAATACAAAATGGGCGTACATGCTGGCATCTAAAATTAACAAAGTAAGAAATTGGTTCAAGCAGAAATGTTGTTTTCATGTTCCGAATATAATTGGTGGCCTTAGAAACGCTTAGATGTAGATTAATGAGGTATCAGATCATAGATTATGGGTCGTAAACATAATTTGTACAATTATACTGGAGTATTGCGACACGAATTTAAAAGCCAGGTATGCGTTTAGCAAAGATTCTTGGTCCTGAGAAAATATAGCTAAAAATATTCCTAGCTTACAAATTCACGTTAGTTATTAGCGCTAGAAGAAACCATCATCGATGTCGGGCTTTCGAGATACAATTGCACTTTTTAGCCTCACAATGTATTATTAAATGCTAAGATAATTTTGTATAATAGAGAATTTTAACACCCGCTTAAAATCGTCTCCTTTATTTTACGAGCAACACTTCTGGATAGGCAGGAAACATTTCACAAATTTATCAGGAAGCTGTTGAATTTTAAATCAAACTATTATTTACTGTTGAGGTACAAATTCAAGAATGCGATGGCGAACCTCCCCTTTAATTCACACGTTCATGAAATTTATTTGGTTTCATTAATTTTTAAAGTTTAAATACATGCTCACCAACAGTATTGCTAGTAGATAAATCTTTTTATTTACGGCTTATAGTGGTCAAGAGGTATTTTTAAATTATTTATTCAAACATCAGGTTGTGTTTTTGCCTACCTGCTGCATTTGGTTCGTTTTTTTCTTTCTTATTAGTAACTGTTCTAGAGGGGTCAATTAGAAGGCTAACTGCGCTGCGCGTATAGCTTGATTCTTTTTTTGATCGTTAGCAAATTTAACTGTGCAAATAAATGCAAGTGACTTTTAACAGTTTCCTGAAGACAAGACAATTATATAGTTCCACAAAGTATTCTGTCTCCGTTTTAAATTTTGAAGATGAATTGGCGAACATACGTTTGTTTTCGATAATTCTCATCAGGCCTTTAAATTTTCCCAAACTAATTGTATTACCAAGATTTCTTTTAAGAATGAGATTAAATGCACGGATCTATACTTAATAATTTAATACGGTCTGTTATTTGTCCCTTAAAGCTAAAATTCAAATTTGAAAAAAAACGACAAGAAGATTCGGAAGTCCCATATAATCACGTTAAATAACGACATATTTTGGTACACTGGCTCACCGGAGCTCTCTTGAAAATATTCGAAACATGTTTATTACTTTTGTTGCTCTACGTGGCAAGGAGTCGCCACCTTTATATAAATGACTCTGTTGATGACTGCTAATCTTCAGTGAAGAGAGCTAATTGTTAAAAGCATTTAAATAAGTCTTAACTTACGCCGACTTACAAAAACTCATTTCGTTGGTAATGAAAACTCCATTACCTAAATCTAAACTTTAAAGTGCGTTTCACCCCACTCAAAGGGACGGCACTTTTGTTGTTATTCTCAACCGCCTTCCTTCCGTTAGCCTATCGAGACATTTCTGCAATTAACCATTGTAAGCTTATGCGTGTTTTCTTCCCACCGAATATTAAACAAATATTTTAGCTATCATAATGCCTTGCTTTATGAGGTGAACCTTTTCTCTTCAAAGACACCTGCAAAACTTTTCAAACTCCATTTTGAAGAAATGAAGGTAGCCGTTGGAAACAAAAACTTATTATCATCTTCCTAACGTAATGAAATGGCGCCAGCCTAAAAACCTAATTTTTCTCTTTTAGAGCGTTAAGTTAACACTTTGATATATTACTAACGATTGAAAACCTAAGAAAACTGAGTATTTTCGCTTTACTTCTCCAATGTGATCCTGTATTGTCCTTACATATTTACGCTCTAGGCAATGTATCAATGAGTACTGATAGTTAAATTTTTCAATGGCTGTTGCGAAAAATGAATTGTTGCACATAAGTTCAAATATTACAGTACCTCTTCTGCAGTATGATACTTGACGCTCTTCGCATAATATTAATCAAATAGATGTGGTCGCATAATACGTTCTACGCATAAAACCGATAAAATATATGCCATCGCAATGCATTTTGCATCCATCTGCACTGTTATACAATAAAGTATGAAGAAAAACCCTTGAAGCTATAGGGACCTAGTTAAATTTTAAAAGTGCGCTTAGTTTCTAAGGGTACTAAGGTAATATATTATAAAGTCTTACCGCCCTGTGGAAAGAACTTTCCATAGATTACTTTGAATATGTCTTCTGTTAGCTGCCCCGTAGGACAATCCTTTAAATGAAAAGTAATTTTCAGATTATAACGAAACTTCCAAAAAATTGAAATGAATAGTATGCATAAAAGAATAGATAAAAGCCTAAAAATGAATGAACTGCTTCCTATCCTTATAATCTTTTTTCCGTTGGTGACATTGATATTACTCAAGTTTATTTATTTCTGCATAAAACAACCAACGTTTCTGTCATAAAAAGAGTTGTCGTAATAAGCTAGTTAAAAAATCGAACAATTGCCCTTTGCGTTAATCTGCTAGTTCAACATAAAAGAAACAATCGTAAGATTTTTCGTTTCACTTAATTATTTCAAATTTTTTGAGAGATTTACAGCACATGTCAATTTGTGGGACTTACTTGTTTGAAGCCTCGGTATATTATTTGCAGTTCTCTTCTTGTGAACTGCGTACATTTTAGCAGTGTTTGTATGCCGACGGGTTTTTGGCGAAAATAATTTGCTTCGACGTCCTCTAGGTCGGTATCTAAAAACAATTAAAAATTTATGCGTAAGAATTGTTCGCCCTTTTCAAAAAGAGTAGGGTTCGAAAAGGTATTTGTAAGGGCACAAGTGATAATTTGCTAATTGAAATAAAATACATTGGTACGTGGTTTAAAAGTCTGTCCACCTTTATCCTCGATAAACTTTTATTTGCATTGAAACTATTTACCACTCCTTTTTCGCGTCCGTTCTCTCCAGTTTGAAATAGCTGCATGAAATCGTCCTTTTGTGATGAATGGCATGGAACAGACGATTTATTAATTTATAAATGTTATGGGAGAAGTAATCCGCCGAATCTTGCTGACATAACGTTCTAAATTGTTACTTGCCAGCTAGTTCATGAACTCCAATTCAAAACTCTTTACCTTAACCTTCACGCCAATCGAAACCATGAAAAGTAGCTGGTGTCATTCTATTGGTCTCTCCAACTGCCAATGTTAACCAAGAACTAAAGCCTATACGCTACAAGTGCATTCTGGGGGCTGTTTTATAACACATAAAGCAAATTCTGCTGAAATAATCATTTTGATTGGTTGGATACATAAAATGTCACATACGCAGATGAAATAGAAAGTATGCAGTTGCTTAATTTTCTTCTCAAAAGAATGCTATTTTCCAGGTATTATTTTTGTATATTACTTTAAGTTTATATGCAAGATGTCTTTATTTAAAAAAATAATTTGTGTTGATATTTCGTGAAACTAGCATCATAGATGCTCATGTTGGCCCTACATGGGGCAGTGCTGGTACCAAACGAGAGCCGTTATATAGTATTATCAGTTTCTATGCCGTTAAGATATCGATTATATATATTTTGTGATTCCATGAACTTGAAATTTTTGCTTGACTGTTCTTAAAAACAAAAAACATCCCAATCATATGTTTATGGTTGAGTGATCACTAACATCACATAGGTAGGAAAAGGGAGTCAAGCCTGAAAAAATGGATTTATTATGTTATATATTTAGAATGTTTGATACGATGAGATTAAAAGGACATATTTATATATGAATTCATCGTATTCCTATTAAAAAGATTTCACATCATGAAGAACAGATGTAATACTATCTAAGTTAGTTGATAATTAATAAAAAGCAGGAAAGTTCGCCAAGCAAATGACTCTTTCCTCTTCAAATCAAAAGATATCCTTCCGCTCGGGCCATTATTATTGTTGAGAGAAAGAGACCTGCATAATCTAGCTGAGTGACCTTCTGTGGAAGGTCTCCATTAGGCCTGACAAACGAAATTGAATTTTTAAATGAATTTCGGAAGATAATATCAATAGCAAACTTAAATTGCTTCGCTCTTTACGTTTTTTCTTGTCTGGATGACTTTACAAAGCTTAGTAGAATTCAAAAAAATTTTAAATGATTATCATGAGATTGCGAGGCATTTTTCATGTTATTGTTTAAATGCAATCCAAATACATTCAGAGCAAGAAACACGTTATTATTCCAACTGCCAAACGCATCACTGCACTTGAGCATTAGAATCTGAACGACCTAGTCTTCCAGTAATGTGAGTTGTTTAGGTGACATACATTGTAATGACACTTGTTAAATTATTGAAACTTTTCTAGTAAAGCTCTTTTTACTCGGTTCTATCCTGTCCTTTTATCGATTCCAAAAGGAGAGCATGAAGAAATACTGGAAATTATGCTTTTTAACTGAAAGCCAGTTGGTGGTCTGAAGACAACGATATGCGGATGGCCGATGAAAAACACTCAGCTTTGACTTTTAGATTAACCTCTGTAATTTTTAAAATAATTTACGCGAGTGCTCCGAAAGATATGCAGAACGAGCAACACTCAGGAGACAAAAATGAAGGCAGACTCTTGAGTGTTCATTAATACGGACGAATTGCCATTGTAAGTAATTTTTATCAACAAAGGAAACTGTGGATATTGCCGCCCTATCAGTTTAATGTAAATCACACTCAAATTCCGTGAATTATGTATGAAGGCTCTTACTAACACATGACAGAAAATGTATAGACTATAAAAGCAACAAAATCTTGATAATTAACAAGCCATGGTTCACTTTGCTTTCCATGAACATTATGTTATCATTAAACTCCATAAAATGTTAAAAAATTATCATTTGGGACTGGCTGGTTGCAAAAAACTTTAAGGTGCTCCGCTCTTTGTAAGGTCAGAAAACGGCTATGTGTGCTCTTCTGTGGAACAATAAATATGCAAGTATTATTTTGCTAACGAATAATGTTTCTCAAAATCTGATAACTCGACTTACTCAAAACGAATGTTCCATGATGCTGTGAGGAAATGCGTGAACAAAATTCATGATAGTTCTTGGCAGAAAATTCGACGGACAAAAACCGCAGTCATGTCTTCTGACTTTTCTAGCAGACACAAATGACGAGTAAAGGTTTGGTATACGGGTGCTTATAGGAAATAGTAGTTGTTAAATCCTATTTTTATTCTATGCCTGTCGTTAACTTAACCTTCAGCTTCACATGATTTGACGTTTACGACCTATAGTATGAACGGTATCTACGAGAATGGTTCATATTCAAATTTACAGGTGCACTAAGCCTCATGTAATTTGCGGAAGCAAGCGAATAATTAAGACAATAGAATTCCTGGAGATTCGAGGAAGGTATATCCCAATGACAGAGACCTCCTCGATCGCAAAGCAGTCTAACCGGTATATCGGCGTTCTTGTAAATGCTATTAATTAAATATGGTTGTAAATAAATCCACATAACTGACGTGGTTTTCACATGCTAAAGTTTTTATCATTTGCGTCTTCGCTGTTCACTGTAAAAGTATAGCAGCGATCTCATCGTTTAATTCCCGATTTTGTCTATCTAGAGGACTGTAGAATTACCTCAAAAAGCAGGCATTTTCTGATGTTAAAAGTCACTGAAAAAAATATGTTTCCTTTGCTCGGTTCACAAATTACTATCTGCTGAAAACATATTTTTTTGTATGCAATAGCCTCTTTTATCCGAGCAAGTGAAGGCTCCGTCTTCATAACTGCGCTTTTTTCCGGTGCTATAGACGTTTATGAAACCTCTTTGGTTAAAATTAATAGATTTAAGTAGAGTTTAAGGAGCCTGGCATGTTCGTATGCCTCTTAAATCTCAGCATTTGATCAGCTACTTAATGACAATATATAATGTTTAGGTTGGCGTATAATCGTATACTGAAATGCCTTTAACTATTGCAATACCTTTTTATGTCAATTGTCTGTAGAATACGCCATGTCATTGCATTGTCTACTGATTTTTTAACCCAATCAGAAAGCAGAGGGGAGCAAAATGTGTCACTGGCAAATAACTGACAACCTAGTATACACAAAAATAGACGGTATTACTATGAACTCAACTCATAGAACTCTGCTAACAAATGTATTCGGTAGGAAGCTAGAGCAATTTTAACTAAGCGATAAGATCAGTAGGCTAAAACACTATGGCCGCCAAGTTGATGAAGCATTTGCAATCACCTCAACCGAAACCGATGTAAATGCACTCATAAATGCTGTCGACAAGCCACATGTGTACATACAGTGCATTCTGTAGGTGAAAACGGCGAGTTCACTTCCTTTCATCGTCGTGTTTCTAACTCGAAGAATTGACGCTAGCGTCCAAGGAGGCTTTTATCGAAGGACACACTGGTCTAGACACTATGGAAACTTCAGTAATTTCGTAACCAGCGACTAGAAGCCCAGCTTAGTCTGCTGCCTATCGCAAATGGCTAGAAAACGTTTATCGGCGGAGCGTACTGAGGACAAACCGAAGAAAGTCCGGGACCTCCTTGCGAGAACAGATCTCCCGAAAGATTCTTTACAACGAATACATTTGCGAGACAAGTACAATACCTCACACTAACAATTTAAAAAAACTCGATACACGAATTTCCCTTCCAACATGATGTTGCAAGAGAACTCCTGAGAATACGTCCTAATCAAGCCCTTTCACGAAACTTCCCAGCAAAAAGAGATCAAGTAGAATTCTTGACCTATCCGGTTTTGCAGGGAGAAGCTAGGGCTAGATCGCCAGCGCAAACCACACCGATGTGTATCTACCTGTTGACCTGTTCCTGTGAAGCAGGGAACAGTGGTCACAGGAGTCGACATTTATCCAAACGAATTGGGTAACACCTCCCGGTATGACTGAGGAAAGGTGAAATCCAGGACAAAACAGCGTAATTCTGCCGCACACTTTTGATTTATGGCGTAGTATGATGTCAAAGAAGCCCTGCGGGTAATTTTTAGATCCAACCAAATGGCTCCCAGACCCTGAATCAGGGTCTGCTAACAACAGCAGAAGCAACTGCTGTCTTATTGAAGGAGCTGGTCTTGCCAGCAAAAAAGAACCTCCTGCAATTTCCGCGTTTAGTATGGCCAACCGTTAATTAACCACATGCGCTCTTCCTCGTGAGCAGCTGTCTCTTATCGACCTTCGTCCTCCCTAATCCTCATGACTCATTGGCATGAAGTGGCGAAGAAAATTGGCCGCGTGTTTACTTTTGACCCCCTTCCCATATAAACATAATGGGCCGATGTTAATTTATCGTATGCTCGCTAACTGCTTTTCCGAACGCTCTAATGAGAATTTTTGCAATTTTAAATGGAAAGGCACTGAAATACACGCAAAAATAATAATGAACTGGAAAAATTAATTGTTTTATCACTGTTTTTAAAGACAGAAGAGGAACCGTTTATCTATACAAATAGGAAGTATAGTGAGCACTAAAATTATTGACGGTGTGAACATTGCAATGTTTACACAATTAAATAGCTTTTAATAGAAACTCACAGATTTTAGATCTTTTTTATGCAATGGCACATTTTGGGCCATAAATACTAGTTCTACATTGGAGCATTTCCCAGACGTCGAAATGCTCAATTTGTTTATGATCATGCCATCGCTACTTAAAGACTTACAGTAAGCAGTTATTTGTTTACTAATTGTGAGGATAATTCAAGACTGCAGTATTTACTTTGAAATGGTCTTGGTGCCTTTCTTCGAAAAACAAGTAAAGTTAACATTTCACCCTGTGCTTAATGCACGCAGTTGCTCGAATTTATGGACTCGCTGACTATTACCTTGTGAAATGCAACCCTTTTCTATTAAAATTTTATGAACAGGAGGAAAACAGTTGGTAAGTGGCCGCAAGGATTTAAAGAGTCACACGTTCTTGGAGTATTATCCCGCATTAATTATGCTGTTATATATGATTTAAGTTTTCTTGCATAACCAGCATCGTCGTACGAAAAACGTCAGATTTTGCAATCCTAACATTGGCTTTACGTGTGATGAAGGAACGAAATGCTACCGCGTGGTTTTGGACGAAGAAGATCATCAGAATTGATTCAACTCCAAATATCGGTCACTTCCAAAAAATACAAGTTATTCGGCAAACGAATGTACCTTTTAAGTCTTTTTGACAGCCCTTTTCCATCTCACTTATTACGAGCCATTTATTTCTTATATTGTCGGTTCCCTATAAGCTATGATATACTTCATTTATAGAGAATATGCCTTCCTATATTTTGCTCTTTGCCTTAAAAATAGATTGGATCAGTAATTTCTCCTATGGCACCTCAATGATTACAGCGGATGACTGCTTGCAATGCGTCATGGCTTCTGTTTTCTCAGATGTGCGACAGCCAATGCAATTTATAGTTAAGTTTGTAGATCCAAGTTAAACAAGAGTTCGAAATGCGTATTCATCTCAAAGTGAGCCGATTACTTACAGGAGACCCTCGTCCCGCTCTGGTGCCTTTAGGTCTCACAAACGAGCCACGCCGCAAGCCTCGAAAACTGTTTTAAAAATTTGACTGAACGGTTAATGTAACTACGTAAGATTGTGGTTCTGCTAACCACCATAAGGAAATTTGGCCACTCTTGAAACTAGTCCTTATGAAAATTCCTTCCGAAAGAATAATCAAAATGATTGAAGACAGTATAAGCAAATTCGCACTAACTAATTGACGAAGTTGAGGACATTTTTAGATTGGTAAGGGACTGATTTAAATGATGAAGGAACTACTTCCCGAAGACCTTTTATTCCATGAAAGATATCGCACCACTTTCAGCGCCGAAAGTGCATTTGAATCTAAAAAACTTAAAAACCGAAAAGCATTATACTACACCTTACAAACTTTATAGATTATAAAATTATATTTTTGCTTAAAACTATTAAGTATCACCATCACAGATAAAATGGTGTCTCGAAATATCCATGCCAAAAGGTTCCTTGATACTGACTAAATGACAAACTAAAGCCCTCTTCTTAGGTCTTTTATTTTGTTTGCTTAGAAGAAACATACATCCGACGGGGGTTGAACCTCAATTTACAGAACTAGATTACCAGTTATCCGACCTGAAGCAGCCGACATCAGACAATGCATGATCGCTAAAAGCAAAATTCGTGCCTATCTCTTATCAGTACAGAATATCTCTAGTTACTCAGCGTTCTATTTTAACTAAGCAACACCTGCTGACTCTAAATGACTTACTTAAGACTACTGAGGACGGTACATTGAGGCCGTAAAAAGTCAGCCACCTTTTAATTCTAAGCAAGGCTGGCTATTTTAATAAAATGGAAGCAGTAATAAGTGAACCCACTCCATTCGCTTCTGAAACCCATGAGCAAAAAAAATTACCTGAAGTCCGTATCGAAAAATAGGTTAAAGTCGCAACTTGATAAACAAAATAAAAGACAATAAGACGGCCGTCTAGATTAGGGCTTTAGGTTTATATATTTCCAGACTATACGGGCTACCAGGAATAAACACCTAGCGAGCACAATTACGACCAAGTCTATCAATGGGGAATTCACAGCACCATCAACTTTCCCAGTGGTTAGTCCAACAAATTAAACCAACCAGACGCAACCTTGCTGCTCACAGTACCAAAGATAAATTTTAATTCGTAGAAAATTTACGGAATAAACACATTATCTTACTTGGCGTGCAAAGGTTGTTTACAAACGTACCTCTACATGCAACCATTAACATAGTTTGCAAATATGCGGTTGAAACATGTCTGACACCAACCGAACTGAGGGAACTACTTCAGATATGCGCGATGAATGGACATTTCCTGTTCAACGGACAGTTTTATCAATAGGTCGACGTTATAGCTAGGGGCAATCTATTAGGGTTAGTCTTAGCGGATATCTTCATGTCGAATCTCGAAAGGAAATTACCCTAAACTGACGATACGTTGATGACATTTTGCCATAATGGAAATCCATAAAGACGGAGAATTACTACCAAAGCCTATGAACGCGCCACTTACAAAGATTAAATTTACGATCGAGCGTGAGAGAAATAGCACATAAGCTTTCTTATAAATTGTTATACATAGCGGGAAGATAGTTTCATTCAGAGGCCCACCTGTCAGAAAACCACCTGAAAACAAAATAACATTCAACTCCGTAGTTTCCCTCAAATTCAAAGGAAACTACACTTGGTTTTGTGTCAGTTCAAAAGACCCAGTGAAGTATATTCTTCTGATATGATCACTGAAGATATTCGTTTCCTGTAGAAATTGTTTCTCGTAAAATGGGTATCTGGAAAAAATCATCGACAGGTATCACCACCATGAACAAGAAAGCCCTCTCAAAATACCCATCCAAAAATGGCTGGTCAGTATTTTCCTTCCATTTAGGGGTTATAATGTGTCTTACATGCGCTGGTGATGGCTTCGCTGCACGACTGAATGAACGTACACCGCCTCTTAATTGCTGCTCATTAGCCTAACAACGGTTATTCCACTTAGACCAATTAAAGGCATTATATTTATGCACGCCACATCAAACGGTATTGATTTGTTTACAATCAATTGTGGATGCAAGTACATGGGGTGCATGCACAGGCAGTTGACATCGTGGCAAGCTAAAAATTTGCCAAAGTGGCTGCTTAGTGCGGAAAATAAGATACTCAAGAGTTCATTTACGACGAATCTGGTTAGCATTAGCCATACGATGGACCGAAGGACTGCATTCATGGTCATACTTCGGGTGATCACCGGGGGCCTGCTGCGATTTGCAGGGGCAGCTGCCGGTAATATTTTCTACTTATACTATCAGCCTTTACTTCTGTTAGGGCCTCTGCTGAAGCCCAAGACAGGACGAGACAGATGAACTCCGTTAGCGGTAAGGCAAACGTTCATCAACGAGTGCCAATATCCCCTGACCGAACCCGGCGAATCAACGATCTCGTAGCTTTAGGGTTACGGCGTTTGACTTTGATAAAAAAGGTCGCGAATTCGAGGCTCGATTTGGGCACCGCTTGAGTCTGGGTATGACTGGTTGACGACGGCAAATCAGATAGGAAAGGCCATTCCAATCTTCTTTGTTTTGACCGGCAGTACTATCTGCTACCATCAGGATTCCATAAGCAACTAGATCACGTGATCGATCTCGCATTGCTGTGGGAAGGGTTAATAGAGGACGTAACAGCCCTTTTCCCTCTCCTTTCACCAGCCCTCCCTGCTTCGCATGAACGACTGCCACCCGCCGCTGTCTCCCATTTGAATCATGCTTAACAGCTTTTCGCTGTAATCTGAACTGCCTTGCTTCGATAAATTGTTCTCGCCTCTCCTCTCCCCTACCACGCGCAGCCGCAGCTAAGACAGACAGCTCCTGCTTAATTGACCTATGAAGTTTCAGCCTTTTAGGTCCATACGTTACTGGACAGGTTATTTTACGATCGATATCTGGGCATCCCTAAACTGGTAATGGAATGATTTAGTCCAGTTTTCGCCCTAGAGCTCATATTAGAGCCCCCCGCAGGCAGCCACATAGCGACTAGTAGAATGGGGTGGAGTGGAGCAGATCCAAAAAAAACAAAGGGAGACCAGAATAGCCACTTCTGGATCGTCAACCAGTCATACCCAACACCATTGGTTGGAAACCCCGAGATTCGAACCTGGGACTTGGGGTCATTGAGTTTACAACTTTTCTTTTGCACCACGGGCTGTTGCTTTGTTAACTTCATCTTATTAATAGGCAGTGACTGTATGCAGTTTACTAAGAGGTCACGAAATTGTACGATTTCATAAAATTCTGCGAATCTCCTTGTTTCTGCCCTGTTTTTTTTTCTTCCGGAAAAGCAATGCTTCAATATTCCCGAGGGTTTGAGAGACCTACTGGAAAGGATTGGTTTTTTATGCTGATATCGTGCAAGAATTTATTAGAAATTGCAGCAGATTTAAAAAGTTAATTGTTGTCTTTACTTTATGCTTTACTTCTAGGACATTATGCTTCAACTGGCCTTCAAGGGTCCATCGATGCCTGATAAATGTACGAGTTGTTTGTTTTCTGTCTGCTTTTATCTTCTTAACCTTTGGTATTGTAATATTAAAATCATCGTATTTGTATCAAAGTAAAATAATCCATCTACGTCCTTCCCAATGAGAAATAATTGTCACTTTCATGCAGCGCTAGTATACAACAGACTTCTTGCTATATACGAGTCATGAATGAAAGTATGCGCACATAGCTCAAAAAAGAGCATGAGTTGAACAAGCTAGAGTTCCTTGATTGTAAGGGAAAGTGTCCTTTAAACTACAAAATTACAGTCGGCTTACATATAGCATATCTTGCAAACGCAGCCAAACTCCTACTCCTTCTAATTTTGATGGATATTAGAACATAACTTGAAGAAATCTACATGAAATACAGAAAGGATCAAGGAAGAGCGGACTGGCAACTTCTCGATTTATATGGCCGACAATCTTTCGAGCCTCTGCTAATGGCTCAGCAGATGCCGGCACCAAGTTAGCTTAAGTTTTGTGGGGTACGAGGTTTTGGCTAAATGGTAAAGCGGCTTAATTGAGACATTTGACTTTTATCTTGTAACTTGTCATAATAACAGCCCTGGTCTTAGCTTAAAGGTAGGGAAACGTGTTTCGTCAGTCTTCTATCACTGCTTGACACAACTACGAGACACCAGCTCTTCAATGAGTCCCTCAGTTTTCCTTATTTTATTTCTGACTGGTACACCAGATTTGAAAGTTCACTTTTAAATTTCTTTAGAAATACATGAATGTTCTCGGTTTACGTAAGTACATATAAATGTAGTTCGTCAACAACCGCGTTAATGAAAATTTTACTTTGCATAACAGTATAGCAAGTTAGTGATGTCATAGGGGCCATTTTTGTGAAAATAAAATCATGATATAAAAACTCGAATGAGATCAGGATCATGGAGATCGGGGACCAAAAGCAGACTTGTCAGAATTATAAATAGTAAGTAATCAGATGCGAGACTGACTGCGGTAGAACTTGCTAATAAAAAATAGCTCCTTCTGATTCATAGTGACCTTGTCTCAAACACTTTTCGAATTTAGGCGTACACAGATCAGATACAGGGCACACCTGCCCTGTTTTATGGTGTCCAGTGTTTTCGGGATCCCCTGAGCCTTGCCAGATAGCTAATTGTAATGTACCTAACTAAGTTACTTTTCGACCTATTTCCCCCTGATGAAATTTTATCTTGACTTTTAGTTGTTTCTCCTGACCGAGTTGTGAAGAACTCGGCGGCTTGAGTGTGACTCAGACCCACGAAAGTCTGTTACTAAGTTTATGGCTTCTGGTTTGACCTCCTATCCTACGTGATTAGGAGATTGTGTGTAATTAAGCGTCAGTCTCGCTGTCTTCCGTAGGAATCCCAACGATGCTGACAAGTTTTTAAAATTGGATAAAATAAATTATGCGAATCTGTTAAACCTTCTATGAAGTACTGGTTTAAGTTAATGGACAAAGTAGGCTCTTACTTCCTTTGATGAGACCTTATCTTTTTCATCCAATTTTAAACGAAATGTTCGTGGAAATTTCAAATTTCCATTTGGAACTGCTGACGTCCTAACAGTCACTTGGATGTAAGTAAAAGCATTGCCTATATAACCGTTAAATACGTTAAAATGTGTGTAAATCGCGTGATCAATGATAGCGACTAATCATCCTAAAGATCATACTCGCCATTAGGGCTCCATTTTCATCTGCTGAAAATCGATTAAATTACCAGGTAAAACTATGGTAGATAATTAAAATATGAATTCATTTGCCCAACTATAGACGGCCAACCTCGGCTTTAAGAGTCGCATTAAAACACTGGAGATTTCCTACTAAGTGAAAATTCTATAACTTTATATGAAGAAGACTTCTTCGTGTAACTCCGCTTCGGGATAACCGTTATACAATCAATTGTTTGCATGCAGTAAAAAGAAGAAAAATGCAATAAAAAAGTTCATTTAGTGACTTTGGATTACACAAAAGGTTTCAAAAAAGAATTCCGACATTTGCTACCTTTTTAAGGAAGAGAACTGATTAGGAGAACTTTCACGATTTTGTTCATTCCCTAGTCAACTTATGGTGGCTGATAGAAGTAGTTATAACGGCTACAATTAAACACATTTCGAAGGGTTAAACGGACTGGAATGGTCCTGTCCGGCTTATTTCAGATCGTATCTAGGATATGCACCAAGCCAAAAATAAACGCATTTCGGATATATAATAAGATCACTGTTAGGGGCCAAAATAGACGTTCCGACTTGAAACTAGGCAAAGCAAAGAAGCATAACACCTATGTGCGACGTAGCCGGCTGATGCGCCGTAAGGCAGTTTATTCCTAAAGATGACATCGCGGTCATCGCTGTCTTTTGCTTCAATTTCCACCGCATAAATCATTTTATAGATATTTTACTACCAGGATGATTTCTAGACTGCAACTTTACGAACAAACTAAATGTAAAGTAAAGTAAACATGAAACATAGTAGCCAATATCTCAACCAAGCAGCTTGACCGTGTTCGTGGCCTTTACCAGTCACTAGGTGAATCTCCCGTTTTTTAAAATTCATTTTGACTTTTAAATTCTAAACAGTTATTTGTCACCTTCATTTACAACATTGCGTTTTAAGTAGCAGTTTGCGAAAAATGATTTTTCGTGTCCCTCGTTCACAGAAACAATATATTTGACTAGAAAACAGATGAAGTATGAAAGCACGCTTGTGTTGCTCTATTTGGGCGTTTCAGCATAATAATTCGTTGTTTGTTTTCCACGAAGTCAGCTGCTTAGAGGTAACAAAACCAGCCCCGAACAAAAAAGCCTTCATCATTTTGCTAGGTGACGAGGATTATCAGTTGGAATTTTGTTTGGGAGCTGATCATTTTATAGCCGTATTTTATCTTAATCCGAAACATTTTGCTGCTTCTGGTGTTGTCTCATACGCAAAACGAAAACCTTTTTTCATTTTTAAGTTTTCATCGGCACTCAAATGTATAAGCGCTATAAATTAAAGTGTGCTCAAAAAAATATGCGTCGCATAAAAATAATCAAAATACATTTCAGACAAAACTATTAAGATCCGGCGAAAGGAATTACATTATAATATTTGCATAATGCTTATAGAATTTCCTGCGTGCAAGGTAGATTGCTGTTGTTAGTCGCAGAAACTATATTATCCCTGCCTTTCCTTCCTATTTGAAATTTATATTGTGAACTGAAATAACTTAGAGGCTGTGCACAAACGCTTTTAATGTGCAGCTTACCACAAATTTTCAAAATTTTCTGTCTTGCCTTGTTAAGCTTGAGTCTTTAGCTTTTTTCAGGGCTGTTTATAATTTTTAAAAATCATTATCAACAATAAATTGAGCTCCCGTTCACCACACCAATATAAACCTTTGGAAGGCCAGCCTGTGATGCACACATTTCGTCTTTTTCAGCCTGTATGGCGGTTTTTTAATTGCAATATTTTTTAAGACGAAGTCTTTATTTGGAATTTTTCGGAAATAATCCACAGAAATGTGCAAATTAATTATACTGTTACTCGTACTTATTGACTTCACTATCTTTTCAAATCTATGACAGCACGCTTCTGTTATGAACCAAAATGTCTTTTTTTGTTTGCCGCCAATATAGTATTTATGAACAAAAGTATGCGTCTGATCAAAGGAAGTCTGGAAAATAAACATCTGTCTGACTCTATATTCATATGGTGATTAAACTGTAAGCAGACGTTTAAATGCGCAGATAAGAGGCATCAACACTGACCCATCATTTGTTCAGTCTCCCCTTAGGCTCTGCAACCTTGGCCGGCTTTATTGCTCACTTCTTCGTCCACCTTGCCAGTTGGATCGCAGCAACTCTGTGAACTTGTGTGTGTGTGTGAGTGTGTGTGCCTTTGCCGTAGAACGCGTCGGCAACTGTTGAATTCTGATTGGCGAATCCCAACTAGCTGATCAGCATTGTTGCCTTCGTCTGCAGTCCCCTGGCCTCTTTCTTCCGCTGCTCAAAACGCACTTGCAAATCCCGCGGCAAACGTAAGGCAGCAGCTGACGTCAGAGGGGGGCAAACACGTGCAATCACACACCGAATAACGTAGCGATAGGGCCTTTAGCAAATGCGCGATCGCCGTCACCGAGTGTTGGGCTGTTATCTGGGAAAGTAAGAGGCGCGAAGCTTTTTCCCCGGCTAACCCTAGGTCTGGCCAGTTGCACGTGAACGCCAGTGGCTGAAGTATTAGGCCAGGGGCATATTCGGTCGCATTGCACAGGCGATCGATAGACAGACAGGCGCGAAATAGCACGCGAGCACGCCGGATGGACTAAAGCCACCGAGAGCGCGGTACTGACACACAGACATGAAGCAGTGCACAAGAAGCTAGTGTGGTAATACAAACAGTATCAACTGCAGAAGCAGCAGCAGCAGCAGCAAAAGTTAGTAGTCAATCGATTCACTTTCTTCGGTTTCCTACTGGAAGCAACGTAATCTGATGCCGAAATCACGTGATAGAAGTTATGGCATACAGCAGGCGCAAAATTGCTGGTGTGCGAACGCCTGACTTTACACCCAGCTGACTCAAGGCCTGTGCATATGCGAAAAATAAATTGACCTCAGCGCGTAAGTTAGCCAAAATGCTTGCGAGTAACCGCACTAGTGAGTCGTATTGGGGAAACCAACACATTGAACGGTGTTAAAGCAACAAAAACCGAGTGAGTGCATGTCCTTTTGTCTCGCTCTAATTCTGAGCGATTTATTGCAAGTTGTTTTATTTATAATATAATATGTTTATTATGCCAGTTTACAGGCAATTGTTGCCAGTTCACAGGCAATTAAGGAATAAATAGACACAGCGATTCACAGCGGGCTGTCTCCTGGTAATAAGGATTACTTTAATAGCTTTATTGGTCTATGGGCTTCATTTGTTAGCCAATTAGAGTTGTTCTTTTATTTTTCTTGGTTCATTGTCTTCCTTTTCTAACCAACAGGAGTTGCTCTTATATTCTTTTGGGCCTTTTTGTCCTTTCCGTAACCCTTTTACCTACTTTTTAGTTCAGGAGAACAATTATAAGCGGTCTTCGTCTATTTTCTATCGTGCATGCACCACGCATTAACTGCTCACTAATCAAGCGTTGAAACATGAACAACGAATTCCGTCAG
The DNA here is from genome assembly GCA_036362985.1 of Ligula intestinalis. NCBI lineage: Eukaryota > Metazoa > Platyhelminthes > Cestoda > Diphyllobothriidea > Diphyllobothriidae > Ligula > Ligula intestinalis. Next base: position 50,126,677 of record JAYGXS010000002.1, read on the forward strand.
ACACTCGAGCTAGGAGACTTTCGCCTTTGGGCCACCCTACGATGCATCCTTTCCCAACTACAAAAATCAGATACTTTTTTAAATATCAGGCAGGCCCTATGCTTTTCTTATTTATGGCCAAAACCATCCCTGCGCGCCTCTTCTGGGGCGTTTTAGTGGCCTATTCCATGTCAAACATTAATTTTAAAAAAGTTTGATCTTGAAAAACTTTGCATATACAAGCTCCTGGAGATTGAACATTGAAAGCAATCCCAGTCATACTGTGATTACGGGAGGCACCTGAAGCTATGACATTCTGCTTAATCCTGCACTGCGTGGCGTAGATCAACAGACAGGTAAAGGGAAAGACAGGGGGTCCGACAATAAGCGCATGTCTCCCCGTCGTCCCTTTCTCACGACTTATAAAGAGGACCCCTTTGATCCCTTAACACCTCTACCCCTAATTACTACTGATTAGTTCCTTCCATTTGTTAACTCTACCCTATCTCATATTTTTTTCTTACCTTATAATAAATAATCGAAACTGCATGTACGCATAGCTTGATTTTCTGAATTCTTATGTGAGGATAATATCGGAACATAATCAATCTTTGTAATAATTCGAATATATTAAAGAGTGTGAATGACAAAGTAATGTTCCTTAGGGTTCACTGGGACTGGTGTTGTTGCTTTTCGGATTCTGCTGATAGGTACCTGTTGTTTCGCGTGATTGAAGCCATAGTAAACCAGTCCTTTTAATTTTAGCAAATTATGTGGCAACTGAGTGCATTGATTGGACCGCCTTTTGTGTAGCAGTTTCTCATTCATCTCCCTTCATCCCCATCAGACGATACTATGATCTCAGAAGATACCTTATGCCAATAACATAACAAAGCATGCATCACTTTGTTTTGATAAACCTCGTAGTTTTCATCGCGAACGCAACGTACCCATCGTGGTCGCATACGATGTGGAAACCAGAGGTTTAAGTAAATCCCTTCAAAATACTGTCCATTAGGTGATATACACTTCCTTTAACGGGTTTCTAATTGTTTTTCTCCTGAATCAGTACTCTTACCGGCATCCAGCTGTCTTTTTCCTTACCTCTCATACCTTCTGAGAAGACTTTCCTGTTTGGTCTCTGTTTATTCATTTTTGGCAATAAGGAGTCGCTGTGGACTAGGTTGGACGAGTGAGGGGAAGGCGAGAAACCATTTACATGCCTTTTTTCGCCAAAATTGATACTGATGCTGAACGCTGTGTGGCAGACACATTTTTATGATAAAACAGCTATTCCCTCGATCCCCTGACGTTGATTTCAGCGCGTCGTTTCTTAAAGTTTGCAATGGCAAATAGTGTGTGATAAAAAATCACTATATCTGCTGCGATGATTTCTCATGAACACAACTAGGCCACTGATGCAGCAAGAAGGAAAGGTAAGCACTACAGAAAATATCTCTTTTTGGAAACCCATTTGTATGCCTTCCTGCGATGCATCGGTTAAACCAGATAGGAGGTATGGAAGGGACTGCAGAGAGGGATGACTGCGAACACTATAGTTTATGGAATATAAAGTCATGGGCTGCTTGTGACAGTGCTGGTAAGGAAAACATGTAAGTTTTGGCACGGTCCTTACTGGTTTATCGTCAAGCGCGCTTAAAGCACACAATGGTAGGTTGATAGCCTCACCGCCTCTGATGGAAGTTACGTAGGAACCATTCACCATGGGCGACAGGAATCAAAACATAGGTCAGCCAAGGAAACAAATGTTTACTCACACAAGGGTGGCCGATTTTAGTTGTTAGGCACTGTCTGAGGAATGCAAGCCAAGTAATGTCTGTTAGGAAGTTCATACATCGCTGATGTGTCGGCGAATCATGCGAGGATATACATTCTTGTCAGTGAGAGAGCACGTGTAGATAATTGCCTGGTATGTGAAAGTCCTGTATTGAACGCGGAGTATCTCAGTGTGAATCGAGCGAATGAGACGAATGACGTCAGCTGGTGTGAATACTTGTTGCAGCGCGAGGCTAAAACCTACATCGGGGCCACTCGGATGATGTCGAGACCTGGCGTCAAGCCCCCCGCAGTGAGCCATTGTTCAAAAATATTCCTGCTGTCTCGCGTTTAGGTTCAAAGAAGGTAAATCGTTGGTAGGAATGAGACTCCAAAAAGGAGGCAGAGCAGCAAATCGCCCTGCAGTGAAAATTCCACAGCAGCTGAACGAAGTAAAAGCAGAAAGTTGTGATTTTAGGATACCACGGCCTCTACAAACAATAAAACTTGAGACCCCATCTAATAGTACTAACGAGCGGTTGGACGTTGTGCCGTCAAAGTTCGTTCATTCGCTGGGTTTTGGGTGCTGGAATATGCGAAGCCTTGCGCCTTTATTGCTGCCATAATTCTGACAACGCATGGCCTATAATACATTTTGGGCATCTGCAGCGTGTCCGAAATCCAGATTTTGGACTCTGGTTCCGGGGGAAGGAAAGATTACATACAGTTATTCGTGTGATCTTTTGCCACAGCACCTACTA
>JAYGXS010000002.1:50129202-50173285 GCA_036362985.1 Ligula intestinalis
ACTACAGGAGCTATTATGGGGCAGTAAAGGCAAGACAGTATTCGACAAATTCAGCAAGAACGGCCTCCACTTACCTGAGGGAGGAGGCACTCACCTGGGTTCCCGACAAACTTGACGACGCAATCGTGACGCGAGGCGACAAGTGAGTGGGGGTGAGGCTGGTGGTGGGGGTGTGTGAGGTGCTGGGTGTGCCGACATCACGGTCAGTGCCGCTGTCGTGAATGCGCATGTGACCTAGTAGGCCATGCGATGAGCGAATGATCGGGGGCAGTGTGGGCAGTGAAGGCGGCGGTCTCGTCTGTGTGTTGGTGCTCCAGGCACTAGTTCACCAGTCTCTGTGCGATGGATTCGCAAGTGACCGACTAGACCGATGCGTGAGGTGAATGTGCGATTGCAGTGAGGGCATATCATGCCCTCAGAGCTGGTGGGGGCTTCAGGTGTGGGGATACGAGTTGTGGCGGGCAGTGATGAGGAGGAAGTTGTGGGTGGGTTGGAGTCGATGGATGAGGGCAACGAGGCGTCTTTCGCGTCAATTATTGCCGTCGAGGTGGAGGGTGGAGTAGGGTCTGGTGGAGTGTTTGGTGCAGTCGACGTGGATGCTGTCGGAGGAGGGTTGCACGACTTCCGGAGGTGACCGACCAGGCCAATGCATGCACGGAAGGTGCGTTGACAACGCGGACACGTTGGAAGGGCTTGGGTGGTGGCAGCGTGCGTCCGTTGATTGTGAGACTTGCGTGCCGTCCGTTTTGCCTTGGCGGCGGCGATCCAACTAGCTTCGTAGATTGCGGCGTCTGTTTTTACCGCTCTTCGCCACACAGATCGGTCCTGTGCTAGCTCCTCTTAGTTCGTCGTGTTGATTTGGAGACGCTTCAGGGAATTCTCCAGGGTATCCTTGTAACTTCTCTTCTGTCCTCCTTTGCGACGAGTGCCTACGGCGACATCGCCATAGAGCAGTCGCTTGGGTAGTCGTTCGTCGTTCATACGTACCATGTGACCGCTCCAGCGCAATTTTATCTGCCTGAGCATGGCCTGGATGCTGAGAACTCCCGTTCTCTCCAGGATTTCCGTGTCCGGAATCCTCTCTTGCCACTTTACCTTCAATATGCGGCGTAGGCAGCTGATTTGAAAGTGGTTCAGTTTCCGCGCTTGGCTAGCATAGACTGTCCAAGTCTCCGCTCCGTACAAGAGTGTTGACAGCACAACAGTCTTGTACCTCTTCAATTTTGTTGACAGTTGAAGACCATGACGATTCCAGACGGAGGCTTGTAGCCGACCGAAGGCTTGACTGGCTTTGGAGATTCTGTGGGCAATCTTGGCGTCTATTTTAGTGTTGCGGGAAAGCGTACTGCCGAGGTAAGTGAAGTTGTCCACGTTCTGCAGTACGGCTTCGTTGACAAAGATGCGTGCGGGGTTGAGGTCAGCACCTGGCGGTGGTTGATGCATAACCACCGTCTTGTCCATGTTGATGGTGAGGCCAAAGTTAGCGCAACCTGTGGCAAAGAGGCCCATGCTCCTTTGCATGTGCGCTTCGGTGGTGGTGTTGAGAGCGCAGTCGTCCGCAAACAGCAGATCATGAACTGTAGTTGTGAAGACGCGCGTGGGGGCCTGCATCCGACGAATGTTGAGGAGGTTTCCGTCCGTTCTGTAGTTGAGGGGGATTCCGGGACGCTCGTCACGGTAGGCGTCCATCAGCATGGCAGAGAACATGAGACTGAAGAGGGTGGGTGCGAGGACACAGCCCTGCTTAACTCCATTGGTCCCTGTGAAGGCTTCAGACAGCGTTCCGTAGTCCGTGACGCGCGCCATCATCCCATCATGGAGTTGTCGAACCATGTGGGTGAAGTGTTCCGGACAGCCAAACTTCTCTCTCTCACACACACACACACACTCGGGGAACGCACAAACGAGCGTTCCTTCTAACGCCGCCGCCAGGGAACGATCGAGCAATCAGCTCGCCCAAATTTATCACGGGTCACGATCCGCAATTCGTCTATCAAGCAATTGGCGCCCAAGCAGGCAGCCATCGTCGATAAGGGAGTAACATTCATGATCATTGGTGTGCGATAGCATAGCGACTGTACACTACAAATAGTGCAACTCCCTGTTAATTTACTGCCATTTCGTGCTTCTTTATCTGGTGATGTATCCACGACGGAATCCAAAGCGTAAGGCAAATAAATTGATCACTCCGGCGATTGCATCCGCTTTATCTCTATACGATCAGTATTTGCAACAAAGGAATTTCTGCTAAAACAGTTAGCCTGTACATTAAAAATGTATTGGTTCTTTGTAAGAGAGCTATGGAAAGGCTGACGGTAGTTACTAGAAATCCATGACATTTGCTGACTGCATTAAACAGCGCTTTTCTAGTATGTTTGTCCTACTGTTAGGAAGATCGGAAAGATCATAGCCGCAAAAGAAAAAAATGTAGCGAACTTTGTTCAAAAGGGCCACAAAACCTTAGCCGATATTACAATTTTGTAGCTGTTCTGAAATATAATAAGAGATAAATTTGTGGATTCTCTTATCTTAAGTGTCTTTTCAGTGTTGTCTACTAGGGAAATACAATACCACTAGCTACAGGATTTCAAGTAATCGTTTGTTTTAGTTTCAGTTTAATTGTTAGGATTGCATAAAATACATGAACTTTTATGTTGAAGTTACAAAAATATCCTAGGGAAATTGATGTGACTGTTATACAAAACGGTAATTTCAATGTTTTCCGTAATATCCCTTTATAACTCTAGACAGGGTATGGATACTGCAAGTGGTGTGGATTTCCGGAGTCCAATAGGAAAAATCCGTCTGGCTGCAGGAATACTACTGTGGTGTAGAGCGTTTTGCATATAAACTAGTTTTTCTTAAAATATTTGTTTCCGGTTCCCTTCACTGCGGCAGCCAGCGTACTCTCGCGTTAATATTTGCGCCATTTCGCATGCAGGTGTATTGCATCGTTAATGCAAGAGAATTCTCCTCCGCGTTACTTTATATTCACAGCTATGTAGGGGATGTTCGATTACAACTTAGAAGTAAATATTTTGTAAACTGATAGGACCCAAGGTATCTCTGTTACTAACCGCCTCAATTTCAATGAATTTGTTTTTCTACGATATGGAGGTGGTTTGGTGCAATAAATACAAGTTCAGATTTGAAGGGCACATCCTTGAGTAATCAGTAAAATTTATTCGCCTAGCTATTAGCTATGACTATAAGATGGTCGTTTCGATCCATTACATTTCAATTCGTAGCACGCCTACACTAACAATCGAAAATAAAATATTACATGGTTTTTGCCGAGCCAAAGATTGCTGACGGTTTGTGAATTCTGATAAACTGGACATGAAAATATGCATGCACTTGAGCAGTTAAATAGGCTTTCAGTGAGGATATGATACAACTGATTTCATAAAATTAACTAACGTACTTTATTGGTATATATTTTGTGGCACAAAACTGAATCTATGGAGAGTCAGAAAAAGGTTTCATTGGGTTATTTTTCACGTTTAGTAAATTATATTGCTACCACTGCATACACTAGCACAAATGCTAATGAAATGTACAGCTTGGTACAAACTCATCCACGGTTTTCAGATTATGCATATGTCAAAAGATAGATTGGTGACCGTAAGTTTGCTTTCGATAAATTCTCTTCAGGCCTGTATACAGTAGTAACCAAAGACCACGCAAATTTCATAACATTGTATAAGTTTGATCATTACTCGAATACCAGTGTGAATGCACTTAGACAAAACGTTGAAAATAATAATGAACAGCATTAGGCATTTTAAGTTCTTTAAAGAATTTAAAGAATTATTAAGTTTTTATGAAGAAAAACAAAACAATAGAAAAATAAATTTTGATAATCTGTTAAATTGAAAATTTGAAGCAACCACTTTCGATATATAGAAAGAACTTTTCTTTAGTCAAAATATTCTATAAACTTTACTCTTACTGGATAATTATTTATTGGAAGTCATCGAAATAAGTGTTTCATCAGTTTCCTTGTTTTTACGGTCTTCATTGAAAAAATTATAAATTCTACATATGTTCGACGTTGACGCCAATATCTTTCAAATACGAAGGGAAGTGTTTTCCGATATTAGTTTTAGTGAATGTGGCAACGTTTTTGATATGAAGAAATGCCTCAAAACAGCAAACCACATTGTCGTAGTAAAGATTTTCCGTAGTAAAGATGTAAAACTTATACTCCTAAAACTGATAAAAAACATTTCATAAAGGGTTACCTCTTTGAAAGTGCTTAGAGTAGATAATCGGCTGACTAACTTCTGCTTACATTAACTTTATCCAACGTAATATCACAATGAAATTTGAGAATTTTGAGAATTTCTTTAAGTTTCCTGAAGATAAACGATTCAATTTGACTGGAGATAAAATAACATTCTTTTCTCTTTATAATGGATTACTTTTTGCATCAATTAATTAATTCCACTTTCTGATATAATCTTGCGAATTCAAAAAAGTTGCCACATACATTGACATTTTTTGAAGAACTTATTATTCTTCTGTCTGTTCCGTTTCTAAATAACGCAAAAAAGGAACGTATAGTACACAAAAAACTGTATTTCTACACGACTTACACTTATTAAGGCCTTTTTTGTCTTAAACTTTCGTTATCATGTTGGACATTTTGCGTTTGCTCAACGACATTTGGGCGTTATTTGTGCATTTAAACAAACACTTCCCTGTTTGTGCATTTTGGGCAAAAAACTTCACAGGTTAGCTAAACATAATTTTTAAAATACAAATTACTTGCCAGTTCTGGAAGGGATATCTTCCATACCTATTTAACTTATTTTGGAGATCGGTCCGCCTAGATACTAGCATTTTTACCTCAGTTCCCTTTACTCCCCACCGACATGTTTCCACCGGACAGAATAGTTTAGTTATCATATAAATGTACAGGCCTAAAGAGAAGTTATCAAAAGCAACCTTATGATCACCAATTTATATTTTTATTATACATTTAAATAATTACCAAGCAAACTGATAATAACTTTTAGTTCCTGCTTTTTCGACATTTTATCTAAGATATTTTAGGTTCTTAAATTTACGTCTACAGCAAAGAGCTAGGGTACCTTCATGGATTTTCGAGCTATGCGGCGACCTTTGACATATTTCTGGATTCCAGTGCATATAAAATGGACTGCAGAACGACTGCTTCGAGAGTAAGTGGTCCTGGGCGTTGCCCTGCAATCGTGAATTCTCCCATTTCCATCTCATAGAAAACAACATAAAGCTTTTCCCACGTAAAAACTCGAGGAGGTGCTGTTAATGATAAAGCTGTTTTTCTCGTTTTGATATGATGGTCTTCCCTTTAAGCACCATTTAAATACAGTGGGTGGCTTACTAATGAATTCGAATGATTTTTACAAGAAACTTCCTCTTACGCAAATAAGTCCAAGCTGCGGCCCCCAAACTTTAACAACAATAAAATAGTGGTCGGTTCTCAATATAGGGAATATTGCGATTTATCAAGTAATATCACGTTTATGGTAAACAAAAATCTTAGCAGATTTGTAAGATAAAATGTTGTCAATTGGCTCCCCTCTTCTTTTCCCGGTTATAATGCATTATCGCATGCGTGCACTTAGCTCAATTTCTCGAAGGTAAGATAAAATATTCTGCAGACTATGACTAAGGATTCCCGACGAAATCCGAAACGTCAGGCAAATAAAACTCTTGTTCCAGTGATTGCATCTTCGTCTTCTATAAAATATTCTGTTCTCTAAACAGATACAAAGAAAAGGTTTCTGGTTTTTTATTGATTTTCTTTAAAAGTACAAAACGCACAAAGAGGAAAATTTGGTCCGCAGCGTTTAATCCCTTGGGAATTAAAAAACGTTTGATTTGGCCACATTCTGTTCCTATTTGTCCGCATTATACCTATCTTAAATGATCTTTTTTCAAGTAAACAGTATTTTGCGCCTCAACGCAACTCAATGAAAAAATAAAAACTCCAAATGTTTGTTTAACCCCCACTCAAATGTTAATTTTCACATTTTAGCAGATATATTATCTGCTATATGGACATGTACGAATAAATACGAAGGCTCGCACTCTAGTTGTTGGCACGACTGAAGGAGAAGGCTGATCAAGTACCGGAAGCAACTGAAATCATTGCTATGAGACTAACCGTTAGACCAACCTAAAGTTACCATGCTCAACAGGGTACTGAAAATCAAGAACCGGTTAAAACCAGAAGAGCAATCTGGGATAGTGTATCACATTCCATGCCTTAGCTGTCCCTGCGATTAAACAGGTCGAAATGAACGCATGCTCGGATCGCGCATTCATGAACATGAACTGGCTATGCGACGGGGCGACGGATTACAGCAAGCTGCTACTCACATCTAGGAAACAGGTCATGAAATCAGCTACAAAGACTTCAAGGTGCTCGCCCATGCCGAAAACAGAACAAGCCAAGCATCGATTGGAGCCTGCTTCATGGATAGAAAATCAATCAATCGATTTGGCGCCGGCGTACAGAGCCCTGCACAGTCACCTCCAGACTGCGTCACTGATAGTTGATTGGTATACCCTGCCTGTTTTCTTGCTGATTTTACCTGTGCTGATGAACTCCTGTACAAGGTTGAGAGCTCAGAACAATAAAAAGCTGTTCCAGAGCTCAACTTAGCTTCTCCCTTTCTCATATTGAAATTTTATTGGTCCAGACAAATACTTAGCATCAAATCGTCATGCATTACCATCATGAATTTCTCCAGCCGACTGACTAGGCAAATGCTCCTGTGACTGGTCACGAAAAGAAGGCCAGTAGCTGTTCTATGACCTAACCGGGGACATTTGCGCTGAAAAAGCTAGTAACATCAAAGTAAACATAGAACGCACAGAAGGACGTCGTCGCATTTAAAAGGGCCTTGGAGCTTACAGAGGATGCCACAGTTTAAGGTCATAGAGTTTTCGATCGTTTAGTTACTGATGCAAAGCATCAACAGAAAATTCCCACTTTGCGCTATTGGGGACAATGGAAGGTCACAAAAATGATTTATTTACTGTGACAGGATAGTGTTTGGTGAATTGTTGTTTTGTCCTGCTCATAAATGCAGTGCCCTTCTTAATTTTAGCCTTTTTCTGCTTCGTTTTTAAATTCGAAGTTGACATATACGGACGATGACTGCACGGAAATCCTGCCGTTGGCAATTAATCACTTTTTGGTCAATGGGGACGTTGCCGGGTGCACACTCATATTACAGTTAAATACTTTCAGTCTCCAGATGAAGAAATTTCAAGTAACACAACTGGAATGAATCTGCCATGAGATTCCATAAAACCGTTCTAGTCGTGAACTATTTTGCGATTTGTTCACGGACAACTGAAACTTCCCACCTCCTCGATCATATTGTTTACAGCATGATAGCGTTAAATACTAGCACTAGGTGTGCTTTATGGTGCAAATCAGCTAGTCACGCATGAAAACCTTGGGTAGGAAAAAGAATGAATAAGTGTTTGATAAAATATACAGTTCTCTTTAGCAGTTAGCACCCTTGTTATTTCCGGCTGAAAAAGATTGAAATTCTCCACGTTCATCTCTAGGGAAAATCCTGTCCGACCGACATTCGATTGTTCCCCTCCTCCGAAAGCTGACCACCCTTCCTCTGAGCAGCTTGTTCGTGAAACTCACCTGCAATAGTGCTGGCCGTCCCGCCCCCTGTCCATTTGAATGCGCACTCGTGTCCGAAAACAGCCACCCAGCAGTGTGGCACTTGAATACATCACCTCACCCTCTCGGGCCTCCACAGGAAAGCTGACTAGAGGCAGCAGCTGTTCAGCTCTGATGATCTGAACTCTAGTAATCCAATTTAACCTATGCTAAGACATGCTTGCAAATAAACGCAGTCGCAAACTCCCCTCGTGCACGCTTGTGCACAAGATAGACGAAGGGCCTCTTGAACAAACGACACCCCCTATCCAGCCGACACTGCTCTGAGAAGCACTCGACCCCCCCCTCCCTCCCTTCAGTGCAAATGTTCACATTAATTGGATGCCACATGAACTGGCTCTTGAGGTCACAGAAAAATCAGCGGTCGCCACCTCTCTCCCTCCGACATACACGCTCTCCCAAGGCTGACTTCGTCCTGCGTGGCGTTGTTGAACGTGCATAAGGTCAGGCGATATGGCCGACTCTCTTGCTCTTGACTGCGTGTGGCCATTGTTGAGCATTTTACTGCGTTTATCCTTTACTGTTTGTGTAATAGTACCGTACAACATTGATAGCTGTGATCATTGGTGTTTGACTTACTGCTGCATTACTGCATTAATGCTGGATACAGAGTGAAGACATAAGAAACAGCCCTCCTAACCCAATATTCCTTGAGCATACTGATCCTCCTTTTCGTCTACTTCTCACAGCATACAATCTTATTTTGTTTTAATGAAGATCTTATCGTTGTTGACTTTTATATTTTCTTCCAGGTCAGAATGTTGGAAGTTATATGAAGCTTTCAATTCTCTGCCTTCTTTCCGCTTAATTCTGTTGACAAATAAAAAAATACGACATTTTGAAGGCTTTTTTCTCTGACTCGTGGTTAATTAAGAAGTATGGTTAATTGACTCAGCGTTATATGTTGCCATGTTGCCTAAGGAAAGTAATAAGCCACCCGCGAAGGCTGTGGACGACCAAAATCCAAAATGACAACGAGAGAATCGATGACAGTCGAGAAAACAAGACAATTAACGTTTTGGCTGTGGGATAACGAGCGATCCTCACATCAACGCGACCCCCCAGCAATGGGCACCGGTGGTGCTAATTATTATAGGCCCGCTGTTGCATAGCACTTTTGTTTTGTACATAGTGCACTCTGTGTACCTCCATTCTCATGGTCTGCAACCCAAGAAGCTTTAGAAACGAATGAAATCTGCTCGGTACGTACCACTGGTTACAGTGTGAGTTTATCACATGTCGGATGATACTTATCGTATGGAACTACGCCTAATTTATTTCTACATCTACGTTTAAAACCTCAGACGCGTCTTTCTTCCGAAAATGCTAGAAATATCAGAATGTATATCTTTGGATTTATAGAATGTGGTCATCGGCGGCTGAGGAGGGTACCAAAAAGGACAAAAAGTGCATGCATAACTTAAACTAAATTCAAAGATTGTATAAACAGCAAAATTTAATGGATCCATCAATTTCGAGAGTGCTCTTCAGTTGCTACCTCTCATTGCATAGCGTGAATTAACGTCAGAGAAAAGGCACAATTGAATTAATACAGAAAAAATCGATACAAAACGGCATGGTTACTGTAAATGGCCAAGAGGCAATCGATAAATTATGAACTTTAAACGCTGTAGGCAGCGAAAACTAGTGAAAAAAAAACGTCCAAGGCAAAAAATAAAAATGGGGAGGGGGATGTGTAAACAAGGAGCCAGTTTTACCAAGGTAGAGTTAGGTTTACTACATGCTCCATTTATATACATAGGTCGGGTTTATACCGCCGTATGTAAGCTGCCTCCAGGTAGCGTAAGGTGCGAGTTGTTCGTGCCTTGGCCATGTACAGTGAACTTGCCATTTTGAATCGATTTGTTCTGTATGAATTCAATTGTGTATATTCTCTGACGTTAATTCACGTTATGCAATGAGAGGTAGCAACTGAAGAGCACTCTCGAAATTAATGGATCCATTAAATTTTGCTGTCTATAACATCTTCAAATTTTCACCAGGGAAAAGAAGCTTTAAAATAAATTTCATTATTGGACATCGCCAAAAAAACGACGGTCGAACTTTTGGCAATACATAATGCACCAGAAAGGATGATATGTTATGGAACAGAACCAGGTTTCATTAAATGCCCGAAGTATTTTTGATACACCTTTAGCAATAATTCCTTTTAGATATCAATCAGCAATATATAGATATAAAGAGACTTACTTCCGCTTTCAGTTTTCTATATTCTACGTGGGTGCGAAAAAAACGTTTAGATCCTTGTTTTTATAACTCGTCTCGTTAAAAAGAAATGCTGAAAGGAACGTCCAGCCGTTAGGTTTGATGAACTGCACTTTTAGCCAGTTGGAAGACCGTTCAACTAAGCCTTGACCTGATGTTTGCGCCGGAAATAAGGACATCCTGGGTAAATCCGCCTAATCATCCACGTCAGTACAAGTGAGTTATCACTGAAGAACGCTTCTTATAGGGGAAAAACAACCTGAACGAATAACAAAAAATGTAGGCAGTAGAAATAAGAGCGAGTCAGTTTTGTTCGGAAAGTGGAGGTTCCGCCTTTACCTGCATCTGATTGTCGAAAATGTTATTTTCGCTGATGAAGTAGACAACAAAATCGTCGTGTTCTGTTTGTGGAGGAACTATTCTATCACCATAAGTGCTGAAGCAATATTGCACAATGCCTGTAGTGCTGTGTCTTATTCTTCTGCAGCATAAACTATGTTTAGCCAAGCGCCGATGCTGAAACGAAGGCTGTAAAGGGATTGGCAGTTGGATCTACCGGACCTCAAATTAAGGTTTAAAGCAAATTTACATACTGATGGAGACAGCACTGACAACGAAGCAGTAGGCAGTCTTGGCAAAAACTATTGCCAGCAAAGACAAAAGAGACTGAAATGACAATTTCTGATTTAGTAGCCGTCGTCAGCCAGTCATACTCAGACCCATGTGGTGTGCCATTCGAGACTCAAACTCGCGACCTTTTTGATAAGAGTCAAACGGCCAAACCATTGAGCCACGGGCTTCTTGTCTAGCTGGCTTAGGTCAGGGGCTATTGACACTCATTAATGAAAGTTCACCTGACCGATAACCAGGCTCATCTGTCTTACTTTGCCTTGAGTCTTGCCAGAAGCTCTGACTGCAGTACCAGCTGGTGGTATAGTGCTATGATGATGATGATGTCCACTATTTGCCCAGGAGCAGGGATGGTGACTTTAGTCAAGTATAGCGAAAGTAGATGAGTAGTCATTAACTACACGCTAAACCCTCCCCCCGTTTGAACAGGGGCAATACAGAGACGAGATGACCGAGCGGGAATCAGGCGGAGGCCGTTTTTTTCCAATGCAGGTCAGAAACACCGTCTAACTTAGTCTTAAGTGATAATAGCCTTTTGCCCTGGTACTACTGGACTACTTAGCCTCACTCACTTTCAGCAGGTGTCCAGAAGGACTCAAGTAGACTGAGTCTGATATTGCCACTATTGTTTATACTGCTGTTATCTAAAAGCATAGCTGAATGATAGTAATGCTGGCACTATTACTGACGCTACTATTTGGTCAGAAATGACACTGCTTAGAATCAACGCCGGGTTCCTGGTCTCCTTGATCTCAACTAGGGGCTAGTACCTGGATTCATGCTATTTCGCGCACAGTATGTGCTTGAGGCTCGAAGCACAGTAATGTTTGCCGTGGTTTCTACCCCCTCCCCCCAACATCTTTTCACCAAAACTGCGTTCGTTTTTCCTACAGTCTAAACTACGAGCGTTGGACTACCGCCGCTAGAAGAAGTATGCCAATATCAAGAGTGCTGATTGTAGTAATCATACTTCCTATGACAAGTAATTAATATAATACGATACGGCCTGTGCGTGCATGTGGGAAATTTGAACCTAGTCTGCAGTCGCAACATATGTCAGGATTATAGTAAACTGAAGGGTTAAATAAATGTTCATGCAATAAAAGCTGAAGATCTCCAACGCAGTTAGGTCGTAAGAAGGAGACCTTCGCCGTTTTTCCAGGCTATCTTTGACTGCCTACAGTAAAAAGCTCTAGCTTACAACTCACAGCATGTCATCTGCGCTGTGTATGCCCACCGATAGTGTCAGGACTTTATGACACAATACGTGCGTCAAGCGACGGTTAAGGTCAGAGACAGGCTTGCACCCATTTCCTTTTTCTGACTAGCTAGCCTTCATTCCTGGCCTGCGAATTCACCCCTCTCTTTTTTCTGACTGGCTACCTTTCAGCCTCTTACGTTTAAGCCACATCATAAGGCTCCCCTTGTTAAGATGACTTGTAACTTGAACTGTTCCCTGTCCTCAGTACCCGTCCCGCCTACAGACAGCCCTCTGTTTTGCCTACATGACGTTCTGCTTAACGGAAGCCTTCTGTTTTACATGCATTACATTTGTTCTGCCTACAAACTGTTTTCCGCTTTCAATACATAACATTGGCAACGCAGTTAAACGAACTTGGCTTCTTTATTACTTTCACCCTTACCTCTGGCTAAAAGGCGCTTCGAAACCTTTAAATGACTCCTGGTCACAATGGAAGAAAACACTTGAGGATTACTTTGAACTAATTCCGATTTTTTTGCCCACTATAACACTTCATGCTACGTCTAATTTAAACCTCCTCCGAATCCATCTCGAAGAGCTGGGAAAATGTTACTTTGACGCCCTTGAGTTGCAAGATTCTGCTGATTTCCAAACAGTATTTGCAAAGCTCGAGGCAAAGTGGAGCGGAAAAGAAAACATCTTCCTGCGGTGCTATCGGTTTTGCTAGCTGCGTCAGGAATCCAGCAACTAAATTGGGGATTTTATTACCAATCTGTTACGACCCGCGCCTGCTACATCTAATTAGCACGAACGGTGAATTAGCCGACGAGGATCCCCAAGCCCGTAAGAGAGAAGACAAGCGAGTACGAGACAGCGTGTACTCAGACAAAGCACTTTATAACAAGTCGTTCTAACACGAAGGCTGAGTGCATTAAAGGGGAACGCGAGAGACCGGCAGCTGGCTAGCCGCCAGTTAGGTAGATTCGTGACGCTTTTGTGTGTACTGAGTCATCATGGGAATAGTGGCATTCCCAACACAATCTTACTCTCGCCGTTCAGGACTGTCGATACACAGAGATCGTGGCAACTCAATTCGAACAGACAATGCTGGCGCAGCAGTTGATTGTGGGTTTGCGGACGAAAAGCTAAAGAGGTTTTATTAAAGGAGGATTTATCACGGGAGAAAGCCTGTGATATTGTCCGTCATCAAGAGGGCGTACAGCAAAACCTCTAGCAACTGCATAGGTCAAACACTGGAGTCACACCATCCTGGGAACCTGATCTACCAATGCCTCTTGTTAACACTGCCGGGTTTTCACCTAAACGGAATCCATCAACTCCTTCCAAACAACTACCATCCTGTTACAGTTGTGGTCAGACTTCAAGCACCTAAAGACACCTTGTCGATTATGTAGGAAAATGGGCCACATTGAAGTAGTGCGTTTTTAAAAAACGGACGAACACAAACATCTGCCGTCTGCATTAACCCCGTTGGGGATGCCGAGACGGTACTTCAAAAGTCTCCTACAGAGAAGCCTCGCCATTCACTCTACACAATCACAATTCCGGTTGATCACCCCCTTGTGGAGTTTGATATCGATACTGGTTCAGCTGTTACTCTCATTAATGAGGACTCTCTTCAGAAAATTTCCCGTCTCCTGCCGGTTTGCTCAACTTTTTATAGTTACACTGTACAGGACGTAAACGTTTAAGGGGTCTTTACGATCGAAGTTGAGCACGATGGTGAACTTCATTACTTGCCGGTTTACGTGGTCAGAGGAAGCCAACAAATAAATCCCCCGGCACGGGACTGGATAAAACGTTTTCCTACTTAATTTCCTACATACATCGAATTGGAGTTAAATCTGCTCTAGATTCCCAGTTAGTGAAGCATAAAGAACTATCTCGGGAGGATTCCACTACGCCCTACGGCAGTCCACCCAGTAAATTCTACTTTAAATCAAACTATCAGCCCAAATTCTTAAAAGCTCGTTCAGTGCCCTATACAGTTACTGTGAAGGTCGACGAAGAGTTAGATCGCCTATGCAAAACGGAGCTTATTGAGCCTATATAATATTCGGAATGGGCAACCCCAATCGTTCCTGTTCTTTCAACAGATGGTTCCGTGTGTATCTGTAGTGACTACAAGCTGACTCTCAATGCAGCAACCAAACTAAACTATTATTCGCTCGCGTGGATGGAGGACCTGTATGAATTCTTTCCAGGCGGTCAGCGATTTAAAACTTTGGACTTGAATCATGCCTACAACAAAGCCACCGTAAATACAGAATCCTGAGATGCCACCCCCATCATCAAACACCGAGGTTTGTTTTCATACAAAACACTACCCTTTGAAAATTATTGCTGGAACTAGAAGGACCTCCAGCACGTGCCTTTGAACAGGAAAAGGCAGCCCTCACCTTATCATCTCCTCGGACTCATCACGACCCAGAAAAGCGTATCCTACTGAAATGCAAGGCGTCCTCGTAAGGACTGGGTTCAGTTCTCAGGCACCGAATGTGTTCTGGTAATTGGCGGAAAACAAACTATTCGCAAACAGGAAGTCGAGTTAGGCGAACGAGCGTTTTCGATTAACTCATTGTCAGGCAAGTACAATAATATAAGGGAGGGTAGAGTTAACAAAAGTTTAAGAAACCAATCAGTAGTAATTAGGGGAAAAAAGGGGCGAGCGGTGTTAAGGGACCAAAGAGGACGGATTCAAGTCGTTGGCTGAGGAGTAGGGGCTGCGGGCAGTAAACGCTCGCACGCCTCTTATTCACTCGAATAGCCTTTTGACTATATGGAGGAGTATGTGTCCGGACCTATCCGCAGATGTACGGACGTTTCTGACACGGGCAAACAACGCAACGGATGTTAACGGGAATGGGCATTGGTGAGTATGCCCACTAAGGACTTGTAAGGCAATTTACTGAGCGGGTGCTTCACCGTTTCGTGCATTTTAGAGGCACTGAGATAGTGACTTACGTAGGTATTCATAGCCTACCTATGCATAAGACAACGAATAGTCATTTCCGGTCAAACTCAGGTCAAGTCATGGAGTTTTTTTATCTGTGATATCTTTGTCGTGTGTTAGTTCGACCATCGCAAACGCAGATGTCCACCAGTTGCCCCAGAGAGGTGGGTTGATGACTGTGGTCAGGTGAAAGTAGACGCATTGCCATCTACCCCACTCTAAACCCTTTCAACTGCATCAAGCGGTGACTAGGCAAGAGTTGAAAGGACCGAGTACGGAAAAGGCGTAGTCGGCCGCCATTAACGCCGCCTAACTTATTATTTAGTGACAGTAGACTTTGCGCAGGTACTACTGCACTGTATACCCTTACTCACTTGTAGAAGGTCTCTAACCAGACTTTAGTCAGCCAGGACTGGTACTGCTACTACCAGCTCTGCTATTTCTAATATAACTAACTAGGGGTCTAGCTGGTACTTTTACTGACGGTTTTGTAGGTCAGAAGTGACGCTGATTAAAGTCAGCACTGGGCTCAAAAACTTTCCATCGCTACAAGAAGTGTAGTAGTACCGATGCTAGCACTGATGCCACCAGTAGTCAGAGATGACGCTGACAAAGCCAAAGCTAGGGCTCATATTGCCTTGGTCTCAACACGGAAGGTCAATCTGTGTTAAACTATTTCGGGTAAGTACATGCTTGGGATCCTGAGCAAAACTGTGGTCGCCTTGGTTCCCGTACTCTCAACTCGAGCCATTGGGCTGTACGGACGAAGATGGTGCTGATATGGCTATGTGCCTATGCTAGAAATGCTGATTCTAGTAATCCTACTTACTAAGGCCAGTACGTAGTATACTATAAGGACTGCCTGTGTATGCTTTTTAAGGAGTTGCACCCAGTATGAATTCCCAATCTGTGTGAGGTAATGGTGGTAAACATTTGGATAATAATAGAGCGTTTGTAGGGTAGTGCACAAGTCCTACCATGCCCCTTTGTCGAGCATTTTGCCGCCTATAGACTACATTTAGGCCTAATACAGTGTATAACTGTAGTCGTACCATAATACAGTATCTGGTAGGTATAGTAGGACAGTCTAAGTCAGTGTAACAGGAATAGGGCAGTTTTTAGTGATGCTGTTAGTATTAGTGATAACGGTGTTATTAAAACAGCAGGGCTCTCCTTGCTATCTGCCCTCTCGTCTTTATCCACCAGGCTGTGCCATCTTATTGGTTGACTAAAAGTTATTAAGAAATAGCTCAAGTTTTACCATCTCTTTATGTTGCATGGCGGCTGCATTTGTAATTTGTCGGTATCATTCTGCTGCCCATTTGTCTACGACAGTCGGTAGTTCCACCGGTTTCCTGGCTGATGACCAAGCAATTCAGCTAGCCATCATGTAGACACACTCACTGCTGATGTAGGTAAGGACGATAGATAGAGGCTTTGGTATCGGAGTTTTTTAGTGTTGTGCTTTTAACCAAACGGCTATTAGGTCCACCACTTAGCGGAATTCACAGGTGGCTTATGTTCCCTCCTTCTCCTATCCAGTTGTAATCCTACAGCCATGTGCCGGCACGCCTTTGCCCCGACCCGAGGACCGCATTTAAATTTCCACCGGCAGGTTTCGAGGACTCAGCCAACATCACTAATCTGGTGAGTGACGAGCAGAGGGTGCGAAACTTGCACATCGACCGTGAGGTGGAGAATGTCTTTCTGCTTACTTCCCCTCCGAAATGCGGCTCGACGAGGAACCTGCTGGTAGAATTTTGAACGGGGCCCTCGGTTCGGGGGAAAGGGGTGCTGGCACTTGACTGAAGGATTACAGCTGGATAGAAGAAGGAGGGCAACTCGAACTCGAACAGTCGTTCAACGGATTGACATCTACTTCTTTGCGATGCCCATCTGCTAGCCTAAAAGGCGCTTCTTTAAGACTTTTGAGCCACAGATTTAACAGTCTGCACATAATGCCAAAGTAAACTAAATGTCTAGGGTCAAGAGGAAATGACCTTATCGTGCCTACATTACATGCTATGAGCGGTGAGGTGCCAATGCGATGGCAGTCAACCATCCTGTGATAGAAAACGTAATGGAACCGAATACGCTCGTTTACACTATCGTAATATATCTTGTGATATCGTGGATCGTAATAACCATAAACACAGCATCAATCACAGACAAAAATGGAATTCATATTCTTGATTCGCTCAAAAAAGCCCTACCTGGAACATCACAAATAATAGCTGCTAGACGAAAGTCGAAATGCCTGTTGACTGCATTGACCCGCAGACCATACCTACCTAAAGGTAAAAGCTCACTTGCCAATGTCCTAGGAAACGCCTGAACATCCAAGGACTTCGCACGGCCGCAACAGATGCTCGCACCAAAGATATCACAAATAAAAACTCCATGATTCGACCATAATTGGAGAGAAATAACAATTCATTTTCTTATGTATAGGTAGGCTATCAATAGCTAAGCAATTCACTATCTCACTGCCTCTAACGTGCACAGAACGGTGACTTACCTGCTCAGTCAATTGAATTACAAGTCTTTAGTGGGCATACCCACCGTTACCCATTCTCGTTATCCTCCTTTACCTTGTTTGCCCCGCGACCAGCGTCCGTGCGTCTGCAGGTAGGTCCAGACACAAACGCCTCCAGATCTTCAAAAGGCTATTCGGGTGAATAAGAGGCGTGCGAGGGTTTACTGCGCACGTTCGTAGGGTACCTCGCACACTCGGCACCTCTTCAGTTGGAGGTTAACTGGACGACTCGCCTGGTCCACTGTCAGATATCAGAACGTCAGGGCACCATCGCGTTCCTTTGTCATCAGACGACGTCTGGGAGTCCGAATAAGATTCAAACGAAGAGGACGAACAGTTGAGAGACCAGGCTGATGAAGATGCGTCAGACGCGAAAACGCCTCCAAATATTCTGCAATTTCGCAAGCATCTTAAAGAATTCTTTTCTTTATGCGTCTATAATGGGTTCTCCTCGACACGGGCTTTAACATGCGTAGGGCTGACAAAGAGGGCTGTCTGCTCACCGCCAACGTCACTTGGCGAGTTGATCAGTCGTTGAGGTTCACGAGACTTGCTGTCTACATCGTGGATGAACGAGTGGGACGAAAGTACATATTGGTCACACGAGCGTAGGCTCTCACTCGCGTGCTCGACTGACCTTTTGGTCCTGTCCGATCATATCCGAGCCTGTTACAAGGCGCCTGATAGGTAGGATGCCTATCTGTATCTCAGCTGAGTGTGCCAGTCGAGGACCAACCTTCGAGCAGCAATCTGACTATCTTCTAATTGGCTTTGGCAATAACCTCCACTTTCTCAAAGGCCAAACTGTGCTTCTGCTGTTGTATGGCAATATAGACAGAATATAGCTTGTCCTTGCGGTTGATTGCAAGTTACTGTTCGTACAAGCTTGCACCCAAGCATTTGCCCGTTCCATCAACATACCGGAGATTGCATATCTGATGAAATACGAAGATTAAGATTTGATTAGAAGAACAAGATCGGTATTGAGGGACAAGTAAATAAAAACACTGAAATTCGTAAACTGTTAAGCAGAATTTCAAGAACAATCTGAAACACGTCGCATTCGAACGCTCGAAAAAATTACTAAGGGACATAAGAAAATGGAATTTCTCGAAATATACGCAGGATGGTATTAATTCGGTTACAAGTGCAACCACAACCCAAGTCAGCCTCTCCGCGTGTGGCTTTCAATCTATTTTTAATTCTTATAACAGCCCGGACTTCAGCCTATATAGAATATTTTTGCAATTGCCAAAATCAATTGACTTAAAGCCAAGAAGAGACTTTCCGTGTATGAAAACGTGGACTTTGTTATAACGACGTGTTCAGCGTCACTAGTGTTATAACGATGACATTTGACGTGTGTTACTGTCGAATTACGCCCTGTTGAAATCCCCAAGGAAGAACACAATTGGAAGGGCGTAACTTTTGGATCCACCGAGAGGCGGTTTTTATTGTGTACAAAACCCGGAGGAACTGTCTCGGGTGGCTGTGCCGCTGAGTTGATCTCTAGCGTCCTTGCTGTCCTCACTATCCGGTGGGGCTGCAACTCTTTGTGTCCCGCATCGGGCCGAGCCCGGCATTGGGAGCGGACTGGCGTCGCCACACGTCCGCTGTTACAACCCTCTGCGTCAGGGGTGGCAGTGGCTTATAAGAGATTGTCTGCGCGCTCTCTTGTGGCCTGGTTGGCCGCATTGGGATAATGCCACGCGACCAGTTGGCCCTCGGGCTTTGTGCTTTGCACACGCTCGTGTGCGTGCGTGCGTGCGTGCGTGCGTGCATACGTGCATGCGTCTTAGGTCATACCGCGTATAAAGTGATCGCCTGTTATGCGGCCAGAGTTAATCAACAAAGACATTTTGGCTAGGCTCGACGCCTTAGGAAAGCCTCAAAACGTTGCTAGCATTTGGTCCGGCTAACATCATAACAGACTTTATTGTCAATGCCCACATTGCTCAAACAAATATCGATAATTTGGCCAAATCCATGTCTGACAGACTTAATGTTAATGGAAACTAGAATAAGTATTAACCTTTTGTATTTGCACTTATTCTGCATTAACTTGACGTTGTCTTGAAATGTCCTGCCTAAAACACGTTCATATTTCAAATTGGCTCAGTGACTTCTACTATAAACACTACCTCAATTTCGAGTTTTTTTTGTGAAAATTAAATATTTTTTATGCCAGTAAGTGGGAATGTCGCAACCAACCTATGTCTTTTGTACTTATGGTTATTAATTAACTGCTATAATAGTTTACCTATTGCTGATACCGCGACATTTCACCGGATATTCAATCGACTGTATCTGGAATCGGAGTTTTTGCACGGTACACTGTAGGCCACTGCTGATTGTTATGTTGTTGGTGGCGTAGACCAATATGCGCGCTGAAGCACTCACAACTTCACCAGCGCCAAGGGCGAAAACGTTCATGCGGATCCGTTAATGGTGAACATCAGGGAAGCCAAAGGTATTCAACAGTGAAGAGGCAGGTCAATGTTCGTGCGTCCAGTAAGGCAAGGTGCAAACCCAAGTTGTAAAATACGTTTCGTAAACACAAGACAGTGGTGCTATCCATGTTTGCACTAGTCTCAGTAGGAAATAGCTCAAGGCTCAGCCTTTCAGAGGCAGTTGTCAGTTTAAAATTAGCAGGTTTCCATGGTGGTCTTGAATCGACATCTCATTCTGACAGATATTCGGTTGGTTAGCCGTTGAGTAGGGTCCACGTACAGCCGACATGTGGCATCTACGAGCGCATAGAAAGCGGAATGCATGAACTGGGTGTCCTCATCTCCACTGTTTGCTGGCAAGTGTTGTCGGGGCATGCGCCCGCGTGAAGACTAGGCTACAAGAATACAGGTTACGTTAGATTTCTGTCCACCAGCCTTTCCTGACTGTAGGATTAAACTCGGCTGATCTGATTGTGCCCCCCTCCCCCTCCCAGCTGTGGTTCAGAGCCTTTGTGGGCGTGTACAACTAGAAGTGTCGACAAACAGAAGGTTCGCCCAAATCACAAGCCAAGGAAGACGGTGTTGGTGGAAAAAAGTTTACTGCTAGAAAATACACAGTACAGAGGCTGTGTAGTGCGCCAACCGCCAATACGTCTGCTCTGCAGCTGTGTCTGCCAAGTTGTGTGCCTGCTGCAATCAGGCCTTGCCTGCCGGGCCGTGGAAGAGTAATCATTCGTCTGCCGCCAATCAGACGAGGCGAGCTTATCGATTACCTATGAGTGTATGCGCATATGAAGCGGCGAGCTGGTCGATAACACGCGGAGTAGATGACTAAGCACGGGTGTAAGCCCTGACAGGCGGTCACATAGCGGGCAGAAATCAATACATGAATACTATTCATCGGCAATTGCAGAGAATCGTTAAGCAGCCAAATCTGACTGAGTTGTGCTTATCAGTCGATCGATAATCATTCATGGTGTGCCTATAGTCTGCCACGTGGGCTTGAAATAATCATTGCTGGCAGCACGACTCCAATCGCCTAGCAGTGGTCATCGTGACACGACTGTTAACCAATAATTGGATGTTCAAACTAGGGGCTGGATGGGGATTGAAGCCACTAAGGCAATTCTGCTGAGTCCAACCACCTGATAACTCTTCAGATTTTTACCGAGGAGAAAGGTAATAGCAGGACTTTTATGTAGGTAAAATTACGGACAAACAGCGGGCCCAAAAAGAATACACATAGTGATAAGATGATCAGTATTCTAAAAAGTCAGTACGGAATAACATGTTTTTCTACATTGTGCTGGATGAATTCTTCGGCGAATTTGACCGTAGTGGCAGCGAGAGAAATCCAGCCCTTTTTTCAGGTCCGTTTGCTGGGCGATGAAAACTCGAATTCGTGAATCAGTGACCGAAGTCCAGGACTATATAAGACTGTACGGAAAAGTGACTTGCATGACCGCCCAAACAAGATACGAGAACCGCCCGCAATACATATGGTTTTGCATCAACTGCCATAGAAATGAAATTTATGATAAGTGTGATGGTTAGGGTTAGGTTTAGAGTAAGGTTTAAGGTTAGAGTAAAAATCTGAGATGCGGTAACGGTCAGAATTATGTTAAGGACGGAGATTGGTTTTCGCGTAAACTGTAGTGTTTAGGTTTAGAGTGGGGTTAGAGCTAAGATTAGGGTTACAGTTTTCTTTAATCCTAGGGCGAAGACACGGCTTTTTTTACCCTTCCTGAAATGTATCATATGACCACCTGTCTTAGGTGGGTGGGATGTTCTTATTTCCGTGTCCTGTTTAGGCCCCCATACAAGTCATCCCTATCCAAAAGCTTACTTGCACATGGCCGCGGCAGTGATAACCAAGACTAATAAATTCCTTGCAGCATGGTGGAATTTGAATGAGAACGTCTAAGCGTACTGTACTGTACTGCTTATTACACTATTTAAAAAATACTATTTTGCGGTTCATTTCAGTTGCACATAAAAGCGCCGATCTTCCAGGGGAGGGGATAGAAAACAGGGCTCGGAGGGTTCCTAACGTCTTCTCAGCATTAACTGTATTGCTACTTTTGATCAAGGTTTCTAAGCTATTAATCCGAAGTGAATCTGAACAGAACAACAACTGAGCACATAAGTTCTTTGTTTCCGTGAGCAGATTCAATGCAGTTCGTAATGTACTGTAAACTTGTGAGAAATCGAAGTGCTTCTTAAGGATACCAAAAATATATTGACATACAGCTAACACAAGACACCTAAGGTGTTCGCAAGAACCCTGATTGTTAGACTGTGCACGTTAAAGGTTATCACTGGACGAAAAGCCCTTGCTTAGGGAATCTGCCAAAACACAGCAGGGGATGAGAGAGAGGATTATTATCTTGTTACAAGACATGCAAAGTGTGCAGTTAAAGTATAATACGTGGTAGTGGTGACAGAGGGCTCAGATTAGTCCTGCTATCAGCACATTAATGTTATTACGAACAAGTATCACCATTGACGCCCGTTTCATGTAAATGTCCAACGAGCGGATGAAGATATG
Organism: Ligula intestinalis; assembly: GCA_036362985.1. Classification (NCBI taxonomy): domain Eukaryota; kingdom Metazoa; phylum Platyhelminthes; class Cestoda; order Diphyllobothriidea; family Diphyllobothriidae; genus Ligula; species Ligula intestinalis. Next base: position 50,151,467 of record JAYGXS010000002.1, read on the forward strand.
CAGTCGGCAGAGTGAATCGTAAATCATTCTAAAATGCGCGACCGTTGATTGCGAATGAGTTTGGCGGAAACTGCGTTCGTTGACGTTAAGCTGTGGTCGATGTAAGTTCAAGCTGAATGCTACTGATTGAATTTAAATACTTAAGTCTGCAGGACCCATTTTTAAACGGTAGGCTTCACTGTAAATCTGTAGAAAACTGCGAGGGAATGAATCCTCTATGCCCAGGTAAAACAACTGAGCTCACTGGAGTAAGGTTCAATGTTGAGTCCATTTTGCTATTATATCCTGGCCGGTGAACGTGCAGGTGGAATTTATTATAAACAATGATAGCCGTAGTTGCAAGATGGGATATTGTGTCCCGAGCCCTTCATACGAAAGTTAAATTTGAGTTGGGTCTTCTCTTTTCTATTAAGGTCTGAATACTATACCAGTCGAATGTAGAAGATAAGGAGCTACAAACACCTACTTATTTACAATACGGACAGCACAGGTACTAGCTAAAAGCCCATGTGCAGTTTTTGGCCGATCTTAAGCAGCTTCAGAAAGCAACTGTGGGTTTTCGACTAATCAATGCATCCTACAGCGTTCCCTGTGTGCTTCTTCGATGTATAAATTCCAGTTTTATGTATGGCCTTCCAGTATTTGTGGAATATTGACGGCCTGTTGGTAGCTTGTGAATATTACGCGGTTTTCTGCAGTAGTTGTCGGCTTATAGCCTCAGTTTGCATACCCACTTTCGAACTGAGTTTAAATAGGTTTGTTCCGAAGGATTACTTCTACGTATGCGTAGTATTTTCCTTGGAAATGAAATAAGGCAGCCAAAGAACAAGTGACTCATTTTAATAGTGAAGACTCTTGCCGCTGTGATTTTCAGACCGAATTCCCTAGGGAAGAGAAGAATTAGGAGGCCAGGCGGGAGGAATGGCATATTTTGTACAGAGCCGGTGGAGAATAGTTTCGAGAAAGTTGGAAACTGTTGCCAGAACTCAGGCAAAGACACTGTGACCGAATTAATGACCATAGGTCTACTTGTGTCGGTGATTATGAGGGCAAAATTAAACAGGGTATAGATAAAGAGTCCGAAAAGGTGAATGTATATCAGAAGCTTCTGATCCCTTAAGGTAAAATTCGTGATGTCGGAAAAAAGTACTCAATGTGGTTGGACCACTTACACATTTGCTTAAGGTTAATGCTAAAAGGAACAATCAAAGATAACCATGACTAAAAACAACAAGAGTTTAAAGGTGTTTAAAATATTAAGAAAATATCTAAAACATTAAGTCCTTTTGTACAAATGAACAACCGTAACAGCTGGTAGTATAGAATAGCAGTATAGTAAAATAGTGTCAAGATCCTCTGACCTAAACCGGCTATAATTTGAAGCAAGACAGAAAAGCAGAATTTATTTGCGCGAATAAATTTCGAGAGCGCCTTTCAGCTGCTTCCGCTCCGTGCATGAACAACGAAATATTAAAAGAACACATCAATTTGAATTTACACAAAATTGATAAAAGCAAGGTCGTATCAACGTGGCAAGTGGCCAAAAGTTATGTCAACTGTTAAACTTGGAACCAAAGAAATGGGGGGGACTTTTATGTAGGTAAAATTACGGACGAACAGCGGGCCCAATGAAGATGTGGGCTGGCTTAGAGCAAAATTTGTGGACATTTCTCAACAATATCGTATTGCTCCGGTAACACAAATGACGCCTTTGACTAAGGAGCATATGGCTGCGCTTACCGAACTAAAACGTCACGAAGAAATAACAATTTCTAAGCCTGATAAAGGCCATGGAGTTGTGATTCTCAACCGGAAAGATTATGTGAGAAAAATGGAAGCCATTTTAAGTGATCAGACCAAATTTCGTCTAGAGAACTCATCCAAAGACCAAACCAAAGCAAAGGAGGATTCAGTCTGGAAAATTATTAAAAAGTTGCGAGACATTAACTTGATAGATACTTCAACTGCTCTTAATCTGAAACCTAGAGGTACGAATATTCCAAGACTATATGGTCTGCCAAAAACGCATAAGAAAGGTATACCTCTGCGGCCTATTCTGTCCATGACAAATTCTCCTCAACACAAGCTGGCACAGTGGCTTGTCAACGAATTAAAGCCAATTCGGCAACGATTCGCCACTTATGCTTCAAAGGATGTTTTTCAATTTATTGAAGCTATCAAACTCCAAAATATTGCAAACAAATGTATGTTTTCTCTAGATGTTGAGTCATTATTTACAAATGTACCCTTGGAGGAAACAATTGAGGTCATATGCAATCATGCATCAGAAACTCGACTGCCACCTGATATACTGAGGGACTTGCTAACGATTTGTACGAAGAACGTACAACTTCTCTTCAATGGAGTTATATATAGACAAATTGATGGAGTAGCAATGGGGAGCCCACTCGGGCCTACATTTGCAGACATCTTCATGGGTCACTTAGAGGAAAAGGTTTCGTCGGAACTTAATCAAACAAAAATATATAGACGATATGTAGATGACATTTTCGCTATTGTTGATACCAAAAGAGATGCTGAAAATCTTCTAACTTTGATGAATACATTGCATCCAAAGATTAAGTTCACGATAGAAATGGAGCAGAACAACCAATTATCTTTCCTTGACGTCCTCCTGTTCAGAGAGGATGATGGGTCAATAAGGCGCACCGTTTTCCACAAGACTACATGGAAAGGCCAATACCTACATTTTACTAGTTTTGTGCCTATACAGTGGAAACGAAATTTGGTACTTAACCTTTTCCAGAGAGCCAGGAATATCTGCTCCAGCGAGACCCTACTAACAGAGTTTGCCTACATAAAAGAGGCCTTACTCAAGCGTGGCTACCCCTTGCGTTTCATCCAAAAATACAGTTGCCCTTTACGGCCAAAATCTACGGACCAGTCGGTTCCGAGAAAGCCCGTTTTTATATCCTTACCATTTAAAGGAAACAACATCGTGAATTCAATCAAGCGAAGACTACGGTGTTCTATTCAAAGAACTTACTATGCAGCCGAACTTGTTTTCCTCACTTCAACAAAAAGGCTCCCAATTAACCGGCCAAAGGATGCCTTGCCTTTGCAAGCCACCTCAAACTGTGTATACGAATTTACCTGCACTTGCGGATGCAAGTACATTGGCCGTACGCAAAGGCAATTGGCAACCAGGGCTGCTGAGCATTTGCCTTCTTGGCTTTTAAAACAGGTTAACAAAGTACCACGTTCATCTATTACAAAACACCTACTAGACAGTGGTCATTCGGTTGACACTAACACATCTTTCCGCGTTCTTGTTCGAGCACGAACAAACCGGACCTTACGCTACATGGAAGCATCCTACATACGGCGGGAGAAACCCGACCTATGTAAGCAATTAGACCATGTAGTCAATCTTCAACTGCCGTGGTAAATACATACCACACCTTTATTTGATTAAATTTCCCCCCCCCCATTTCTTTGGTTCCAAGTTTAACAGTTGACATAACTTTTGGCCACTTGCCACGTTGATACGACCTTGCTTTTATCGATTTTGTGTAAATTCAAATTGATGTGTTCTTTTAATATTTCGTTGTTCATGCACGGAGCGGAAGCAGCTGAAAGGCACTCTCGAAATTTATTCGCGCGAATAAATTCTGCTATTCTGTCTTGCTTCAAATTATTACCGGGGAAAAAATGCTTTAAAATTCCTAAACCGGCTAGACAATGATCTCGTGGTTCAATGGTTATGGCGTTTGACTCTGACCAAAAAGGTAGCGAGTTCAAGGCTCGAGTGTGGCACCAGTTGGCCCTTCCACATTAGTCGAATTCAGAACATAAAGAGCTGCAAATACCTACTTCTTTGCCATAGGGACAGCACAGGTACTTGCTAAAAGCCTATGCGTGGTGTGTGGCCACTTGGGTCTGGGTACGCCTGGCTGACGACGGCTACCAAGCCACAAATAGCCATTCCTGTCTCCCCTATCTGTTTATACTACAATTTGCTACGATTGTCAAGGCCTCTGGCGAGACCCCAGGCAGAGCGGGCCAGATGAGTCAAGTTGGCGGTCGGGTGCAGGTTCATCACCGAAACTGACTAGTATTATCTGGGTTGGTCTGTATAAGAAAAAATAGATCAAACAAGACCAACATTGCTGTATGCTTTGGTAAAAATATGCATGTCTCTGCTTACTTACCTGCATGTGTGAATTAGCGGAGACTGAAGAATTGACAGCAGAGGAAACCATAAGCATACAAAATGTAGGTCTGTGCCAAGCGGTCCCTGGATCACATACTTTGAGGAAGGTTTTTGAACAAACGTGGTTTAACAATCGAAGGACTGCATTTATTGCTCTGAGCGAATAAGAGCCACGAACGAAGCGTCTTCGGCTGAGATGCGTGACGGTATATGTAACATTCGCTGTTTTTCTGAAGTATGTTCGTTGGCGACCGTTTAGGCCGTGGTAATTGACGGATCAGTACAGGTCTGGAGGTCGATAGGCGTACGACCCTATGAGGGGACGAGTAGGTATACTATGCAAAAGACCATTGGTTCCAACCTTTTTTTAAATATGTGCATTTTTAGGAGAAGAGCTTTTACCTTTCACCAAGTAGTGCGTTAATGATCTGCAGTAAGTAGGGATTGTGCACTTGTGTATTTCTAAGACAGTCTGCGTCCTTTTTCAGAGTACTGCTGCATCTACTTACCGTTTCGACAGATTTTAGTATTTCAAATGCCTCCGGTACGTAAAACTTGTCTGAACTAACGTTCATCGGTCAGGATCCAGAACCTTGTTGTTGTAAATGCCCGCAAGACGACCGATTAAAAGATCTCATCTTCCCACGCACGCGGTACGCGATCGTGCCAGAACTCGGCATACATTTGGGCCAGACCCATATAAAAAGTTTCAAATTGAAATCATTTAATATGAAATAAGACTAGGTGGGGGAGCACCATGTTCACGTGAATTTTTAAAGTATTTTCCGTTGGTTTATGTCAGCCGTTCTAATGTAGATTTGTCGATACGGATAGGTGTGGGTGCTCTTCGCTGCTTCTTCATCCTCTTTTCACCTCTCGAGAAGTATGCTGCGAAGTTTAGTGCGCAGATTTCTCTGAATTAGGCAAAATAATAAATGCAACGGCAATAACGCAAGGATTTCACTGCATCTTGGTCGTCATCCCTTACACATTACTGTAAATCTACCTGTCGATCTAGTGGTCGTATTCAATGCCAGGGTAGGTCACCTGAAGATGGTATGGACCTATGACGAGGTTGGTTTAAATGAAAAATGGCATCCCTTTACATCCCGTGGAGCCACCAATCCAGCTTTAGATCAAAGACCTTGATCGAGCACGCCGCCAGCGTCATGGATGGTTTGATGACAACGGTGAACGATTTCAGTCTACTCCTTTGGAATAATGGGCTGTATACAGCATACGCTCAATGCGGAATCGACGCAAATGAGGCGGTCTTCTTCAAATTTCGCCGCATGATGCAACACTGAGAGTGGGAGCTAAAAAGGCTTGCATGGTTCGCAAGGCTGAGAAGAAACAGGCCCATGTGGACTGTAACGACATGAAAGTTATCTTTGTCTTAACTAACTCGGTCTGCGTCCTCTGCCCCAAATGAACTGCGCCTAGACTCATCTCCAAAAAAATAACTTTTTTTCCTGAGACATTGTAAAGCTCTAAGCGGTCAATGCAGAAGCGTTCTTAACCGGCCATCTAAAATTTCTGACGAAGCTTTCCGCTGGCTCTCGAAAGTCAAACTCAAGGCCAAAATCGACCGCCTGCCCTCACTGCAAGAGCTATCAGAGTTGTTCGTGAGATCTCCAACGCCAAAGCATCAGGAATTGATGCGCTCCAGACCGAAGTTTACAAGTACGTTGGACCTTGACTGATAGACAAGCTGACTTCATTCGTCCACGAAGTGTGAGGACAGCGGATAGGCTACCAGGACATTAAACACGAGAATATAGTCCACGTATACATACTTACAGCAAAAGGACAATTTTATGGCAATCAACAGGAATTGCGCTATTCCTTTTTGAGGTAAAAAAAACTTTGCCCACGTCCTCTTTAACCATCTAAACATGCAGCTGAAGCTAGGACTTCTCACAGAAAGCCAATGAAGATTGCACAGAACCCGCAAAAACATGGACATGACCTTTACAGCCTGCCAACTACAAGGAAAGTAAAATGCAACGAGAAACAACGTCCACAGCTCTTCTTCAATCTAACGAAGACACAGTCAACCACGATGGACTCCCAAAAATTGTGCTGAAAACTTCATACAAATAGTCACCAATTGCGAATTGGGATGGTGATTCCGTCACAGACAGCGGTGCACTTGGGGGGGGGGACAGCATGACTGTGTACTCGCCACCCACTTTATTTATTCTCATATTCTCCGGCATCCTAAGATAGGCTTATGGCGGACATCCAACAATTCTGTTCCCTTCGTTCTCCAAGGCCCGTTGCCCGAGAGTTACAGGCAATTGTTCGAAGCCTTTTTTGCTCTGGCGTGCCCGTTTCCCGAGGCTTGACCTCGCAGCTGCTTCAGTGCTCGCTTTCTGGCTAACAGATAACAGCTGCGTCAGTGTTCCCTGTCCTTTGGCATCCCGACGGCCGAGAATATCCCGCCGACTAACAGGCATTCCGCCTTAGCAAAGTGGCATGGACAGTTGACCTAAGCTCAACTACACGTACGCGCGTCAACTGGTACTTGAATACTGCCCCCATCACCCGTTCAGCTTACTTGCCTTTTTATCGCCTTTTCCCACATTGCTTCTGCCGCCTCCCCCCACTGCATCAAGAGACAACTGTTTTAAGAGCTACTCGATATCGTCTCCCCACCCCCTCTGGTTCCATTACAGCTGTCACCACCGCTGACCTCAAACGCTTGCAATTCCTCCTCTCCCCTTGCCAGCACAGTATTGCCTCTGTTCACGTCCACCCTCCCCCTTTGCTGCACTGGTGTTTCAGACCAATCCTGAGGCCATATAAATGGCCTCCTGAAATCATATAAAAGCAGAGCTACGCTCCCTCTCCCACAAACACACGCTTTCCCAAGACTCGTTTTGCCGTGTGTGACGTTATGATTGAACTTGCGTGGTTCCCTTGTATAGAGTCAGGCGATTTGGCCGACCCACTTCGCTCTTCACTTGGTGTATCCATTGTTGAGGTTTGTACATTGTTTATGCTTTGCTATTTTTTGCTTAATAGTACCATACTGTCTTGAAAATTTTTATCATTGGTTTTGACGTACGCGTGACTGATTGATACAGTCGAAATGCCAAAAAGACGAAACACTGGGATTCCACCTGATGGTTTTAGTTATCCGCATTCAACCACGACTTAGTGTCCTACAGGCCTATCGTGAAGAACGACCGGGGAGTGCCAGGGACTTCTCAACTGACCTAACACTGTTTCACATTTATTGCGTTAAGACGTCCTCAATGGTAGCGCCGCTAGATGAGCGCTAAAATGTACAGGGAAGGAGGACGTGCAATGTAGTAGATAATCCTTTGCCTTCCATTAGCACAAAGAAGACTGGGGCTATGCAACAATGCAGAGTGCAATGGAGCTCATGCCAAAGTAGACAGAATACAATTTTCACCACTGAACAGAGTGGCATAACTTGAAAGTACAGTTGTTAAAAGGGAAAGGCCTGACCATAAAGTCGCCTATTGGATGTTCAAAGCCATTTAAGCCTTCGGTGGGCTGAATATCTCACTCTGGAAATGCCATGGACTCGATCTCAGTACATGATTAAAAATGTACAGGCGTCGGTATTAGTGATGCTACTCTATGGACCGAAGATCTCACCAGTCTTTTCCAAAGAACTCATGCAACTCACTATCATCCACATCAGCTGTCTCCGAAGAATACTGAAACCGACATGGCAAAGCAGACTCCCGTACATGGAAGTTCTGGAACCTACCGAAATCTTTAGCCACTGGGTGTTGTTGAGACACATTGTGATGGTTGGCGACGATTGCCCACCCAAGCGGCTATTGTATGGGGATGTGACAATGGGTGCTCTTCAACGTGGAAGACAGAAACGACTTTGTATGCACACATGAATCTGCAAACCAATCTGGAGACCTGGATCGACCGACTTAAAGAGCAGAAAGGATATCTGAAAGAGCAACGTTTGAAGCCAACCGAGTGCGTAATCGTCTCCTGCTGGCCTCTATCATGCGAGTGAGATCCGAGCGTCCCACTTCAATTGCGCGAAATCCTGGTGTGTAGGAGGAGGAGGAGGAGGAGGAGGAGGAGGAGGAGAAGGAAAAGGAGGAGGAGGAGGCGTGTTCACTAGCGCAAGAGCTTTATAAGCCTGTCATTCGGTTTCTCTCTCGCACGCAGCCTCAGAGATATTTGCGGAAAAGGGAACGAAGAAACACAGAGTGCGCAGTATTTATAGGGAAAGGTTGCCATGCAACCAGATGACTGCTATATTTGGCTAAGTTTGGGGTATTATTGCTGAGGTTCGTAGTTTTTGACATGACGGCTTGTCGGTCCGTACCCGAGCGTTTAATTGACGTCCTCCTCTGAAAAGTAAGTTGCAACCTTGTTCTCTTTCTTGCTTTCTTCTCTCTCTCTCTCTCTCGCTCCCTCTCTCTCTCTCTTTCTCTCTCTTGCAATTTCTCTCTCTTCTTTTTTTCTTCCGTCCTTAAACAGCCTGCTCTACAATGCTCATCTTTGGCTTGTTTTCCTTTTTGTGTCACTGCGCCCATTCCACCTCAGGCGATCGATCCGTAAGGGGGCGGGGGGAGAGTGAGGTCGCCCTCAGCGCATTTCGTTTCTCACAAAAAACAAGGTGATACGCTTGAAACTATCGTGGTGCGCTAAAATACGTAGCTTGGAGGGATGCCAACTGACAGAATAACTAGGACACCGCAGTCCGCCCAGTGTGTTTTGTTGTGTGGATTGGTTGACTGGTGGACTGAAAGTCAGGCTCAATGGCTCTTTCTTCATGTGGCCTTTATGGCGCTGCCGCGCACGCCGAAGCCTACCTAGCGAGGTGGTGTTATTGTGGCCCGTGTTGGAGTGTGGTACGCGCACATCGTCTGCACCCTGCCCCATCTCCGGCCTTCTCGACCATTGTTTTGACGAATCTGCTCTCACTGTAATCCAGCCGCACTCACCACGTCGCTTCAGCTTGCTGAAACCCGGGGTGGACATCGTCGAGAGCAACGATCGAACTGTCGTTTAACTGACATGATTTCATCGCCGTTATCCATTCCTGATATGAAGACAAGGCGGAAATTCGGCTCGCTCTCACCGGGAACACTGGGCATCCGTATCTTCCCATTGTGACTAGTTTCTTGGCCTGGTCCTACTCGCAGCATAGAATGTGGAACAGGAAGTTAATTGCACTTTTTAATTGAATGCCGGGCGTTAGTCGAGCAGCCTATGGCTCACACGGTTTTCACCTCTTGTGAGAATTTAGGTTTCATCAAATTTTAAAGTGTGATCGGATCCTATCAAATGGATGTTAGTGTCATTCCTAATCGCTGTTGGTGCATGTTCGGTCATTTTTTTTATAGTTGTCCTCTGACGTATTTGCTTTGTCCGCAACTTTGCAAGACTCGATAAACCACGCCACATGTTTCCTTGTATGACAGTGGGTCTTTCGGCCTCATAACCTGACGCCTGCTGAGTGCCTCCAGTCTGTGAGCAACTGCAACGTCGCGTGATGAGAGGAGGCGGCTGAGAGCTTCCAAGACTTTCTTCACGTAGGTGAGCGCTTTCAAAAATTTGGGATCGGGCAAATTTGTCCCTCGAGTAAAAATTCACTCTAAGGACTCGCCAGACAAGATCAGCGACCATGTTTTCCGGTTCACTGCAATGCATTTCGACACGCCGGTATAAAAATGTTGCACAACAGTTTTTTATTTGATTGGTCGGTTGCTACTGAAGCGTAATACGTGCATCGCATTGATTGCTTTCCTGAACACTTTTCTACTTTATGCTTTTTTCCCTTGCTGTTCTCAATTTTGTGCAGACTATTTATAGGGCCATCGAAAGTGAATTCCAGATGATGAGATATGCTAATAGCAGTAAATTAGCTTTTTCTTTCGAAACGTTTGTCTGATTTAAAAGCAGTGTCAATGAAATATTACAGTGGGTATATGCCGCCGACATTCTATGACCTAATTTGCTACCATCTGCACACACTGGCAAGCGATTTCGCACTTAGGGGCCTTGCCTTGACCTTACATAACTAAAAGTGCATTAGGCAATTATTTCTGCGAAAAGTTCCGCAAGTCTTTCGTCGTTTAAAATCGAGGAAATTTTGAAATAAAATCTATCAGGTACTTCTAAGTTGAAGTGCTTCCAATGTCCTGTTTGACTTTGCTCTTCGACTGCCCATTTCAGCAATGATAAGGACATAAATTGAAGCATAGTTTTCCCGGAAGAAATTTGAATAAGGCAAAGATCACGAAATTAGCAGAATTTATTGATTTATATAGTTTCGCGACCTCTTATTCAATTGAAAACAGTCATTGCCCATTAATAAGATAAAATAACCGTCCATAAACTAGGCATAAATATTTGGACTACTGCAAGCTGTGCGAAATTATCAACGGCAGCTGAAAATATGTGGGCATACCAAATAGACTTAAATACAGACATATCAGACATAATTCTGCTCTATTTAAATATTTTTTTGGATTTTCCTCTTAGATAATCGGACGTTATTAACATAATATTAATCGCTTGTCTGTGAAGTATTCTCGCTGGCATTTATGTAAACCGTTCCTACGTCTTTCAAAATCTCTCTTACAATACGACAAGCAGTTAATCGAATTCAATTTCTATCAGGTAAACAAATGAGATAATACAGATATAACTTCCATTTTCTAGCAGAAATGTAACTATGCCAATCCCAGACTAGGAGAAAATAAGGGAGGACGTCCGCGCAAACAGAAATGTTTGTAAAAAGATCATGTTTTGGCTACAAAATCAACGAGAAGCAATTCAAAGCTATCACAATCTGCAAAAAAAGAAACTAACTAAGGCTCTCAATTTTGGCCAATAATATAGGCGGACGCTCTAATTTAGGGGACTTTTTACGCACATTGCAAAATGGTTATTGAATACCGCACATTAATATATAGCTAATGCTTTAGAGGTAACGGTTAATGACGAGAAAACGGCGTACTTGTGCAAAGCTGAAGATAAAGGAATGTAATTCGGCAGTTTATACTCAGTTAGTGCGCTGAAGGTGTGCTTAATCATTTTACTTGATTGCAACCGCAAATAAAGCTCCCTGATACATTACAATCGTAAATTATCAAATGCAAGTTGATCAATTCAGATGATAGAACGCGCGTGAAATAGTTTTTTTTAACAGGGTACCAGCCACAGTGCCTGATCTCAACAGAACTGAGAGACTGGGGTTAGGATTGCGTAGGTCCTCCTCACGATAATCTCAAAAGTGCCAATGCAAGCGAAAATGCGAGTCCCAGGAAGTAATTGAGAAGAAGACAGCTTGATCGCTGGGACAATAGTTTAAGTCACATGACGTTTCGAGATCCCTCGCGGATTCGTCATCAAAAAAATTGTCAGAAAGCAGTAGCAGATACCGGTAGCGTATGCACAGGAGTGTGCCGTATTTATAGGATACAGTCATTGCAGCAAGTCGCCACTTGGAGAACGGGCAGGCCACGGCGTCATTTTACGCAAACACCAGAGGGCCAGATGGGCGAGCAATCATCACACCCGAATCCAGCACGCGGGATTAAAGTTCAGCAGGTCAGAGCTCGCATGCTGTTCGACAAATGGCCAACATGCACAGAGGCAATTACCGTTAATTATCGTTGTATGTTTGCAGTAATGGCTGTACCCTATAGATACTGCAAGCTTCTGGGCATACGCTACCCTATCTGCTACTGCTCTCTGACTATGTCTCTGATGACGAATCCGCAACGGATCTCGAACCATCAGGCCAATAAAAGTTTCGTTTCTGTGATCGAGTCGTCTTCTGCTTAATCCCAAAAGTGTGCTGATGTTTTTTTATATAAATATCACTCTACTCCACTAAAAAGCAATAAAAACATCTCGCCTGGGCTTCCACATGTGCCTCAGGCATATGCGGGTGCCTTTTTTCCTAGCAGTAGGTAAACACAGCTTGTTTCGTAAACTTATTAGAATAAAAACAAGAGCTAGTTGGGTGGCATGAACTGCATTACAGCCATGAGGATTTCTGGATACTCACAAGACTACAGTAAACACCCAAATAGGCGAGAATGATGCAGCAATGTGGCGCATGGCATTAGCATGGCGGTGCAAATCTACTGCTGAGCGAGGCTCAGATTGCACAGCTCTGTTAAAAAATTCACCGATTCAAAAACGCTTTGCACTTTTTGATCGTCTAATAATTTTTGTTAGGAGTCAGCCTAACCGAATACCAGCATCACCTTGCAGAATGTCCTGACGAATCCCCCCTGCGTTCAACGGCCAACAGAGCTTCCTTGTTCAATGCGAGCGGCCTGAAGGTCGTGTGTCTGCGCTGGTGACTGCCCCCACTCGATGACCTTAAACCGTTGGACGGATTTTTACTCACACACGCACGCGAGCACACGTGAGCACGCCACCCTGCGGCCAGGCAGCAGGTGAGCTTAACACTCAATACCCCTCGAGTAATTTAACGCACCAATCAAGCAACAATTGAACCCCATTCACCATCAGTTATAAGCAACTGTCGTCTCACACAGGAACTTGCTGAGACTGGAAGGCGCCCTCAGGCGTGATTGGATGCAGTTCACATCAGTCCGGGCTTCGTGCGCGGTCACTGCCATCCGAGACAGCAACTCCGGATTCTGTTCACAATAAACTCCTCATTCGGATGGCTTCTCCTTTTACCTTCTTGTTGTTTTGTCCTCCCTTGGGGATTCAAACAGGGTGTAATTAGACGGTGACATCTCAGCTAATCACCTTTGCAGCATCTTTTCCCACCACTCGTCAGAGGGATGAGTAGTGGAGTGCCGCGGGTTAAGGTGAACGCTAAATGCGTAGGAGGGTCACAAGACCAGCAGACATGCAGGCTCTAATTGTGATAACCGTAGAAATCCCTAGATGCAGTTGTTCTCAGATGCTAGAAAAACCGTTACATCAGCCCCGTGTAATGTAACTGCAAGGAAATATTTCAAACGCATTTATAAACGCAAAGCACAGTCAACGCCAGTCATTGAGCACTCTTTGAGGAAAAAAGTCATCGTTTTTATCTCGACCCTCTCCCTCACCTAGCAATATTGTTGACAAACCTCACTTTAGGTCTTTGGAATCAGCCAGGAGGCATATCTCCTATAATTACGCCTTTTTTGTGGCTTTTTACTACCGCTGAAGAGTTGGTTTGGCAGATTTAGTTAATTTAGTTGACCCAATTGTGAAAAACTCGCGGCATTCGGCGGGATTCGAACCCGCATAGGAGAGTTGGTGAGATGCAAGGAATTCAAGCACAGCAGAGATATGACCCGAGTGATCCTTCAAGACTGTTACGCGAGGCTTTGCAAGTACCGTCAGAGGATCGACGAAGAGAAGGCAAAATGCTTTGAGTTCATGGGCGAGAATGGCACAAAACTGCTACAGCAGAGGTTGGCCGAACGAGCCCGCGACCACAAAGCGAAGCGAAAGGCAGCATTGGAAATTAAGTTTCGCAAGCTACCTCGCCCGAATTCATCCAAAGATGACAAATTGGTGCATAATCTGTCAGCCAAAAATCTGACGGAAGAACAAATGCAGGTTTTAAGGCATGAAGCCTCATTCAACACAGCTGATGCTAGACCTGCCAGCATGGTCGCTGCGGTAGAGTCAATTCTCGGCCAAACAGAAGCGACCGACGAAACGAAAAACCTCATACGTCACCAGGTGTCGTTCCTCCTGATGGCCCATCGACCACGCGACGCCCTCTCCAAGGTCGAACGTAAGGCCCTTAAAGAACTCAGAGCCGACAGTGACCTCAGTATTGTGCCGGCGGACAACGGGCGGTCCACTGTCGTATTGGACAAGACAGACTACATTCACAAAACTCAAACTTTGTAAGACGATCGTCAGTCCTACGTCCTATGCAAATCCAACCCCATAAAAACGCTTATACGCGAGATCAACACAACGCTGTTGGCAATGGAGAAATCAGGTGCAATATCGCCAATCGACCGACGCATGGCGAGGGCGCAAGAAACGGCCCTGGCTCGCTTCTATGGTCTCCCGGCGCACCCCCGGCCAATCGTATCTCTCAAAGGAACTCCAACCTACGGACTGGCAAAGTGGCTGTTCCGACGGCTCAAATTCTTGACTGCTGATTCAGACACAACTGACAGATCTTCAACACAATTCTTGGAGAAACTAAAAGGGGTAAGCCTCCAGCCAAACGATATCATGGTTTCCTTTGATGTCACGTCCCTTTTTACTTCTATTCCACAGGACCTGGCCGTCGAGACTATCCAACTACTCCTACGAGAGAAATAGGATGAAACGGAGAATCGCCTCGGGCACGCCCAAATCCGTCAGCTCCTAAAGTTCTGCCCCAAGACGTACGTCACATTCAACGGAACTATGTACGAGCAGGTAAAGGGTACACCCACGGGTTCGCCGATTTCTGGGCTCATAGCAGAGGCGGTGCTGCAACGGTTGGAATCGCTGGTTTTCCGACACCGCAGACCGAAATTCTGGGCTCGGTATGTTGACGACACCTTCGTCGTTACTGAGAGGTATCAGGTGCTGACATATGAGGAACGTCTAAACGCAGTCTTCCGGGACATTCAATTTACGATGGAGGAAAAAGAAAACAACCAGCTGGCCTTCCTGGATGTCCTTGTTTGCCGCAAAGACAGTGGTGGCCTAAAAACTAAAGTGTTCAGGAAAGCAACCAGCACTATGCAAGTCCTGAACTACAACAACAACCACCCAATTGGTCACAAACGCAGCTGCGTACGGGCGCTTTACCGGCGTGTTGAGACGCATTACAGCGAAGGGGACGACAAAGTTACTGAATTACAATATTTTGACGGGTACTGAGAGCGAATGGATACCCGCGTAACTTTGTCAACCAATGCATACGCAAACAAGAAAAGAAGCCAAATCCACCTGACCCAAAAGTTTACCGAGCTCTTCCGTACGTGAAGAATATATCGGAAACGGTTATCCGCCTACTCACCCCACTCGGAGTTGGAGTTGCGCACAGGCCAGAAGCAACCATCAGGCGCCAGGCCATGAGATCGAAAGCTCACTGCCACGGCAGGAAACGGCTGGAGTCTTTTACCGGATCTGATGCAGTTGTGGACCAAGCAACTACGTCGGAGAAACCGATAGATTACTCCGGTCGCGAATGGCTGAGCATATAGCGGCGGTGAGAAAGAAAGACGCCAATTCCCAGGTTGCAGCTCACTCGAAGGGACCCGGCCATATTTTCAAGTTTGACGAGGCCAAAGTCTTAGCAAGAGGTGACAACTGCGTGAGCCGCGAGCTGCTCGAGTCATGGTACTCATGCCCCCATTCCATCAACAAACCCAACGATTTGGCGTTCCCATACGGTGTACTGAGACATTTCCTGAGTAACATAATCAGTCACGTGGGAAGGACTGGGCGCAGCATCAACTCCGACGACAGCGAGCATAATTGCCCTGCAATTATCAAGCCCGCATCCGACGCTGACGAGCAAACTGTGACAATTAATGAGTCCAACGCGAAGTGTCAAGCCAGTACCGCATCAACTAAGACCCAAGCGGTGGCTACAGAAGTGAGTAATTATCACACACGCGGATGGCCACTATGAACTATAAATACCGTGCAGTCTGTGCATGTCTCCACCCTATCTGCGCATGACCATGAATGTATTATCATAACCTATGATTAAGGATTCCCGAGGGAATCCGAAACGTCAGGAAAATAAAGTCCTTGTTCCAGTGATCACATCTTGTTCTTCTGAACTGCTGCCTGGAACTCGTATATTCTCCTATATTGGCAAAAACTCAATTATCAAAATGCGTGTTATTTTAAATTCCTGAAAAAAGTGAAATGGTGGTTAGGATGTCGTCTACTTCAAATTACCTGAGGTCCAACTTACCGTTCTGGAGTAAGAATAGTATAGTCCGCGGCGAGAAGCGCCGTGCACACTTTCCATTTGCATACGAAACAACTTGCTCCCAGCAGCCGTGGGAAACAAAATAAACCATTTTTTTCATTTTACGCTTACTTCTACGCATTTCCGTTACTTCCTATCCTATTTCCTCACCCCCTACAACACCTATAAGCATCGCTTCCGTAGGACAAAATGGTGGGACTAGGGGTATATGAGGTACATTACTTAAACTACTTTTGCCCTTGCGGAGGCAAGTACATTTGGCGTACCCAAAGGCAACCGACCACCAGGGCCACTGAAAATTTGCCTAATTGACTTTTCAAGCAAGAAAACGGAGTAATACGATCTTTGATAACCAAACGCCTGCTAGGTAGTGGTCACTCTCTAGACTTCAAAACAGCTTTCCGAGTACTAGCTTGGGGACGAACAAATCAGACCCTGCGTTACTTGGAAGCGGCCTATATACGGCAGGAGAAACCCGACCTGTACAAGCAGCTAGACAACGTGGTCAACCTTCACTTACATTCATAATTGGGCAGCTAGTTTTAATCACGACTTGTTTTGCGCCATCTTCCTCTCCTTCCTTTTCTCCCTTAAAGGCTGATTTTATTTAGTGCCCTTCAATTGATCAGTATTTACACTGAACTGCGGTTCATGCTGTTATACATTGAAATTCTATGAAATTCATTTTGCTGTATGCGTCTTACCGTTCTCTGACTCATGATACGATGGAATGCGGTTGAAAAGCCACCGCGAAATTTGTTAAATTCAATAAATCATGCTGTCTACGCTTGTTGTGAAGATCTGAATGTGCTCACAGTTTCATGTGGAAATAACGACAAGAAACTGGAACAGGAACCCCCTGCTGCATAATGCAGATGACCTCGCGACAACTTAGGGAAAGTTTAAGGTTATCGTTAACATTAATGCCATGCTTCAGTTTAGGTTACTGCCATGTACATTCAAAAGCCATTTTTATTGATATACAGTACGCCTCCAAATTCATGCAGCACGGCGAAACTTGCGAAAGATTTATACTCCTTCACTAATCTGTATTGAAAAATGTTGCAATACTGATTATCGTGTAACCTATTCTCAAGTCATTTCAGTCACGATAGGATGCCGGCTTATTCGCAAGCTTCTTTCGGACCACTAACGACACGTACATTAAAAAATGGTTACTTCAATAGCATGCATTTTTCTCATTGTTTTTCACCGCCCTTAAAAATTCAAATATATTTTATGGAAAACATGCACGAATAAATTCTTTCTGGTACTCATTTTGTAAAAAAGTATGTCTTTTTACATTTTACACTTACACGAATGGTATTTTTCAGTTTTCAAAAATTTTCCTCAACTGCCGAATAATTTTTTAGCCTATTGACTGCTACACCTGAATTCAAGATTTACAAAGTGAGCGCTATTAAGAGGATGTTTAAGGAAAAGTACGCTTTCATATACGGTTTAACGACGAAGTCACATAGTTTTCATAAAATGTT
This sequence comes from Ligula intestinalis, assembly GCA_036362985.1. Lineage (NCBI taxonomy): Eukaryota > Metazoa > Platyhelminthes > Cestoda > Diphyllobothriidea > Diphyllobothriidae > Ligula > Ligula intestinalis. Next base: position 50,169,033 of record JAYGXS010000002.1, read on the forward strand.
GCTATATATGTAGATTATGCTGCATACGTTTAAGGCATCATTAATAATTTGACGGACACGACCGAAAAATATTTCATAATTAGGAATTTTTCTTACAGAGAAGGATACCTTCCTTTAAGTATACAGGTTAAGGAAGGTTTAATTTGCTACCAAACGAGTACAAGAAACGATTTTTCGTGCTCTTTTACATAAAATATATTTGAATTTATAAATGCAGTCAAAATCAATGATAAAATGCACACTACTTAAGTACAGTCTTCTTGTTAGCGATCAGAAAGGATTTCGCTGAAAGTCGGCATCCTATCGTGACTGAAATGATTTGAGAATAGGCTACACGATAATCAGTATTGCAACCTTATTCAATTCTGAGTAGCGAGTAATTATCAATCTTTCGCAAATGTCGGCAAATTACACGAATTCAGAACCATACTGTATATTTACCTGAATACGAGGTTAGGCAGACAGGCAGTGCATATCGTCGCATACAGACGAGCTCAATTTGAAATTCCTTGAAACATTTCATTCCGAAGGTCTGATTAGATCCTGCTGGATCGACAACCATTTTACTGCTGTCCCACTAGCCGAAGTTCACAACTTTACTTTTTACTTTTACGCCACTGCTCATAACTACATTGCTCGGCACAGGGACATTCTAAATGGCGAATGTATAACAAAAATAAGTAAAGGATCAAAAGGTAAAGAATAAACTGTTCATTTAAATAATCACCTTTACATTTTACATCACCCTCCCAAGGAGGTACAAGACTTACGTTTGTATTTAACGAGCGCTATATTTATAAGTTACAGATCTACCAGCCCTCCTGTCACTTTGCATTTTGTTGGAATAGCTTCTGTTTCATAAAAAAATGTTTATTAGATTCATGCTGACACAATTTATTTTCCTTGCGTATAATCCTTTCATAGTCACGCTTTGCAATATTGAATATTCCATAGCCCTACAAGGCTACCACTTTCTTTCTATGAACCAGTTCTTCGTATTTTCGATATAACACATCCTTCCAGCATTTCAATTGCAGCGGGTGGATCTCGGTAACAAAATTTTATTGCACTAAATTCGGATTCTATTACGTTCTATACTTCCATGCGTGGGATTTGCTTGGCTGAGCATAAATATTTAATAAGGATCTACCCTTAACGCCTTTAATTGGATTTTTTTGGAAAATACTGGCTGTTTTTGACTCACTTTTAAAAATTGAAACTAAGTGCTATTTTGCATTGCTTTATACAACATTTTTATGCTTAATAATTAAGCTGTACTCCTTCATGATTCTGCTACAATTTATTTCATAGTACACTTGTAACATATGCACAAGCTAATAGTAACGAAAATGAAAAAGGAGAGAGTGTGCTTACTTTTATCGCACGAGTTCTTAGTGCTTCCCAATCAGCCACCAAGTATGGAGAAAATTGTCTACAAGTGATCCCGGACTGTACGAGGACCGTTTCAAACATTCTGTAGTTGCAATGACAGCCTTGAGGAGGAGGAATAAAACGGATGACTATGCACTTTTTACAATTAAATTTTGAAAACTTTTTTTGATGAAACCCCACGTTAAGGTGTCAGAAAATGTCTGAGGTAGTTAATGTCATTATTTCACCTGAGTTCCACGTGAGCTCAATGAATATCAAAGAGTTCGGTGCCACTGAATCGCTGTGGTCTAATACAGTTTCACGACAACGCATTCTTATAGGTTACACGACTTACATTCCAGAAACTCAGTGACGTTGGATCATAATCTTTATGACGTATTGCATCTTTTTTTAATATTTCACCCGCTGAATCTCATCTTTTAGACATTTTTCAAGTAACAAAACTTACAAGATCCAAACTGAAGTGAAAGGATGATTCTTAGCACCAAAGCCAATGGGTTTTCATCGAAGACGCATATATAACCTTATTCATCGTTATCAGATATGTTGAGGGATTATTCTTCGACTTATTTTAGCACAGGAATAATTAAAAAAATTTCAAGAATAGATATTTTTTTCTGGAATTGGTCAGTATTTTCCGAACAATATAATAATAAATGACTTCAATTAACGGCTAAGGAAATGCCAAACTCCAGCCTCCCACATGGCCATTCAAATTTAATGTAAGACTTTTTGCCAGGGCAATATGACGCTGAGAACGACAAACCTTTGCTTGCCATGTTATTTTGGTCGAATGCATAACCCTTTACGTAGGCTAAATGTTTATCTTGGAACCCCCCCTCCCATAAAGCTAGGCCAATGCGACACTCCACTCTCGTCCACATCACTTTTAATATGATATGAAGGCTATCGTGCTTCCGTCCCGCACTATATAATCATACGATCGGCATAGTGCCGGGCTGTAAGCGCGAAATACGCGAGTACTAACTGCGTGGTCATTATGATTGTTAAAACGCCTACTAGCAAACGAGGAAGCATGTTTTTAGCCTGACTGTAACAGAGCAGGATCTTGCGCAGTCCATTTTCGGGAAGGTAAACATAAGGATTTGGACATTATGGGTCTTCAGCCGACCGATTGCAGCATACCGTTTGCCACGCCATTTGGATGCAGCGGCAGAGCCCGTTAAGATAGGTTACTGGAATATATAAACGCTAAAATAACTAGAAGTGGACGTTTATTTTTCCTTTAGTGGTGTTCTTTCTTCTTCTTTTCTTACCCAGCCTACTATACAGTCCTCATATTCGGCCTGTTTTCCAGTTAAGCACTGCCAACTGACGAATTAACACACACACACCATCAGCCCAGTGTGTAATGGGCCGTTGCTTGTCTATGTCTGGCTTTCCGGTCGTGGCCTCAATCTGTCTGGAGCTCAAGGTCGTTGTGGTCGCCAAACTTCCTGGTGCGAGACACAGGCCACCCACGTTGTCCAACAACGGTTTCGAACCATACGCTATCCACCCACACACTCTCCACCCGCACGGTGGCCAACTAATCACAGGCCGACCTAGCCAGTGAACGCACTCTCGCTGTGTCTCCTGGCCTGACTACTCTCAATGAGTCACTTGGGGCTCGGTCAACCTACTGAGCGGACGTGTCCTCCCAAGTCAGACTTCGCTCATCTACACTTCGTTCCTTTGAGTACACAATAAACTCTTCCTACTTCTCTGGCCTTTAGCGACTTCTCTCCTGCACTAAGTACCCATGTTCTGAAAATCGCAGTTGCTGGGTTTAACTCACCTAACCCCCTGCGATAAGTGTATTGTGTAAAGTCACTGATGAGTGACACGGGGGGACAGGGGGGCGCCGGCTACCTCTAATTCCCTGGTTATGTGAATCCTGGTGTGTGTTAAGGGGGCCCGATCGTGCTGTTGCACGCGCAGACGGGTTCACCGGCCCCGTTAGCAAATGCGCCCATCACACCTCAGGAGACTGATCAGCTAGGTGGTAGCCAGTCGCGGCTTTACCACGGTGCGTTAAAAGCCGTGGTACATAGGGTTTCCAACTGAGGGGACAACTCGGACCGCACAGTCAGCCCCGTGTAAGTCTTGTCTTGTGGAGTGGCTGATTGGCGGACTGAAAATCAGGCTCAATGGCTTTATTAATGTGGCCTATATGGCGCTCCCCCGCACGCGGCAGCAACCTAGGAAAATGGTGCTGTTGTGGCACGTTTTGGAGCGTGTTTGTGCACACTGCTTGCTTTATTGTCCATCTTCTCGAATTTTGTCTTAACATTGGGTACAGGGGTGGGAGGAGTGAGAGAATGGGGTGGATCCAACGAGTTTACTTTCAGACTTGCAGACCCGCCTACGCGACCACAAACGGGCGGCTCAGAAACTAAACCCTAACTTGCGGCTTGCAGCACACATTGAGGAAACTGGCCACAACTTCGACATTCAAGGAGCAACTATCATAGGCCGAGGAAACTCAAAAGCCGAAAGGTTGACACTTGAGGCATGGTACTCAGATGCCAACTCCGTCAACAGGCACCTAGACCTCCCCGCGGCCTGCAAAGTTTGGCGCCATTATGTAAGCGAAGGACGAAACAAGGCCACGCCTAACGTCAGAATTGAAAACGAACAGGAACCCGCTAAGAACCGGCCAGAAGAGGAGACAGGATCACCGGGACCCTCTACCCTGGGGACAAGGCGTTACACTAATTACTGCCCATGACCTCGAACAACAGCCGTCTTCACTGACAGTTACTTAACGTTTACCACTATAATTGTTCCCCCCCGACCTCCATCCTTCTGGTTGATGTGTCTTTTCCCTTGACGATCGCTGACAGTCGATTGGCCTTTGG
>JAYGXS010000002.1:50187313-50219016 GCA_036362985.1 Ligula intestinalis
TCACGTGCTTCTCCGAAACAAACTCAGTAACACGCCGGTACCTAGAAGTGGCATCAAGTGGATCAAGGGGTGTCTATTCGGTAGGCAATGCCGGGTCTGAGTTGGCGCAGGGTGTTCCTCGGCGTTTGAGGCTCGTAGTGGAGTAACACAAGGGTCAGTACTGGGTACCAGACTGTTTTCAATATAAGTCGCGGATATCCCATCAAGACTTGCATCCCCATGCTTTCTGTTCGCGGACGACCTCAAAGTATGGCGTGTCATACGCAACGCCGAAGACACAATGACGTTCAAAAATGATCTTGATTTGATCCACAAGTGGTAAACGTGACCAAATCAAACTTGTTTATAATTGGGAGAGACCGGGACCACCCGCCCTATACAATGGGAAACATGACACTGGCCGCTGTTAGGAGTACTCGAGACTTGGGCGTTATCATCCAGGACGACCTGGTGCGTAAAAATCCAACCCCACCTCCAAGCTGGTGCGCGCCGGAAACTTGCTTTTGCTTGGCTAACGGGGCTCTGGTAGGGGAGCAAGACCGGGGACCTAGCGCCAATCCCCTTTTCTCCACGAAACACGGAATTGACTTTCTTGACTTTCTACACTTTCATGAATCACAACTATACGCAACATACGATCTCTGCTACGGCGTCCGCGGGAACCGACGCGCCCCATCCTCTTGGCATCGCGGGACGGGTGTTAAATCTGCGAGCTGATGCCGGATTGCGAATTGCAGGCTGGAATGTTCAAACTTTGAGGGATGACGGCGCCCAACTGTTAACAGCCAAATCCCTTTCTGAATACCGTGTTGGTGTGGCGTGTCTCTCTGAGGTCCGCCTACCTGGCACTGGCCGCAAACTGCTGCAAGTACCAAGAACTGACTCTGCGTACCATCTCTACCACAGTGGTGTGTCCGACAACTCTGGACTGTATGGTGTCGCTATAGCCTTGGCCGATGAATTTCACTCGAGTCTGCTAGAGTGGGAGGCTGTCTCACCGCGGATCGCTTGGGTCCGTTTGAAAAGTGCCCCAGTCAACGTTTCCATCATCTCGGTATATGCGCCTACTCTGGCTGCTGATGACAGCATAAAAGATGACTTCTACGGTGACCTCCAGCGAACAGTTGACCGCATCGCAAGAAGCGATCTACTCGTCATTGCCGGTGACTGGAACGCCCGACCAGGTGTGTGTGACGCTGGAACCCGTCATGTGCTAGGCAAATTTGCTGTCGGAGCGCAGTGTGCCAACGGTGAGCGCCTTGTCAACTTCGCATCGTCTAACCGCCTCGTTGTGTCAAGCACCCGTTTTGATCATCCGCGCCACCACCTTGTCACTTGGTACTCAAATGACGGGCATACCCAGGCCCAAATAGATCACATCCTTGTCCGAGCACGCTGGGCCAGCTCGGTCTTGGATTGTCGAGCCTACCGCGGTGCTGATACAGGAAACGCTCATGCATCGGACCATGTCCTACAGCGGGCAACCCTTCGCTTGCGTTTGAGAGCTATTCACAGACCCTCCCGACCACAGCGGATCGATGTTGCAAAGCTGAAGTCCTCTGCTGGCGACGCCTTCCACTTAGCACTCCAGAACCGTTTCGACGGCCTGTACCATGACGCCCGAGCGGACCCAGAGCCCGCGTGGCAGTCCCTGAAGGCCGCGATGTCAGAGCTGGCATACACCCATCTGGGCAAAACCCGACGGCGACATCGCGACTGGATCACTAGACCCACGCTTGAGTTAGCTGAGGAGGCCGGCCGAGCCAGACTCACTGGCTCCCCCACTTACAGAGAGCTGCGGCGCCAAACGACAAGGCCATCCGAGCCGATAGGAACGCCTACTGGAGCGACTTTGCCACGGAAACGGAGCGAGCAGCTACCAGAGGTGACACCCACAAGCTCTACCGACTCTTAAAGCAGGCCAGCAGAGGTTCGGGGAACACCACCGAGACTTTACTGGATCGCAACGGTGCTGTAATCACTAAGATCGATGACCGGTTAGAGAGATGGCGCGAGCATTTCTGTGACCACCTTAACCATGATCCCCCTGTGATGTCTGACCTGTCGCCCAATGCGGACGATCCCCACCATCTGTATGAGTGCAACACAGAGCCACCCAGTGTAGAGGAAGTTGTCTCCATTCTCTTGAGGCTACGCAACAACAAGGCACCTGGTGAGGATGACCTCCCGCCGGAGCTCTTTAAATGTGCACCCGAGGTTATTGGGCCCTGGCTACAACAAATATTTGCCAAGATATGGGACAGCGAAGTTGTGCCCTCTGACTGGAGAAAAGCAGTGATCCTCCCCTTGTTTAAAAAAGGCGACAGACGAGCGTGCAGAAATTACAGAGGCATTAGCCTTATCGATGTAGCGGCGAAAACATTCACGTCTCTTCTTCTCAAACGTTTCCAAACTGCAAGAGACCAGCGCACCCGCCCAAACCAGAGTGGATTTCGACCAGGTCGTGGCTGCACCGACCAGATCTTCAATCTCCGCCGTGTACTGGAACTGAGATGGGGTCACCAACAACCCACTGTTCTATGCTTCATCGACTTTGCTGCCGCATTTGACTCTGTTGATCGCAGTTCGCTGTGGAACATAATGAGGACGGACGGCCTACCACCTAAGCTTCTCAATCTCATGCAGGCATACTATCGTGGCACTTCCACACGGGTGAGGACGCAGAACGGTGACACGGAAGCCTTTAGCGTCAGGACGGGCGTCCGCCAAGGTTGTGCCCTTTCACCAACCCTGTTCAACTATGCGGTGGACTGGATCATGACCAAAGCACTGGATGACTTCCCGGGAGTGCAGTTTGATCGCTCAAAATGGGTGACTGACTTGGCGTATGCTGATGACGTCGTCCTCTTTGGCGACAACTGTAATGCAGTTCAGCAGGCGTTGGACAAGGTTAATGAGCGTGCCCGATCCATCGGATTACGCCTAAACGCGACTAAGACCCAAGTCATGCTCTCCTGTGTGCCCCCTACATCTGTCACTCCTATTGTTCTCAACGGCGCTCCTCTCGAAAAGGTCGACTCGTTTAGATACTTAGGCTCTTTGGTCACGGAAACGGGTCAAGGTGTCGACGAGGTTGTATCACGCGTCAACCGTGCCCGATCTGCCTTCTACCGACTGTGCGCTCCTCTATGGAATAGAAGGGAAATATCACTACGCACAAAGTCCCGTGTTTACCAAGCAGTGGTTCGATCTATCCTGCTCTATGGCGGAGAGACATGGCCTATGCGTGTTGAGGACATGAGGCGCCTTGAGGTGTTTTACAATGACTGCCTACGCCGCATCCTTCGTCACCGACGCGTCGACCGAATTCGCTGCTCCGATCTCCGCCGACGCTGTCTCCTGGACGCTCTCCCTCCACTCCTGCTTCAGAGACGACTTCGGTGGTTCGGGCATGCGTCCCGGCGTGATGATGGTGAGCTGATTCGTGACCTGCTTGTGGCGACGCCTCCCCCCACCTGGCGCAAACGTCGCGGCGGGCAGCTGAAAACTTGGACAGCAACGGTCAAGCAGGATCTGTTGTCAGTTTCCGGCCCATGCGTCTACAGCCTACGCCAGTGGAACCGTGAATGGATGGTGCTCTCGTGTGAACAGGCGCAAGATCGACGCGCCTGGACAGCTGTGATTCATGATGCAGTCAACGTCAAAACTGATGCCGGCTCAACCCGCCCGAGGTGAATGCCGTTACAAGTACAAGTACAAGTAAGTACGACCTCAAGACCCGAGAACAATCAACTTTGGCGAGATGCAAGGGGCTAGCGCTACTTTAGATGTTCAAAAGAGCATTCACGTCCTGATCCATGCAGATATTTCGTAAGCTCATGGTCACGTTTATTCGACCGATCATGGAAAATGGATCGTCCGCTTGGTTTCCGTGTACGAAGAGCGAAATGACTGACATCGAATATGTTCAACGACTGGGGTCAAGAATGGTGCCCGAAGTGAGAAGGCTGACCTATCCGGAGCGCTGTTAAGCACTGGACCTGTTTACCTTCGAATTTCGACGCTCCAGAGGCGACCAAATCATGATGTAAAAAGTGATCGTCTGCGGCGACATACCGGAGGTAGCAGAGTACTTCAAACTAGCCGTTGACATGCCCACGGGAGGACACTGCTTCAAACTGGTGGTACAACGGACATATGGCCTGCCGAACGTCTACCGACTCTCAAGGCGCGCTGTGAATGCATGGAACAATCTCCCCTCCCCCCCGACGTTGTTGCTGCCGACACAATTGTCGCATTCAAGAAGAAATACGATGCCCTATTTGAAACATGATCTGTACCGTTCACGGGAGTGCCCTTGCTTTGGCGGGGGATTGGTCTATCCTGAAAACTCCCACATTTCCGGTGACTGCAAAGAAGGGGTGCCCACAGATCCGTTCCCTACCCTCTACTGATGAAACATATATTATGAGAAATACTTATGCCTCGCGCATTATAAAATTTTCCTAAACATAGAATACTTATAAGGGAACGCAATAGTAGATAAATTACATCTAAAATGCACAGAACAAATAACGAGAAGATACGACAACTGACCATCAACCACATAAGGCATTGTTATGTGTTACAATGGGCTAATATTCATATAATGACATCATAGGCCAAGGTGCCTTTGTGTCGCTCAGTCCAGGCAGTACGACCGCATCACAGGCCTTTTCTATTTCGTGATCTGTCTCCCCAGCTATGGAGACATCACCAAAGCACTACGCATCCCCAAATGATCTTTCTTGTCATTCTGGGTGGCTTTTTTCCCAATTGCGTCTACACTAGTCGAGTAAATGCCTTAGTCGATAGTTATACTAACTGGTTCAAAATAAACGTCATATTTTTTAAACAACCTTCCCATTGAAAATAGCCAGTTTATGCTCGTCATGTTTCATTCTCGATTTTTATTCCAAGGCAAATTGTCGGCAGCTCAGCCGTTTTGCTGGGGAGTAGTTTGTTGAATGATGGAAAATATTTATGTAATTTGCGATGAAAGTAAAAAATTTCCGATATTACCATCCTGATTTGCCATAATCGTTAGATTCTAGCACAATTGAGCGTGAAGGCTGGTCTTTTTGTGTTAACGGGACAAATTCAATCCCGTGTTACCTTCCGCGACAATAAAATCACGGCTACCTGCTACATCACCTAGATATAGAGATAGGAATGTAAATCAAGGATTGGTAAATAATTCGGGTATAGGATTCATAGTTGTGGGGAAAACCTGTCTTAATGAAGGCCAGATGTATCCCACGGAACCAATCAATAAAGGTAACCGAGACGACGAATGATAAACCGATGTAACGAAGGCTTAATATTATTTGCTCAAACGTACAGAGTCCATTCAAAAAAAGAATGAGTAATGGACGCTCATTGACGAACGGACCCCTGGTATTATTACACTGACAGAAAGTGGCTGTCAGAAAACATCTGAGATCACTAGACATCCCTTCTTGATTAACTCTATAGAAGAGGCAGAAGATGATGTAGAAGGACTTGTTGTTTAAGTTCACTATAATATAGCTGTACCTTCCGAGTTAAATGATAGCAGACTTTCAAGCTTCGCTCTTTACCATCTCACTTAAGTTAGCCCGGTGATAGACATTTCCAGTTGTGTACCGTCTCCCAAATAAAATTTTCTTACGAGTCAACATTTCTTTCTCAAACAACGACCTCCTCATCGTTGGAGCCTTTAACTTTTCCAATCCCGACTAGAAAACTTGAATTGCTTAGGATTAACAGGATACATTCTTTCACAGGTAGCTTGAGATTAAAGTTGATAAATTTATATCAACATGTATCCTTCGGAACACCTATTAGGGAAGGACAACGTTCCAATTATCTGGAAGGGAGATATTCAAATCATTTGAGCGCAAATCTCGGCAATATCATACAAAGTCACATAACTGGGTACCGTAAACGAATACTGGATTACGTTCAGTTCGTTAGTTAGAATAATTATAAATCTCAATTTATCATTTAAACGAAAGAAATTAAGTAACCATCTGGTGTGGATAAACCGTGAACTTCAGATCTCCTTAATAAGAAGGAATAAGGTGTGGAAACATTTTCGAATGAATAAGGAATATAAACGACAACACAGTATCTGTAAGTGGGTGCCAAAAAACTCAGAAGGAACTATGAGCTTACCATATTGCAGAACTACGTCGAGCCTTTTAATAGACGAAATGGATATGTGCGTTACAACCAAAGAAATCATAATCTCATTTGAGCTTTGCGGTCCTTAAACGAGTACAGGAGACGTAAAACCAAATGGAAGCCTCGGTCCTTCGGCTTTTTTCAGTCCGTGTTTGCCCATGAAATAAATCTCCTTTCTTTTTGCACTCAGAGCAACAACAAACGTTGGAAGCTCTTGCACGAGAAAATGTCATCAACTTCTCACCTACATCGATACGAACAGAATAACTTCGCCTGAAACCTGCCAAGTCACCCGGTCCAGATTGGTTTTATGCATATGTCCTTTGAGAATTTGCTGACGTCCGGTGTGATCTGGTGTTTATGATATTCCAAAAGTCAACTGAATCAGGTGGACTGTTAAAAGATTGGAAAACTGCCACTATCTCCGAGATCCATTAGGCAGAATACAGGCTAGGATTTGAAAATTCCCTTCGATTAATTTGACCTGCATTTCATGAATGGTAACGGAACACCTTATTTAGATACAGTTAATTATGACTCTGGAACAGAAGAACATAAAATGTGCTACCCAGCATAGTTTACGTCATAGACCCTCATATGGTAAGAGTGGTCTCCACTCAAAGTAAAACTAGCATAAGCTACATACCAGGGTCCTGCAGTTGATGTCATATTTTTTTCATTTCAAGGGAACGTTTCTTAGTAAAGCAAAAGTTACCTGTCATGTAGGCTGAAAAATATAATTGATGGTAGCACAGTGTCCGAATGGGCACCGGTAGAAAGTGGTATTCCGCAGGGTTCAGTGGTAGACCATCTTGGGAAAACCCGTGTAGTAGCCACTAGCGGCTACTGGGGAGTTCGTGATCGCTGACCCATCACACCAAGGCCACACTCATGATGACTGCCTGCACTCTCTCCATCTCTCGCTCAATATCCGGCGTGACCCACTTACACGTGAAGCCGCGGTCTGAACAATTACCAACAAGGCAAACTGAAACAGAAACAACTTCTGGTGGCTGCTCGGATTAGTGCCACTAGACTATACTCCTGAACCCGCCCCGCCAGAGAGCGGCCGCAGGCAGCGTTGTCGGCGCAGTTGAAGACCCCGGTCTCTCAAGATCGGATGCCTGCCAAACCGTTAGTCAAACCTTGACTTGACTATTCTTCAATCCTCTGTGCAGAATACACTCTTTATGCTACCCTGACCTTCCAATAACTTCTATCTTCTCCTAAGGAACCGGGCTTGGGAGGTTGCAGCCGTTAGGATTAACCTTTATTAGCCTTAACACTTTTCGATGCACTTATCTCAGCTAGCCACGCGCAAAATCTACAGAAATACGTCGGTAAACTGGTTGTGTAGTCCAGCAAGCGGCGCCTGACATTCGGGGTTAATTTAAAGCCAGGACGGGAGTAAATGTAAGACACTCGGGTAAATTCAACACCAGTATTGCTAAGTCATCTTGGTGTTAGAGCATCGTGCCTGAGAAAGTGAACGTGACGCCCGGCAGGGCCTACCTCGATGAACATTAGTAGTGAATCGGGATGCATAGACCGCGACCGATGCCATCAGTGGAAGGCCTAGCGCGATAGTTGTCAGCGATCTACTTTAGGCCGGAGACTGGAGGGCCCGCTAAAGTGGACGAACAATGGATGAAAGCAAGGTAATTTATGTACAGCAGCAGCAAGCGAAGGGGTGTGATTAGGATGAACGATGCAGTAGATAGTCATCTGTCGCAATCATAAGCATGGTCAGTAAGGCTTTAGCGGCTCGGTATTCGAAGGAAAACCTGAATGCGTAGGTTAGTAAATGACTGAGACGTGTAGACCGTGACCAGCGCCCTAGGTGTAAAACCTCGGTAGAAGCGTTTGAGCGTGGTATACGAAGCCCAGAAGACCCGCAACCTTAGAACATGTGTAAACGGTCGACATGATTTTTAGCACACAAACAATGGAATAGTAATAACCGCTAAAAAGGAGGTGGTGACAGTGGTTGATGAAAAGGTGGAAGTCTGCCGAAGCCGTACGGGAGGACTGGCGCCAACAAATACTGTATCCATGAACCTTAAGGAGAAATTCAGTTAAAATGCGGGTTACTGAAAATGTTTAAGTAGCCTTTTATCATAAGTTAAACATAGAAACGGCCTCACAAGCAAACCCTATCACGCTTTCCATTGCCTACTCAATCATTAACGTAATCTTCAAAGTGAAAATTCGTCGGAACTTCAAATCTAAGACAATACTAATAGAATGCTAAAAATGTAGATGAGTCCCGAGCAATATCTAAGCAAATCTTATTTATTTTAACTTGCTGTTATATAATAGCTTCCGCCCTTGATGTCGTTCGTCTGGCAATCCATATCAGTTCTGGTATCTTATTCTCCTCTATTATATTTTACTGTCAAGTAAAATGAATATCCAGCTGTTACGAATTTCTGATTTAACAATACTCTTTGTAAATTTCTCTCCAAATTTTTTTGATAAAACCGGAAGACGGGCGATACCTCCCTTCATTCCTGATTCTTGAAAACTCGATCCCAACATCCGACAGCAGGTAATATAGATTTGAAACTTAGTTAAAGAATTTCCTCCTATAAGGAATGTTCTATTTTAACACACCATAATATCCCCATGCGGTCTATATCAACACCATTGGAAGCATTTTATCTAACCACATCTTATAATTCGCATGCGGATGAAGACCAAAGCAACTGAAATACTTTGAATTAACGATCGTTCACATTTCATGTGAAGAAGAACTATACGCTCCTTCTGTCCCAGCGCTCCTTACGTCTTAGTACACATAACGTAACAAAAGAATGCAGTAGAATGCAACCGAACTCTCAATGGTACACGAGGTTCCAGGTCAAGGTCTAGCGCGCAACTAGGAACGAATATGAGCTGTAAAGCTATTCAACGCCATTAAATGTGGCACGTCAATGCGCCTTTTGCTAAAATTGAGGTCCAAGTTTAATAAGCGTATATTCCTCTTCAGGGTGGCGGGTTTGGACCCTTCTTAAATGGCAGACCTTGCAGTTCTAAGAGGTCGAATCGAGGAGACTTAAATATTACCAAAAGGTTATCAATCAAAGTATTTGCATGTATTCTTCCTGGAAAAGTGTGGTGGTAACATTCGAATATGGATCCCGATATCAAGGTAAGACAATGTCGTAACATCTCCAAACAGCAAAGACACCTGCAATCTAAGCGAATGAGAAAGCTGTATGGTAGACAAAATTATTAGCTTAAAAAACTTGCATATTGCAAACAACGATAATATGTACGTGTATGTAGAATCGTTTGTTCAGTTCTTACGTTTTGACTGAAAGCTATTGGTTCAATACATTGAGTGATATTTATGAAGTATTGTATGAATCGATGACACATATTGCGTGAAGGGTCGTTTACTTAGTTGATGTAGGGTGGTTGGAAGTTGCTGCTCAAAGGAATAAGCAAGGCATATAAAAAATATGCATGTAGAAAATACAGCTGATTGGCTGTCGCTGTCTACCACCTTGTTAGGGGTCGTGCAGCAGCATAAAAGGCAACCGATAATTTTTCTTAACCTTCTTTTTCTACTGCTTTTTGACCTGGGCACCGGCTGCGATTTTGTTTTTTGCGAGCAGATGGCCATGCTTGTTCACCGGTCTGCACTGGCTTCCGTGGTAGCTGCAACGAGCGACCCGAAAGTTTATCGCAGATTTTCATCAATATGCAAATTTCTTTTGAAGGATACGATCCGACAGACGTGATTTTGGTAAAAATTACCACCAGTGACGTTATCAGGATATGAGGCTTAACCATGTTCAATCGGAGATACAATTAATATCAGTCGTCGGTACTTTCTTCCTTCTTTAGGGCTCCCGCTTCTCTTAACTAGCCGACAGATTGCACACCATCGATCCACCCACATGCAATGTACGGATAACGCACAATTTACGCCCAGGATCAGGACCCTACCTGGGCAGTCGGATGAGCCAGAAAATCAGTAGTGCTGCTGCCTATTTGAGGACGCTATCTGATTGGTCCGATTGCAAGCTGACCTTGCACACGCTCGTGCAGGCATTGCTCACCTTTATAAAGTACGCTGATAGCATTCGGCAATAAACTTCCATTCTTAAGCCCTGGTTGATGAAATCTCCCATGGGGATTAGATCAAAGCGTTGTTGGACGGCAAATATCGCAACCTGTGGCAAGGTTATAATGAAAAGTATTGTGTGCAGAGTTTTGAAAACGAAACCTTTCACCTACCATGGAGTATATAGATTGGAAAATCCACGAAGTCGGACTAGCATTGCTTCGCTATTGAGCTACCATCCGACTTCAAGTTAGCTGACCATTCCTGCTTCCCAAGTTAGCTGCCAGTCGGACATTTTTATCGAGATGCACTGACGTTTGGGGCACGTTCATAATCATCGCCCCCGTCCATACTTTCGTACCTCGACTCAAGTACATAAACAATCACGAAAAAAAGAGTAAATTGCTGCGGCTCAACGTGCTCGCAAAAGGCAACAAGTTAGCAGTCAGCGGCGCTCATTGACAGGCTATATAATTAATGACAACCTGTGGGATTGAGTGTGGACGCGACAGATTAAATGAAGAGTTGCGTTCGTAACTCTGAACTTGACCAATGGGCTGACAAAAGCACGCATTAAACATTCATACTATCCAAGCTTTCATCTTGCATCCTCATCGTTCTCGGAAAAGACGATGGGAGTCAGATTTTGATGCTTGATAGGGACCAGAATGTGCTGATATCCCCCACTACCTGTCATGCTTTATTGCTTCCAGAGCCTAGTATATAATGCCCCTCTTGAATCACATTCGATTCATATACTGGAAAACTATCCGGGTCATTAAGATTAAATAATACCTTCAAGCATGTTCTAGTGAGACCCTCCGGTCGTGAACTCCTAAGGGCGTCTCGAATTTAGCTCTTTATTTCAAAAGAAAAAAAATCAGTTCCTTGCGCCAACTGTACACCAGAGACACTTTAGATTTCAACAAAAACCACACAAATATCCCAGGTAATATGGGGTATCAGAGGAGGCGCGGGACTCGGAGGCGTAGTTAAACTGCAGTGCTCATGTTGAACCTTTCAGCATTAGGACTTCACTCTCCGATGGGCTTTATTAAACTTTGTTTACGAAGATCCAAAGGAGCAGGCTACCGGAAGTTGGGACTTGTATCTT
This sequence comes from Ligula intestinalis, assembly GCA_036362985.1. NCBI lineage: Eukaryota > Metazoa > Platyhelminthes > Cestoda > Diphyllobothriidea > Diphyllobothriidae > Ligula > Ligula intestinalis. The sequence goes on from JAYGXS010000002.1 coordinate 50,198,665, forward strand.
CTGGTTCATAATCTTCTGGGTAATCTATGCTGGGCTTCACACGTCCTAAGAAAATGAAAGAATGTCACTTGACAGTGTTTCTGTCAGACTAAGCAGTTGAAGAGCACAGATGATTTTCGAAAGTTGCCGTTATTCTTGGGATTTATCTCAGCAGCTTTGCAGGAAGAAGGATGAAATCTTATCGAAGCCAACTTTAACTAAAGGTTAAGATCGCGATGTTTGTTGACCTAATTCCTGCGAACTGTTGCCTACGTCTGTCGCCTTCAAGCATATAAGGCATTGGAACTACAGCCTTGCGGGTACAGTTAATTCATTTGGCGGTATCTTTCAGCAACAACTGCAGTGGCAAGGCGGCAGCAATATTGAGGGGTACTTTGACTCTCGTAGACAACGGTTTCCACCATGTCCACTACAGCCTGGTTGGCGCAGGACGGCTTTTTGTGCGTAGAGCAGTAGAAATAGCAGATTTTCATAGCGTCTGTAACACTGCTTCCTGCCTGAACCCTGGCCCAAGTAGCAAGACAAATCAACCGGAAGCTCATTCGAGTGCGATAGCACATAACGCTTTACAGTCCATCTTCGCGTACCACACACGATCTGGTCCACTTGCGCACCGGAAACGGAGGTGGGAATGGCGAGCGATGGGGCAGGTTCCCTGCGAGTCCGCTTTAGCTATTGTTTCATTCGCGGTAGTTCGCTGCGTTGCTTTGCTGTAGCCTTTGTGCAGCTTGCCCCAGTGTTCGCTTCGGTTTGCTTCAGCGTTTGCTGCGGCTTGTTGGAGCACGCGGTGCCCATAGTCGAAATCGACGGGGACCTGTCGGTCCACTTACAAGTGACCCGGGTTTCACAAAGACAAGGAGTAAGTTAAGATCCCCTAAACTCGTAAAGGTCAAATGAAGTTGGAACCAATGCAACCTTTCCCACACTCCGTCAAGTATTCACTGACAGTTCGAACGTCGCTCTGGACGATGTCCACCCGAGCCTCAGCAGTCTGAAGCAAAGCAGTGACTCCCGCGGGATCATAGTTAAAGTAGACTTGCGGAGAATCTACCACACTCTCTCTCCAATTCCACACCTAAACACGATATCAAAACAAAGTCGAGAAGACCGGATTTGAGGGAGAGCACAAGGGGTGTGCGCCAAACACACTCAAACACGCGCCAAAACAACACCACCTTGTTAGGTAGGCTCCCATCTGGGAGCGCCATAAAGGCTCCATTAAGTAGGAGGTATTGACCCCGACTCCACACCCCGCCACTCCACACAACAAGACACACACTGACGTGACTGCAGTTCCCAAGTTATAGCACCGGTTTGCAACCCTCTAAGCCACGGCTTTCAGCGCACCACGATAGCTTCAAGCGCATCAAATTGATTAAAGTGAGAAAATAAGTGCACTGAGGGTCGACCTCACTCTCTCCCTTACCGCCAGCAACAGGCCACCGCCTAGCTGATCGGTCGCCTGAGGTAACAGTCGGCAATTTCACCTGTTTTCAACGACGAAAATCAATTTCGGCTTTGAGGCTGGCTTGGACTTGAAGTTACTAACGGTAGGGTGAGCTGTGCAGAACAGCCTAGTTCACACAAGGCACAATCAAAATGAATAAATGAAACCAACATCAATCCGTGTGCGTGTGTGTATTTGTCCCTGCCTCTTCTACGCCAAGCAAATCCTCCACATACGTGTGCATTCCTTTTCGCAAAAGAGTTAATTTGACCTTGTATGTGCTAACGCCCGAATAAGTGCAGACAAACCCACGGACACATTGAGATTTATTCAGGTTTGACAGGCAGAGGGCAGCCTTAGCCGTTTACTAAGTCCTCCTTTAAGGCGAAGTATCGAAACAACCCGTTAACGGTCATGGGTGAGAACAGGCACAGAGAGAGAGATGGTAGCACGCGATCACACAAAAAATCCTGCCTTCTAGCTAGAAAAAAAAACTCTAGCAAATAGACGGTAATGGCAGCGGCGGAGACAGGAGAAACACATCAGTTAACGAGACTAACCTGAGCCAGAGGAAGGGCCCGTTCGCTCTGTTCTCCCCCAGAGGAGATGGTTGAGGCGACGGAGGTCTGGCAATCGAGGAGGCTGGGTAGCGGAGGGGGCGGAGGAGCGGGCGAGGAGGAGGAGGCGGAACCGACGGAGCTGGATGCCACTGCCAGTTTCTCCGTGGGTGTGTTTAGGAGGAGGGAGGCGGAAATGAGGTCAGTCCGTAGTCGGGGCAACAGCATATTAACCGCAGTCACGGCAGCCGGGGTGGGGATGGCGGCGGAGAAGACAGAGCCACCAAAGAGGGCGGCTGGGATGCCGCCATCTGTCGAAAGCGAGGCCGGCAGCACCATCGACTGGCGCAGAGCGTAGGCGTTATAGAGGCTGAGAATGCAGGCCTCGAGAATGGCCGAGAGGGCGGCGAGGTTAGCAGCAAAGGCTGGCAGACCATCAACCAGGCTCACTGTCTGCTGCGCGGCGGCCGCCGCCGCCATCAACTCCGCCGGATCTGGTGCTGTCGTTGTGGAGACGGCGGGAGACTGTGATACCTGCTGGCTGGCCAGTGGCTGCTGTTTGTGCCGAAAGGTTGGTTGTGGGCTGAAACCGGCGAACATTTTGCGCGTGCGCTGTCGCATAGTCTGACGGCTGCGCAGGAAATTGGAACTCTGTTTGGCAGCCAGGCTGGAAACTCGGCTGCGAAAAGATTTGCGCACCTTCGAGCTCGAAAGTGACTCGTCCAGGGGAGTTTCCTGAGCGCGGGACTTGTGTAGGGGTGGCTGTGTCTCCGCGTCTGGCTGACGTCTGGTTTTGCTGACACCGCCCCGAGCAAATTCTTCACGGCCGGCGTTTGCTGCGGAACACAGATGAGGCATTGGCGAAAGTTGTTCAATTAAATTACCGCTGGCTGGTTTGGCTTGCAGAGAAGTGAGCGAGCCCGATAAATTATAGTGTCTTTGAAAGAATTCGGGTAGACAATGGCATAAAAATGGAAGGATTTAGTCAGCCTTAGGATAAGAAATGTAGGAGTAGATTTTGTCTCATAAATGTTTACAAAGTTACCCATTTTCAACTAAATAGTTGACGTAAGATGCACTCCTCGGAATGCGCTTTTGGATTTCAGTGAACTTCGGTCAAAATTTTCAAAAAATCAAATCCGAGTGGCATCCGGGTTTCGTGTAGCTAGTATGAGAGATACAAGGTCATAGCCAAAGACTAAATTAGCAGTATACTCAGGCGTTTAGGGATGCATGCAGCCCAAAGAGACTGGTCGAAGTTCTTTACCTTTGTCCGTTACGCAATGGTAGCATTTCAGTCAACGACCAAAGGTCGCGGACACGAATCCCGGGGTCGCTGCTCCTCCATTCAGCGCTTCAGTATGCCGATGACATTGTCGTACTTAGCAATACCCATCAGTCACTACAGCCAACGCTAGACCACATCACTGGCTTCATTTCAACTGTTGGTCTGACGATTAATATACGCCAGACAAAATTCCTGACTACGCATCTTGGCAGAGCACAACCACTGTTTATGAGTGGTCAACCCTCAGCAGATTGGTCGTGAAACCCCCTCGTAATGCAAACCGGAGATACCGACATGCCGGTCAGATGAAGAAGTGGCTCAACACTGTCAAGTCGGACGTCGAACAAATGGGCCTCGTAACCGTTTACGGCTTGCGACAATGGAATAAGCACTGGGTTGACATCCAATAGGCTTCCGAACTAAACAAAGTTCAAGTGGTGGCTAGAGGTCCCGAAACGGGTGACCACCTGCCAGGCCGATACCGGCCAAGTCATAATAGCAGAGAGGGATGAAAGCGTTTGGGGGTAACTTGATACAGAACTGTCTCGGGCTTATTTGCCTTCATTCAGCCAAGCATAACCCTGAACGCTAGCTGGATCGGTCAAGATAAACATACGCACTCACAGATGGCGCAGCTGGTCCACCACTAGGGTCTACCAGATGGGTCATAAGCACTTCATCGAACCGCAGTTCATCAATGCTTTACCACCTGTCCATCCGTCCGTTCAAATATAATTTGGTCCATGAACCCGCCCCCTTTTCTTCTTCCTTACCCTTGGGAGATGATGAACGCGATAGCATATCTGGACCCCGAATCTTTCGGTGGAGGCTCGAGAGAGAGCTCCGATGGCAATATGGAGGGACGAGACCCCTTGACTGAGACTAATCCGCCCCAAGGCGTCGATGATTGAGCATCCCTCCGATGTCCCGCCCCCCACCCCTTCCTTTGCATTGGCTTAAACCCTTTTGACCATGACTGTCACCTACTATAACTACTGTGAGGCGCGGTACAACCCCCACCTCTGATGAAAGAAGCCTGTACGCTTTTGAAGCGTCAGGAAAGTAAAACTAAGGTTCCCGTGATCGCCTCTTCTCATGTATGCCCGGGGACTCGGATTTTCGCTTCTATTAGCAATATATATATATATATTGGTTAAACCCTATTGACTATGACTGCCAACACCTTTCAATACTGTGAGGCGCGGTACAATTACCACCTCTGATGACGGAAGCCTGTATGCTTCTGAAACGTCAGGACGATAAAACAATGGTTCCCGAGATCGCCTTATCTTCTCATATACATATTTATATCTTCAAGAGCATTTCAATACCTCACATATTGATCTTGCAGATATGGCAAAATGCAAATGAACTACTAAAAAATCGCGCATGAAATAGCCGAGGAGTGGGAAGAGAGTGAGATAGATTCAGCACGACTCTACTCTCACTATAATCCAGCTTGAGTTACCGTGTTTGCCTTCAGCTTGCTGAAGCTCGCGGTGGACATCGTCGAAACTTACGGTCAAACTGTCCCGTCCATGGTCGAATAGGCTATCAACATGTAGTACAAACAGACCCCCTCTTGGGCGGCGGGTCATAAACTCTACTGTGCATGATGTAAGGCTCTGTTGTCTGGCAATCCGAAAATACTTCTGTTTGACCTAAAAGTTAGAACTTCCCGCTGACGTTATTGTTTACAACCAAAAAGATCCAAGGTCAATTTTTTGTCAACTTGTTGTGTTTACCTAAGGTTTTCAACAAAGTGGGCAGCCGAAGACACGACACAACACACGTTGAGTCCAGCGCCAAAAATCTAAGCGAATGCATTGGAAACCGCGTAATTTTACTAGAGGAGTCAATAAATACTTCAAAAGAGGACGACTAGAGACTGGATTTCTAGGTCTTAGAGCCACCAGTCAGAGGTGCGATGGAGAAAAGCACACTGGTCACAGTATATGAATCCGACCAGATAGAGGAAAACAAAATTATGTTAAAGGAGACATTGCAAGACTCCATTCTTCAGTAAACACAACCAACCTGATTACAATGAATGTCAAGTTCAAATGATACTGTCACAGGGTAGATTCTGGAATAGTGGCGGCAATGGTTGCGATAATAATAGTTGAAGTAAAAGAGGAAAAATAACAAAACAGGAGGCGGAGAAGAAGAATCATAAACAGATAAAAAGAGGAGTAGGAGGATGAAGAGGAGAGAAAGTTCTCATGCCTCCTGTTGCATGCCAACGGTGAGCACCTTGTCAACTTCGCATCGTCGAACCACCTCGTTGTGTCAAGCACCCGTTTTGATCATCCGCGCCACCACCTTGTCACTTGGTACTCAAATGACGGGCATACCCAGGCCCAAATAGAGCGCATCCTTGTTCGAGCACGCTGGGCCAGCTCGGTCTTGGATTGTCGAGCCTACCGCGGTGCTGATACAGGAAATGCTCATGCATCGGACCATGTCCTACAGCGGACAACACTTCGCTTGCGTTTGAGAGCTATTCACAGACCCTCTCGACCACAGCGGATGGATGTCGCATAGCTGAAGTCCTCTGCTGGCGACGCCTTCCACTTAGCACTCCAAAACCGTTTCGACGACCTGTACCCTGACGCCCGAGCGGACCCAGAGCCCGCGTAGCAGTCCCTGAAGGCCACGATGTCAGCTGGCATACACCCATCTAGGCAAAACCCGGCGGCGACATCGCGACTGGATCACTAGACCCACGCTTGAGTTAGCTGAGGAGGCCGGCCGAGCCAGACTCACTGGCTCCCCCACTTACAGAGAGCTGCGGCGCCAAACGACAAGGCCATCCGAGCCGATAGGAACGCCTACTGGAGCGACTTTGCCACGGAAACGGAGCGAGCAGCTACCAGAGGTGATACCCACAAGCTCTACCGACTCTTAAAGCAGGCCAGCAGAGGTTCGGGGAACACCACCGAGACTTTACTGGATCGCAACGGTGCTGTCATCACTAAGATCGATGACCGGTTAGAGATGGCGCGAGCATTTCTGTGACCACCTTAACCATGATCCCCCTGTGATGTCTGACCTGTCGCCCAATGCGGACGATCCTCACCATCTGTATGAGTGTAACACAGGGCCACCCAGTGTAGAGGAAGTTGTCTCCATTCTCTTGAGGCTACGCAACAACAAGGCACCTGGTGAGGATGACCTCCCGCTGGAGCTCTTTAAATGTGCACCCGAGGTTATGGGGCCCTGGCTACAACAAATATTTGCCAAGATATGGGACAGCGAAGTTGTGCCCTCTGACTGGAGAAAAGCAGTGATCCTCCCCTTCTTTAAAAAAGGCGACAGAAGAGCGTGCAGCAATTACAGAGGCATTAGTCTTATCGACGTAGCAGCGAAAACATTCACGTCTCTTCTTCTCAAACGTTTCCAAACTGCGAGAGACCAGTGCACCCGCCCAAACCAGAGTGGATTTCGACCAAGTCGTGGTTGCATCGACCAGATCTTCAATCTCCGCCGTGTGCTGAAACTGAGATGGGGTCACCAACAACCCACTGTTCTATGCTTCATCGACTTTGCTGCCGCATTTGACTCTGTTGATCGCAGTTCGCTGTGGAACAGGAGGACGGAGGGCCTACCACCTAAGCTTCTTAATCTCATGCAGGCATAGTATCGTGGCACTTCCACACGGGTGAGGACGCAGAACGGCGACACGGAAGCCTTTAGCGTCAGGACGGGCGTCTGCCAAGGCTGTGCCCTTTCACCAACCTTGTTCAACTATGCGGTGGACTGGATCATGACCAAAGCACTGGATGACTTCCCGAGAGTGCAGTTTGATCGCTCGAAATGGGTGACTGACTTGGCGTATGCTGATGACGTCGTCCTCTTTGGCGACAACTGTATTGCAGTTCAGCAGGCGTTAAACAAGGTCAATGAGCGTGCCCGATCCATCGGATTTCGCCTCAACGCCACTCAGACTCAATTCATGCTCTCCTGTGTGCCCCCTACATCTTTCACTCCTATTGTTGTCGACGGTGCTCCTCTCGAAGTGGTCGACTCGTTTAGATACTTGGATTCTTTGATCACGGAAACGGGTCAAGGTGTCGACGAGGTTGTATCACGCGTCAACCGTGCCCGATCTGCCTTCTACCGTCTGTGCGCTCCTCTATGGAATAGAAGGGAAATATCACTACGCACAAAGTCCCGTGTTTACCAAGCAGTAGTTCGATCTTTCCTGCTCTATGGCGGAGGGACATGGCCTATGCGTGTTGAGGACATAAGGCGCCTTGAGGTGTTTGAAAATGACTGCCTAAGCCGCATCCTTCGTCACCGTCGCGTCGACCGAATTCGCTGCTCCGATCTCCGCCGACGCTGTCACCTGGATGCTCTCCCTCCACTCCTGCTTCAGAGATGACTGCGGTGGTTCGGGCATGCGTCCCGGCGTGATGATGGTGAGCTGATTCGTGACCTGCTTGTGGCGACGCCTCCCCCCACCTGGCACAAACGTCGCGGCGGGCAGCTGAAAACTTGGACAGCAACGGTCAAGCAGGATCTGCCGTCTGTTTCCGACCCATGCGTCTACGGCCTACGCTGGTGGCGCTGTCGTGTGAACAGGCGCAAGATCGACACGCCTGGACAGTTGTGATTCGTGATGCAATCAACGTCAAAACTAATGCCGGCTCAACCCGCCCGAGGTTTATGCCGTTACAAGTAAAAGTAAGTAAGTAAACTTTGCACGGGTACTACCGCACTACCTATCCCGAATCACCGTCAATAGGTATGAAGACAGGCTCAAAGAGGCCAAGACTGATACGGCTACTACTACTAACTAACAATGCAGCTGAGTGCCAATAGTACTTGTACTATTTCTGACGGTATTATTACTCAGAAGTGACGCGGATTAGAAATAACGCTGGCGCTCATACCCCCTTGGGCTAACAATGGAGCATTAATATGTGTTTAAACTATTCTGAGTAAATGCATGCTTGAGGCTCCGAGCACGTCAGAGCTTGCCTTGGTTTACGTTCTCTTAACTCTATCCATCAGGCTGTATCCGTTTCTACTAGGTTTGGACTATGAAGACTAGAATACTGCTGCTAGAAGCAAGTGCCTATGCTCAAGTGCTAAATCTAGCCCATCAGTCACAGTGGGGTAACCGGATAATATTCATTAAACCTCTAGCAGGCAACCAGTAGTATATATCGGGTCTACAGGGTACGCCCTACTGACAGCACAGGTATTAGCTAAAAGCCCCGACACGTGTGTTGCACCAATATTATGCCATTGCATGGCACAGCTACGAGGGTTTCAGATCATCCGTGGGTCGGTCGCTTAAAATTCTCCATGTGCTTTATGATAGTTAGTCCAGTTTGTGGAAATGGTTGCCTTATAATTTCCCCAGAAACCAATCACTTACTTGGAGCAACTCAGTTTTGGGTAAGGTCTATAGAGTCAGATATGAATATATGGATCGAAGTTCATCAGCCACAGCGGGGTAACCACGTAATATTCATTAATCCGCCAGCAGACAGCCAGTAGTACATATTGAGATTACACAGTACATCCTAGTGGTAGAACAGGTACTAGCTAAACGCCCAGACACATGCATTTAGGCGATATTCTATCGCTGCAGGGGACATCCGTCGTCAACATCAAGCCAGTGGGGCGGGTCCTAGGTGTGAACCTGGGATCAGGTGGACATTGGTGCAGTAACATTCCCCTTGGCTGGCCGGATTTGAGCAGGGGATACGGTCAGTCTGTTTCGCTTCGGATCTCCAGCCTATAACACACACACGACCGTTTGATTTCGACGATGTCCACCACGAGCTTCAGCGAGTTGACGGCAAACGCGGTGACTTCCGCTGGATTATAGAGAAAGTAGACTCGCGAAGAATCTACCCCACGCTCTCACCACTCTCACACTGGATCCGATGTCAAGACAAAGGTCAAGGTGAGGGGGAGCACAGGCGGCTGCCGCGGCTAACGCTCAACACTCGTACCAACAGCGCGCTAGGTAGGCTCCCAACGGGAAGTGCCATAAAGGTCACATTAACGAGCCATTGAGCCTGACTCTCAGCCCGCAGTAAGCCACTCCACACAACAAGACACACACTGACGTGACTGCAGTGTCCAAGTTATAGCACCGGTTTGCAACCCTCTAAGCCACCTGAGGTGGGATGGACGCAAGGCTTTCACTGCAAACACAATCACTCACAGGACGGACTACAAGGGCCGAGGTAGCTCATCAGGTTGCAGCCTTCTAAGCCACGGCTCTAGGTAAATCGGGATAAGGTTCAGATTTCATGGAGTGAGGAATGTATTAGTTTGCGGTAAGGATGGAATATCCAGCGTCGGCCTCCCTCTTCCGCTCCTTTTCTCGAGCACCTTGAGACTGCCAAAGCCCGTCAATTACCTGGTGGTGTGATTGGGCACAACAGTTTACCGACTATAATAGTCGGATAATGTGCGCCACAAATGAACTGGATATACTCAGACACATTTCAAAGGTTCGATAGTGTGACTATCGAATTTTTAAAATTTTCCCAGTCCCACTACCGTAGCCCCACCGTTGAACTTCAGTACGGTTTGCAGGAGAGCCAGTTATTATAATTGGAAAACAAGCGAAGACAGGTTTTTCGACCGAGCCCGATCATCTAGGTTTTAAGTACTGTTTTATAATGGCAGGAAGTCGCGAAAAGTGGACATGTATGATAGTGTCAATGTAGTCAAGTTGGCGTTGAATAGTGAACCGGTAGTAACTGAACGCCTGCCTGCGAAATCGGCCTGCTGTCAAGAGTTAAGTTTATGCATGCGCTGAGCATGCAGCGGTCATATGCTAGGGCTGTGGCTGGAAACTGCGTAATTTACTCATCAATACCACTAGCTGAGAAATGTCCCTCGCCATCTAGTTAGGCTGCTTCCAACGTCCTCCACAAATCTGAAACACAAAGCCAGTGGGCTAGGGAGATGGATTCTGATCTCTGCCCTTGATCCCGGCACCAACTACATTACACTCTGATTTTTCTGCGGAGTTAATGGTTCCGAGGTGACAATTTCTGGCCCACCAAAAATAGACTTCAAGTTACCAAGGGACTGATGCTTTCCCGGAGTAATTTCTGCTTATCAAAATTAGGTGTGATGCTAGAAGCAGGATGTTGTAGAAAAGCAGAAACAATATGCGCACAGATTTTTCACTTTTCCGGAATTTTCCGCTTTTCTAATAAAATAAGCGCTTTGAATAAACGTTATAAAATATGTCTTGTTTTCCTTTTTTGTTGTTACACTTTGGGGGATGCAGCTTGGATCGAATTTTGTGAAATGCATGAGATAGGCAATCAACTCTACTCCCCACAATGATCAAGGAATGAGGAAAATAGTCCAGCACCAGAACAATGTTTATTTTTTGAGCTTCCGAACTCGCGCTGGAGTCTATCGTCAGGGATAAAAATAGCAATAGGATATTTGACAGTATTAGTCAATCAACGGCTGAGGTCATGAGTCTTGAAGTGACTGCACAGGACCCAGTGTACCAGCACCAGACCCATACATCAATTGGTTGAGTTCTTCTCGGAGGGTCAGACTTTCAGTAACTCTCAAGCAATTCTTGCTGGGGCATCTACAGTTTTCATAAACCCATCCGTTACGTTTATCTGTAACTCTGGTCAGTTTAACGCCGTACTCTTCTTAACAAACAGTGCTATCTTTTGGTGTCAACTCTTTTAAGGACGCTGTGAAGCCCAATTCTCTGTACCAGGATAATCTACCAGAGCTTGCCATTTAATAAATAAATCCAGAAAAATCATCTGGCGAACAACCGATTTTGATTGAAGCCTCTTATCCATTGATTTAAATTATTTAATTAGGTTGTCCGTTATTAGAGGTGTCTTACTAGGCGATTTTAACTGAGGTTGAGTTGTATCCGTCAAATTTTAATTGGATTGTAGAATTTACAAGACATGAATGAACAATTGCTTTCGGTTATTCATCTTCAGGCCAGTACAATGGCATAAAGAACAAAACCGTGTTTACGGGATTCGGGTGGCGTGGGATTTCTGTGTGTTGTCCTACAGGAGAGGCAAACTGCTTGTACCAGCGCCTTTTGGCAACAGAGAGTGGGTTTTTGCTAAACGGATTGCCAATGATTCGTCTGTGACCAGCACGCATTTGCGCAGGTTTATAGCGTAGTGTGCCACTGCCTTGTATACGACCCGAAAGGCCTCTCTCACGTAAAAATTGGTGGTTCGTATCGATTAAGTTGGCGGGTTTTGAACTTGAAATCGATCAATTCTCTGCTTTGCCGAGACATGCTAGTATGTGTCGCATTCCCACTTTTCCAGGCGTCGCGCTGTTTGGCCAATTCATCCCGCTCCACAGGAGCAGGTGAAGGAATATACGCCCGTATGCGTCCTGAATATGAATGACCGAAAACAATTGTTTGGCGATCAGTCTTTTCATTCGTAAAATGGGAATTTTTGGAGAAACTGAACAAAGACAACTGGAACCCAGTTCATCAAAAGTCTGTCAGTCCAGAATTGGCTGGAAAATGACATGCTTCATTCGAAATCAGTAAACTGGCAGCCAGACTGTAAGCCTGGCCCCAGCTTTCATTTGAAAGTAAGTTTTATGTCCGCGCTCCATAACAAATGGAAGAGCTTACGTCATCTGCAAAACGGAAGACAGGTTCACAGCGTAGACTAATGGATGATAGTCTGAGCGACGACTTTCTAGGTAAGTCTGTATTGTATGTATGTATGTATGTATGTCTGTATGCATGTATGTATATCTTCAGATTTCGCTGCATCCGCAATATAAAAACAACTAACTAATCCTATCTGACTGGAATCATATTAGACAATGTCTCTTTTACCACCATCTCCTTATCCCAAGATGCTATGCATCAAATTCAAAGATATATACATATCCCAGTCGGACTTTGAGTCTTAGCTGATCTTTGCACATAGCACCTGTTCACCTGTAGCTGTGTTTACCCACTTTGAAACGCTTATGAGCAGATGCAGCCTTCTCAAGCATAAAAAATGAGGGTGTATATCCTACCTTCCCTAATAGTTTCCACTGAAGAATCCTCCCACATCGAGTGGCTTGAGCGACCGCCTTCGCTCGGCAGAAGCGGGATGCTCACAATGGACGTGTCCATGCTCTTGAAGCTGCTGCTACTATTGCAAGAAGTGACGGGGTGGTCCATACGCTCAATCGATTGCCATTGGGAGGGCCTACACATAAACTGAATTCAAAGGACTGAGAAATCATCAATCTACCAGAGGAGGAATGTACACGTTGATGTTTGAGATAGGATAACTACTGTATGTGATGTCGTCATCTGAGCTGTAATCATACTAACAGTTCCATTTACTGACATCGCCACTCATTGAACTTTTCTGCAAATAAGTTACAACTGGTTCCTGTGCATGCAATCTGAAATCACTCTCTTAATCTCTCAGGGGGACAAATAGTATGTCTTCTTTTTAATTCCTGCCATTTCTGTATATTTCAGCAAATTTTTTGAAAATAGAATCATGGCGAATTTAAAAAATAATGTGGCGCACAAAAGAAGAATAAGTTATCCTCCTAATTCAATGGAGTCATCCTTTAAAACGCATTTCCTCTACCTGATAGCTGTTGACCAACGTAGGTTATGTAGTCGACCGAAGTGTATTAAAGTCTTTTGTATTCATTCGTGACCAAAGTGGTGGGATGAGGTTGGTCTGGGCCGCTTGTAATTAATTTAAATGCTGGTGTTACTACTGGTTCCAGCATCCCCTAGTGGCAATAGGCAATTATTGACTTAAGTAATTTCTCGTTCCTTTCTCCTAATAAATCCAATTCTCTCTCCCACGTTCTCAAAGACTAAACAGACCAATGGTCAATACAGTCTTTACTTTTTTTGCGTGCAGGGTCAACTCCCGAAAATTGACTGTCCTTTTACTCACGGAGCTGACTATTTAGGGCAACAACGAAAGCGGTTCTTCTAAGCACTTTATTTCTCAAGGATAAGAACCATCGAATTTTCGTGTGGTAATATCAAATGTTACTTATCCTTCCTCAATATTTAATTTTTATCGCCGGACAAACCAGAGAAACCATTTTTCCGCCGGTTCAGGGGAGTTATCTGACCGGATATCTAGTCCAGCGTCGACTACTGTAAACTCGAGAGATTCCACCGGTCGAACTCATGACCTTGCTCTCGACATCCCCTTCATTGAATCAGTGCGCCTACACATTGGAATAGCCGACGGCGGTGGCTCTTGTGAGCCTGCCACGACATAATTGTTGCCTTTGCCGTTTGCATGTCACTGCAACTTCAATGAACTGCGCTATTTAGTCCGATAGTTCATTAAATCCCGATGAATAATTTGACATAAGATCTCAGATTCCGTGTCGCATATCTTTGCGATTATCCCTATCAGTCCGAAACGAGGCTGGAGATCACACATTGATTTTCTGCGCACACCCTGGGATCAGGTTAAACCGTTGTGTTGGCAGATGTCGAGACAATTGCCCGAGGGCAGAGCATGACCAGCAGTGGGATGATCGAAGCTCCGACCTCCGGTGGGAACTACCCAACCGACTTTTTAGCCTCCGCTCGCCCGCCCGCCCATGCACTCAAGGTTCTGCACGGTCCTCTTTGGATTTGCAACACTCATCGCTATTTTCTATAATAAGTCCAAGAAACTGCTTTTTGTGTTGCTGTTGACTATTCGGTGATTTGAGTCCTGTTCGTGATCGAAAACTCAACCAAGTGAACTCTAGTTTGGGGTGCTTTACCGGTCCCTCTAAAATTGAGTTCTTCGGTTTAACCTTAACCCAGCAACCTTGTGACAAGCCCTTGAATCATATTCATAATAGGGTAATATTGCGAATACTGCGTTAGAGATGAGGTAGGAGGTCAATGGCAGAATCATTTATATCACTCACCTGTCTTTTTTAACCTTAAGGGAAGTTGATGAACAAAAGACTCCACGTTCGTTGTACGAACTACGTCAAATGTGTTCTCTCCTACGGATACTGCATAACTACGGTAAAGTGGACCTACAAAAGGAGCAGAGATTAAAATAGCTGGCAGACAGTTGCTCAAGAAACAAACGTCTTTTTATTTCTGCCAACATCCCGGACCTCAATCCTATCGAAAATCCTCCTGCAATTATGAAAAGAAATTGGCACAAGGCAAAGGTGTATCTTTGCATGCAGAATAAACTTGACCTTGTGCTGAGTAATCATATCAAACAAACCACTATACGCAATCTGGCCATCTCTATGTCTTACAGTCGTAGTGCTGCTCCAAATGTACACGGACGATCTACAAAGTACTGATGTTCTGTATTAGTACTTATTCTGCATTAGGTTACTGTTTTTCGCGCTCCCTTGCCTTAAAATTATTAATATTCAACAATAAAATTTTACATACGAGTTCTTGGAAGCAGTTCAGAAAAAGGAGATGCGACCAATGGGACAAGAGTTTCATTGTCCTGAAGTTTCCGATTTCGTCGGGAATCCTTAATTCTTAGTAAGTGTAGAAAGTCTGAGACATGCGTGGATAAGGGTGATAAATGCACAGATTGCACGGTTTTTATATTTCGTAGTGGTAATCCGCACGCGTACTATAAGTCTCAGTTCCTGTAGCCACCGCTTGAAGTCTTAATTGGTGCGGTGATGGCTCATTAATTGCCACAGTGTTCTTGTCCGCGTTCAATGCGGGCTTAATAACTGCGCGACGATTATGCCCGCTGTCGTCAGAGTTGTTGCTGCGCCCGGCCCTTCCCACGTGACTGATTCTCCTGCTCAGGAAATTTCGCAGTACACCGTATGGGAACGCCAAATCGGTGCGCTTTTTGATGGGCTGGGGGCCTGAGAGCCATGACTCGAGCAGCTCGCGGCTCACGCGGTTGTCACCTCTTGCGAGGACTTCGGCATCGACAAACTTGAAAATATGGTCGGGTCCCGTTGAGTGAGCTGCGACCCGGGATTTGGCGTCTTTCTTTCTCACTGCCGCTACATGCTCGGCCATTCACGTCCAGAGTAATCTCCTGTTTCTCTGACGTAGTTGCTTTGTCCACAACTGCACCAGATACGGTAAATGGTCTACAATATAGCGATTATCTAAATTTCAAGTATTTAGTAAAAATAAACGGTTCTTATGTTAGTAAATAGGGATTTATCAACCAACATTTGCCTTTATTTACTTATGATACTTAATTTACTGCTGTAAAACTTGGGGAACGCCGCATGCGCAGCTTTCGTGCAAAATGAACTTTCTTGTCTATATTGTAGAAGTTGGTGAAGCGTTCTCTGGGACCAGTGGTTTATTTGTCCGCTTTTTCGAATTCTCACGCGAGCCATTTTTCAAGAAATGAAACGATGCATAGCTCAGTAGATATTTCAATAAGCTCTGCCGGGAGTGACCTTTGCCTTGACCTCTGCACTCAATCTACGCGCGCAACGCGAGATAGGCATCAGGAAGATCGATATGCCTATTAATTGGATCCACGCGTGAATGCCATGCTGCCTGTAACAGGTGTGAATTTCGGTCGTCCAACTGACCTACAATTCGCACGCGTTCAAGTCAAAGCCGTGCCCTAGCATGGATGCGTGGGCGGCTACCAAGGAAAGCTTGTCCTTACGTCGCACGGCGATTGCGTGCTGGTGCATTCTCCTGAGAACCCGTTTGCCCATTTCATCAAAATAATTGGCTTGCCCATAAAGACAGTCGCCGCAGTAAATGACACCGGATTTTTGTTTACGGGTCTTGCGCCTTTAGGCTGCATATGCTGCCTGCGGATTGTCGCTTCCGGTCCGTATATCCAGTTTGTACACGGGAAGCCCCAGTGTCTGAAAACATCGCCACCAGCATTGTTGCTCCGATTACGAGCACGGATAAATGGGTGTTTAAGCTAAAAAATTGCCTCCTGGCAGCCTTTCTAGTTTTGGTCAAAGGCATGTGCTTGGCGAATAGTCGCAATGCTCTAGTAATTTTGATCCGAATTATTTCGAATTGGAAGTACCCCTTTGACGTAGCAGTGCATCCCACATCGTTTAATCTACAAACGGAGTGATATCTGTAGTCCGCGAGGGTAAATCCCTGAATACAACAACCCCTTGGCTACGAAAAAATTGAAAGTACAGGTAAATATCAGTAAATATCAGAGAAAATTGGAAAGTGCATGGAGCTATGTCGATGTATGTTACAGCAATTCAGGTGTGGCAATTGTCGGCACTTAATAGAGATGCCTCGACTGTCTTATCAATGAAGAAGTCTGTCGTATCCTGTTCTGTGGAACTTCGCATACTTCCCCTCCCCCAACCTCCTAGAAGTGGTTCCTGGTAGGCCAAACAGTATTGGGCGTGTAAGCGATAAAGGCAGTTTTATCACAGAGGGTTAAGTGAGTTTAACCCTAGCAACTGCGATCTTCAGGCCTGGTTCCTTAAGAGGTGAGTGAAGTCATGAAAAGGCCAGAGTAATAGAAATAGTGTATTATGTTCAGACAGAAATTAGAATAGTTAGGACGAAGTCTTGACTACCGGAACGCACTTCTAATCATGAGGTTGGCGAGTTCCGTAGTTATGTCTAGCGGCAGCCATGGTCTTGAGGTCCGTCCAGACGGACTGTGGTCACGCCATTGTAGCTTGAAGCCAGAATGGGGGAGACACGGTTCATGCGTTCGCTAGCAGTAAAGGTCGCACGTCCATTTGCGCATGGCCCGAGGCACGTGGGAAAACTGCCTTCGTGAGAGGTCCTATGCTCCGAGTGACCTCGTCTGTAGCGTCAAGAGTTAGGAAGATGTCACGCAGCAGCGATCACTACAGTGTAATTAGTACAGTAGTCGCCGGCTATTAAGCCCACGGTTAATAAGCCCAGCCGCGTATTAAGCCCAAATCAGCTTGGGATGGAATTTTACATAGCAAAATCCGCCGGCCAATAAGCCCAGTCGCCGGCTACAAAGCCCAGTTTGCCGTATGTGATTTGTTTTCATTTTTCAAGTTAAATTTGGCGACACCCTTTTCGGAAGGCAGCAGACATGAGGGGTCAAAAGGGCAAATCCCCGACATCGATGCAGATGTTGAAGTCACTGATGAAACAAGCGAGGAAGATTTTGAGCAGAACTTGGTCACTGAAATCATTCTGAAGGAAGAAGTGAGGAAGGGATTAGAAGCAAATGAGGAAGTTGTTGATGAGGAGGAGGAGGACGACGACGACGAAGAGCCATTTCCCACTGCTCCACGGATAAAAGCTGCACTCTACACTCTGCAACGCGGTCTACAGGCATCAAATTTCATAAAATTTGATGATTTCTGGTGCCTGGTGAAGGACATCAAAGAGAACTTGCAAATGAAGTTTCCTCCAAAACAACTGACACTAGAGCGCTTTTTTAACGTGTTGCAAATCATTTGTGTTTTTTTTATTGCGTAAAACACAGAAAAACACCATTCTTTTCTTGTACATAACCAAGCTCTACACATAATACAGTACGTTTGTAATGTATAGTGCCTATCCTGCGTTTGCTAATCAAGAACTAGGAATCTCCGGTTAATGCGCCCGCTGCTTATTAAGCCAAATTTGGTCTGAGCCGGAGGTGGGTTTAATAGCCCGCGACTACTGTACTTCTATTAGTAAAACGCGGCTGTAAGGGTTACGTGAGGCTGTGGACGGCAATCTGTAAACCAAATAAAAATGCCGACCTCGTAAACCATTAATCGTGTTACTACAGCTTACACGCAGGGAACGAGAACGAGGCAGACCTATGCCTATTCCACAGCGGGACACTTAATTAATTACTACAGGGAATGACGCAGAGCATGTGGGTGGTGTGATACAGTCTGTTTTGGCCTATTCTGCCTTTGTTTAACCAATAATTCGTCTGACTAGTACATAGGTGACCTAAAACACTGCCAACTGATGCATTTACCAGAGACACCATCAGCCGAGTATGGGTTTTGTGTTTGAAGTGGCTGATGAGTGGTACTGGGAGTGAGAGGGGGAGGGCACCGGCTCATTCTAAACCCCTGTTTATGTGTATTCTGGTGTGTATGTCAAGGGGGCCAAGTCATGCTGTGGTGCGTGCAGATAGGGTCGCCGGTAATGTCAGCCACGGTGCCCATCCCACCTTAGGCGACCGATCAGCTAGGTGATGGCGGAGAGAGTGAGGTCAACGCTCAGCAATTTTTTTCATCACTAAAACAATCTGATGCGCTTGAAGCTATCACGGTGCACTAAAAGCCGTGGCTTGAAGGGTTGCCAATTGACCGGATAATTTGGACACTACAGTCAGCCCAGTGTGTGTCTTGTCATGTGGAATGACTGTCTGGTGGGCTGAGAGTCAGTCTGCAATGGCTCCTTAATGTGGCCTCTATGTCGCTCCCGCACATGCAAGAGCCTACCTAGCAAGGTGTGCTTTTGGTAGGCATATTGGAATGTTAGCCACGCCAGCGACCTGCGCTCTCCCCTACATCCTGTGTTCTTTAATGTTTTCTTGATATAGCGTACAGATGTAGGAGTGATGGCACTGTCTGCCACCTTGGTAAATGTCCTGCTGCAGCAAAAAAGGCACCTGAGCATTCTTCGTTATCCTCTTTCCCTCCTACTGCTTTTGACCTGGGCCTCGGTGGTGATTTTGTGCTTTGCGCGCAGACGGGTGTGCTTGTCCATCAGTCCCCATTGGCTTCTATGGTAGCTGCAACGAACGACACAAATGTTATTGCATGTGTTCATAGATATCCAAAATTCATTGGAAGGACGTAATCCGACAGACGTGGTTTCGCTTAAAATTACCATCAATGACGTAGTCAAGATATGAGGCTCAACCTTGTTGAGTCGGAGATACAATAAATTTCAGTTCTTTGGGGCCTTCGCTTCTCTTAAATAGTTTACAGATTATACCTTAGAACATATGTGTACACCGATCATATGCAGGGCACACCTGCCCTGGTATTTAATTCCTTTCAGCTGTCATGCGAGGATGTGAGTCACACAACCGTTTGCCCCATGACTATGCATATATATGATTACTAGTAAACAATATATACATAGTCATGTGGCAAACGGTTGTGTGACTCACATCCTCGCATGACAGCTGAAAGGCATTAAATACTAGGGCAGGTGTGCCCTGCATATGATCGGTGTACACATATGTTCTAATCTATATCCCGATCAACAACCGGCAAAACATTGAGCCCGATAGCTCAAGGGTTAGGGCGTTCGCCCCTGACCAGAGTGAAGCGGGTTCAAATCTTGACTGTGGCAGCAATTTCCGCGGCTACGCTGGAGTTGAGTATCTGTATCTGATGAGACCTAATAAGGTCGAAATACGTATCATGCAAGTCCCAATTTTTCTGCCGGTAATGCCTAAGATTATACCTTATAGGTCTACCCACATGCAATACAGGTATAGACGTGCAAGCTGCGGCCAGGATTAGGGCTCTACCTCGCCATTTGGATGAGCCGGCATTTCAGTAGAACAGCTGCCCACTTGAGGACACTATGTGATTGGTCCGATTGCAGGTTGAGCTTGTAAACGCTCGTACATGCCTATTTTCTATTTATAACGTACGCTGTTAGCATACGACAATGCACATACATTCTTGCTCTCCTTGTTTTTAAGTTCTTCTTTGGCGATATAATCAATGCGTTGTTGGATGGCAAACATCGTAAGTTGTGGCAAGGTTATAACAAACAGTATTCCGTGCAGGGTTCCGAAAACGAAACTCACCACCTACCATGAAGTCATCTTGAGATCGGACTATCCGCGAAGTCAGACTTTCAGTTAGATGACTTATCCGGCTTCACAAGTTAACTACCAGTCGGACTTTTCTATCAAGATGCACTGATGTTATGGGCATGTTCATAAGCATCGCTCTCATCTTATATTACCTAGTCAGTCTCGAGTACATAAACACGCTGACTAACACACAGTTAGCCTCAGACACCGTAAACTGACGCAATTACCAGACCGACCATCAGCCGAGCATGTGTTTTATGTGTGTAAAGTGGTTGATGAGTTACACTGGGAGTGAAAGGAGGGGGCAGCAGCTCATTCTTATTCCCTGGTTATGGGTATTCTGGTGTGGGTGGGGGGGGGGGG
>JAYGXS010000002.1:50219116-50249532 GCA_036362985.1 Ligula intestinalis
AGGTGTATTCTGGTGTGGGTGGGGGAGTATGGGGTGTTCAGCTGGGGGCTAAACGTGAAGGTTGTGGCAGATCGCATCATCTTCATCGCGCAGGTGGTGGCTACGCCTAGCGTCCTTGGTTGGCATCCAACTCTCACTTATGGCTCCCCGGAGTTAGGCTTTGCCTGGCGGCCACCCTCCGGCTCCTCGCCTCGATTAGCGGGCTAAACCAAGTGAGGGTCTCCGGTGTGTGTGTCCCCACGACCGGTATGCCCCCGGGTTGCAGCGGTAAGTACCCTAGTAGACGTAGCTGGTGAAAGGAAGCTTCTTACTTTATACCGTACCATTGTCTGTTTGTAATTTATGGTTTATTTTCCCTTACTTTTTATTACCCATTTGCTACACTTGCAACCTATAGTTGCTTTATGGTTGCTACCAGTATTACAACCTTTCGCGATCAGTGCTTACCTCACTAGCTTACGCATTTTAGTACTCTCGTAACGTTGCTGTATCTGCATAATCTACTCGATATCCGGTAGTCTTAACATTGCATCCATTGTTCTTTATGCTTAAGTATGCTTGATTTCACATCTATTTTATCTAACTTTTTTTGTCCAATTGATATTTGTTATTTGTTGCTCTACTTGCTATCTCTCCCATGTTGTCTGTACTGTCCTGCCTATACTATTCCATTACATTACTTTTAGTCACCTCCATTGTAACGATGGCTACCCATATAGTCGTTCCACCGTAATGATTAGCATTCTTAGTCCTAGCAGATCTTGCCTCCTTAGTAACATCAGTGATGATACTACCCGAAGCAGTTACTTTAACAGCAATCAGATGTCACAGCACTAGAATGTGCAGCAGCATAAATGGAGAGACTGTCGCGTTCACCGCTACTGCTAATAAGACAGGTACCGCTGCTCCCTCCCCCTACTCCCCAAATACCTTCCCCCCACGGTCTAAAAGTCCTATGGCGGCGTGACAGCAAAGTTGTAGGCGGCTCGTAACCAAGTGGTCGGTTGACACCAAATCAATCGTGGCCCATGGTGGTGTTCGGCAGCAGTTACTTGTGACAGGCACTGCCCCCGCCCCCTTAGCGAGAGGGTTGATGGTCCCATAAAAGATGGTTCCAATCACGCTGGATAACGACATCTGCCAGCTAACCGTGGCTGTCAGACTGCATACACGCGGTCGAAACACTACAAACGCAAATCAAAACCTCTCTCTTCCCCTCCCTCCCTCCCACTTACCCGTTTCCTTCCCACAGGCCAGCTCCCAGAGCTCGCAGGACAGCTCAGGGAGCCCAGGTAAGTCCTATCATCTTCGGCGCTTGGAATGTTCGTTCCCTTTTAGATAACCTGAGGAACATCCGAACGGAACGGAGAACAGTGCTTATCACCCGGGAACTAGCGAGCTTCAAGGTGGACATCGCCGCACTCAGTGAAACCCGCTTCTCCGGCGATGGTTCCATAAAAGAGGTGGGCGCCGGCTACACCTTCTTCTATGTCGGCCGTCCGACGACAGATCTACGCGAAGCCGGCGTCGCCTTTGCCATCCGGAAGGACATCGTGAGACGGCTACCCTGTACGCCGCAGGGCATCAATGAACACCTGATGTGCCTCCGCCTGCCTCTCTGGGGTGGCAAATTCGCGACCATCGTTAGTGTCTACGCTTTTCCGATGACCTGCTCCGACGAGACAACGAACAAGTTCTACGAGGATCTGAACGCCCTCCTGGCCTCTGTGCCGAAGGCGGACAAGTTGATAATCCTTGGTGACTTCAATGCCCGCGTTGGCACAGACCACGCCGCCTGGAGGGGAGTGCTCGTACCCCACGGCCTGCGCGAACTCAATGACAATGGCCTACTTCTCCTTCAAACCTGCGCGGTGCACCGTCTTATACTGACCAACACCTTCTTCAACTGCTGCAGCACAAGGCGACCTGGATGCACCCCAGATCTCGTCAATGGCATCTTCTGGATTACGTCCTTGTGCGGCGGCGCGATCAGCAGGACGTGCTGGTCACAAAGGCAATGCCGGGTGCCGACGGTGATACCGATCATTGTCTCATCATCTCCAAGATGCGGATCCGTCTCCAACCACGCGGGAGATCTCAAGGTAAGCGACCCCAGGTAAGTTGAATACTGATTTGTTAAACTTGCCTGCCAACCGTTTGCTTTTCAGCAATGAGTTGACCCCACAGCTGTATAACCTCCCAGTCGCAGAATAGAACACCTTCGTAGAGACTCGATGGTGTCAACTACGGGACGCTGTTCAATCCACTGCCAAACGCATCCATGGGCCTGCGCCCCACCCACACGAAGACTGGTTCGATGAAAACGATGCAGCCATCACTACTCTCACCTCTGAGAAGAATCGCCTACGCAACCAATACGTCGATCGCCCCTCCGACGCCACGAAGGCAGCCTCCTACCAAAGTCGCCGTCCATCACAGCAGCGGCTGCGGGAAATGCAGGACGCTTGGATGGCCCGTAAGGGTGATGAAATCCAAGGCTATGCAGACCGCAATGAATGGAAGAACTTCTTCGCCTCACTCAAAGAGGTTGATGGCCCCATAGTAAGAGGCACAGCCCCACTTCTCAGCACGGACAGCACCACCCTCATCACTGAGAAGACCCAACTTCTGAGCCACTGGGCCGAGCACTTCCAAAGTGTACTCAACCAGCCCTCTACCACCTTTGAGGCTGCCATTGACCGGTTGTTGCAAATGGAAATTAATGCTGACCTCGACCTCCCACCCACCCCTGAGGAGACCATCAAGGCTGTGCAGCAGCTGTTCAGCGGGAAGGCACCCGGTTCCGACAGGATCCCGGCGCAGATTTATGAATATGGTGGTCACCAAATCATAACTCACCTAACCACCGTGTTTCAAGAGAGGTGGCAACGGGGAAAAGGTCCTCAGGATTTCAAAGACGCCACAATTGTCCACCTTTACAAGCGACAGGGGAATCGTCAAGTCTGTGACAACCATCGCGGAATCTCGCTAATGAATATCGCCGGTGAAATCTTCGCACGCATTCTCCTCAATCGTCTGAATAGCCATCTGGAACAAGGGCTCCTGACTGAAAGCCAATGTAGTTTCCGACGTCACCGTGGTACCACTGACATGATATTTACCGCGCGTCAGCTGCAGGAGAAATGTCAAGAGATGCGCACCCACCTCTACACTACGTTCATAGATCTGACAAAAGCCTTCGACACGGTGAACCGGCCCGGACTTTGGAAGGTTATGCAGAAGTTTGGTTGTCCGGAACACTTCACCCAAATGGTTCAACAACTCCATGATGGGATGATTGCGCGCGTAACGGACTACGGAACGCTGTCTGAGGCCTTCGCAGTGACCAATGGAGTGAAGCAGGGCTGTGTCCTCGCGCCAACCCTCTTCAGTCTCATGTTCTCTGCCATGCTGATGGACGCCAACCGTGATGAGCGTCCCGGAATCCCCATCAACTAGAGAACGGACGGAAGCCTTCTCAACATTCGTCGGATGCAAGCCCCCACGCGCGTCTTTACAACCACAGTCCATGATCTGCTGTTTGCGGATGACTGCGCTCTCAACACCACCACCGAAGCGCACATGCAAAGGAGCATGGACCTCTTTGCAGCAGGTTGCGCCAACTTTGGCCTCACCATCAACACGGACAAGACGGTGGTTATGAATCAACCGCCGCCAGGTATCAGTATCAGTATATCAGTATATTGAGGGATATGTAGGTATAATTCTTTTGAGTGCCCTTTTTGTACATATGTGTAGTGGTAGCAGAAAATTTGTTTCTCAGACTGTTGGCGAGGCCAGTTGTCCTGTGTCATAGGATGAAAATAGGAGCAGACAGTGAAAAAAACTCCTCAGGGATTTTCAGAAGAAAACTGTCGCCCTTGTGGGAGTAATGCGTGGGATTTAGGAGAAAAAAGGGGTTCCCACTGGGGGGGTATTGCAAAGGTTCTCAGGATCATCACCGTGTGTTGGCTTCAACCCCGCACGCATCAACGTCAACGGAGCCGAACTGCAGAACGTGGACAACTTCACTTACCTCGGCAGTACGCTTCCCCCCCCCCCAACTCGCGCCTCTAACGTTGTTACCTTGCCAATTTACGCCTAAAATGCCGGCATGGCTGGGTGCGCGGAGGGCAGGGGGGATTGACCGTCGCTCTCGCCAGTCAGGCTTACTCTACTTACGTAATTCTTAGGGGGAGAACTGATCAATTTCCATGCTGCACTCGTCGTAAGACCGTCCGGCTAGTAGTTCATGCCAATCGCTGTTCTCACGCCAACTTAACTCGAATGTGCAACTTTTGCTGCCTGGGTCAAAGGGGGAGTACGTGGCGGCTGTGCACGGCCTTTGGCCCACAGTAATCCGAAGACCGGCAGAGCCAGCTGGCAGCAACCGGCTAATCGACGCAGGGGTTTCAACTAACTAAGCTGCCTTGTCGTGCAGTATCGTGAACTAGCAATAACAAGTATGGGGTATAGCCTTATCCTCACTGATACTCCCTACCAAACCTAACCAGCACCAGCTCTCAAGCAACCTTAGTCCTGCGAAATGTGATCCCCTTTCCTATGCAGCACTGCTAGTCCTTCTGTTAATAGTAAAACAAACACTATTAGCCAGCACCACAGTCACTGCAGTCGCGTCAGGCTGTCCCCGACAACCCCGATGAAAGGTGAGCTGCGTTCTTGTTCCTGTTCTACCTGTTTGTGTTCTCTCTCTCTCTTCTCACTTGTTCGTTTGGCTCTGCACTCACTTCTCTCTTTTCTTTACTCTTCCCTCTCCTGCCTTCTTACACCTTCCCTGCTTATGTTTGTTATCTCCCTCGAGTTCTTCTCGTCTCTTGCACTTCTCTCTCTCCCCCCTTTTCCTTTTCTCTCCTTTATTCTTCTGCCCATCCACCTTGCGAAGTTCACCAGCTGTCTCTCTCTCTACTTTCAGCCCCGCCCAAGGATGCCAACCGACAACGAAGCATGGGTAGTGCCTTTCAGTCGTTGACTGACTGCTAAACCCTCTCAGGAGGGTATTGGCCCAGGCTTCATGCACGGCTGCTCTTACCCTTTTGAGATCCAATGGTCTGCATGCTCATGCAACGCCAGTCCTGAGCCAACAACGGTCCCTGCGGCCTGGAAGGCGCTTGCACTTTCTCTCACTTCTGATCCCTTGTTGGTGATTGCGTTCGCGCTCCCACTGGTTTTCAGACCCCAAGTCAGGTTTTCGGAAAGCCAGGCGGTCACAATGCGGTGAATGAGAGAGAGTGAGGTCGACCTTGGCGCGTGTCTCTCTTCACTATAATAAATCTGAATGCGTCTGAATCTATCACGGTGCGCTAAAAGCCGTGGCTTGGAGGGTCTGCCAACTGACTGGAAAACTCGGGCCCCCTACGTTACTGCTCCTCTTGTACGCGAGTATCTGTGTGTAGGTATGGGAGGAGAGGGAGGACTGAGAGTCAGGCTGCAATGGCTCCCCCTTAATGTGGCCTTTATGGCACTCCCGCGCAGTTGGGAGCGTACCTAGCGAGATGGCTGGGTCAAGTGTGCGCATGCTGAGTGTTTATCGCGCCAGCCATCTACACCCTCCCTCATCCCCGTTCTTATTGACATTGTCTTTACACCGAATACGGAGGTGGGAGTGGCGAGTGAGTGGGTAGATTCTGCGCGAGTCTGCCTAACCTCCTGTTTTCTCTCGTGCCAGTTCGCTGCGTTGCTCCCGTTTGCTGTCGCTTTCGTGCTGCTTGCTCAGCTTGCCTCTGTGTATGTTGCGGCTTGCTTCAGCGTTTGCTGCGGCTTGTTGGAGCGCGTGGTGCCCATCGTCGAAATCGACGGGAGAACTGTCGTGTGTGTGTGTGTGCGTGTGTGTGTCAAGAGGGCCAGTTCAAGCTGTGGTGTGCATAGACAGATTTGCCGGCACTTATAGCCACTGCGCCCATCCCACCTCAGGTGACCGATCAGCTCGGACGGTGGCTTGTTGCTGGCGGCGGGTGAGTTTGATCTTCAGCGCATTTCTTGCCTCATTATAATAAATCTGACGCACTTGAAGCTATCCCAGTGCGCTTAAAGTCGCGGCTTGGAGGATTGCCAATTGACCGGATAACTTGGACACTACAATTAGCCCAGTGTCTGTCTTGTCGTGTGGAATGACTGAGTGGTGGGCTCAGAGTCAATCTGCATTGACTTCTTCTTAATTTGGCCTCTATGTCGCTCCTGCACATGCAAGAGCCTACCTAGCAAGGTGTGCTTTTGGTAGGCATATTGGAACGTTAGCCGCGCCAGCGACCTGCGCCCTTTCCCATTCCCGGTCTTCTTGCCTTGATATCGCGTTAAGATATAGGAGTGGTCAGATAGTGGGGTGGAACCGGCGAGTCTTCTTTTACTATAATCCATAGACCATAGTCACCGCGTCTGCCTTCAGCATGTTGAAGCTCGCGCTGGACATCGCCGAGAGCGATGCTCGAACTGTAACCCTGACTATGCACTGGGAAGTCCACCAATCAGTGTAAGTTCATTTCTGATTAAATAAGTTACTCTCAGACTCCCCAGATATAGACTCGGGTGCGAAAAGGCAGCTTGGTTTGTGAAAACAGACATCACGCCTGTTGGCGACGCTCATGAAACGTGAAAAGTGGAACGTAGACGAGTATTTTGGCGTATTTAATTGCTGTCCATTTTATTTATCCACATAACCCACTTCCGGAAAGCTGATTTACTCCTGAAAACTATGTTTTTAGTGTAATTTATAACGAAAGATGTTTACAAATTACAATGGAACTCGACATACTTACCATTTCAGTAACTGTCGTAGACCAAATATGCGTCTCATTGCTTTTTAACGGTCGAAGGCTAATAGAAACTGTGTTTCGTCTTCTTGACTTCTTTGACTCTGTATCGAGCACTCACGCGTAATTTAAACCCAATGCTGGCAACTATCAAGGTAGTATGGTACTAGTAAACAAAAATAGAAAAGTATAGACAGTGTACAAGCCTCAACAATGGATACACAACGTCAAGAGTGAATGGAGTTGGCCAAATCGCCTGATTCTATAAAAGGGAACAACACAAGTTCAAAGACAACGCCACGCAGGGCGAAACTACTCTTGGGAAATCTTGCGTGTATTGGTGTATTGGTTTTATATGATTTCACGAGACAATTCATATAGCATCAGAACTGGTGTGAAACACCAGCGCGAAAGGGGGTGTTCGTGAACAGATGCAATATTAAAGTGTTAGCGGCGGGAGTGGCTGGACGAGTAGCCGCGGCAACTGGGTCACGAAGGGGGAGAGGGGGGGACGGGCAACTGGCTCTCCATAAAAAAGTCACTTCACGGGATTTCATCGCCTGGAGTCGAAACGACTTTTTCTGGCATCAGCGGGGAGTCGATAACATCGTGGGAACCGAACCGGGGGACTGGGGGCAGTATTCAGTAATGGGCAATCGAGCGAAAAGGTAAACACGGGGGGTGGCCAGCATTCGAGGGAGGAAGGAGACGGCCGTCGTAAGAAGTAAACAAGCATTTGTAGGTCGGACGGGAGTTTTGATGGCGAAGGCACGTGTAGAATTCCAAACTTGTTCAGCCGGAAATAAAAAAAACTGGGTTCTAGACTATTTGCGCATTACTTACGGTGATTTGGTCACTTGCATGAAAACTGTAAGAAATTTTCAATTATTTACGCCCTTAGATCTAAGCATCTAAACTAGCAATATATTTATCGTAAAAATTGTTTCCACCGCCTGTTTGACGTGTATTTTAGTGGCATCTTAAATAGCTTGGGAAAAAATTTAAACTGTTTAAACGGTTAAACAGTAAAAAAGAAACTGGGCTCACCTCCTGTCTCATAGGATAGAATACTACAATATGATCTATAGTAAGAGAGTTAAGTACTCTGTCATATCTGCAGTCACATATATAAGTCGATCAGGCTTCATTGCGATTTCTGTTTCTGTTTCAGAAAAAGGTCGACTGGCATGATATCTTGATTAACAGGAGTTAAGTGGCAAAAATAACTACTACATTTCGGACTTAAATAACGTTCTCTGACGGTTGGTAAGGGAAGTCTTGCATACGTACCATTCCAAAAGTAGCGTACTATCGACATGTTTCGTAACGCATTAGTTAGCACTGAAATAAAATGATTTTTAATCCTCAGCGCTGAATTTGGTAAATCTAAATATTCCCTTTTGTCAGTATTGCTAACAATTAATTAGTTACATGTCAAACAGTCGCGGTGTCCATAGGTTCATCCAAATGCAAGTGCTATCCTTGGTATTTAACCAAAAAGGACTTTATCAAAAAAATCGCTCTACAAATCTCACAAAGATTTCTCGCGTTACCAATTGCCAGACATATCCAAAAAGTTTAAACATTTCTTTATTATTATTTTTGATACCTTCATTTAGTACTAGTGATGTTAACAAAAATTCCTGCTTAGCTACTTATTACTGTGATGGCCCTATCCTCCATTCTGTCTGGTTACAACTATTTTTGTATGCTATGTGAGCTAACAACTTCGAGGATGGACTTCAACCAAAGACGATCTACTTGAAAACGCAAGGTTCTAAATTGAGATCCCATTTGCTGTTCATATTGAGATCATCAATGTGGGCTCAAGCGTGTAACGCAAAAACTACGCTTTCATTTTGTTTCCTCTGCTGGTTTTACACCATCCCTCGGGCGGTTTTGGCGTGCAGATGTGCCCTATAAACCCTGGTTAATGACACTGTTCCCCACTTTCTTTGAAACAAGGGGTGACATCCAGTTTGCTCACTGTCAGCGAAGATTAGCAGCGCCAGTTTCCGGACGAAACAAGGTGCGGTGTACATAAATCAGGCCTAAGAATGACTTATATGGCCCGCTAAACAGGGCATGAGTACAGGAACCGCCCGCAATACTGGTGGCTTTGCGCCAAACTCCGGAATTGGGATTGGAGTTAACTTCAGATTTAGGTTTAAGATTATGTTTATGGTTTGCCTCAAGTTACGGCCAAGTAATAACTCTAGGATTAGGAATAAGGGTGTACTTAGTGTTAAGATTATGGTTAAGGAGGCGCTTGTGTCAAGTTGTAGTAACCACCTTTCCAATAGACAATGCCCACGTACTACTGTTCTCGACTACTCCCATCCTATACGAAGAGATAAAGACAAGCTGCCCACCCAGACCACCTATATATGCATCTATTCATGCACCTGCTCTTGTGTGGCAGAATAAATTGCTCGCACGAGCCGGCGTTTGTCCTAGGGTACGAGAACACGTTCCAGCATGGTTAGGGAAGGGCAAAATAAAGGGTATATACAGTTCCATTCTAGCGCACCTGACAGATTCAGACCATCGCGTGGATGCCAGAAAGTCCTTTTGAGTGATCTAAAAGATGCTCTCAAGCTATTCAGCAGACCCTGAACAACGTCTTTTGAGTACGACAGAAGCGGCCATCATCAGGCCTCGTTGACCGGTCTCGTGCGTCCAGAAGAACTTCGTAACGGTGCTGCAGTTATAGTGGCCAAAAGTTGCTACTTAAATGGCCCGCAGCTTTTCACCTTTCTCGGCTACCAGTCCCTCCTGAAGCTGATCAGGTTTTTGACCCCGATTACCCTCTCCCGTATCCCATGAAAACCTCATTACTTTTTCTATCAAGTCGCATAGTTTATTTAGTTAATTACGATATAAATATACAGGCCTGACAAAATTTTATCGAAAAAAACGTATGTTCACCAATTTAACTTCTGAACTTTTAAATGGGGATTTTTGCAAAGCTGCGGTTAATTTTTATGTAAGGGCTAAGCTTGGGTTAGGACAGAGGAGTATTTATCCTTCCTGGAATTGTACGCAGGGCCACTATTATTATTTGGTCGGGATTTTCTGTTCGCGTGTCTTGTATAGGGAATCATACATGTAATCAGTATTTAATTGGATTTTAGAAAATATGACTTTCACGGCACTACCTTTATTTATCCGCATTGCACTACGTTGACGTTATATGATGGTGTATGAGCCACTGAAAATAGGTATGAGTACAACAAGTGAGGTAAATATCAACATGTAAGTTTTACCGTTGTAAATGACACCGAACTTTTCCCCCCGGTATTGACTCATCAATAGTGCCTTAGTTCATTATTTAATGGCTACGGTAAGTAACTCTCCGTGGGTTACCTCCTACATTCATACATCAGTATGCACAAAATTTTCGCAAAAGTTTTATTTGTTAAGAATTAGTTTTTCTTTATTTTATCCCAGATCACGCTTGCATCCTTTGATGTTTAGGCAAAAAACACGTTATCCAAAATTTAAGGTTCACATCCCCCCTCATTTGCCACACCTATCGCAACAGGATTCCCGTCACCCTAGCCTTCCCTCGCTCTTCCACCATTTTCGATGCAACCTCTGCCCCAAAACCTCTGGTACAACCATCCCGGCCCTCACTCTTCGTTTGGTCGAAAAATGAACAAGCGATACCGGATTGATTGACTTTCGCGGCACTACCTTTATTTATCCGCATTGCACTACGTTGACGTTATATGATGGTGTATGAGCCACTGAAAATAGATATGAGTGCAACAAGTGAGGTAAATATCAACATGTTAGTTTTACCGTTGTAAATGGCACTGAACTTTTCACCCCGGTATCGGCTCATCAATAGTGCCTTGTGCGGACATCTAACGGTGCAGCACTCCACAAAATCTACAGCAATCCCTCTTTCCTACACCACCCATCGCTCTTCAATGATAAGACAAAAGCAAGGTGACAAAGCGTTTCCCTGACGATAGTTTTGACAGGTCTAACAAGCGTTTACGCATAGCACACTTACCATAATCCCTACTTCACACTTATCAGTCCTTCCTCAAAAGGATTTAACAACTCATATACGTGAGAATGCCATGAAAGTGACTTCAAGGAACCATTGCATTAGCGTGTACGGCCGTTCGTTGGCAACTTACGAAGCCACAAATCATAGCACGTAGTGATAGGTGTAGGCCCGTGAGAATACTTACAAAAAGGAATGCATTGGTTTAGTGTGACGATAGTTTGGTTAATTTATCGGCAGAAACTCTCCTTTCCTCTGCCATGCATCAGCGGTCTGTTCGAGTCAAGCCGGCTGGGAATGAGATTGTACACAGTGGCCGGCAAAAGTGAACAGCCCACCTTCTGATGTCTACTATGCATATGTCACACTGCATTCAATGACCCGCTTCTTACGTAAGTCAGATGGACATTTACTTACTCAAGACGCTCCACGCGTCATACATGCATCGAAACACAAGATCCATTGCGTGAGACTTTCAATTGATACTTTTCGCGCATGCATTTTTAGTGAGGGGGATCATATTTAAGCTCACTCTCTTTTCCGGGCAGGGCAGAGCTTTGTAAGGGGGCCTGAGCTACTGTACTACTCACGTGAGAATTTTTATGCATGTATGTACTACCGAGTAAGTTCACGCGGTAGCTACGCGTGCAAGCGTGAGATTGATTATAGAGGGGGAATTGCGGTGCGCAGTCGACCTCATTCTCTCCTCCACCTGAAACACCAGGCAACCATCCGTGCCGGTCAGTTTTCTGATGCACAGTGGC
Source organism: Ligula intestinalis (assembly GCA_036362985.1). NCBI lineage: Eukaryota > Metazoa > Platyhelminthes > Cestoda > Diphyllobothriidea > Diphyllobothriidae > Ligula > Ligula intestinalis. The sequence continues at coordinate 50,230,666 of JAYGXS010000002.1, forward strand.
TGACGGGGCTGGCAAACCAGTTTGCTTACGGTAGTTTGTCACTCAAGTATACCTGACTTTAGAGCAAGTGTAGAAATCCAGCCGCTTACTTGTAACCATCGTAAGCCTAACCGATACACATTGCTAATAGGTATGATATAAATGGAAATCCTGAATGCATGATGACTGCATGCTTTTTGCGTTGACATTTTGCGCGTAATGTGCAATGCGGAGTTTGGTTTGTAACCAACTTTTTATCGGAAAAACTGGAAGTCACGTTTTACACGACCGAGTCTTGAAACACTATATCAACTACCGAGTTGGTCTGACTTCAAGGTTTTCGCTTTAACTTTTTATTCTCCACCTGGTAGTTCAAATGTCACAGAAAAGTCCACCGCCCGCCCACGAGCTGGGGTTGCAGAAGCGAAATGCCCATGCTTATGTTGTGGTGTGGCAGACTTACTTGGGACCTAGTTCAATCTCTCCCCCCTCCTACACAATCTAGGGTCCTTTTATGGTAGACTGGAGCCAAATGAACGTGGGAACAGCTGCTGACCTATCGGACAGCCATTAACTCCAACCTCACTTGCTGTTGTCCCTACTTCACATGTTTCAGGCCACCCTCATAGTGTTCTGAATGTCGCATGCACGAGTGTAATGAAAATCGAATTTAAGTACCCTTATTGGCTGGGCTCTTTGTCTTGAGCAAAAGTGGGTTACTTTGTCGGTTGGCCACCTTCTAAACCACCACCGTGATGGGTGTGAGCGCAACAGATTGTGTATAGTAAGGGGTGCGTTGATTTACCGTACCATTATATCGATTACAGCACTTCTTTCATCTGCCATACAGTGGCGGTCTGTTAGAGTCAAGCCGGATGGTAATACGATTGCGCATAGTGACTGGTAAAACTAAACGGCTCACTACCTGGTTGTGCTAAATTACGTTATAATTACGTAAGTCGTTCAGACATATTTGTCCCATACGAAGTTCCGCCGGACATGCAGACGTTGACACGTGACAATGGTTTATAAAACTAAACCGCTCACTTCCTGGTTGTGCTACATGACGTGCCAACTACTTAAGTCGGACAGACATATTTGTTCCATACAGAGTTCCGCTCGGCATGCAGACTTTGACACATGATATGAACGTGTTCGTCAGAGGTTTAACGTTTAACGTCTGACCTAGTCGAATTGTGTTAAACTGAGTTTGTTTTGAAGGAAGGACGAAGCTTTGTGATGTTGTCTAGACTGAGCTGCCTTTTATGACAATTTTGCGCACGCGCGCATTGCCAAATAGGTTCGTACCGGGTGGGTGAGTAAATCGTGGGTAGATGACTGATGTACGACAGGACTCAGCGCGCTAGTGAGTAGGAAACAGTGCGAGGGTCAAGGGTCTTTAGTGAAAGTTGGAGTAATAGGTAAGTCGTTGACCGCAAAATCGTTAATCGATGTCGCTTTCGGGCCGCTATTTACTGTAGGTGTCCATCAGCGTTGCGGGAACATGAAGCTGAAAAGAATGCGAACGAGTACATGAGTCTGTACTGTGTTTCTTTATGAATCCTTTCGAGACAAACGCATTAAGGGTGACGTGTAAGGTTGTTTTATCATTTGATTGAATCATTCCGAGCAGTCGAATTTGAGCATAATATTTTAGGTTCGGTGTTGAGCAGCGGTATCAAGGATGTTTGTGAGATTCACGGAGGTGTTGTGGGAGATGCGCTGTATTTCATGCAATTGTGCTTAAAGTTGGCGGTCCTGTGTTCCACGAAGAGATGGGAGATGACGCTCACAGGGCTAAACGGAAGCCCCATTTTGGAGGAAATGATGTGGTGGGGTGCTGATTAGACTGCATTCGCCATTTCCTTAACGCACCTCTGGGCATCACCGACGTGAACTGACTCCTATGTATGCTTAATAATGAAGGGCATTTTAGTGTTTTCGTTTGAGTTCATACGCATGAACACACACAATTAGTCGTCGTCAAAAATGCGTGTAAATAATATTTTCAGGTAGGAGGAGTCTGACAAATGTTTGTTGGAGATCATGACAATGACTCCTCAATTATGGTGTGGTGGATACTCTCCTCGACTAAAGAGTACTTCACCATGCGTATTTACTATCATAATATGAAGAGATGGCATTGTTTCAACATCGGTTGCAGCTGTTCATAGGGTCTTAGGGTCCCCACCGCGACAGTTAAGGTAACCAAAGTTTGCGATCCGCCCTAGAAAGGGAGATCATAGTGTTGATCGTTCTGTCATTTGGATATGGAGACAGCCAATAAAAACAATTCAGCTTCTTAAGGTGTTTTGTGCAAGCACGTTTGCAAGACTTGAACATTGGTCAACTGCATTCTGAGCTTGCCACTTCAGCTTCAGTTCAAAGGTCACTGTTCGACTACCGGGGAAAAAATGCTTCAATTGTTCATACCTGTTCATTTGGCTTAAGTGTTTAGTGGGACTCTAGATTTTTCTGAAGCACTTGCATGAAGAATACCATGCGTCCTTGTGCAGCTATTCTTTTTGTGCTACCAAATCACCATAGAAGACTCGCCTTGGCAATTATTTTCACGATGCTGCCTCTCCATTGAACCTGGGTCTGGTATAGCATTGCAGAGATCCGGAGTATCTTAGTTGATGTCATTTTCATTCGGTCAATTCCTTTCCTCCTTCCCTCGGTAATCCGACGAGCGATAATTTGAGATTAAAAAAACTCCAAATTTTGTGTTCATACTGGCGTCAGGCTACTCTAAACTCTCTATACGTACTGTTGTTCGTCCTAAACAGGTATGGTTATGCTAACAGTGTAACCGTTAGGCAAGCACTGGACACCATAAATATAAATAAAAAGCACCAACTGCCTTATGCAGACCTACACACATATATAAGCTCTAATTTCCTTGAAATTAAATTCCTTGGAATGCCTGACTTTCAGTTTATATGATATGAGCTCTACGTTACAGGAAATCCATCGTTACTTCAGTGCCCGCATTTTAGCGAATAATATTTTGCTTATCTCTTTGCTCCATTCTCTGCTAAAAAAGGGCCTTTGAAAACAGTACCACTCCGTTTTTTAATCGGAAGAACATAAATTTTAGCTAAGGGCAAATAAAGATAGCATCTTGATCAAAATATGGTCAGCCACAGCGACATTTAACTGGAGGCCTCTCTTCCACCGCTCAACCGTTCTTCACACCCACCAGGTATTGACGACTGTCTCACTCTCATAGTGTCTGTGGATTCTGGCCTGTACTCGGAATCTGCGGTAACCGTAATCTGCGCCCTTTATTGTGTCCCAGATGACACACAGGGGACAGAGGATGCAGTCGAGGTACTTGATTAATATGATACCGCCAGGCCGGGTGCAACAGTAACAGATGGCAAATCGCTGTCCGTACAGTTTCGGATTGCGCCACTCCTCCTCATGGCGCTTCGGGATGCAAGTTGGACACCCAGTGGGACACTGGTTAATGAAGGCCTGTAGGCGGTAGTAGATCGCATCAAACGGCTTTTTCGGCATCTGGCAGAAGGTGATGCATTCAAAGAAGGAACAGAATAGACAGCAATTGGCACTGTTAGGCTCCGCAACGTCTTCCGCTTCTTCTTCTTCTTCTTCTTCATCATCATCTTCATCCTCTGGCTTTTCGGTATCACCGTCATCGTCACTGTCGTAGTCATCGGTGGGTTGATCTGTGGAAGCCAAGTTATTCACCTGTGCGTTATCTGCCTCCGTTACAATCTCCCAATCAAGTTCAGAACGTAGATCTGAGTTAAAACGCTGTAGACTCTCCTGCAGGCTTGAAGATACCCTTCTCAGAAGGTGGACAAACTGTTCAGATAGGGCAGCAGTCATTGCTAGAAGCTGAGCTCATTCTTCATAAATTAGCAATTTCTTGGCTTTCTTACCCTCTGTAAGATGCGTACACATGTTGGTAGTAATGAAGGGGAATGAGGCCTCTAAAGGCTTCAGCCGTGGGTTGCATTCGACTGCCAATTCACGTGGTATTGATTGATGCAGTGTTGACACTTGTCAACTTATCTAGCTTAAACCCATGCAGGCAATGTGCGTCCTTCAATTGTTCATCAACTTTTGACTGGCAGCAAAAGCCCTTCTGTTCGAAAAAAAAACACATCCGAGCGTTTCTTCTAAGTCATTTGCACGATTACTTGACCGTTGTCAACGGGCTCGAGAGGAATCGGAAATTCCCTCTGCAGTAGAATGACTTCTTTTCATTCGCCACATCAACTAACCTGCAAGGGAATTCACTCAAACTTTGTCGGATCCACTTCTTCATCATATCACCTTTGTCACTATGTGACGGTCATTGAGGGTTTGCGTTGCGAGCTCTTTGGTAAAGTGGAACTTAATTTTTCCTTGACTAGATTGGTGAAACACCTGCATTAATTCATCATATTCCCGATCACAACCGACAAAGCAGGGGACCCATGGACTAGAGGCAGCGTCTCTAACGCAATGACCGAAGTTCCCGGGTTCAAATCTCGGGGGTGCCAACCCTCGAGATTGGGTATGACTGGCTGATGACGGCTAATAAGCCAGAAATGGCCATTCCGGTCTCTCTTTGCTTTTTCGGATCCACTTCTTCACTTATCCCATGTAGGTGTTCAGAAACATTAATTTCACAGCTATCGTCTGTGCCTGAACTGGTCTGCCCGAGGAACACGACAGACGCATTTAAACATAATCTTGATGTATATTTACTTAACAACTACGGTTTATCTGCATAGGAAAGCTCTGTTTGATCATATAAACAGTTGCCTCACACGTACAGATGAAGTTAACATCTAGTATTTTGAGATTTCATTTCCGATCTCCAGAATTACTTTGCGTAAATTCCACCGTTACGAAAATGTGTACATGTGAATATGTTAATCCGGATTTTACAGAAACATATTCATTTTAAGTATTTTGGATATTTTATATACCGTTCTTAGTAGGGTCTTCAAAGAGGATGCCTATTACCCTAAAAATAGAGAACCATACAGAACCAAGCTATTTTGGTACTTCACATGCAAGATTAAAATTAATTCCAAATACATTGTCCCGGTACGATGTAAAACCACCGTTTAAAAAACCACAGTTTTATTTTCTCCGTAAGTAATATCTTCGGTTGAACAAAATTTGCATTTAAATTAGAATTCTAGCAGTATAAACAATGCAGTCGCTGAAACACACAATACAAAGAACTGGGAATAGGACAATCCGGCTGATCCACCAGTTTTATGGTAGAAACAGAAGATTTGAAGATATAGCACTTTCGATGTGTCTCCTTGTGTAAAACTGTCAGATCCCGTAACTCCAGAAAAAATATCTAAAATGCGAAGGACTGGTGCTTTAAAAAATGGACATTCAAAAACAGGCATCGTTCAGATTAGCTTTTCACCTCTTATAATTTAGTCTTCGGTTTTATGATAGGCCATTATAACGGGATCCCTTTGTACTACAGCCGATTGTGCTCTTATAATACCAGGGTGATATAGGATAGGGGGTGGGACAAGGAAATAGGTATCCTTCCAGCTATAGGCGCAGGGCAATCTGTTTCACGGGACAAAGGGTTCCTATTCGCCTTTCCTATCTCTGTTTATGCTCTTTGCATCAGCTTCCTCTCTACTCAACAATGATACTTGACTGAACTAGACCTTTGTTGTTTCTCTGCAGTCCGACGCTCTCCTAACTCCTGATGCAACAGATGAGGTTACTCAATGCATAGGACCTAACGCGAAGGCCGTTTTTGGCGTGCCTCGGGCCGGGCGCAAACTGGCGCGCGACCTCTCACTGCTGGCGAACGAACGCACCGTGTCTCCCCCGTCCTGACCTCAACCCACAGTGAATTTACCTCAATCCGTCCAACGAGATTTCCGCGTTAGTAGCTTAGCCTCAGTCATAAATGTTGGCCTCAATCCATCTGAACACAGATTCCATGACCACTCTGGCCTTTCCATGACGTCTCTCATCTCCTAAGAAACCGCACCTGGAAGATTGCAGCCATTCGGGTTAACACTATCAGCCTTAACAACTTTTCGATACCCTAAGCAGTATCAACAGCCATTACTTTGAGATATTTGCTTATGGAGCGCAGATTGTTGGATGACATTTCCACGGTCGCAATGAACGGTCTCCACCGCTACCAGCACAGGGGGTCAAAGTACCTTTAAAAAACGCGTAAATTCGTTTTTATTACGACAGAAATATATTGTACTGTAAAGAAGACGAAGAGACGATCAATGGAACGATAGTCTCATTCTGAGCTTTCAGCTCCAAACGAGAAGCCATCATCAGAGTAAATTATAAAACGGCAAGCGTCAGCTACGCATAAATGGGGTTAGTAGGGGACGGATGGTGGTGGCAATTATTGATTGGTCTTTGTCTACACTAAGTCCATTCTCACGCTATCTTATCGTGTCTCCGAAGCGGGTCCTTGGAGTAACGACATGTGACCTTGATGTGGTGGCCTACAGGCTTGTAGCGAAACTAGGCCCTGCTTTCTGCTTACGGGCACGGATGGCAATATAATAGGGCGGTATATCCACATGCCTGTTTATGGAATAAGAATCTGACATCCAGGCCTCCAGCAGTTCGTGTCCCGTCCTATTACTGGCCCGTGCCATTATCCGTGTGTTCGAGAAGTCAACTGCGTGGCCTTCTTCCGGAGTATGCGTAGCGATCTGGGACTGTAAGTCGTTTCAGAGATCGCGTCTTCGTTTTCTTTACAGCAAGAACCTGGGGCACGCATATTCGCTTCCATTCATATATTGTACTACAGTAGATTCCATATCTGATGCAAGGTTGGGGATTGGAGGATTTAAAGCACACTTGCTGTTGTTTAGGTAGTTCACTGGGTTCAATTGGGTCGCAAAATGTTGTTTGATAGAATTAATTTACGTTCAGATCAGAAGACTGGGAGAAAAAAGAGGTAAAAATCGGCAAAATCTAGCGTTTGTTGATAGCCGAGGAATTTCCTATGCTATTAAACTGTGCGGAAAAGAATTTCTTGCGCGAGCATGTTGCACTATAAAAGAACATTCATGAAGAGCAGAAACTTTTTAATTATATCTGTTCACAAGACGAAAAATTTTGTTTTGCATCCACAAAATTGAGGTTTGTGTAATTAGGAGATATCGCATTATTTTTGGGAATCGAAATGCAAAATAAGTTTGAAAATTTATATTTTGCAAATTTGATAAATTTCGTGCCGTAAAATTGAGTAATAAAATTTTAAAGTTTTTATTTGCACTACTTCATTTTAAATTTATATTTTATATTTGAGGGGTTATAGGCACGGAATGCGTTTGAGAACTTTATTAGTGTATGGCAACCAAATTAATTGTACGATCGATATGACGTAGGAGACAGTTAACACAGCAAACATTTGACAGGGTTGTCACGGGACATTGCGAAATGGTTTTTTTCAAAAATCGCCGTTGATATTATTGCCACTACTTTGTATTTGTTATTGTAGAACTGAAACAAGAAGTAACCAAATATGCTGGAGACTGTTCCATTTTAGATAAAACAAGTAGCTTTTTCATTTATAACGGAAAAGATATCCCTAATTGTTAGGGAAATAAATCTACTGGCCAACATTTCACATTCTGACCTTGAGTTAATCATCAACAAATTAAAGCACGCATAAATCAGACGCCAAACTACATAAGTAAAGTTTTTTTTTCAAGAGTTAACTTTTTTTAGAATTTTTCTAAATCAATCTTGAGCATATTTATTTGCGACTTTTGTAGTAGACGTTCATTTTTCTCGGAAATGAATTCACATGATTGGGTGGTTCTGCAACTATGACACACAAAGACAGCTGCATGAGAAAAAATGTTTAAAGGCTGTTTCTTTGTGTAAAAGCTTTCAAGATATATCTTATTTTGAAGGTTTGGTAAGCACGTAAAATAAACTCATTATTTATGGTCAATTGACCTTAGCTAGTGAAAATCGTTAAGTCTTAATTAGAAGTTCATGGAAGACCTGAACCTCTTCATAATAGAAATATCAAAATAATTGCAAAAAAATATGGCGGAAGGCAATTACCTTTAGTGTACAAAAATGGTACGTTTACAATTGTTCCCGAAAATTCTATTTAAATTTATTACTCACTGACCGGCATGTCCGCAAGTGAGCTTAAGCAATATGTCTCTCCTGTGAATTAACAATGGGGCACATCAAGCAAAAACGTGGTTGCCTCAGTCCAACATAAGTCAAGCGACGCATAAACGAAAGAAACAACTAGCAGTTCTTGTGAAAACGTGTTAGAATACGTACTCGAAAATTAGGCTCTTTGGTAGCAGCCATACACTATATTGCACGTAGTATGGAAGCCTATTTATTCGGAAACTTGACAAAACGATTAGTTTCAAACGTAATTTTACTTGTGCTGCTTTATTAACTCAGCGGTGTTGGATGAACGGGCTTCCTCTACATGTAAAACTTAAGTTTACCTAGTACGCCCGATTTCAATTTTTTCGGAATTTTCCACTTGGTTAAAAAAGCTGGTGTTTCTATAAAACGTTATCTTCCTTCATTAATCACAATATGCCTTATTGTGAAGAACGATCCTTAATTTATTGCAGTAAGAGTTTGGGGGCTACAGCTTGGGCTGCGTTTGAGTAAGAGGGAGTTACTTGTAAAAATCGTAGGATTGCATGAGATAGTCCATCTTCTGTATCTATTCGTCCCTCCTCCCATTAAGCACCAACGGCAAAAAAATATTTCAAGGCAGGGGTGAGTGGGCGCGGACTCGGTTGCTGACAAAGCTAAACAACCTTTTTACGCGGCCCGCAGATCACTGTGGGGAGGACTGGATGCAGCCTGATTTGCAGCCCTTCAGTCAGTATAAAGCAGAGGTCGGGAACCTTTTTGACTCAGAGAGCGGGGAAAGCTAATGTGTGGAAATATATTGAAGTGAGAACCCTACAATATATCTTGAGAGTGAATTCAATTAAATGTACGTATAATAAGCCTCTGGATTTTATCTGAGAGCCAGATGCACTCGTCAAAAGTCACACCAGTAACACTATGTTCCTGAACCCTCGTCTGAAGTAACCCCTTCCCCCTCCGTTAAGGTAGAGTCATCTTGTCAGTTAGCGACTTTCCAAATCGCGATGCATAACGCGTCCTGACTGACCCCAACATCGTTTGCTTTATTTTAGTACAAAAAGCGTCGCATTACAGCAAAGAGTTATGTTCCAGTGTAAACCTCTACCTTTTTCCCCTCTTCAATGCGCCAACCGACCTTCCGTCAAACAACTAGAAGTTTGCGTGGGGCATTTGGTTGACTAAGTTAAAGAGCCCGTCGACGCCTGCAACTGACCACCTGATCCGTAGTTTGTGGACTGGACTACACCAAACGCCATGTTTCCCGATCACGCAATATCTGCATCTTCTTGCATGCGATCTTTCATGCATCATAGCGCACTGATAAAGGGGATCGCATGCTTGATGCAGGAGGTAGGGAGACAGGCATTCTGTCTCGTAAGTTAAGTTATGTGGACTGGATTCATATGTGAGTTAATTCGACTGTCGCAAGCGAAGATGTCCAGTAACAGTGAGAGGCGAGCGTGTTTGTGTGGACAGGTAGGATGATGAAGTCTGAACTGTGGTTTCCGGCACATACGACTGAAATGTAGGCAGGGTAAATGACAGCGACGATTGTGTGTGGGGGCTCCTGGCTTGGGTTCGCCTGTCTCAACGCGGTGGATTCGCACGAGACCGGCCAGGCCGTTGAAAAATTATAGTTGATAATAAACACAATACGGAGCTGTGTTTATTGAGTTAGTTGGGTCGGTGTTAGATGAGAAAAGGCAGGCGGATTTGGTAGTGCCACCGGTAGAGAAGGTTAAGGTTTCATGGAAAGGCATTCTTTGGGAAATAGGTAGTTTATTGCGTAAATTTTCGACACTGGTTCCCCAGTTCGTCATCAGACTTGAGAGAAATGTGCAAACAACAACAACGGTTAAGGTTATTTAATGTGGATTGATTGTGATGGCGTCGCAGTGAATCCCCCTGTTATGAGCGCATATACGACCTAATAGGGCTATGCCAGATATGGAAAGTTATTCAAACTACAGCATTTTACAAAAATCTCTTGATAATGCTAATGTGCGTCAAGGATATCCCTAACAAGGCATAGGACGAAATCTATTTTAGGCAATTAAGAATTTGCATTACAGAAGAAGTGGTACTCGGACATTACCTTGGGTAAGAAGATTAGTCAGCGGCCCGATCAAAAATCTGTGTCGAATTTGGGGTTTGTGATGAGGTTTTGGACGTTTTCAACTGCCTGCGTAGTTGTTTGACGAGCGCGCTCAGCTCACTTACGTAGGCAGATTGCGTAGCCATTGCAGTTGCAATTGATTTCTCCCATGAATCGCTGAAGTCGGTATCCATGCTGTGCAGGATATAATTCGTCATATTAGAAAGGAAATTGGCTAGCATAAGAAAGATTTCGATTAACTCTCATCAGGCCGCTACACATATATGGGAACGGGGTACAGGTTAAAATAACAAAGGCTCAAACGGTTATTCTTTTATTTTGTTAAGGTGCTAATGGTTTGCTAGCCAATGCACTAAATAAAAGCTGCGTCCTATGCGGATTGTAGTACATTTCTCTCAAAACTTAACAAACTATAAGAAATTCTTTCTAAATAGCCTCCAAAATAGGAACTGGCTTATTGTGAAGGGAACTACTTGACAAACCGCATCGCTGTCTACCTTTCCACCAAGACGTCTCCTTGATTGTGGACCTATTTAGATATTCGTTCCTATCATGATTTACCTATTCTGTTTAATCTATTTCTTTACTCTAAACGAAAATGAGCCAAACGTCAATATGTGGAAAAACCAAAAGAAGTCAGCTCATTCGTTCAAGCAAAATTGGCTATTCCGTTTATCTTGTGTGCATTTCGAGTATCTGACACTGACTAAAACAGTACGCTTTTTTTAAGAAAGAGTGAACTTTTAACCACGTCCTCAGAATTCGATACACTAGTAACACTATAATTGGTCTACTAACAGTCAGACATGAGAATACAAAACCGACGACAAAAATTTGGCTAAGGTCACATGATTCTTATAATAGCCTAACTTGATTGATAATAGGCTATCTAAATCACATCAGTTTGTACGCAAGTGCTTGAGTGCCATCAGTCGGTAAGAATAATTGGTGAACCAGTTGGAAGTCCAAAATGAACACCAAACCTACCTTCGCGTCGGCAAAATTTTTCCGAGATTGTCTATTTCTGCCAACTCAGTGTCCAGCAGACAGGGCCGTTCAAGGTCAACTTGAAGGACGCTGGCAAGTTTGCGGCATTCTTTGTTGGTCAATTTGAGAACAGAGTCATAGAAGCCCTCAAGCCGTCGTCTCAGTTCCCTACTTTCCTTCTGCGCCTGTGCGGCCGACTTCTTGTAATGAAGAAGTTGTGGTCCGAGAGAGCGTCTGACTGCTTCGGTCGCCAGCCTTCGGGCTTCTGCCTTCTCCTTTTCCAACGTCTACCAACCAAGTACGCCAGTCAGCGTGAATGATTAAATGAGGTTTGAGAAAGCGGTTAATAGTTATGAAAAGTGAGATTAATGGTAACTGTTAAAAATGCTGATATGGGTGATAGCTGGAGATGGAAATTTTTCAACAGTTTTGGGAAAACAATTGCTCAAAATTAGCCACGCATAAGTTCGGATTGTAATTGGTTACATGCATTCCCATCAACCCTAGCAGGACAGCGGACTTGGAATTTCCTTTTAAAACACAGGATAACAATTTCCACGTCTCAAAACTAACCTTAACACAATTCTTAATGAACTGAGGCGACATTTTGCATTCCAGGTCAGTATAAAAGAAGGCTGTTCGCTCGTTTTTATTCATCTGAGCTTTCCGACTCTTACTGGAGTGCAATGCCAGAGATAATTGCTCACGCCGGAAGCAAGGCAAGCCGCCAATTGATTAAAGCCTGGTCGTCCCAGTAGAACTCAGTCAACCGGTTTATCAATCTGGCAGCGGAATACAGAGACGTGCGCAGTCAACCCCAGACTGCCGTTAGTGGTTTTTGATTGGGCCCTACTCCCTACAACTTTTGCTTGTTACCTGTCGCCGCTGTTATCTCTGGCACTGGAAACCAGCAAGAGTTCAGAAGTTAAGATAAAAAGACAGGCTTGCGGTGAGCTAACAACCTTATTAGAATCCTACTACTTCTTCCCTACTGCCTCCGTTACCCTACTATTTTACTACTACTTCCTTACTTTACCAGCATTTTCGCCCTTTATCGTAAATTTCATTTCAATGGATTTCAGCGCAACACTGCAACGTCCCCAATCCCATGTTCTGCCGGGTGCCCCAAATGAATGAATCTCTACCGATGATTGTTTCTTATCATAATGAACTGGCGGCTAGAGTCGTGATTTGCTTGATAATATTGTTTCACAATACATTTAGCCACAAGTTTTGCAAATTTTACTACTCAATGCCACAATAGTATAAAAATTCCTAGATTCTTAGAAGTTCATGGGAATTACCAGTTGAAATTGCTGTTTGACCTTGGAGCACTCCTGTTTGACTTTTTCTTCCACGGCCATCCTAAAGGCCTTAGTTTCTTCGGCTCGTTCTGTGATTAGTGCTCTCAGCTTCTAAAACGCAAAGCGCATGCGTGGGAAACTGGTAGGAAAAAGTTCTCACTATAGATGATAGATGTAGGGCGACTAGTAGCCAAACCAAATCCTTATGTTATATATTCACTGAGTTGTTGTAGCCATGCATATATTTTGTAAAGTTTTAAAGACTTTCCTAGAAAAGTTTTAAATATAAATAAATATTTTTACAAAGTTTAACTAAGATACGCTCAAAGTAGAATTAGTTAACAAGTGTTTATAAAGAGATTTGCACACTAAACCCTTTCATAGATGTCATTTCAAGGCGACCGTCTACTGAAAACAGAGCGTTAGTTTTGTCTCAGCAAGTAACAGCAGCTCATAGTTTAGGATTAGGACAACTGTAACGCAGTTCTAAGATGCAGATTTGTAATTTCCGCGGTGAAAATGTGTTTTGGCATGTTGCCTCAGAGTTGTACAAAAGAATGGATACCTTGATTTCCTTTTACAGTTACCTTTACAAGGATGAAATAACTTGGAATCGAGCGATGCCAAGACGTTCCAAGCTAATCCGCCTTATTTTCCCGCACTAACTTAACATATCCGCCTATATTAGGGGCCTCACTCAAGAGCCCTATCAGAAATTTAAAAACAATGAGGCAAATTTACAGTAAATGAAAATAAAATTGAAGCTTATTCACAATTCTGCCAAATGCACTCAGATACAAGTCAACTAAGGGGCTGGAAGCAAGTCTCGGACTTGGCTGTTTGAGGTCAAAAACATGGGTGACATTATTCCGAGAAGTAGATAAAGAACAAATGAGTGCAAAGGCTTGCTCTGATTGTTTGTATGCTCCATGTTTGATTGATGGATCTCTTATCAAGTATTAGTAGTATTAAGTAAGACTACTTAATTATCCGGAAATACTAGGTACAACTCTGACTTCGTCCATGAAAAGGTTGTAATAACTTCATACTGGTCTACTCCTGCAAAATAGGTAGCAAAGGACAAGCTAGACGTCTCATTTTATGTACTCGGCTTTCTCAAAGCGAAATGGGAAGACTTAATAGCTTCCTTAAGTGATTCTTCTCAAAACTACAGAAACACGGGTCCGAGTGTGAATATGATAACTGCTTAGCATGCTCATAGAAATGTGTGGGATCTAATTTACCTGGTTATTAGTTTTTCGCAAAACGCCTGCTTTAGGTGGCAGTGTCTGCGTATGATGCTATGCGCACTTTTGAAATTACATTGTTTCCATTTACCTCTTCGAGGCATCGTATTGTGGCAGCCTGAGAACCATTTGTCTCGCGTTCTTTCTTTAGTTCTTGTTGAGCCAATTGAGTGGCATCCCGCAGGAGTTTCAACTCCTCTTTCCAGAGCTCAGCACTTCCAATAGAACTGAAGACGTTGTCGACGCTGGCACTGCCGGCTAGCCCCCACCTCGCCGTTGTATCCCGTTGGACTCGATCTTTCCGTTGAGTAGTCTCTGTTTGCATATGCCTTTCCGACGTGGATTGTAATCGGGCCTGCTGCTCCAACTTCAACCTGCATTCCTTTCAGTAAAGGAGAATGATGCTTTGATGACAGTGGAGTTGGACTTGTCAGAACCGTAATTAAACAGCAAAGAATATTGAATGACATTGCCAAAGTAGTAGCTGTTTGGCAGATTTGGGGAATTTCTATTGACCCCATTGTCTGTTCACACCTCGACGGGGTTCGAGACCGAGGCTGACACCGCAGCACCTCAACATACTTAAACGCCTTATTACTTGAGGTATAAAGCTCTGACCGAAACCTATCAGATTTTTTGCCATGTGCTTGAACTTATTTCTCCTGTGTGTAAAATATTTTAAGTCTGTCTAGAAGGCTGGGAGCCCAATGAAGCTCCCTTAGGCACTCAATCCGGGATACAACACCCTAACTTATCATAGAGGCCCTTTCTGTTGCCGATTCAAATTTTCACTTAAAACGCAGTATACGTCCAGCGTGCTCACTGGAGAAATCACGACGAACTTGCTTGTTCACCTCAAACGAATACAAATTACATATAACCAATTTACGAGTCAGAAGAAGAAATGGCACTCACCGGGAGATGTTTATTGTTCATCTGACGTTTCTGATAGTTGTCTCGTCTATCTTCAGAGAGTGAATACTCTGGCTTCTGGCTCTGTCTATATACTGCTCCTTTCTTCCGCGTGTTTATTCTACCAATCCAGGTTGAGCCGCTCTGTGTGGCCCGCGTCTCTAAGTGGTAACCGATAAGAAGACGACTCAATCGCTGGGACAATACTTTTATCCGGCTTATCAAGACACATGCGCAGAAACCGGATCTGCGAATAGGTCGAGGTCTCACAAAGGATAAACGTTTCCCATCTTCGGGCCGATCGAAACGCATCTCGCCCAAATAAATTGCCAATACAAGCGAACATGCGAGTCCCAGGAAGTCCCAGGTGAATAAAATTATTATCCTAGTGAATGAGTCGTCTTTCTAGTTTTTGCCCGCAATACTATCTGTCTGTCGAGACCCCAGACAGAGCGGGACAAATAAGTTCCATTACTGGTCAGGTGAGCGTTCACACATGACTGTCAAATCCCCTGACCTAAACCGGCAAGACTACGAGCTCGTACCTCAATGGTTAGGGAATTTGACTCTGATCAAAAAGGTTGCGAATTCGAGGCTCGGGTGGGTATGACTGGCTGACGACGGCTAATGAGCCAGAAATGGCCATTCCAGTCTCCCTTTTTTTGCCTGAAATACTATCTACCCAGAAAAGGATTATAGGGAAGAGGAAAAGTTCACAGCACTTTTGAATCTTTGTTATTTTACTTACCTCCAGTTGGACAGAAAGGATATTGGTCTGTTTCATGAGGGTATCTTCTCTGACTTTAAAGTCGCGTTCCAGTTCTGCACGCTGTTCCTTGCATTTCTTTTCCATTTCATGGCGCAGATCACCCTCCAATTTCGTGAACTGCTTTTCCTGAATATACGTATCAGTAATTATTATCATAGGGATCTCTTTCACTGATCGGCTTACGAGACCGGGTGGTAACCTCAATCTGTCCTTATTATTAGTCCTTGAAACGGTCTGCTTGGGTTCTATACCGAACTCTAGCAGCATGTTTCCCAGAAACTAGTAAAAGATGCAGGCTAAGGCCACAAAATTTAACTCAAGAGATTGGGATAATCACTTATGGCTTGTTATTCGTCATCTGCTAGCCTTATCCAACCTTGGTAGTTGTGGCACCTTTTTCCACACCGGTTAACGACTGCTTAGAGTGGGCCTAATCAACTAATGTGTACGATGAAGGGGTTAAATTAGCGAGATAATTAGTATAAATAGGAGACAATGTCCACAATATGCTCATAGGAAGCTGAATTAAATAGCATGTCTAGAATTCTTTTCTTAGAATGAGTGAGCAATTAAAAAAACTCTGATAGTTGCTAAGTGTACATACCTTTGTTTCCGTTAGGCTGTCAAGCTTTTTCTTGTAAGAGTCCATTGCACAAGAGTGCTGCTCAGTCAACTTAAGATATCGTATATTGCCTTCAGTCACCTTTCGGCTGAAAGTGTAAATGGACGCTAGAAATGTCATGCTTGTTAAATAGACGAGGCACATGTCTAAGACATTGGCAGTCACTTGCATGAGTCTTTAGATTGAAACGACAAGACAATCTTTAGTGAACGAGTTACGAATAAATTCAACTACGAAGAGTCATGGTTGTTTTATTGACCTGGCAAAAAAGAGGCGATATTTTAGGGCAGCTTTGTCTGGCCTTTATGTTTAGATGGGCCACTGATTTTTGCTGAAGAAAAGCTTCGGTGGTCCGTTTTATCTCGCAGAGTATTACGAAAACAGTATTCTTGATTGTCGCCTGCCAACGTGGACGATCAGGGAACACACAAAACAGTGGGGCATATCTGCATGCTATTTCAAGCCCCTCTCCAAAGTGATTCGTCTGAACTTCGCAAACATTTAAATTTTGTCAGTCAAATTCTAAGTGGCCTCTCAAGGCAAAAAGAGCATATAAAATACGAAACAACTAAAAACATCGAAAAGCTAAGGTTTTCCGTAATTATTTAAGGCATTGACAGTAGAAGTATTATTTGGAGGTTTGGCAGATTTGGCATATTTGAGTTGACTCTACTGTAAAAAAAACTCGAGGCGTTCGATGGGATTTGAATCCGCATGGTAGAGACGGCCTTTACGTGAAGCCAACGCTCTAACTAGTTGAGCTACAAACGCCCAACCTCGCGCCATTAAATTAAGCAAACTTGGGTCAATTTTACCCATCCAACTTTACCACTCTGCTAAACCTCCTAATAATTAAGTCAGCCTAGGAATTATTTTATTGGATTCTAGATGACTGCTACGGAAATCCTGCTTGTGAAGTTAGCTTACTGTTCCGTATTGATGGATTCCATACGAGTGGTCAAGTTGGGCGGGTAAAATCGATTCAAATGTGATTAACTTCATGGCCTGAGGTGGGACGTTTTTTAGCTCAATTGGTTAGAGCGTTGGCTCCGCGTAGAGGCTCTCACTTCTATGCGGGATCAAATCCTGCCAAACGCCTCGACTTTTTTCACAAGTGGGTCAACTTAAAGTAAAAGTATTAGCCAAAAGCCCCACCGGCGACTTCTGCCCATCTTGTGCCGCTGCATAATGCAGTTGCGAGGTATTCGGCTCATTGGTGGGTCCTTCAGCGTTCACGTGCGCTTTCTGGTGTTGAAACCCGGTTTCTATCTAACTTTGTTTAATTTTCGTGAAGCTTCATTCGCGATCTTAGAGGGCATTCTTCAGAGAATAGAAAAACATTTCAGTTTCGGTCCAAAATTGGATATGAATTCTTACGTTGAAATCCATCAGTTTTTGCACATTAACCGCATAATATTCACAACCTATCAAACGGCAGGATGGAAACTGGATGAAACTGTCAACTCAGATACTAAATAGCACACGCGGAGAAATCCAGTGGACCCAGATACTAGTTACGCCCCTCAAATCTGTGTCATTTAGCAGTACTTGATCGGTGAAACAAGCGCCTCTGGGTTTCTACCTAGCAAAGACGAAGACGTGTCGATCAGCGGAATCATAATTTTATTCGCCTGAATTTTCGAAATTTTGTACGATGAAATGACGTATTATCGCGAATGGCTGTGTACACCTATGAGACGGGCCACGAATTTAATTTTGCAGCCGCGATGATAATTTCCCACGCAGGCAACAGGGCAAGACGAGCACTTATTGAAGCCTGGGCGTCGAATGTTAACTGAGTCAACCGATGTATCGAGCTGGTGTCCGCACACATCGTCCTCCGCAGGCATCTCAGCACGACCGACATTGGTGATTAATGGATTTTTTCCCCCTCTCCCTCCTCCGCCTTAAAATGGTTGATTGGACCTTGCTCCCTATAACTGTTGTTTGTTTTTCGTTGACGCCTTTATCTCTGATGATAGACTCTCGCAAGATTTCGAAAGCTTAAACGAATCAAATCATGATTCTGGTGATCGACGCGCTTCATTCTTCTCTATCTGTAGAAATAGCTGGGATGCAAACATTTACCCCAATTATTAGCTAGTGTCTGTTCTGTTGGTATTGTAGACAATTATGCAGTCGTATATTGCTGATTGCCCGTTGACAGCCTGGGACTCTAACGCGGTTATTCTGCAGTAGCTGATGGAATTCACCTCGAGTATTCATATCAACTTTCAGACCGAGCCTTAAAATCCATTTTTCCGAGGATCCATTCCATGTTTCCACACTAAGATATAAATTTTTCTCATATCTTATTAGCACACCTTTGTAGTTTTTTCGAGATAGGATCAGTCAAAAGGGTGCATATATTGAAAACCGTTACGTAAAAGTAAGTATACAGATACTCGGAGAAGTTCTGTTTGTAGAAATAGAAGCAAACAACGATATTTTGACTAAATTCGGACTGGATAGCCACGAACCTACCGTAACTCTTCAACTTCCGAGCGCAAGGAAAAAATAATTCCCTGAGCAGTACTAAGCTCCTTCTGCAAAAATCCAATCTCCTTCTCTTTAGAATGCTTTAGCTCCTCGTTAGATTTCTGCGCTTCGTTCACTTGCCGTTCAAAGTCTCTCCGTTCTCGGTTGATGGCTTCTTCTCGTTGCTGCAATTATACACGATCGAAATTAGATTTTATTTAATAAAATAAATAGAAATGAAGCAAATGATAAAGGAAAAGGATTAAGTAACCAAGCTAGAGAATGTCGACTCAAAAATGTGATCACATATAATGAGCGGCGCCAAATGAAAG
>JAYGXS010000002.1:50255972-50269138 GCA_036362985.1 Ligula intestinalis
CGCGAATGAATTTTTTTCTGGAAACGCCTCCAACAAAGGTTCCTGAAGGGACAAATTGCGCCGCAATACTCGTGTAGATGTAGACACTAACGAATGTGCCCTCGCCTTGGTGTTGGGCAGATCTTTTGATATTTTTTTGTGACCTAAAAAACCAAAAAAGGTAATATGTGGAATCCGTTATAGCGGGCATTCGGTCGTGTGAGTTAACCTTTGTTTCTGGAAGGTGGCAGTTCTGAATTCTATGTTCGCCTTTGTCGCTTTTGTTTATTTCTTTCATTGCGGACGCCTTTGATTTCGGTTGTTGTTCTCATTTTCTCAAAATGGGAATCTTATCAAATCAATCTTCAATTCAGCCGATTTTGCAAAATATGTGGTCTTGGGAGCATTCGAATGACATCAGCAAGTAAAGTTTTAGTTCAGCCAACGCTCTACCTATTGAACTACGAAGGCACACCACGAGCTGTGTATTTAATTACACATGGGTCGATTTACCCCCGCCCACCAGCCCACTGCACGTATAGAATCCACCTATACGGATACAGTAAGCTGAATGCCTAGACTGGATTTTCCAAGCAGTTATCTAGAATCCACCAGAAGGACTACTAGGCAAACTTAATTATTAGGACGGATTTGGTAGGTGTGAATAATTCAATGAATCCAATTGAAGAACATTCGCGGTGTCGGTGGGATCCGAACGCACATCAACAGGAAAGGATCTGGTACAGCCAACACTCTACCAATTAAGTTGTGAAGGTGAACTGAAAGCCTTGAGTTTACTCAGACTTGGTTCAACTTACTAATATAATTATTAACGTTCCAGGTCAGCACGTTAATAGCTGTCTCGCGAAAACGACAGGAAGTTCCTAAACACTTTCGGATAATAGACGGATCCAGAAGAAAAGGTATGTTTCCAGCTATTTGGTTGCGGTATTGGAATTGTCCCGTTGTTTTTACTTCTAATTTACGGTAGGTGTTTTGCTTACCGGTAGTTGGCACTTTTACGCACAGCAATGGAAAATTCAGCTAGGAAGCAAAAGTCCATACGGATCCTGGTAAAGTGCCCGTTTAAAGAATCAATGTTTCTACTTAAGCGTTACCTGTGTAAAACCTAGTCCCAACTCCTAGTGTTTGTGGTTTGCGTAAATTGCATGCGGCTCCTAGCTGATATTGCTTTAGCTAACCCCTCAGTAGGCATCCACAACAAGCCCAAAGCAACAAAACAACAACTGCTGCGTGTCTAGTCATCTCTCTCGCTCTATACCGCTGACTATCGTCCCACTCCAGCAAACTCCGAAGGTATATCGCAGCTGCGAGGATAATTTCTCACGCCGGAAGCAAGACAGGCCGAGAAGTGATTGAAGTCTGGGCGTCGCATGACAACTCAGTTTACAGATGCATTGAACTGGCGCCCACATGTGTTGCCCTGCGCAGGTATCCCCAGACTCACGGCACTGACGGTTAATTGGTCCTGTCCCCGCCCACTCACTATGACGGTAAATTGGCCCCTTTCTTCTTTAAATGCTGCTTGTTTTTCGTTGACAATTTCAAGTCTGCTACTAGACTCCCGCAAGAGTTCGCAAGGCCCAGACTAATAAACTATGACTCTGGTGATCGACACGATTACTTCTCAATACATGCTAATCCTGCATACGTGTTCAACAATAATTGTCCCAAGTAGTCAGTTCTGCAGTAGATACCTGTTTGTAAACCTGCATTCTCAAGTATCCCAAAGCAATTGGCATTTAGATTTTGATGTATTATATAAGCGTCAGAGCCCAGTGGCAGGGGTCGCAGCCAATCTAAGTGAGATGATAACAGGCAACAAGTGCTTGGTGTTACAAACATAGAAATTACAGTCATGCACCTTTCTCGTAGTCCCACGCTGACCCGGGAACGATGGGTCATGAGTCATAGTTCACGGGCTTTCAATCCAAAAACAAGTGCAACGATTTGCCCAATCCATATTTGGTGCTGAGACTCAATTTGGCCAAAGCAATTCGCCACATAGGGAATGGACAGGCTACCGTGTCAGCCTACACCAACACCGGAGGGCCAGATGGCCGAGCAATCATCACTCCGGGGTCCACCACGCGTGGTTAAAGCTCAGCAAGTCAGAGCCCACATGCCGTCCAGTAAACTACCCATGCGCAAGAAGGCAATTAACGTTAATTGTAGTTGTAAGTTTGCAGTAATGACTGTATCTTATAAATACTGCAAACTCCTGTGCATGTATATCCGTTTCTGCTACCGTTTTATGCTAATGACTCTGATGATGAATTCGCGACCGATGTCGAAACTTCAGGTGAATAAAATTATTGTCCCAAAGATCGAGTTGTCTTCTTCTACACCCACTATTCTCCCAACCTATGAAATAGTCAATGCAATTCTTAGATGCATTTTCGATTAAAAATTAGTACATATATCGCGTCGTGATGTTGAGTATCTTTCTATATTATCCTTAGCTATTCCATCCACGGTAAAATGCCAGCTTTTGAAGACATTCTTTCCGAGCACCTGAAACATGTTCGCTTGGAATAAATGACTTTTTATGCAGTATGCATTTTCTCTTTTGATTGTTGATGTCCATAAAAATTCAAATATATTTAATGGTACAAACGCATAAAAAGTTACACCTTTTCCAAAATTTATATTCGAAGAAAATGGTGATTTTGATTTGAAGATATTTGCTCAACTCTTGAGTAAGTTTGGGTCAAACCGTCTGTTACATCTGCGTTTATGGTTCCTACTTATAGACTGCGTCATTTTAACGTCAGGAGAATCACACCTTTGGGTCAAATGTTAACATAATGACATTTAAGGCTCGAGACATTTTAGCACTGGGTATTAATTACGTTGCATACTCAGAAATGCACAACGCCTACGGAAACTAGGGTTGGAGGTCGGAGGTCACGCGACCAACACCGTCTCACCGTCGCAACCGCGAGGCGAAGCACAACCCAAGTGAACAGCAACGAGTGAGCAGTCCGCTGGGTGACGTGAGGGAAGCCAGCAAGCATATTGACTCGCCTACAACTATGCTGGCCGCGGAGGGGACGAAGATCACGCCAGCCCACCAGCAGCCAACATCCAGGAGACCAAGTGGGGTCGGCAACGAACGGGCAGGTGAAAGTTCACACGTCAAAGACCGATGTAATTTGAGGCAGATGGCAAGGCGGGCTAACTCAAGACCACCAGAATCAAGTACCACAAAATTCTGACGATGGAAGCGAGAAGGTTTTTGAAACGTCAGTTTAAATATAATTTGGTCCATGAACTCGCCCCCTCTTCTTCTTCCTTACCTCTGAGAAATGATGAACGCGATAACATATCTGGACCCCGAATCATTCGGCATTTACATTAATAACTGTACAAACTAGATCCTATTTGCGCAAGCATTCGAGCTCTTGAAAAGCTATCATAAAAGAAACGTATATTAAATCGCAACTTTGTCTTACTTCGAGTGCTAAATTTTAAGATAATGTAATTTATAACACTGGAATAAAAAAGGATATTTTGTACATGCATTCAAAAAATGGATTTCCATTTGCGAATTCATCGATAAGCAGCAGGAAAATTCAGATTATCTCCCCAGATATTTTTTACCGAATAAGGGTTTGTAGTTGGCCTGCTAGAAGCCCGTTTAAAATCTGGCCCTCTGTCGGGACTGGAATCTTAGGATTATTTTTCCGATGATCTCATCGACAATACACTTCGTAGGAAATGTCACTTATCGTAGGTATCATTTAAAGCTCCCATGCGTGTTTCTTCTGTTTGATTCTATAAATCTGAGGATCTAGGCTTGAATCCTAATGTAATGTCTTTTCCCGAAAGGAAAGATGCAAACTGTTATTTCTTCTGAAATTACGCCCGCTGGTTTATGACTTTTCTTCTAATCGCCGTTGGTATTGGCTGACCTCCCAGTTACTGTGCTTCATGCGACAGTGGCATAAAAAGTTGTTAAATGTCCAACTGTGTTTATCTCCGCACCTCTGGCGCTGTCTAATATGAATCTAGCTCTACATCTTCCTCCTAAATACCTTATTATGGTCCCCAAATGAACAGCTGAAATTTTCTACTCACATTTTTCTCCGCCAAGTTCCTTTAGACGACTGACGATCCTTTGCAAAGAAGATGTGTGGTCTGACCGAAGTGTGTCAGTTGGTTTGATTTTCTCCTCATTGTAGTCACTACCTCGTCTTCGTGTGCTTTCCGAGTGGCCATACGACTGCCAGCGATGCCCTTTCTCTGTGTCGCTATCCGAACACATTTCGCCATCCGTTGCCGTGGCATCGAAGTTGCAGACGCTCCCCCGCGTGGCTTTAAATTCCTCCACGGTGAGCAGTGATTAGAAATTAGTTCTGATGAGCCACCGCTTACTCTACGCCGAGCTTGAGCAAATCAGTTGCAGCTGTGGAGGCTAATTCTCGCAGAAATGACGATCGGGATGACAAAACACACATCAGGTTGCTATGGCTTTCGACCTCATTATAAAAGCTGTGTCTGGCAGAAAAGTACGCCTGCACTATTATAGACTGAAAAGCCGCAGTCCCTGATTGGTAGACCTTCTGCTAAAACTATACGGATTTCTAGCAATCTCATTGGCTGATTTTTGACTCAACAACCCTCATGATTCTGTACAATGGAAGGAAACCTTTTTTCAGAGAAGCCTTTCAAAAATGAAATTTACGGACATACTTATTTTGTAATAGATTGGCGGGGGACAGGGATGATACTAAAATTTACAGACGACCTGAAAAGAGGAAGCAAGAAAGCGTTAACTGTACTTTTTTCAATTTACAAACTATTGCTGTCTCACCTTTCCATTATTTTTCCTGAATCCACTTTGTTCCCCGTCAAATTCACTATAAATGCAAGCTTCGTTTGACGACTAACGATCTCACTTATGCTTGACTGGATTTGGCGTCATGTTTTTTAAATATTCACCTTGCTTTTTTCGTTCAAAATTCGTTGAAATATTAAAAACACTAAATAAAATTTATCACAATGAAGGTGGGTTTACCATGCACAAAACGATCCCCGTCTGTCTTTAAAATTCCATAAGCCGGTTTTTGAGTGTCGGATGAGTCTTGATCATGTTATCATTACCTAGGATTAGTGATTCCCGAGGGAATCTGAGACGTCAGGCAAATAAAACTCTTGTTTCAATGATTGAATCTTCTTCTGAGTCTTGATCATGTTTGTAGTCTCGGCACTCAAAATGTTTCAAACAGAAATGCGAAACCTTCCAAAATAAGAGTTAAACCGGCTAGTTGGCCAATATGTTTATCTAAACTACTTGACTGGTATTCAGCCAAGTCAAAGTCTGCAGGCAATGCGTCTCAAACACTTTATTTTTCATAGTACTTTAAAAATATGCAATGCAAGAATATTTTTCATCATTAGCTTTGGCGTGTGTCTGTCTGACTGATGGTTATTTTGCCTTGAAAAACGAAACTACCGTCTGCTTTAGCATAGTTCAGACCCTCCAAACACCTCTATTTATAGTAGATGCTTGACCTAACTGTTCATTGGTAAGTTAAGAATTCATTACTTGGCTTAGAACACACATAAAGAAAGGAAATGGCGTAGAATACAAATACACTACTGGTATGCTCTTACAGTTACAGATTAAAAATAATTTTTCGGATTATTTAAAATACAGGCAACATAATCCGGAACCCAAGAAGTACACAGGTACAGGAATTGCCTGCGATTAATTCCACGAAAATTAGTGTCAAGACAAGATTTGCATTATGATTTTCTTTTGGAAGGAGTTTAATAAACAGGAATATTTTTCCTTCCTGGAATTAAGATCGATGCCATCTTTGTTAAGGGGCAACGTTCCTTTTATCAGGTTCCGTCCGTATGAACGATTCCGATCGAAACCATTGGCCCTGGTGACGAACAGCCCCGTCTATTAGCATTTCAGGTAACGTGTGGGTCACCAGCTGAAGATTTGCTTCGCTTGAGGAGCTCCCGCTCAGTTAACGAGTTATCAGTGCGTGTATGTGCAGTATTATAGGTTACGATTTGCAAGACGAGCGTTTCGCATGATGGGCTCTGTGCCGGAACGAATTAAACTCGTGAACTGAGGGTTCACTGAGTTGTAAAAAAAATTTAATAAAAATGGAGCACACCTAGTTGGAAACATGTCCCTCTATAAAACTGAGTCGAAAAACCCACAATGTCATTTCGAGCATTTGCAGACCGAGCTGTAGAAGCCAGGCCGCTGAACTATGCTAATAATCGATAAACTTGTTTCTGCCTTGAAGTGTCCGCTTTCTTTGCCATTACATTGCACTCTTAATAGTCATGTCCTGTGGACTTAAGGCAGCCGAGCATTTTCAGCAAAAATCGCCAAGTCGTCCTATGAAACACTAGAATTCAAAGGATGACAACGATTTACAGGTTGAACAGTTCACAACAGTGAGTAGTTTGAGGACCCACTTGAAGTTCTTCCCTTGCGTCGCGTTTGGTTCTCATAAGCGTCTGAGCCCGATATGTTTAGCACCACGTGTAGGTGAGATGACCTCATCCAGGACGTGGCATCCTTCTTGCGAGTTTGACTTATGCAGGGCCCCGGACGTCAAGCACAGTGAGGACGTCCCACAACAATACGCACTGGCCCATGGATAAGACAGTCAGTTCTTGTGCAGCACATTTATGCCCATAAATTCGTTGCACGAAGTCTTGCGCAAGA
The DNA here is from genome assembly GCA_036362985.1 of Ligula intestinalis. Taxonomy (NCBI): domain Eukaryota; kingdom Metazoa; phylum Platyhelminthes; class Cestoda; order Diphyllobothriidea; family Diphyllobothriidae; genus Ligula; species Ligula intestinalis. The sequence goes on from JAYGXS010000002.1 coordinate 50,262,673, forward strand.
AACATAAAGAGGCATACGATGACGCTCGAAGTCCACTGAAAATAAAACACTTCATTAGGCTGGTCAAATGTTGGCAAATAACGTACTTTACCTTTACTGGAGGAACTTATGGGCAGATCGAAGGAACTCCAGTGGAGATCGTGATCTCCGTTTTAATGGCAGAACTTGCCTTACAGGAGCTAGAAGACAGTGTCATCACCCAACGTGAGCCTGTCGTTTGGGGTCTTTACGTTGACAACCCGCTTGTTATCGTGAAAGAAGCATGCCGCAAAACTGCCACAGCTTGCTCGATGGAATGTTCCTAACATTAAATCCACGGGGGCGGAGAGATGAAGAGCGGCAGTCGCCTTTCCTTGATGTTCTCTTCAAGCGCAAGCCCAAGAGTAGAATTAAGATAGCGGATGGCAACGGACCCTACATGTCTAAGCATCCACAGCAATCATCTGGTAGCTAACAAACGAAGATGTTTATACCGCTCTTCAAAGGAATTCAGGCTCATTGCGGCAGGCCGACGTAACATGTTTGCGAGGTCCAATATCTGCGCAACTAATTTATGCATAATGGCTATTTGATGAATTTATAAGCCGAGTCTACGCATTCTGTCGCGGAGTAACCAAAGAGAAGCATCACCGAGGATGTGGCACGTTCTGCCACATAATAAGGACGTCTCAGAAGCGACTGAGTGCATCGCTGCGGGACTATGTTTTGGAATTGCTAACAGACCCAAAGCTACCATGATGATACCCATGTAAGAATTCACGAAGTCAAGGTAGGCCAACGAACGTTTTCGATTAGTCACCATCAGGCAAGTACAATAATAAAAGGGAGGGTAGAGTTAGCAAAAGTCTAAGTGACAAATTAGTAGTAACTAGGGGGAGAGGCGTTAAGGGATTAAAGAGGGAGTGGGGGGAAAGGGGGCCCGACAATAAGTTAATGTCACCCCGTCGTCCCTGCTTTGCGTCGTGTTGAGGGGTGTCAGGACGCAAAGAGTCACGTTCTCGCGACGACCTGGGTAGCGTACAGCTGCATCTTGTCGGGCCGACATCAACTAATTATCGGACCCCATTTTACCCCCCACCCCCCTAGCTCTGGACCCTAATGATGACTACAATCTAACGCCTTGATCCCTTAAAGCCTCTCCCTCTAATTATTTCTGATTGGTTGCCTAAACTTTTGTTAACTACACCTTCTCTTATATCATTGGCCTGGCCTGATGATGGATAATCAAAAATGTTTATTCACCTAACTTAACTTTCTTATATATTTTAAGCGTCCATAGGGCACTGTCAAAACACTGGCCTTGTAATTGTGCCTAAAAGACTGAAGGCATGCTCGGATCGTGCATACATGGACCTACGTTGGTTGTGCGACGGGGACGACGAATTATCACAAGTTGATGCCCATACCTACGAACCAAGCCATGAGTTCAACTTTGCAGCCATCAACACAATCGTCCACCTCGGCAATTGATTAAAGCCTTTTTAACGGATGGAAACTCAATCAATCAATGTATCGATTTGGTTTTGGCGTACGGAGCCCTGCGCAGTCACTGCCAATTGATTGCCGTCCATTTGTTGCCACTGCTGTTTTTGACAGTAAACTCCCGTGTGAGTTTGAAAACTCAGAATACTAAGCAAACTCCTTCGATGCTCAACCAGTTTTCTCTGTTACTCATGCAAACACCCGGAACTCGAACCTTCGCTTTTATTAGTGACTGTGATGTTTTGCAAATGAAAGTTTAAGGGCCTTATATCTTTTTTAGACCCGAAAACACCCTTGCTTTAAGTAAAGCATTTGTAGACTACTTACTCTGCTACCAAATAACATAATACCGTTTCTAATAGAACGAATTCGAATTTAGAAAGGTTTTGAAGATCAATGGGTTAAATAAATGCTAGCTCAGTTGTCATTTTTACAGTGTGGTCTTTAGAAGCTACAGGTAGTAAGTCCGCTAAAAGGCTAGCATGCTGATGTGCATAAAATTACATGGCAAGCAATATGACAAACTGTTTCAGTAATCTCTTCGAATTGAGAACCCATTGTAGTGTTTTGTTTAACAGTTTATACGGTAACACATCTTCTATACGGATCTGTTACAGGACTCATTCGTCCCATGTTACATTGGAGCAAGCTCTCTAGGTACGGCAGCAGCCGCAGAGCGGCTAGCATTATAGGCAGTGGGTTAGAGCGTTGAAACCGTAAGCAAAACGGGTTGCGGAATCGAGCCTCGAGTGGTGCACCACCTGCGGTTGGGTATGGTTGGTTGATGACGGCTAATTAGCCACCAGTAGCCATTCCTGTCTTCTTTATCTTTATTAGAGGGTTTGGCAGATTTGACTAACCCCAGTTGATCTGACTGTGAAAATAAACAACCTCAGTGGGATTCGAACCCACACAGCAGCGAAGGCCTTTGCGCAGCCAACGCTCTACCATTGAGCTACGAGGCTCACCGTGAACCGTTAATTTACCCACACTTGGGCCGACTTACCCGCCCAACGCACTGCTCGTATGGAATACACCATTACGAATACAGTAAGCTGACTGCGCAGGCAGGATTACCTAAGCAATCATCTAGAATCTACCAGAAGGAATACTAGGCAAACTTAATTACTAGGAGAGTTTGACGAATTTGAATAATTCAGTTGACCAAATTGTGAAAAGTTTGCGGCCTCGGTGGGGGTGGTAAATCGATCCAAGTATGAGTAAATTCACAGCTAATGGTGAGCCTCGTAGTTCAATTGTAGAGCGTTGGCTGCGCAAAAGCCTGCCCCCTGCTGTGTGGGGTCGTCTCCCACCGAGGCTGCGAATGTTTCCTGATTGGGTCAACGGAGTTCCTTGTCTTTGTCGGCGGTGTGCATGTTCCTATAACATATTCCCTTCCAAGTGTATCTGATACGGTTTTTTGTATTCTGCATGTAGGGGGTTTGCTTGGACTCAACAATGCTTTAGCCAGTGGACTGACAGCTTAGGAGAAGTGTCTGTTATTCGCACATGTGACAGGCGGCCCCAAAGGATCATTTGGGAGAGCAAGGAAATCGAAATCAGATGGACGATAGCGTGATCCTTCCTGGAAATTTACTCTTCTTAAATGTGTGATTTGTCTTTTTTGCATACTCTGTAATAAGAATTATAGCTTTTTACTTTCCTCAGAAAGTGAATTCGGACTTGGAGTAGTTCATCGGGTTCCGGGATCTACGGACGCAGAAAGAAATGTTTTATAAATATTTGAGCCGGAGCCACTGTAGGGGAAACACTGATAAGTCACGCCCCGCGTTTTTGTGCCGTGAAGCGGGAGGATCTCCGCTAAGCCCGTGCATGGGCTTTTAGCTAGTACCTATGCTGCAAGCAGGGCAAATAGTTGATTTGCGCATATTTCCATTGTAAATGTCGCAGCATCAATTGGCGAGCACACGTTTGCCTTCGATTAATTCTCATCAGGGTTGTACATTTATATGGTAAGTAAACTATGCTGTTTGATGGAAAGATGTAGTGTTGCTGTTGCCAGGGGCGTAGGCTAGGGGGAAATTTAGGTCAAAATGTCAGTTTCTAGGCCAGGGGTCGGGAATGTATCGCTCGCGAGCCAGGTGGGGCTGTTTTGATAATTGCATCTGGCTCTCTCAGATAAAATTGGAATTCGAAACTTCACATTTTCAGATTTGATTTCCTTTAATGAATAACTTCAGAGGCTTATTATACTGATATTTAACTCAATTCAATCTTAAAATATATTTTATTGCTCTCACTGAAATATAGCTCCAAATATTTGCTTTCTTGGCTCTCTGGGTCAAAAAGGTTCCCGACCTCTGGTCTAATCGGACCGGCGGTCAAGGCGGGTGATAAGGTGTGCGCTTTGAATTGGGTACTTGTCCGTGTCCGGGGGTACCCGTTTCCGAGGCCGGTGATGAGCCGTGTGTGTTTGCGTAAGCGACTTTTTCCCATGTTTAAAGGCTATGTAGAGGCCTGAAGAGAAGTTATCGAAAGCAAATGTATGCTCATCATAATAATAATTTCTGTAATCTTTTAACCTTTTTTGTTTTTGTTTACAACATTGAAACATTGCATGCACTGAGCTACAACATAAAATGTGCGAAATGTCATTGTTTTACGACCAGAGCCCTGACATTCTGCTGTACGAGCATTCTGACTGGCTAGCAAATGCATACTTTGACAAAAGTGAGTCAATTGAAGCAGAGTCTGCGGGCAGGAATTTTAAAATGAGCTGCCTGACGGATGTCCGCTCCGACCAGTGTCCACCCCCCCCCCCCCCCCCCCCCGGCCCGTCGCTCGTTTCCTGATTATGAATAAGCAGGCCACAGTTTTTATTTATTTCACTTCCGGAAAACAACTTGCATTCTGCTGGAATTTGTGTAGGCACTTCGCAACCACTACCGGTTCTCAGTAAAAAGGGGGCTGAGTGTATTGTGGCTGCTTCACTGCTATCATGGCAATAAAACTGACGTTATCGAACGGAAGGAAGTTGGACGGGGAACTTTTGTGAAGGATATAAAGAAGGCTAAAATACGGCCTGCCTCTGTTCAATGTCAAGAGCAGTTTAGCTCAAAAGTTTCACTTAAAATGTGTTTGTTTTGAATTTTTATTAATTATGTGGTAGAATTAGAATGGTTAGACAACTGACGGTCTCTTTGCTACTGGGTGCCGATATAAGCAGATTAAAAGTTTATTTAGTTTCACGTTTTTCATGGAACCGAAATAGCACTCTGTTATAGCATTTGAACCGAAACTGGATTTGTTACAGGACATGTGAACAGGCACCCTCGCGCTAACTTCTAGGGCATTGCCTATATCCCTTTCCTAGAATTATCCATAACCCTACCCCCTAGGATAAATGCAAGCTAACCCGTAGTACATGGCACACCTATACCGGTGTCCTACCGGTCTTTATTTCATCATCCAATGAAAAAGCTTTCCAGAACCAGTCGGTTAGGGAGGGATTCCTGATACTGAACTAGGAATTGTGGATGCAAACAATAGTTTAGTTTATCACTTTATGTACCTGACGCCTGCCCAATCCCCACAATCTACCCCAGTGTACTCCCGTCCTCACAAAGGCCTCTAAACGCTGATCTCGCTATAAAAACGATGAGTTGTAATCAAAGAGCAATTAATAACTCTGTCCAACTGTACAATTTTTATTATCCTTGCAAATGTTCGGGCCTGACACTGAACTAGGGATTGTGGATGCAAACGATAGTTTAGTTTTAGTAATGATAAGGAACTCACGTAAATGACGGTTTGCCCGCTTCTTTACTTGCCCTTTAACTAATCACTTGAGTGGCTTGGAATGGCACGTGCGCATCAATTTCTGTGAACTAACAGTCAAACCTAGGCCTATCAGTATGAACCTGAAATCCTTATTTCCCAACGGGACATAATAAACAAAAGATAGGTATGTTTTAACAACAACACAGTCGAATATAACGCCATTTTTATGTGAATCGAGAAATTGACGATGCGCTTGTCGCAAATAGCTACTACTTCAGAGAAATGCAATTATTTTTTGCCGTTCTGTTTAGGGTATCAATTTAACATAAGTCATTTTTATCAATTTGACGAAAAGTATCCTCGAAAGTTAATGCATTTAAACTGATACACGAGTTTTTTTGGGTAATTCTGATAACTTACCTTTCGTCGTATAAAAGTTCCAGCTAAGTTTCTGGTTGCCTACCCTTATTTATACGTGATGTGTTCATAATCAACAAGGTTAGACCTGGTTTGGACAGTTTAGCGGTTACCTTTCCCTTTTTACCCCCATCAGACCTGTGAAACTTGAATCCATCCAGACACATCTATGTGCATTTACTCTTTCACTTGCTCCTGCGGAGCAGGATACATTGGCCAAACAACGAGGGACCTGAAAAAGAGGGTACGTGAGCGCATACCGGCCTGGTTAAGCAAAGATGAAACTAGCTTCATCTCGAATTCTATTCTTAAGCACCTTGTCAATACAAATCATCGAGTCGATACTAATGAAGCCTTTCAGTTTGTCTACCAGACACCAGCGAGCTTTTCCAAACGCCTACGGCAGCGAGTGCTTATAACAGTCAAAGCAGTGGCAATACGGCTAACTAATCCAGTGCTGCACTGTCAGAAGACGTTGACACAATTACCGTCCCTTCCGTGGCCGACCTCGACGCCAGATGGTGATAACACATCACCCTAGCGACAATCGTTCGCTCCGTGCAAATGGCAGTGATTATCACTCCATCTTCCTGACCTCTGCAAATGCCCACAACCTAACCCAATTTCCTCCCATCCTCCCTTCCCCGAGCACGCGGACCTCTACACGTCGATTTTTTAACGCGGGCTGCGTGAACTTGATGAGTTGTAATCAAAGATCACTTAATAACCCTGTCCAACTCTACATTATCCTTGCAACTATTCTGGCTTGATGAAGCGTTGCTGAAAATATATGTTTGCCAAATTGACTTTTCAAATTAAACATGGG
>JAYGXS010000002.1:50269238-50312958 GCA_036362985.1 Ligula intestinalis
CCTCAAGAAGCCGCACCCTCAGCGGTCAAAAGGAGAAGACCCCAAATTTTGGCTCGCAATCCCCTACATCAAAAACGTTTCAGAGGCGACTGCACGAATCCTTAAACCTTTTGGGATTGGTGTGGCCCATAGACCTGAATCCACTATCAGACAGCAAGTGATGAAGCCCAAAGACCCGCTTCCATTGACAGAACAATCGTCAGTGGTCTACAGCTTACCATGCCAAAATTGCAATGCAAGGTATGTTGGTGAAACGGGCAGGCGCCTGGGCACAAGATTGCATGAGCATCAGCTCGCAATCAAATACAAGAATGAACTGTCTATGGTCTATGAGCATGTACAGCAGGAGAACCACACCTTCGCCTTTGAAAAAGCAAGAATAGTAGGCCGAGCCAATGACAAGATGGCCAGATTACTATTGGAAAGTTGGTCCTCCAATGGCATACTTAACAGAGCCAAGGACCTTCATCCGGCCTACCAAGCGCTCCGCGCAGGGCTCACCTCCGCCCGAAACGGGGCAACAGGCCAGGCAAAAGAAGGCAAACAGGACAGACGGCCGACGCCCACAAAGGAGGAACGTGTCACCGAACAAGGATCTCCTAAACGATATGGCACAATTGCTCGTGGGTGCGCCCGCAAAGGCGAAAAAGACGCCATAAACCCACGAAGGAAGAAAGTCTAAATTATCAGGAGTCGTGTAAAAAAGGTGGCACTCATTCCCGTGAAGGCACCCGCGAGGAAGAGGGAAATTCAAGCAACCACCTCCAATCGATCGGTCCAATCGATTTACACGCGCGTAAGAGGCACCGTTATGAAACCCGACTGAAGACAGGACGCATTCTCTCAAGACAAACGGCAGGAAACGGACATGGCTCTGACGATGGAGACGAGAGAGTTTCCGAAACGTCAGCTTAAATATAACCAGGTCCCAGGAATCACCTCCACTTCTTCTTCCTCTTCTGGGGAAAATGAAGGTAAAATTATCTCTGGACTGCGAATATTTTCGCATATTAAAACTGAATATATTTATCCTGTCAACAACCAGACCCAAATCCAAAAATGTCCAAATAATTTATGTCAAAAACGCGACGAATGACTCACAGACCATTGCAGATGATTTGCTACATTGGACTACGTCGCGTTTGTACTATCAAGGAAGGCGACATCTTCTCACGAACTTATATGCGTCGCTTTAAATCGGGCATAACTAATTTTAACTTATCTTTTATAGTGTTTCCTATTGGCATTCTGGACTGGCATATCAAATAGAATATGCATGATTTGCTTTGCATACGCATCAGTGAACTATCTGTTGGGTTCACTTTAAGAACGGCCAATACTTGCCGTGGTGATAACGTCAGGTCCTCGTATATTCTGTGTAATTACTAAATTTAGCCCGCGTAGTGCGTGCTCTAAATCTTCACAGGAAACTGATAAACTTCTGGAATCCCGCTGGCTGCTTCACTAAACATGCGGTCTTCTGTGAATGCACACTTATGAAAAGGAGTTATCAAAGTTAAGACTCTATGTGGTCACAGGCTTCTAATGTCACCCCAAAAGAGTGGCTTACCGAGTTTCTGGTGTAGATAGGTCGAACCGATATGCGCCGGTATGTGCGTAAAGTTCTTGCTTGAATTAAATGCACAGATGATGCTTACACAGTCTAACCTGCAGTTATTACTCATGATTCTATCTAGTCCAGGCTTACCTTGTCCTTTTTAGTTGCAAGTTCCTGTTTATGACCTCATAATAACTACTGACAAGAGCATCAGCAGTATAAGCGACGTTTTAACCCTTCCCGATTGTGATCGTGCACCCCCCCCCCCCACACACACACATACAGTACGTGGACTAACTCATGAAATACAGTGATTTTAACAAGAAACTCCCTGTTACACAAATGCTACCCAAGCTGCAGCCCCAAACTTCTTGCAGCAATAAAGTAATGACCATTCTTCAAAACAGGGCATATTGCAATTTATAAAGTGATATTACGTTGTTTAGAAATAACAGTTTTTTAACAAAAGACAAATTTCCGAAAAAGTGAAAATCAGGTGTACTAGGTTACCTGAAGTTTTCTTAATTATAGAAAAGCCTGTTTATGCAAAAATACAGAGTGAATGAAGCAGCAAACGTAGAATTACGTTGGAAAATAATCGTTCTGTAAAATTTTCGGATACATATATATGTTTCCGGATTACATGCGATGGAATGTATGGCAGCTAGTGAACAGCTCAAAGTTCGAGTATGTATTCCAACATGGTTTCTTGGAGATTGCTATTTGTTTCGTCCGTTTATACATTGCTTGAGTTGCCTTGGACTAAGGTAGCCAAATTTTTCTTGATTTTTTCTGATAGCGAAGTCACATACGTAAGATATTTCGTAAGCTCATGTGCGGAGCTGCTGGTCAGTGACTAATAAATATGAATTAAATAGTGAGGTTCAATCGCAAACGTTCTTTTCTTGTGCAATAATAGAAATTTCCTTCCACCACATTCATTTTTAATTTGTTTGGAGTTTCAATTACGACAAGGTTCAAATCGTTCTGGAAATAGAGATCAACACTTTACGATCTTCACTGGCTTCAGCCGATTGGCCATACATAAGGATCATATTCTACATGCTTACCAAAACCTTCAAAATAAGGCATTACTTAAAAGCAGTTACCTAACTATGTCAACTCATTGCTGAGGAAAATGCACGTCCACAATAAAAGTCGCAAAGGAATGTGCGTAAGATTAGTTTAAAAGCTTTCTAAATGAGCTTACCTCTAGAAAAATATGCTTTGATTAGATATTTTGGCGTTAAATGTCTGTGTATTTTAGCTTTTTTTAACATTAAGTCAAGATCAACAAAGCCCAGGAAACACGTGGCCCTCCGTGGGGATGCAGCCCAGAAGGGGCTAGGAGGGTATATCCCCACTAGAACTTAATTAAAGCTATTGCAAAAGCTATTTCCTGGCGTACATTTGTATATTTGAGAGATCAGGGAAGAAAAGTTAACCAAAATTTATAATATTAACTGGATAAAAGTTATCTTTGAGCTAATTTAAGTAGTTGTATTAAGTGAAGGGGCTCTAAGTGGGCTAGGCAGGAAATGGCCCCCTTAAAATTTCAAATAATGAGCCTGCATTTCATTGGTTGGCATCAGCACGGAATTGCACGTGACTGGATGTGATTGGCTAATTCATTTGACGTCAATCTTGCGTACCTCAGTTTCCATGTAGGCGCCATTTTGTAGTGAAGCCGGCCGTTGTTCACACCAGAACGCCGGTTTTCATAGTTTTGAATGTATTTCCGGTAAACTTGCTGATCTCTTGCTGTTTTCTACTAGCATGTGGGAACTTACTTCTATGAGAACTACAAGAAGACAACCTAAGTGCGATTATCTTGCATTAATGCATCAACTTATCCTCAAAGATCGGACAACTTCGATGTTCTGGTACGTAAACCAAGCCGTTTTATGTTTTTTACGCATGGCTGTAAGTTCGTATGTTTAATGTCTTATTTATAGTAACCCTTGCATAAACTAAGTATTCTAAACAGTATATAACTTTTTCAGGGCATTAAAGCTGCGTGTATGACGCTACAATTGTAGAAATTGCCGAAGAAATTGAACTAATGACAGAAGTCCAAATTCATTGCTTTCTGGTGAAATGCATATGACAACCCGCACCTGCTTCGACAGTGTAACGAGGCACCGCAGCTCATGTGGGTGCAACTGATACTAAATGAATTTCTGTCAAGCCGCACATTGATGGCATTAACCAGTGTCGCATATGTTCTGTTCTGTGGATACAACAGGTAATTGCATCCGACTTTTGACGAGCCTTGTTTGCGTTCTCTGCATATACATGGTACTATTGTTCTTCTAAGTCGCTTGTATTCGTAATTTATCCTTAGCTCCGAATCAGATTGTGGATACACCCCCAAGCTGCTTTTCTTAGTCGATTTTGAAGAACTATTTGCTTTAAAGACCTTGTAGAGTTGAATCACGAGCCTTTATATCAGATTTTACAAATTGTAACAGTTTACCGCTAATCAACCAACTCCTTCTTTTCCAGAAACAAGCTACACGTGGCAAACGCAATGCTTCTGTATCTATATATTAATAAAGTGATGCTTTTTAATACCGATTTGTTCAAACTTCTTAAGGGCCTGTCCATTCTACTAACCAACCGATTTTTACTATTGTAGGAACCAGCTGTGGACGGCGAAAGCGATGTTTCCCATGAACTGTCCAATCGGAGGACGAACGATTTTATTTGCTGTTAACATTTTCCAAATAAACATGCGAAAAAATTCGAGGTCCAGATAAAATATTCCTTTCATCATCCCCGGAAGAGAAAGAAGAAGAGACGATTTTTGGGACCGATGTGTATTTTGGCTGACGTTTCATTCACTTGACGCGAACAGGAGTACAGACAACACGCTCTGACGATGGAAGCGAGCACGCTTTTGAAGCGTCAGTCAAAATTATTAGGTTGGTTTCGCAGATTTGCTTATTTGAGTTGACCCAAGTGTGGAAAACTCTAGGCGTTTGGCGGGATTTTAACCCGCGCATCAGATAAAGCCTGTGCCGGAGGCTAATGCTCTACCACTAAGCTACACACGCCCGCTTCATGAGCTTATGAAGTCCTGCTTTGGCAGTCAACTTGCTCCCGTATTGGTGGATTCCATATGAGCGAAAAGTTGAGCGGGTAATATCGATCCAAGTGTGATACAATTCATGGCGTGAAGCGGACGTTTGTATCTTAGCGGTAGAGAATTAGCCTCCAGCAAAGGCTTTTGTTGATGCGTGGGTTCAAATCCCGCCAAACGCCTAGAGTTTTTCACACTTGCGTCAACTCAAATTAAGCAAATCTGCCAAAACAACTTAATAATTAAGTTAGCCTAGTAGTCATTCTGGTGGATTCTAGATGATTGCTTAGGAAATCCTGCTTGGGCAGTCAACTTGCTCCTGTATTGGTGGATTTCATATGAAAAAAATGTTGAGCGGGTAATATCGATCCAAGTTGGATTAAACTCATGGCGTGAAGCGGGCGTTTGTAGCTTAGCGGTGGAGCATAAGCCTCCGGCAAAGGCTTTTTCTGATGCGTGGGTTCAAATCCCGCCAAAAGCCTAGAGTTTTCACACTTGGGTCAACTCAAAGTCAGCCAAAATACACATCGGTCCCAGAAATCTCCTCGTCTTCTTCTTCCGGGGATGATGAAAGTAATATTTTCTAAATTTTTTTTCCTATTAATAAATATCCATCATCGTTTATCAGGGTATTGTGTTCTACCTTATGCGACAGTGGGTATATCGAAGGATTCGTACTGCTGGGCTACCAAAATCACGAAAATAAGTGCCCCCGTGTGCAGTGTTTTGCACGGTGAGCAAGAGGGGCCACATAGATGAATTGCCCCGCCAGTGCCTCCTCTATCCCCGCCAAATCCCCAACGTGCCCCATGGGGCATGGAAGGTCTTGGAGGTGCCAGTGTTTGTAGGGAGAAACTTTTGGTTAGTTTTTTGACTTCCCTAAAAAGTAAGGATGCATCTGCTTTTGAAAATAAAAGAACTTAGTATACTATGTATGCCGAAGAAGGTTTCAGTGTATTTGTTTATTTCTAGGCTCAGCTCTTAGATAACAAATACAGAGCAGAGTGGCAGAATATCAACGGCGATTTTGAGAAAACTAATAATCTTCTGCCCGTTCCATTTCAAGTTTTTTATTCATTGATTCCGTTCTATAGATAGAAAATATAGGGACGTCTTTTGCTTACGGCTTGACAGAGCAAATTGATGGCATGTCTCGGGTGTTTGTATATATGCTTATTTATGGTCGTCATTTTCAGTGGGGTAAAGCAAATTCCAGCCTTATGCATTTACTACTCAATTTTATGGCACAAAATACGGCAGATTTGCGGCAAATTTCATAAACTTAATTCGCTCTTAATTTCCCGATAATAATGCGTTATCTCATGATTGCGCTTACTTCAAGTTCGTGAACACAAAACAAAGTTTTTATATCCTTTGAGTAGATATAATTTAAAAGTTCCTGGTTTTATGGATGCTCTTTTATAATGCAATACGCAAAAACGAGAAGCTTTTTATGCAGCGTTCAATAGCGCAGAACATTCCTTGGATATCAACGAACGTTAGATTTGGCCCCGTTACGCCCCTATTTATCCCCAGTATACCCATCTGAAATGAACTCTTTTCTAATCAACAGCATTTTGCATATCAAGTCAAATGAATTAACAAAATAAACAAACGCCTCTACTTTAGTGTTGGTCAAACACATGATACTATATCACAGCTTAACTGGAAAACCAGCACCGGCAGTAGGAATATTCATCACACGTGCTTTACCTGCCTGCACTGTACTCGCGAATACATTTACCCTTTAGAATTATTTAGCCATATGCGTATATACGAAAACATTTGATCAAACGGTATAGGGCACATAAATCGTCACCCTGCTTGTCACAACAAATTCACTTGGGTTACGCAAGACCCAACTTGATAACACGAATAAATACGCTAACTACCCAAAATACATCAGACAACCCTCAGACAAAACATATGCAGTTCGAAATTTGCGAACGACGGTGTCCACCTTGTGCTCATCAGTTAGGTGGGTGTGGGGAACTTAAACTGCACGGCATCTATCGCATAATCTCCTTCCTTACCCACCTGAGCCCGGTTTCAAGAGAGAAGCAGGAACACCGAAGGGTGGGTGGGGGGCGAGCGCACTACATGCCAAAGTTAAACAGCCCGCCTCTGCATGCTGTACACGTTGGAACCGCATCCAATCATCTAGGTTTTTACAGAAACGAGAAAAATGTGGCTAGCATTTCAACTGAACTGGAGTGCCATAGAAACTGCATTGGAAAGGAAGCATTACAGCTTGACTATCCATCCCGAGAGGAGGGCAGAGTATTCGTGTCACTAGGCAGCTTTGTAAGCCATGGTTTTTACCGCACCGAGATAGTTTTAAAAACGCATCCTATTGTTTGTAGGGAGGAATGCGTGGTGATTACCGCGAGGAGCCGTCCCGCAATCTTTCTCACTCTCTCTCTCTCTCTCTCTCTCCTTCTTCCGAGCACAATTTACTACCGGAGGCAGTCAACCATCTGATGCTGGGAGTGGGCACAAATGGGCGCCTGCACAAGGGATTCACAGATGACGTAGCTTCTCTCCACTCTTCATATTTTACCCAGCTTTCGCACAAATCGGTGGTCGACTGGGATCTTACATGCGTGAAGGTGCCTTATACGAAACCTGACTCTGGCTCAAGAGAATCGACCCCACCTCTCTTGCCTCACTGGTGTACCAGTCACTTTTCCGAGCCATTTCGAAAACTGCTCGCGATTGCACGCCAGGGAATAACAAAGCTAAACAGTCCAATTACGCGTATCGACGAGAGTTCGACCGTCACTGCAGACAATATCTGCCGTGTGTTCCACAATGTGTGGAGGGTGACTTTCGCGTAAGATAATTGATGCGGATAGTAGACTTGCGCGGCATCTACCGCATTCTCTCACCCTCTTCCATTTGGCATTGGTGTAGTGACCAAGTCATGTTCGAGTCAAGGAGAGAACGCAGGTGGGTTAGTGTAGTGGGAACCTGCCCCTAGGCGTACCATTCCATTCTGCACAATTTGTGGCATTTGCCACAAATAGCGACTATCGTGCCCTCATCAAGCCTCTACGTTTGTCTAATGCATCGACCATGTGTCCCCTCTAGGGGTACAATACACGTGCTACATACAATTTGGCCGCTGGAACAACGCACCGGGGTTTTACACAAAGGGAACGAGATTCTCCACTCTCACATGTGGCAGTGACCTAGGCGCCTCACGGAGAAGTAGAAAACGAACACATTTTATGCTTGTGTAGGGTGGACAATGTGGAGCAGGTTCGTATATAGTGCGTTTGTGCGTTGGTACGAAGATGTATGAGGATAGGCTGTGGCCTGCAGGGGTTTACCGTAGATTTCCGTGAAGGCCTCTGAGACTAATCGCGAGAGGTGCGTTTGCAACGTGGGAATATTGAAAGGACTTGGACGCTGGCAGTGTGAACGCTAGGTTCTCCAGACTTCACAATCATCCCTTGGCCTATATAACAGCAGACCTCTTAGCTTCATACATTTTGGCGCCTGCCTTTACTTTTGTTCTCCATGCTGATTTTTCGTGGGCGAGGATTTTATAGTTGAAACGGGTGATCTTCAATCACTTTAGGTACTTATTTAGGGTGTGCTTCTAATATCTCTTTTGTCCTTTCTTCAGCAAGCATTCGCAATGATATCGCCATAGATGAGTCTTTTGGGTAGCCGTTCGTCGTTCATCCTCACCAGGTGGTGGCACTTTTGCAATTGCACTTACTCTAGCATGACGTAAATGGGAAGGATTCTGATTAATTCGAGAACATCCGTGCTCGGGATGCTGTTCGGTCATCTTAGTTTCAACACTTTTTGCAGGTAACTGAGTTGGAAGTTGTTTTCAACTTCTAGATATTCTATCTGTGTGCTTAAAATATAAAAAATTGCTTTTTTATTTGAATGCGGTTTAAGATTTATTATTATCAAGGGAGGGGGGTTAGCAGTTTATCTAGTTGTGAAAAGTTCAGCAGTCTCGGTGGGATTCCACACTTCTTCGATTAATAATTTGCAACTGCCTTTCATGAATATACACGTGGATCACTGTAAATCCAATGCCCTTAATGGAAGATTTATGCGCTTAGTTTATTCCCGAGTTTACTCGTTCAAGTAAGTAATTGACAAGTGTCAACACCAGCCACTTAAGTTAAGTTAAGTCAGCCTTCTTCCCTTAATAAAGTGACTTAACTCATCTTAAGTGGCTGGTGTTGACACTTGTCAATTACTAACTTGAACGATACCTACGCGTATCTACCATTCCTGAAAGGAACGAATGCTCGTAGCGACAATTTGTCGTAGATATACATTTGTCGCACCCACGACATTATAAGTTTTACTATTATAAAACAGAATAAGGGGAAGAAAATCTATGATTTTATTGTGCATTTAACATGCCATTTTGATCACTACGCCCTGGAAATTACATACTTCTGCATACGTAGAATGATTTATAATATTTTCGAGCTCTGGGACTGCGCTTTATTTGCGGTGGAAACTATTGTGATGCATATTATGTCACAGTAAGTAATTCAAAAGTGAGATAAAGTTATGTTATCGTGCGATAAATATTGGCTTGCATTTTTGAAAGTTCTTCGTCATATGCATGTAGACAACCGTGTATGTTGACTCCGTAATTCGCTTTGTGCTTTCGCAATCACTTTGTGCAAACATAGTGAAGGGACGTTAAAACACCGTAAAATTTGCTTGTTGTATAGCAGTTGAGGTAACTGTCATATGCAACATAAAATTTATTTTCTTACAGTAACTGTTTTTTTTAATAAGCGTGAATTGAATGGACCCTAATGGCAATTTGTCGTTCTGTAGGCCCGTCAACTCATGCACACACAATATCTCACTTTTCATTGGCTGAAATGTCAGCAAAAGGATTAATCACTGCATTTGATCGTCAAAACGTTGAATCTGATTGGATAATTCAACCGCTGTCGGTGGTGGCAAGTTTGGATGGCATTCTGTCATATCGCACGTGCACTGCTGAACGCGTAAGTTGGCTGTAAATGCTTTCGATTTTTATGTGGCCTAAAGTCTTATATGGAGCTTTCTTTTTGTAGCATGTGGAAACCTACACATAAGAGTACCGTTTGGAGGAGAGCTAAACGCAATTATCATGCATTATTGCGTAAAATTGAGAAGGGCGACAGGAAAGCTTGGTCAGCCATATCGGAATCTGACGAAGATTCGTTATGTAGTGATTCAATCTGCACTTCATCATATGAAGAATTGGACACCAGCTCAGTCTCTGTAGAGGAATCGAGCAGTGGGAGTTTTCGGAAGTTCATATTTCCAGCACAACGTCCTTCGAAGCTGCCAGCGGCTCAGGAGCTTACTCTGCACGAAGCACTGGAGTTGTGGGCTAATGAACGTGACCCCCAACAAAGCATCTTACGAAACTCCTGAAAAAATTGCAATGCTTTCATCCGGAGCTACCGTCAGATGGCCGAACCCTGCGGAAAAGATCAAGCCGACGGACACCCGTGACGGCAATGGGCAGCGGACAGTATGTTCACATTGGACTTATTAAATGTATAACGAAGGAGTTTAGTGAACCGTGAATGCAGGTGACTTCCGTCGTATTGAAAGGGCACCGTTGTTAGCATGTAATATAGGTATGGTAAGTTGTTTTCCTTTAGATCCACTGCATCTAGTTTACCTATGTGTAATGCGAATTTTGCTCAAGTTGTGGCTCAGAAGCCCACATGCAACTTAGTATCTGATGTCAGGGAAGGCTGAAATCGCAGTAGATGAAAGATTAAATGTCATTAATTACTATTTACCACGGGAGTTTAGTCAGAGTGCTCGATCTCTTAGTGAGAAGGGAGTATTGGAAAGGGACTGAATTTAGATAATTCTTACTATACACAGGGGTATTTGTTCTTAAAAATGCAATTAAACATAAATATTGCTAGCACTTTATGCTTCTGTAAATAGCCACTCGTCGTTTAGTTCAGCCTACAACTTGCAAGGATTGGGTTCAATACTGCGACCACCTTTCTAGAGAGATTTATAGAAAAGTATGAAAGGCTGTATGGTCTAAGGAAAATGGTTTAAAATGTGCATATTATCGTTCAACTTCCGGAGGACATCGCACGTCACGGTCCCTTGGAAAGTTTTTCTTCATTCCCCTTTGAAAGTTACGTCGACGTATCCTTATTCGATAACAAAACGGTTAAACTAGCATTTCGTTGCATTAAACCTCATGAGATACAGTTAAAATAAGTAAATTAATGAAATGAGTAAGTTTAAAAAGATTGTCTATGCACGCAATATGAAATAAGTTAAATATTCGATTAGCTGTTGATGTGATGAGATGAGTTTATCTGCATGTATCTATGAGCGCTTAAATATGCACCAATTTAAACTGAACAATAGCAAATTCGGCGTAATAGCACCTAAAACTGTTTAGTATGTAATTGGTTGTTAGGTTGTTTCAAGGCCGTGTGCGTTGTAGTAAGTTTATTTAGATATATTCGGTACCAAAATTAAAACGATATTGGTTTCCGGTATCAATGTGTATCCGGCATATTGTCCACTTGTAAAAATCAAATCAAATTGCTACCTGGAAGCATTTTCTATCGGGTCTTCCGGCATTCCAATCAGGTGTTGTCCGTATCATAATAGCTTACGAAGATGGATAGGAATGTGATTTCCCTTTTCTGTGAACAGATAATCCTGGATGAATTAACTGCTTTGTGGCATTTGCAAAATTTCGGAATATTCAGTTAGTTCTTCTTCTTACCCGTTCGTTCTCAAGTAGAATGACTTAGCCTTAGACAAGGTTTGTACGTTTTTTGTTTAATAATAGTCCCATTCCGTTGAGAAAATTATTTCTCAGTGTGTTTGTCCAATATTCACATATTGTGCTTGAAGAAGAACTAAAAATAATGTCCAATTTTACCGAATTTACCTCATGTGCAATTTTTTAAGCGTACATATGACGTATCCACCACGTCCCATTGTCAATTTTCCGTCCTTTTTTGGCTGTGCGCTCATCGCAACTGCAGCATATCACAGGGCTGCCGATGGGATGTTTGAGCGGTTCTGTCCTTAAACTTAAACCCTCTCTTCGCGCCACGACTTTTCCAGCGACGTGCATGGACCATCTATTCGTAGAACTTATAGGCATCCTCCGATTTGTCAAATCGGACATTAACTGTTTCGCCGCTAAATTAGTCCTTCACGCCACTGTCCGAATTTCACACTAGATTATCTCGCCATCGCCTCAAGGTGCGGTTGTTTCTCATACCTACCGCCTGCACTGAGTCTGGTGGTTTTTACGAACGGTTTTTACGCTTCTGCCCAGGATCTCTGTCTCAGAATCGATTCTCTAGATCGACTCGTTGATATGCTATCATTTTTTTCTGTGATGTGATCAAGTTTGTCGGCCATTGGTATCACCCTGCGACGGACCCTTACGGGTAAATTCGCAAGGGATGCAACCTTCGGGGAGGTTGTGAACGTGGACCGCATCAAAACTGCTGGCCCGGACACGTCGCCGGACGATCTCCCTGCACCCCAACACCTACCTAGTGAGAAAACCTGCAATTATATGCATGAAAAAACGTCGAAATCTGCGGAACTCTCCCTTTTTTACTTGACTGAATGCCCACTGGGGCACATAACATGGGATAATGGCAAGGGAAATAAGATGACTTTCTCTGCAAAGTCAAGCATAATTTCCAAAAACTGAAAACTTTTCTCCGTTTTGCAGCCCGGACGTTTTTCTTCGAGTAAGTAGCTGATTATTACCGCGTTTTCTTACGTTGTTGCCAACTTTTTGGTGGACTTGGCAGTCTGGTGGGTTGGTGATGTTGTCATGACATGGACTGTCCTCTCTTTGTTTGGACCCCGTTATCCCCGGCAAGGCTCTCTTATCTTACCGTAATTCTTTAAATATATCCTCTTTTAAATCGGTTTTAGGCGTAATCTTTTTCCTTCCTGTGTCTTGAAAAACAACAAATGTCTTCTGTCGATATAAGAGCCACATAGGTAACTTTTCTGGTATTTTTCGCTTTTTTATCTCAAAATTTGCAGGGACGTCTCCTTCATACATATGAATGAGCTATTGCAATGACGAGGGCCTCCGGGCCTAAAATATAAATCAATTCATTTACTTAATTGCTCATATACATAATATGTATTCCATGACAGCCGCTGATCAGTATCTAAGACATGATTTAGTTCGAAATACGTGTCAAATCACTGCTGACAATTCATGGTTTGTAAGTGTTCCGGTACACTTAATTCTTACAACTTGCGTGATGACAAGCCAATACATTTTTTGCCCTTCAGTGACCCGTTAGGTTTATGAATGTGGCTTAAAATGCAATAATTTATGAACAAGAGGTGCTCTTGACTGGGACATTTGAGGCAGATACAAGTAGTCCATGCAGGTTTATTCGATCTTCACGGTCAGTATTATTCCAAACAAATAAGAGAGCTTAAAATCTACTGGCATGTCCCTTTGCCGATTACGAAATGTAAGCCAAACATTCAAATTGCTCATTTAAGTATTTACTTCCTTTCTACTGTGTTCTGAAGAGACGGATTTATGTAGCACTGCTATACAGTAATCTAGCAAATACAAAGAGTCTTCTCCGTGTAATTATAAATTTCCGGATCTGCAGCCCTTCTTAAATGAGCAAAAAGTCGACATACTATTTGATGGCATATAAGCCGCCATTAAATGGCCGAAAATACACGACAGAAAAACACTCAAGAAAGCTTTGCACCAGGCGCTACAATGGAAAGCCTACCTATCCATTTTAGTTCATTTCATATTTGCGACACTCATAGAATCCGGTAAATACAAACTAAAAACAGTGGCAAAGTAATGACAACGTTCACATTGGTGGGCTGTATGTGTAGACAGATAAACAACAACAATAATAGCATAGTAGGCAGTTTTACAAATCCAGCAGCAATAATGGTTTTTAAAACGAAGATAACAATCTCGTATTCCAATAACTATGATAAACTTTTCAGTGCTTTATTATGTTTTCAGGGCCTTCAAGATTAAATAAAGACAGCGTAAAATATTTCAGCATCCACGCAGCGGAGCGGTGGGTGGTTGAAAACAATTTTGTCCCCCTGAGGCATAGTACTATCTGGGATAATAGGACATGAACGGCAGAACTCTGCCAAGGGGTTATGAATTTCGATTCTGCCTGAAAGGAACCACTTGGGATAGCGGAGCTCGGGAATGTAATCCAGAATCAGAGTTATATTCTGAAAGGGAAAAGAAAAGGCCACATCTTTACTAGCAGATTAGTATACTTATTCAAGAGGTTGCCAGCTGTGTCGTGACATGGTAGAAGTTGTGCCGACAATAACAGAATTTATTGATGACAGAAAAAAGCAATTAACTTAACGGCACAATAGGGAAATGGCTAGAAAACTCAAACTTCCATCTGATATACAAAAATTGGCCGGCCGGAAAAAGAGAACGATACAAAGCGGTAGCCCGAGAAAACGGTAAAAACGAGTTTAAAAACAATTTTTCTGTATGATAAAACTGGAAAAACGGTAAAAATAACGGGAAACCTTAGGAACGGAACGGAAAGGAGACAAAAAGAGAATTACCCAGTATCTAGTTTCGGTCGAGTTGATGCCACGCGATGCTCAAAAAAAATCAAAACAAATGGGAAACAACAACAACAGGGTCGGAGCTGTATCGTTACATGATATCCGTCGGCTGCGGATAGTTTCCAAATGATCAGACGTCTTGTAAAACTTATCCGGTCGCAAAAGTTAGAGTTCCGGTGATTCATTTCAGTTCGGTTCAACATTTATCCCACTCGAACAATTTGATTGGTTAATGTAGAAAGTGGTGTTTTGGGTGCCACGACTTGGAAAATGAAGGTGAATAATAAGAAGAACAATAAAATCACTTTTAGAACAGAAAATATTTTCCGTTCCCACCGGTTGTTGCAAAAATACATCTGTTGGTTTTGAAATTCAAAGATCAAAGTCCGGTTATATTGCAACATATGGGTATGCAAAGGGTTATCAAAATATTTTTAGATTTGAACAACAAGTAAATGTGTATGATCGACATGGAAAGCTCAAGGGCGAAATACCCCTTCTTGGGTAATTTATTTATTTTTTTACCTTTTCAGGAATGCGGTGCAAATGGATTGGGACAAAGACGGAGATTGTTTGGCAATAATTAATGATAAAACATCTTCCGTTACAATGTGGGACCCCATAAGTGCAAAAATAAGCCAGTTTGCCACACATTTCAAGTATTTTTTTTTAATTTCTGTGAATAACCGTTCAGGGACAATCTGAGTTGCCTTAGTTGGTCTAAGGTCGATACCCGCCTTGCAATCGGAACTGTCAAAGGAAATCTCCTGGTTTATGATACTGCATCGGCTAAGTATGTCTGAACCTAAATAATTTAATTTTAAAGAAAATATCCGGTTTTAGGGAGACATACGCGACGAATAATATCCGTGGTATGGAGTCCAACTAGCCTTTTGGCCACTGCCGGAGAAGACAAGTTGTTAGCATTGAACTCAATAGATGGCGACCTAATAAAAGAAATAACTATAAGGGACCAACCTTCTCATCTTCGTTTTGCGCATACTAGTTTATCCAAACATGGTGCCCATGAGGATAATGTCGTAAGGATCTTTTTCATATACAATTTCCCCTGAAGTTTGCTTGCTGCATCTATAGGACAACCAAACGTTTGTCTTTCAAGTGTGATGTTTCTTCTGCACAATATGAACGTAGTTTGTTGGTTGGAGAGTAAAATGTAACAGCTTATACATTTTTTTTTCCGATTATTTTTTAGCAGATGAATTTCATGTTTTCTTCGGAGAGTGCCGAATGAGCCTTTCCCCGAGCTTTACTCCGTCTTTGGTTCGAGTCCCAAGACCTTACAGAATAAAAATCCTTTTGAAGTTCACAAGAGGAGTGAGGGCTGTTAAATAACGACCACTGTGTCTGTCCAGTTCCAGTTAGAACAATGCTCATTTTAACTTGCAGTACTCAACATTTTAGACGAGAATAATTTATTACCAGATATCTTTTTCAAAAATATAACGCATCGTACACAAGTAATGGCTACACTCATCTGATTTCCCCAAAGTTATTTTAATTTTTTCCTAGGTATCAGGTTTAATTTAATTTTTAACTGTTGTTGAGTTGCTAGGTTGATCTGCATTTTTCTGCTGATCTCCAAATTAAGCGTTTGTCAGACATAAGAAATCATCATATTCACTAGAATAAGTCAGAGATGGAAGCAACAAACAACTTTGCTTGATGATTATTCAGTGCGTAATTTTAAGTTTGTTACATCGCATTGGTCAATAAAAATTCGTCCTAACTCGTGCGGTTCGCTGGAATTTTTGAGCTACAGCGGCTTTTAAAATTTATCTTGCTAAAAATTTGTCACGCATAATGGGAAATTACATTTATCAAAGGTAGGCGTTCAGTCAGTCTGGACGTATTTTATAATTAACAACTGAGACTGCATACTGTTGTAGCCTGAGAAACCAGTATGTGGAGTGTTCCTGACCTACAAAAACTTAAACTTATGCGGCCGTGTACGCATCTACCTATACGTCCTGACAACTTCCATCCTATTTACTATTTTATGTTTTTGTTAGGCACCAAGATCTCTCCACAACTTATTTTATATGGATTCTTTTAGCTCAGTTGCATTAGTGGTTCAGCGTCTGTCCTTATCTGGCGATTTCATGAAGATGGAGACCCAATTGAGCTTTCTTTTTCCCCCACATACGGCCACATCGTCGATTATCAGTGGTCTGGAGAATCCAATCTAATACTGGGCTTTTCCTCAGGAAACTTCGTCGTCACTTCCACCAATCAACAGGAACTTGGTCAGGTGCAATCTCTTAGAAAGCAGCGTCATAACTTATTTTTAGGAGTTGTATCGGATAAGAGATCACAAGGAAAACCTTCTCGCCCTGGCTGTTTCTTGCAGTTTGAATCGTTTAGCGACCGCGAGCGACAAGTGGTAAGTCCAGCAGTTATGACCGCTCGTAATGGGGTCTACATTTGCCAGATTTATTCCAAAGTTTTTCGTTATCCATTTATCCACGCTAGCATGTTTTATATTTGAAGGAGTGTAATCTTTAATCCTTTTCGCTCAAAAAAATAAATGCATACCACTTTGTCCCTGAAAATATTTTGCTAGGGTGTTTCTGATAACTATCGTTTAACAATGGAAGCACATTTAATAGGCTCTATTCAGCACCGTTTTGACTACTCAGTAACGTAATGTGTGCTGATAGTTGCATATTTACCAGCATTGTGAGTGTTTCAAGCCGCATCATTGATTCTAATGCGTTATTTATAGCAATGCAATCATTCAAAAATCCTCTTGATATTTCTGCATTTACTTGGGTCCTTGTTCCTATCTAGACGCGACAAACTTCACTTCAAAAATAACAAAATATATTTTATGTATTTTTTATATTTTTCAAAAACTTAGGCAAAATCGTTCAAAACGAAATGTTTTACTAATCATTATCATATTATCAGAATGTTTTTTGATGTCTTTGCACATG
Organism: Ligula intestinalis; assembly: GCA_036362985.1. Lineage (NCBI taxonomy): Eukaryota > Metazoa > Platyhelminthes > Cestoda > Diphyllobothriidea > Diphyllobothriidae > Ligula > Ligula intestinalis. The sequence continues at coordinate 50,286,433 of JAYGXS010000002.1, forward strand.
ACTTTTGCGATTTTTTTCAGACCCGTATGCATTAACACACCAAGTGGACAGTGTAGCCTGGAAGATTCTTGAAAAATGAGTCACTGTCAGCTAAAGATCGCACTGCTATAATGTAGACTGAAATACAAATTCAACCCGACGAGTATAAACTGTGTTAAAAATAATGCTACTCTTCCATATATAAGGCCGTTTGTAAAATAGACGTTAGTCGACCTTGAAAGTACAAATTGTCTGGGATTATTTGTGGGATAATTCTTACTAGTTTGGGACTGATTGAAAACCCACTAAACAACACGCATCCGCAATGCCCATCTGAATTCTCTTTTATGAACTAAAAGACTTGGGGGCACAAAGCTGCTCTCTATTGGTCTATATTTCACATACCAACGCCGGTGCTGTTTAGATGATGCTACTAATTAATATCTTTACGAATTGCGTTTGTAGCTTAGCGGTAAAGCATTAGCCTCCGGCAAAGGCTTTCTTTTGTGCGCGGGTTCAAATCCCGCCAAATGCCTAAAGTTTTTCACACTTGGGTCAACTCAAATTGTTAAAAAGTCAATGTATGTTTGGTGTACCTATAACTTTTCAATGTCCTGACGCAGCAAGTTTGAATGATTGAGGTCAGTGAATAAACATTTTAGATGATTAGGTGGGGATGTTGATGTGAACGTGAACATTATCCTTTGATTAATTTGGGCGTCTTGCGCTCTGCTTCTACTAAAATTATGCGCTTTGGCCATCAAGTGACTGTAACTTTTTATTCACCAAGTGTTGTAACCAATGTCGTTATCTATTCGAGAAAGGCCTGTCTTATAGTGTTAAGTTATAAACTGAATGTAGGGCACGTATTCACCAGAGACGTCAGGCTTACAGTTTATGTGGCTAAACGAAAATCTTGGGGAATTTATTGATGCACGCCACTTCAGTAGTTGCTTGTTTCTTTGCCTCTACTCGTCAGACTTGGTTTCTGTAAGTGGTAAGAACAATAAGGGATTACTAAATTGTCTGAGTTCTTTGCTATGCAGATAAAGAATTACGGTCAGTGAATGCACATGAGGTTGTTCCCATAACGTGCGCTCTTAAGTCTTTGTCACACTAATTTACTCACGGCGATCCTCTGTTGTATCATTTTTGAAACCTTCTAGACAAAGTTCTTACTTTGTAGACTTTCAGTTTAGTATAATTTTAGTCAAAAAAGTAAAGTAGCAGGAAGGCAAGGTTCCACTACAAACCTATCTTTATGTTATTTTCCATCCTATTGAGATAAAAGCAAATCGGCTGTTGATGCATAGTTTTGGTTAAGTCTTTTTATACTGATTCTTAGTGGTCTTGGTTACTTCGGGAAAATATTGGAATTTTTATTGACGTCAGTTTTTGCCTAGTCTACTACGATGGGATACTCTACTAGATCACTCCAGTATTTGAGGTGGCCCTACGCTAAATTCGAAGGGGTACTTATTCCCGTATCCTACTCTGACTACTACTTGACCCTAAAGACCGCACCGTTCACCCGAGACTCGGCCACATCTGACATTCTTAAGGAAGAGTATCTAATCTTTTGCAAAATAACCTATTCTTATCTGAATCTCCTACTAAAAGGGAAGCTCCTTTTAATAACCTCATTCGAACCTGTTTAAAGCGGTTATCTTGATGATCACACTTCCTCTCTCATTGTAAATAATTAAAGAATTCTTAATTTTAAGATTTTTTAATTATTTACAATGAGAGATATGTACCTGAAATTAAAAATGTCCCATTTCAGAAACGTATGTGTCACGCAATTGCCCTTTTTTTGCTTATTTAACGCGTCTTTTTCGATTACTTATTTTTGGCCCTTACCTGACTCCTTTGTCTTGACTTATGACATCATCGCTGCTAGCATCAAAATTCATGACCTGTCCAATTTGAACGATTTGGTGGCCATCATTGAGTTAGAGGATGACATCAACGACTTTATCCAGGGTCAAGAGTCGGCAAACCGTTCCCTCACTCCCACCAACGGTCTTTCATGTGCCCTTGATTGGTCCCAAGATGGCCAACTTTTGGCAGTAGTCTCGCCAAGACAGATTCTACACGTCTTCCTCAGTCAACTACCCATGCTCTTCTTTGTCTCGGCCAACGGTCTAGTGGCCAGGCTGACCTCTCTCCTCGAAGTCACCATTGAGCCCCTCTTTGTAAGTCTTTGTTCCACCCGCTATACCTGGTCATTTCCCCTTTCTTCTTTACAGCTGCCAACTCAAAATGTTTATGTACACTGCCGCTTTCTAAACATAAGATTACGGAGGACTTTGAGAATCTATGATTCCTTACAGCAGAAACTTTTTGACTGATTCTGATAAATGATCAACTCATAGATTGGTTGGTTGTTCTTTGTCATAATTAGTATGGCATAAATGCATCCAGAAGGTTAAGTCTTCAAGTTAAAACTCTTACTTTAATTCGGGTTGTATTTTTCTGGGCTGAATAGTTTATGGACATAGTGCTGAATCGACAAAATATTCTATATAAAGAACGGGATCCACTTTCAATGAATTATATTCCTCAAATTTTTAATTACATTTTAAGTGCCTGTGTGTCCAGTTTAGTTTTCAGCGCTAGCATTGACGGCAAATGGCGGTAGCGGTGATATTTAAAAAATCTTACGCCTGTCCACTTTTATCAATTTCGGTAATCCTGATGACAATTACTATTGATGCATATGCATCAGCACATGCTTAAATACCTGGTTACTGACTGATGGATGGCTTCATTGGATTTCCCTGCATTAGGGTCACTGTAAATATGGAGTGTAACGCATTTCTCCGAAAGAGATGTTCGAATACCCAAGTAAGCGATGTCCACTGCCGCTTAAGATGAAGCACAATGTGGAATTGCACTTTCATCTGTTTGAGAGGAAGAAAGGCTTTTGCCACATCCGCCTCGTCCTTTTCCCAGTCTCATGATAAGATAATTCAAGATGGCCAAGATGGAAATGAAAATGTGGCTGTCAGACGTTGTAGTCCGTAATGATATGCGCGCCCGACATCAGTGGGGGGTCTTAGTTCGCACATACCTGACGGCTATCAAAGCGGCCATATTTAATAGGAGTAGTTGAAGCGTGCTTGGCAGTAGTGAGTCTCACCTAATTCTCGAATTCGGTTCCATAAGACAAAGACGACGAAGTTGTCGCGAGTCACTAAGATTTCCGTGGGGGTGCAACGTAATATTAAATGAGTGTACACAATTACGCCTACTGAAATATCTATGGTTGGTATTTATGTATGCCATACAATCCTCCACTGCATAATTTCTACTGCCGCTAAATAGGCATAAGTCTGCGTCCTATGCATGTTACACGCACATATGACGATGCCCGAGGAGGCACACAGACTCTCCACACAGCAATAATTTTAACACTGTACTGGTTAAAGAAACGGTGGCGTAGGCCGCTTGGGTTTATCAGGAAGGAGTATTGAGAGGAAAAAGGAAGACTCAAGTGATGAGTACACAATGCGGCCGGAAAGCCATTAAAAATGCCGAAATTTGTGAAATTTTTATGATCACTCGCAAACCGACACAAGTGCATGTACGAAAACTTTGAAATAGTAATCAAAAACATTGGGCGAATTTGCGACTTAAATCTAAAAAGCACCCACTGTTTTTTTCGAAAAATATAAATTTTTAAAGTGTACTTAAGTTTTTCAGGCGTGAAAAATTGCTATCAATTAGATCAATTAATGTAAATATATCCATAAGATTTTATCCACAGCAAAATAACTTTCCTTTCTTCAAATTTCTTTATACGTATTTCTGGTATTGAATTAAAATTAGTTTCAGATTTTCCCTCTCATTCCTGCTAATTTCCGACCATTTTCAGTATTTTAAGCTTTCTTCCATAAGTGTAGATGCTGTTCGGCGTTTATATAAAAACCTTTACAATAAGGTATTTCTTAAGAGCATTTACCAAAAGCGTGAATTCTCAATATAAGTTCTTATGAAACTAGCCATGTAAGCTATATTTCTGAATTTTATTTGTTGGTTCACGCCACCCAATAATGTTTCGAGCTGAGCAAACGAAATGTAAAGTTCGAATGCGGTACTAGCTGTGCATTTCACTTTAAGATCTTACCTATATAGCTGCGAGCTCACGCTCTATTGACTGTGATTGGGTATGCAATTAGTGGCCTAAGTTATTGACCGGTCTAAAACCCTAAACATGCATTCATCAAAACATCAGACTAATAAAGAATGACACTGGGGCAGTGTTTGTTCATCTGGCCCGTAGGAAGAATGAGCTATGAACGGTAAAAGTAGCTTATGTAAGCCCACTAATATACCCTAGTTCCAGCATTTTGTCCTGCAAAAACGGTGATTATAGAGTTTTGGGGGGTGGGGAAATAGGATAGGCAGAGAAGGAAATTTTTAGAAGTAAGTGTAAAGTGAAAAGAATGTAGTCGAAGTTGCTTCCCGCGGCCACTGGGAGCTGGTTGTTCTGTATGTAAATTGAAGGTGTGCGCGGCGCTTTGCGTCGTGGACTACACTTATTTAACTCCAAAACGGTAAGTTTGACCACAGGTAAGTTGAAGTAGACGACCCTCTAACCACCATTTCAATTTTTCGAGAAATTCAAGCAATCTGCAGCTTAATAATCGGGTTTTTCCGCAATAAGTTAAACAATAATACAGATGAGAAAAATCTACAGATATAAATGAACAACACTTATAAATACAGTAAAATAAAAATGCATTGAGCATTTATTAAAGTATATTTGACTGCGTGTCCTAATTCCCCACCCATAAAACCCTTTCATCTCCGTTTGCGTAGGAAAACATGCAGGGAGTAGGGATTGATGAATGGGCCTACTTAAGCTACTGTTGCCCTACGAACTATTGTACTGGGAGCATACTTCGTTCTTCCCAAAGCTCCTTCGAAACTTGACGAAGTATATATTGGTATTCTTATTTTTCACATTTAAAAATGATTCACGATGGAACAAAACTGATAGCGTAGCTTCGACCGGATTTAAGCAATTGATGTCTTACAGCCGAACTCCGCCCGCTGAAATTAATTTTCATTAGAAGATGATTTAAATGTATTAATTCTTCAAAGTATGGGCAGAAAACTAGACAACCTCTCCTTGGACGCCTTTAAAATTGTCTCAGTGACAGCAGACAGTCAATCCAAATGTCAGTTTGTATGTCTTATAGCCTCGATCGTCCTGACTTACTGATTTGAAAGATTATCAGGCCTCTGTTGTTGTTGGGCAGATGTCATCAATAACGTACTGCAGTTCACAAGGAAACCAATTATTTGCTTCGAATTTATGAGAAAACTATACAAATTTTACTTCTGCTGCCTACTTATCTCCTAAGTTTCTTCCGTTCTCGTAGGTTTTAATTTTATTTCTGGCTGCATTCATCCATTGGGAATTTTTCTGAGTGATGTGCAAATGAGTATTCGCCAGACGATCTTTTCGGAACACAAACACTCTGCTTTCGTAATTTCTGCTTTTCTTCTTCCCTTCGCCTCTAGCCGGAATTGTCCAATCCCAACTGTGAAAATTCACGTGTTCTAATAGTGCGAGCGGAGCCAAACTTAATTGCCATCGGACCGAATCATGTGGCCGTTGGAGTAGACAACCAGGCCTGGTTCTACGATATTTCCGGCAAAAACGGTGAATTGCTGATTTCAGATTTTTTTGCGATCGTGGCACAAAATCGTAGTCGCCCCTCTTCCTGCGTTCGACTTATATATTTATATACTAGCAAGGCTAATGAAGTGGGGGAATATGTAAACGACAACCACCTATTGTGATAAATATAATTTTGCTAAGAAAATGGAAAACCCTTGTTACATTTTTCTCTCCAGAGCAACTAAAAGTTTTCAAAAACACATTTGTTATTTCTCTCAGATTTCGAACTCGTCGATGACCATGAATACAACGCTATGGTAGTAAAAATGCGTTTGAATGGAGAATACGCGGCAGTGTGTTTTGCTGATGGACGTGTGTTGCTTCATTGGGTCTGTCTTTTTGGTTCTGATTTTCAGATTTACATCTTTTAACGTTTGCGCCAATTAAACCCGCATACTAGTTAATCAGAAAAAAATAGTTGACAGGAAAATCTGCGCACTTATACGAATGTATAACGTTTTTAGCTTCCCTTATTTTGGCGAAATAAAATGTTTAAAAAAAGCATTAACTACCATGTAAATTTGTTGAAAATGTCAAGGCGCCGGCGCTTTCTATGGCTCTTGATGAACCACTGGAATAAAAAGTAACATATAGGCATTTGTGAGTTAATTTGTAAGCCGTTTTAGTAGCTTTAAGTAATGGTTCGGAATACAAGGCATGCCACGCACCAATCCCTAATCGCCACTCCTTTGCTAATTCAGATTGATCCGAAGAAATTTCCGGCAAAAATGCAGCAGATTGCGGTTGTGGCAGCCACAGACGCCCAGGGATACGGCGACAAAAACAAAGGTCAGACCCTCGCGGATAAACTGATGCCATACGCCACACGTCAACAAAAGACTTTTGCTGAACCAGTTCAGGAGGGCTCGCGAATCACTGACATTGAATTGACTGAGCAGCACTTTATCTACTCCACATCGGTTTGTTTCCAATTGTTTCATTGCTCCTTAATTGCCATTCTTTCGATGAAAAAATTTCTAATGGGTGGCTTTTCACATCGCGAAAATGACGTTGCTCTATTTACACCTAACTGACCAATAGCCAAACCTCATAGTTCACGGCGAAACTAACTATAAAAAACTTTTAGACAAAATGCATCCACCAAACTGCTGTAGTGGGCATCTGAAACGACCCCTATTGAAAGTGATACAGTTTTACGAGATTCCTACGAGCTGACTCAAAAGTAGTGTCACTTTACAACCTTGGCATGTGCAAATTCGTTTTACTTTGCAAATAAGGTATGTCGCAAACAATCTTACTTTTTGGAAAATAGTTCAAAATCCGGCTTCCAATATTTTTCCGAACAGCAAAATGTAGCAGTAATTACCGCAGTTTTCTCTGCTAACGTTGCGCTGGTATTGATTTCCGAATCGATCGATCTCATCTCGTTATTCGATGTCTGTCAGTCTGGCCAAAGTTTCTAACAGTTTATGAGTAATCGGACCTTTTAGTGTAGATGGTGGACGATTTATTTCATTTAAATTATTTATTCGGGATAAAACCTCAACCAGCCTATTACAGAAGAGAAATCAATATTCGTGTTGATTTGTATTTGGACACAAACTAGCTGTATATTGGATTTCAGTACTCAAGTTAAATATTTCTTATTTATGCATTTTGACACTGAAGAAGGCTGACAGGGCGAAAACTGAGGAATACCAATGACTAAAAAATTTAACGGAGTAGGACACAATTCGCGTCTATTTAGATGGAAATGGCTCACTGCTGCTTACAAATAGATGCAATGTGAATCCTTCCGAAACTGTTTGATTGCTGGAAAGTGCCATTGACAGCTTGTGTCAAATAAAAAAATATGGATGGCCTCCATTATACGGAATAATGCATTTTGTTTAAATCTTAGAGGTATTCGTTTTCAGTAAACCAAGGGAGATAGTATATGAACTTTAAAGTTAGGAAGGCGAGTGTAAAAATTAAGGCTTAATTGTTAAAAAAGGAAAGTAACACTTAAAGATAATAAACTATTTTTCCCAATCTTTTCATATACAATTTTGCAACATACCGCCATCAAGATGCAGGATGAGCGAAAATAAATAAGGCAGAATAGAAACGGGCACAATAAAGGCATAAAGTGGCCTGAAAACCTATCGAATTCATTCGTAAATCTAAAAAAGTAGAACACTTTTCAGTGATCCTACGAGACATGGGCTGAACACGCCTATCAAACTTATAGATATAGAGCATCCCTTTCGGCACGGCCAAATATAGGCTTATCAGTGTGCAAAGAGACCACCGAGGATTTCGCAAAAGAGGTTACTCCTACTGAAATTTCTGAAGGTTCGATTAGCCCTCGACTACCTGAACAGTAGGTACAAACGCTTAACCAGCGTATTGAAGCAACGGGCATTTGGTAAAAAACTCGCCTGGGTCTGCCGAAATGCTTTCAATGCAGGTATTAAGTGCCTCTTTAAGCTACTACCTCTCTGAAATTTCCAGGATTCTAGGCTGATCATAGCTGAATTCACACTAAGCCACCATGCTTGTGCGCCAATCTCATGTCCAATTCAAGAATCCTGTTCTGCGCCAATCGCCTCTGACATATACGCGAAATACCAAACTCCTCATGCCATTTACCATATACATTGCATGTAATTTTATTTTTACTTGCTCATCTCACCATACATGCATTTTAATTTCGGTTTTTTCTCCTAATGAGTCTTCATTAAAACATTCTTCTTCCGCATCCGTTTATTTCTAAACGATTTTTTTATCCGGATTTCAGGCGGGTGCGTTGGTTCACTTTCTTTTGGATGCCTGGGTTGTCATAAATGAGTACAAGCACATAAATCCTATCCAGTCCATCTTCGCCAACAAGGCTGGCACTCTGGTAGCCTTTATCGATGAACGTGGGGGTGCCTTTATTTTTAATCCGGTAAGCCGCTTGCCATGCTGCTCCTGGATTTTTGTTTAAAATGTTAGCGATCGTGTACAGAATTCTAGGCTGAGCCTTATGCAACCTCATACATCTGACGATGTAGGTGGGCCAGTTTCTAGAGACAACACCTCGGTGAAACCATTTTTATGAGCAATTACTCGTCAGGAGCCGACAGTATCCAACTCAATTTTTTCACAAAACCACTCCGACTGGACCTTCTAAATCTTTTCTAAGATTTTACTTCGTACAAATTCTCAATCATCTGAAATTGTAAACCCATAAATCTACCTGTAGAGAAAGATTACCAACAAGAATTAAGTTGATTGGAATGTCTATTTCTCGCTTCTTAGCAATTGTCAGCCAGTCCAGTCTAACCCGAAGTCTGAATGACTTAGAACTTGAATTCCAGGTTCTTTGATCATTTGGTAATGTTATTATTGTCTTCTAGTTTTTAAAGTTGTTTCGTCTTTCTTGACTTCTCTGAATCTGTATTCAACAGTCACGCGTACGTCAAACAACTGTCAAGGCAGCACGGCTATTGAGCAAACTAGTAAAAGGTGAATAAAGTGTAACCCTCAACAATGGATACACACAGTGAAGAATGAAGGGAGTCCGCCAAATCGCCTGACTCTATAAAAGGGAAAAATGCAAGTTCAACCAGCACGCAGTGTGAAACCAGTCTCTGGAGAGCGGGTGTATGTAAGGGGAGGGGGGCTGTGGTTCTGTTTTAATATGCTTTCAGGAGGCAATTCATTTGGCATTAGGATTGGTTTGAAGCACCAGTGCGAAGGGGGGGGGGGTTCGAGGACAGAGGCAATAGGAAAGTGTCAGCGTTGGGGGGCCAAATGGCGGCTGCGTCTATCTCGCGCGCAGCGTGCCCGCGGGTGATGGTGGTGGTCGAGTGGTTCCCAGAGTAGCCGCGGCAACTGGGTCAAGAATGGGGGGGGGGGGGGGTGGCGGACAGCTGGCTTTCCACCACAAGTCACTTCACAGGTCTTCAGCTTCGGGATTCGAAACGACTCTCGCTGGCGTCAACGGGAGGCGGACGATAAGGTGATAACAAGCAAGGGGGAAAGTATTGAGTCGTGGGTGAACACGGGAGGGCGGCCAGAATTCGAGGGAGGACGGGAACACGGACACGCGGCCCAGACGAAGGGGGAGGAACAGCTTTCCTAAGAGGGAAACAGAATTTTCACAAGAGGAACGTAGATAATTTCAAACTTGTTCAGCCGGAAATAACAATAGTCAGCATCGTAATTACGTTCGTCCCTAATCAGCGTTAGCCGAACGGAATTTCTATTGGTGGAATGCTGTTGGGCTTGTGTTAAGACAATACAGCACGTGGTAGATCTATCTTCTACACAATCATTTTATGCAAGCTTATGAAGACTGAAGTTTCGGTTGTCTATCAGGTTCCTTTTTAATGCTGTTTTATTTGGAGTCATTTACCTTTTTTCAGGTTCACATTCCCCCATTACCGCTTCACTGTGATTCATTTTAGTCTACGCATTATAACCCTTTTATTATCTCGGTTCAGAACCAGTTATGGGCTTCAAAGCGCCATTTCCTATGTTGTATCTTCAGAGTACGAAACTGTGGATCTTTAGCTTTTCAATTACCCCTCTAACGTGTTTAAAGTGTAAAAGCCTCCTTAAGTTATTACCTCTCTTTTAGTTGCCGAATACGCTCGTGGAATTTCCCAATGCCCCACTGACGGCCTATCATGTGTTCTGGAACACAGTGGACGAGGAAAATGTACGTCGGCAAGAAATTCCTTTTACACTCAAGTGCCATTTTTTGTAAAGCATGTCAACCTTTTTCAGCCGGGATTTTTTCCCATATATTTTAGTTGAAATTAAAAAGATTAAAGTTACTACTGAACCATCGGAAGTAAAAATTCCATGGTTCCAATACTTAAGCTCGTTGCGTGTTTACGAGGGAAATCCTTAATAAGGGAGGTGGAGAGTTATGCTTGGTGTTTGACCTCTCGTTTCTGTCAAAAACAAACTCATTGCTTTACCTTTATTTTCGGGCTCTATGCTACGCTGAGTAATGGGGGATTCTCATGAAGTTCCACAGTTAGCACCATTTAGAGTTAGAAGGTGTGTGCTTACATGTAGCCTATTCGTACGTACAGGTCTAAGCGGCTCTCCAGCTCCAACGAAAACTCAAAAAATGCAGAAGAAGGAGATGCGACCACTGGAACAAGCGTTTAAACATGCACAGGTTGCACGGTATTTATAGGTCATAGTTGTCATCTGCCTGCGTACGATAAGTATCCATTTCTTTAGCCACCGCTTGGGTCTTAATTGGTGCGGTACTGGCTTGACACTTCGCGTTCGACTCATCAATGGCCGTGATTTCCTCGTCCGTGTTGGATGTGGGCTTGGTAACTGCGCGACAATTATGCTCGTTGTCGCCCGAGTTGTTGTTGCTGGGCCCGGTCCTTCCCACGTGACTGATTCTCTTGCTCAGGCAGTGGCTCAGTACACCGTATGGGAACGCCAAATCGTTGGGTTTGTTGATGGAAAGGGGGCATGAGAACCATGACTCGAGCAGCTCGCGGCTCACGCGGTTGTCACTTCTTGCGAGGATTTTGGCCTTGTTAAACTTGAAAATATCGCTGGGTATCATCGAGTGAGCTGCAACCTGGGAGTTGGCGTCTTTCTTCCTCACCGCCGCTGCATGCTTGGCCATTCGTGTCCGGAGTAATCTAGCGGTTTCTCCGACGTAGTTGCTTTGTCCACAACTTCAACTACTTTTTGCAGGCAGCCAGAAAGCTGCTCTTTTAAACGCCGGCATCCTGGCGTGACTGAAATATATTGAGATTAGGCTGTGTCCCAACCACACTTAATTTATAAGTTCTAATCGATGACGCGTTTCAGAATCTTGGTTCAGATGCATGCTTTATTCAACCCTTTTTAATTAAAATTGCTTTTTTACGTTGGTTATCACTGTCTTCTATATTTCGTTAATGAAAAACTGCAAGTTTTGTGGTCTGGCCACCTAGTCGCCAGTGCTTCTAACAATGTTTTACATGCAAGCAATTTTCGCTTTCGATACGTTCCCTATTAACTTAACAGGTCCTGAGACTGCGTCCAATCTACATATTAAATGGCTAAATGATGATATTCATGTAAGTGTTCAAGAAGTCAAGTTCGGCGGGCGTACGTTATCGATTATTCATCATCAGGCAATTACAATAATATAAGGGAGGATAGAGTAAAAAAAGGTTAAACATCCAATCAGCAGTAAGTAAGGAGTAGAGGGCGTTCAGAGACAAGGGGTCATATTCCAGTCCTATCAAGGGATCAGATAGGGGCAGGGAGAAGGGGTCCGATAATTACTCTATGTCGTTGTAACGCGGCTTGGTAGGTGTAAAGGCACATGTTGACTTAGTCTTCGATCAAGTCCTTGTCCCGCTAAGTTGGAAACGAAGCCTAGTCCGCTGCCACGCAAACCGAGCTAGGAGAATATGTTTTCCAGATACACTGGAGAATGAATTCGGCCTTATTCAAGACACTCTGCGGAAAAACGGCTTTCCCGAGAAGTTTATTAATACATTTATGGGGGAACGTCCCCAAAAACCGAAAGTGCCGACGGCTGAGACGAAAGCCTTTTTTCTCACGTGGACTTTTCAAGGGCCTCCAGCGAGTGAACTTGTAGATGTTCGTTTAAACGCCACAATCGCGCGTACGCATCCAGCTGCTAGCCAACTATTGCTTGGGTAATTTACACCCCTTTCATGCCTCTGATGTTTTCAGCCCCTCCTGGTAGTTCTGGACAAGGAAAAATTGACAGTATATCGATTTTTCACAACAAGTGTGCCCAACGGTCCTCCAAAAGCTGCACCTCGAGGAGAAGGCAGAGATAAGGAGCGCAAATTTGTGCGAATACCCTCGATGAACAACCTGCCGGACTTTTCAAAGCTTTTGGAGGGCAACCCATCCACAGAGCCGACTGCATACGCTCAGAATCCACTGCAGTTCAGTACTGCCCCGAACACGACCACAGCCACAGTGTTCACAAAGATCCAGCGCTCCTTCCAGACCACTATCTGTACGTTCCATCCTCATCAGGTTTCCCCTCCCCTCTAAGCTCAAAATTATGCGTTTTTGATGAAAAGCAGACCTTTGGATCGGGAAAATTTCTGTAGTCTGTAGTCAATTTGGGGTCCATCCAAACGAAAAAACATAAATATGACATGCTAACGGTCGCAGACAATGAAGTGCTGTCAAAAACAAGAAAGAGCTGAGTGATTAGTTCTAACTTATTAACCGTCACCAGTACTTTGGGTTCGAAACCGAGATCCTTAGTCATTGTTATGCCAACCTCTTTACCCATCTTTTTACACAAATCTAGCGCCTGAGATATACGAGTCTCGTGCTTGTGGGCAGGCCTGAGCACTTTTAATACCTGAAAGTTTCAGTCCTGCCATATGGTAGATAGCTTGTTGGTGTCCAATTTTTATCAGAAACTTTATAAAGAACACTTGGACCTTTGACTGTGATTGAACCCCTCGCACTTGCATCGCACCGTTGCAAAAACCGACGAAACACATGTCTGTGTTGAAGGTATTGTTATTTGTATTTGATATAGCACTTATTGCTGATTTCAATCATTTGAACCCTCCAGGGGTTTTTTCCGCAGGAATTACTAATAAAACAGTTAAATATTTGCTGCAAATTTGAACTATAAGTGAAACGTCTTATCATGTAAACTTTCATTCGTTTTTTTTCTATTATTTGCGACAACGCAATGCATCACGTGCTTGAACGAAAATGTTACTCTTATGTTCTCCAGACTGATTTTATCCATCTTTTAATCAGAAATTTGCAGTGGTAGCTATACTTAGACTCCGAAATCATGAGGTTCTGTTAATATTGAACAGACCATACTGGTCCTCCACAAACTACAGAAAGTGCAAGTGTGACGACGACTCATTCATTTGGTACCAACGACTCAGTAGGTTCGACTTGAAAGTGAGTGGTTAGTTCGTGTTTTACCTTCTGTTCGAAAACATTAATATCCTTTAAGAAAAGCCTGTCTTCAAAAGAGATCATGCGAATTGTGCATTCATCTTTTCCAGCATCTATTTCGCTTGATCCCATTCGACGAAGCCCATAAATTCTTAGTTAGGCAGGACGTCATAGGGATGTTGGCTTTCCATTTGTGATGTTGCTTAACATCTGACATACTAGATACATAGTGCTGACGTAAGAACTGGAGCATTTGCCCGCATTTCAACATTTAGGATCCCAAGTCAATATATATATATTTTTATTCAGATGTTTCACTCTTCATCTTGTCCTTTTTCTTAAGTGATATACAACCTCTATGTACCTTTCCGCTTGTAGACGGTGAATGCCGACTTGTTGGAGCCACCCGACTACCTCCCAACCATACTCCGCTGGGGATTTTCTCCGGCCAAGTTTGTTTTCTTGGGCAAACGGGCCGCCAAGTGCACGCACCGCTCTCAACTCATGCCTTCCGAACCTACACCAGATGGCATCTGCAGGAATGCGCCAAGGCTGTGGCATCTACCGAAGATGACAAGAAAGGGGGGACAACCGACTCTACCAGTTCGCCTGTAAAGGCCGGAGAGGCTAACTCCACCTCCATGGCTACTTATCGTAGCAAGAAAGTGTGCGACAAGCCAAGAAAGGACCTAACCAAGCTCCCAGAAGCCAAGGTACCCTAAAACTCATGTCAAATTGCACTTTAATACTTAATCCTGTCTTCGATACGTTAACTGGTGTCCCAATTTGACACCAACAGGAAACCGCTAAACGGGAAGCCGAATGAAGGCAGTTGAATAGTTAGCCAAATGTGAAAGCGACTGCTCCGTAATCCAGAACGGAATTGGCGTTGCTAAAAACTTTCTGGCGCGCAAACCTGCCCTAAAGATCGGATTTTGGGCTTCACTAGTTCCGTATGTTGCAGACCTAAGCTATCTGCTCTCTGGTGGTTCTTTAATCATGCTTTATTTCACTTTCGACCGTAGAGGTCTCATTTAATGCACAATGTCGTCATGTATGTTTTTCGATCGTACTTTTCTTCGTTCTCAGCGTATCATTTTACTATATTTGGCACTCTGCAATGCTGCAGGATTGGCGAACCTGCAGGCTGAGTCGCGACCTCCAGAGCCAAACTTATTACGTCCATTGCTATTGATCCGGCTCTGGTTGTGTCGATTTTAATGCCAACTGAACCCAAGATAATTTCGATGCTTTAAACCACTGGAACTGCTTAACTGCTAGCAAGTAACCTATGGCCGCTTGCTGCAATTTTTTCAAAAAATCCGTATTAGTACATGCCGGTCTTGGCCTCTGTTGGTTCACGCCTACCTCTGAAACTAAAGTTTAGTCCCAATGGGTAGCAATTTATCATAGGTAACACCCAAGAAACCAAAAGCCCCTGAATTTTGTAACACTGGACCGGTGGCACTAGTACTTTATTTTTGAATTTTTTATGTTATTAATTGGTTTAGTTTATCTTTCAGTCACCGTGCGCTTTCTCCTTGCTGTGTAGTTTATTGCAATAATGGTACCTTCCAGTTCCTATTTTTTGTTTGATATATTTCTTTTATTTTCTCTTCTGCGCCCCCTTTTTGCCCCACGCGTATAACCCCTATTACCACCGGTCTCTTGTAACAAATTTCCGTGGTTTTCGGATTCC
The DNA here is from genome assembly GCA_036362985.1 of Ligula intestinalis. Classification (NCBI taxonomy): domain Eukaryota; kingdom Metazoa; phylum Platyhelminthes; class Cestoda; order Diphyllobothriidea; family Diphyllobothriidae; genus Ligula; species Ligula intestinalis. The sequence goes on from JAYGXS010000002.1 coordinate 50,301,675, forward strand.
ATGTTTTTACGTATAACTGACTGTTTCCGGATCGGACGGTGGCTCGTCCTTGGGCATGGCAATAGAGGATGACTTCGACGTTTCAGCGCACGTTCTCCACTGTAATCAATCCTATGCGCTTGCAGCTCTCGGGAAGCACTAAAATCCGTGGCTTGGAAGGTTGACGGGATAACTCGTGCTACGCAGCCAGCCCAGTGTGGGTTTGTATGGCATGGCTGTCTGGTGGACTAAGGGTCAGGCTGAAACAGCTTAGTCTTCTTAATGTGCCTTCTATGGCACTCCAACTCCGTAGGATGCGAACCAGGTGTTACGGCACTCTTAGGGTGGCTACGGCTACACCAGCCACCTGTCCCCTCTCCCACCTCTGGTCTTCTTGACTTGATCAGTACAAAGGCCTGGGTAGGTGAGAGGTAGAGGGTGTGGCAGATGCAACGCAAGTCTGCTCTCACTATGATGCAATTCACGCGCAAGTTTCTACACTTTCTTTCACTCTGCTGTGAAGCTGGCGCAGAACCTCATCGAAACTGACTGTCGAACTGTCAAATTCTGCTTCTTCTGCTGAAAGGTCCGAAAATGTATCTTAAATGTCAAAAAAGCAGAAACCGTGGGGCAGAAATCCAGGCATCTTCCACAAAACACCATTGGTCTTCACGACGGCCACAGATCTCTTAGGGTCCAACTTCTCACTGGGGGCTAAGAGTGCTCCTTTGAACACTCTCATACCGCTTTCATACCAGGTGCAGTGGTAGCATTTTGTTAAAGACATTTTACGAACTAGTTGTGCTTTCAATCTGCCAATATAAGACGGACCCGCCTGGCCATGATACCCCTTTGAGTTGTACGTTGTTTTCAAAATTGCAACCAAGATTGGTTATTTTTAAAAAGGGAGTCAATTTACGCAGAAATAATTATTAACCCTTTAATGGTACATTGCTATTTTTCCTTCCACTTGATAGTTGATCTCATTGTTTGAACAAGCGATACTCGCCGGTGACTTCGAAGACGCTCTTCTTCTGTCAGATTACCTGCTCAATCGTGCCAGGTGGCACCAACTTGGTATAGCCTGTGTGAAGAGTTTAGACTTTGAGTGTGGTAAGTTAGATGCAGTAGCAAGAAGAAATTATTTATGCAAAGTGGCCACGTAATAGAGGTCAATACGTTTTTGAGAGTAGTAGTCAATTTCCCTAAAACACCCCTATTTCCTAACTTTATTAAGCAATACCTGCCCGTGCGACACCCATAAAAAACAAGCTACTGATAACCACTGAGTAGCCATATTGTCATGCATCAATTGAATGTGTGTATTAGTCGTTATCAGACATTGGATTTGCCTCGAAAAAAAACATGTGTGCAACTAACGATTCAGACTCACATCATAAATTTTGCTACTTGTCCCGGTGGATAATTACACGGGGAAACTCAGATGTTGTGAGAATAAATTCTCTTGAGCTTTGATGTTTTCATGATACACCAGCCTCGGGAGATCATGTCTGAGGTTGCCCTTAAAAACTTGAAAGGCTGCATTTCGATGAGTACGAACTAATAATTTGGACACTCAACTCTGGTGACATTTACCATCATTTATTTGCAATCAATAACCAGGCAGGAAATGTCCGAAGTGACTGCAAGGTTTTTGGTTGAGAAGCTATTTTAATGCCTCATGTGGGTTCGCCGCTTGATACTGGATTCCTTCAGTACTTTTCATGGCCCCTTCGAGTCAAGATCTCCACGTCTGTAAGTTATGGTTAAGTTGGAATTAAACATTAACATTTATTTATCATTCCAGCGATTCAAGCATTTCGAAGACTTAATCACTGCGGCCTGGTCCTCGCTGTGCAGCGAATGGCTGCAGTTGAGGAGAAGCACCTCCTCTATGGCTACGTCTCCATGTTCTTGGGCGATTTCGATCGAGCTCAAGAATTCTTCCTTGCGTCTTCAAAACCAGTCGCCGCTCTAGAGGTACTTTTTTTCGTGTTTTCCTCATTTTCGATTGACACTCAAAGTGTTTACTTCACTGATTGGCCTGGGCGTGTGTGTGTGTGTGTGAAGAATATGTATGCAATTGGAGAACGAGTAATGGCAAAGGAACCAGTCTCGCTATTTTTCGCTGTCGGACGAAAGAACTTCCATTAGGTTTCTGTCCCCTATGAAACTATTGCGTTTGCAGTCCTTACGAAACAATAATTGCCTATCAGACCTTCTTAGATATATATATAGCAGATCGGAGACCTTTTCTGGTAATAGATCTCATGTTACATTCCGTGTCAAAGGGAGGACATGTATGGTTGGACGTTCTGCAAACGTAAACGGAAATCATTTATCGGTACGGAGTGCTTCCAGTGACACTAAATGTAGGCAGTCAGTTCTGACTACTAGTTCCTGTCAGATGTTTCTTATTCCACTTTTATGCTTGCAAGCAGAACCCAACCCAAAATGCCAAGCATTAACACTCGACCTCCAACTTCGTCCTGTGGTCTCGGGCTATATTGTACCTTTTACCTTACCATAATACTCATCAAGGATCCTGTCTAATCAATGACAAGACATTTTCCCTGTTTTTCCTTAGTAAAGTACCGGAGCACTCGTCTTCGGCTCGTTACCTGCCCCCATAATTATGGTTAACGCAAAATCACTAGTAAGAACAGAAATTGTAGGTATTGAGGATCACACTATTTATTTAGAAAGGCACTGGAGTTGAATACTGTTTGCCCGTTAACAGGATATAAGTGAATGCAAACTCTGTTACTCGCGATCAAAATGGCCTTGTGATCCGTGTTTTCCGGCTTCTGTTTCGTTTCTACAAGCTATCATCCTAACGCATTATATTTTCTCGTATAGTTGAAGGTAATCGCCGTCTCAGGAAACTGTTATTTTCAAAATGCAGTATTGAGTCAGCAAAGCTATCATATAAATGCGAGTAGACTTTAGTCTCCCAGGGAAATTGTTTTTGACTTACTAATAAGTCAACTTACACGAAACAACGTTTTCGATTAATTAATGCTCACAGCGACAGCAAGCATTCCCAGGCCACTCACGCCATCACGAGACGATGGCACTTATCCCAATAAAATGCGAGCCAAGTACGACGGGGTGACATAAACCAATTGTCGGACCCTTCCCCCTCTCTCTTTCTGGTCCCTAATTATGACTGACTCCTTTGCTCCCTTAACACCTCTCCCCTTCTTCCCCTTATTACTACTGATTGGTTGCTTACACTTTTGTTAACACGTCCCTCCTTTATATTATTGTACTTGCCTGATGATGAATTAATTGAAACCCTTCGTTCGCTTAGCTTGACTTCCTGAATAAATAAATGATAAAATGTGTATTTAAGGCCCAGGGGTCCCCTTCATTAATTACAATGCTTACCTGGGTATAATTACTAACAAGTTTCAATAAATGCAAAATGGTTATTTGTGCTTCCTTGTCGTTGTCAAGTGTATCCTGAATTTGTCAGTCAGAAAGTTTTAAAACTCATGAATACACCTTCTGCTCGTAGATGCGTCGTGACCTCCTCCACTGGGACGCAGCACTACAACTTGCCAGAAGTCTGCAGCCCTCCCAGGTGCCCCTAATCAGCCGTGAGTACGCCTTCGAGTTGGAGTGTGTTGGCGACTATGTGAATGCACTGATGTACTTTGAGCGGGCCCTGGACCGGACCCCATGCGCGGAAAAGGCTTCCCTGCTCGAAGGCATGGAATGGTTATGTGAAGAGCCTCTGGTAGCAGACATCTCCGCAATGGGCGATGTTGCCGTTAGTGACTGGAATGAGCATGAGGCCTTGTGCAATGCGGGAATCGCTCGTAACACCATTCGACTGGGTGACTACAAACGGTACGCTTTTGAGACTGTTCAGTCTTGTGAAAATATTCTGTCATTAACTCTGCCTCCTTAGACTTGAAATGCATTTTGTTGAATTAAGGAAATATGTCATTCAAAGCATTTGTTTATATCATGTTAACTTAAAGTAGCCGGAAGTTGATGTACATAACGATTGTTTTGTAGTGTATACGGCAAAACTGTCTTGTAGGACCACCTAAATGTCTATTCCCCGCCGAACTGTCTTACGAAATTTGTGGTCAAACATTCAATTCTTGGTTTATGCGTGTAAATGAATATCTAAAGTGATTAAAGAGCATTAAATTCAAGCCACTTATGGTTGTTTGAATGAGCGAAATATAATCAACTCCATCAACATAAATTCATGCTGCTCAGGCGACTGATACCTGTTGATGGAAATTCAAGCTTATATTGGTGGAATTTAACGACAAAAGGAAAAGTCCAACTACTGAAAATGTAAAAGTAGATTATTATCATTATAAGTCATGGGCAAATAGGACCCCTAAAGACAGTCCTACCGTGTAGACTCTAGGAAAGGAGTCAGCTCATACGGTGTGGAGGTGTGTGTCGCCAGACCTCCGAAACGCAGGCCTCACGCTGCGTGATCTGTTGTTGAACCAACGAAGTTAGTGTACTAGAATATAATGAGCGGAATCAATTGACAAATAACTTAACCATAACCTTACAGCCTGGACCCACTGTACTCAACCAATGATCATAGAAGGAAAAAATTTTCCTTGCATATTCTCTTCCAATAATTGAATAATGTTTCCATGATGCAAAAAAGGTTTTTGCTCCTAAACATAAATGCACCTTTTTCTCAGACTCTGTGGCAATTCCCCTCACCGCTTCCTTCAGCCAAAATAACATTCTTGATCACTGGAAATCCAATTCTACCAGCAAATTGTTGGTGAATATTATCGACAAAATGTAGGGAGACTAGAGTGGCCATTGTTAGCTGTTTAAGCGTCATTAGCCAGCCCTGTCCAACCCAGAGTGTTGCATCACCCGAGGCTCGAACCCGCTGGCTGGTGATGCCTAATGAGCCACCCATGGTCATTCAGGTCTCCCTGACCTGGTCGGTATTGTTCTTTGGCCTATACTACGAGTCAGTCCTGCAACTGATCGATGACACAGCGGGATTTACTACCCTCTTCTTAACCACGTCCACATTTTCTAAGTCATGAGCATGTTTTGTTATTCTAGGGGTATTGCCATGGCCACCAAGCATCCAAGCCGAGCCCTGAAGAAGGAGTGTGCTGCCATTTTAGAGCAAGCTCGAGTAAGTCTTCGAATCCGTGTATATGTTTTCACTTCCTACAAAAATGCGATTGTGTACTCATACAGAAGAATAATTTACGAGCATACGTAGGCTTTCGATAAATTCTCGTCGGGCCATTACATTTATGTCGGAATGGGGTAAAGGCACAAGGTAAGCATGTGGGTAATTACGTTCATTACAGACAAATTAGTCATGGGCATAGGTTGGGGGATAGATAATACGCCGCTGGTTACGCGGCAATGTGGGTTTTTGACGCGGACAAGGGGGGAGGGTGCACAAAACCGGCTTCCTCAACCGGAAAGCGGATACTTCTATTCTCTCTGGCAAACGCTGGCCTAGGGACATTGGGAAGAATGGACAAGAATGGCGCTGTTGACGTTCCTGACTTCACCTTTGCTCAGCCATGCCCGTAGGTGCCCCGTATTCTTTTGGATAAACGCCGAGCCGTGCGACCGATATAATCTGCTCCACAGGATCAAGTAAATTAGTAGATGTACATAAAAGTGGTCTAAGCTGGCAGCCTATCCTTACCTTTGCTATGCAGGACCGGTTTGGTTGAGAATATCACCCAAACTTTCGATACTGAGAAGGTGCACTCGGTTCCAACTTTGTAAACTAAAATTTACTACCGCGGTTACAAGGGTCAACGAAAATATTCTAACTCACCTTAGGGAAATATGGTATGCCCAGGATAAAAAACCACCCTAGTGGCATTTAACTCGAGGCAAATTTCGGTTTTTGCATGAAATACAACTGCAAAAAACGACAATAGTCCTATATTTCACTTGGGTAGTAGGACCGGTAGCTTGCACCAAGTACCAAAATACCTGTAGTGTACTAATAAGAGAAAAACCTTCACACATTTGGCGCGAGACCTCGTTTTCTCGAGGTGGGTTTGTCTTGGGAAAATTACTTTGCTTGATGGGAGACTCTCGGACAAAACGTAATAATCGATACATACAACATGCGCTGCGATGATTCGCCAGTCGATTAACCGAAAACGTATAGGGAAGAAGAAGATTCGATCACTGGGACAACACTTTTGTTTGCCTGATGTTTCGACATTCATCGCAGATTCTTCATCAGTAATATCAGCGGAGACGGGTAATATTTGTACAGAAAGTTGCATTATTCGTAGGATAGAGTCATTACTGCACACTTATGACAAATACTGATAATTAACGATAATTGCCCCTGTTGTGCCTTCATTGTCTGATGAGCTGCATGCAGGCCGTGACCTGCTCAAATTGCATCAGTTCTGGTGGGACTTGATCTGGTGATCGTTCGACCATCTGGTTCCCCGGTGTTAGCGTAAGACGATGCGGTGGCCCGTGCGTTCCCCAAGTGGCGACTTGCTTTGGCCATATTGAGCCCAGCACTCAATATGGATTGGGCAGGTCGTTGCACTTGTTTACAGACTGGGACCCGTGAACCATGACTCAAGTACTTCGCGACTCACACGATTTTACCTCTAGCGAGAATTTCAGCCTCACCAAATTTGAATATGGCCGGATCTCATCAAATGAGCCGCAACTTGAGAAATGGTATCATTTCGCCGCACTGCTGCCGCGTGTTCGGTAAGCTGCGTCTTGAGAATTCTGCCAATTTCTCTGACGTAGTTCCTTTCTCCGCAACTGCACCAAATCCTATAGACGACTCCAGATGTTTCTTACCGTGGCAGTGAGTCTTTCTGTTCCATTATATGACGCCTTATGGTGGCTTCTGGCCTGTGTGCGACTCCAGCTCCAAGAGATGTGAGAAGGCGGCCGATGGCCTCCGAGAGGTTTTTCAGGTGCGCGATCGTTCGCCAAAATTTGGAGCCGATGCGGTTTTGTTGATTTCAGGGGGAGGGGTTGTCATACTTAAGTCTAATCTCAAGTCCCGACGACGGTAATAGCTGCACTTATGCCTTGCTATTTTGTTGTAGCAGTATTATTAACGGATTTGGGCGCCATTTAAAGGTTCACTTCAAAAACTGATTTGTATTGATCTTTACGTGTACATGCCTGACTTAACTAAACGAGGAAAGCACCACGAGGAGGTTAACCCGTAACGGTGTGGCCGTTGTTAAGTTCCTCAATCTGTCCCAAAAGTCATTGCTTAATGGTATAGCGTTGAAGTTTGTCTGACATACTGAGATCGTTATGGCCTCCTAGCATAAGCAAACATATTGTAGGGAGTGAAGTTAGTTAAACCCTAGCAACTGCGATCTTCAGGCCCGGTTCATTGGGTGAAGAGAAGTGACGGGAGGCCAGCGTGGAAGGAACAGTTTATTCTGTACATAAGGAATACAGAATAGGTAGTAGAAAAGGGACTGTCAGACGAGCGAGTAAGCGCATGCCACAGGGATGCGTCTGGAGTAAGGTGACCTCGGAAATAGCCACAGCGTCTGCAGTGACCTTTGTGTGAGTCGACTTTGAACGGTGATTGTCTAGACAGACGGGCTTGGGTGACCGGTACATGCGCATGGGCAGCGGTGGGGCTTTGCGCGATGACCATCTGAGCGCAGGGATTCACCAAAAACACGTCAAAAATCGATTGCCAATTTTAGCTTTCTCATCTGACTCCTTTTGCCTGGGTTTCATCTTGCAGCAATGGACAGAGGCCGCCGTCCTGCATGAAGCCGCTGGGCAGATTGATGCCGCTGTTGCAGCCTGCCTCAAATGCAAGAACTACGATAAGGCTGGCATCCTGCTAAAGAGCGCCAAAGTCTCGCCTAAGATGTACTTGGAATATGCCAAGGCAAGAGAAGTCAGCGGATCCTATAAGGAGGCAGTCATCGCATACGAGTCGGCAAAGGACTGGACTTCTGTTGTGCGGTGTGTGTCCACCATTATATCCTCTTTCCATTCCAGATTTCTCAAAAGACAGTTTTGGGCTTGCCGCTGTTTTCATACCTGAAATAAAGTCCCTTTTTTCAGTTTTTTGTAATAACAGACCGAGAGCCTAGTAACTTCCATTCACGGACGATTTCCCTTGTAGTACTGCAATGCGGCAATAATCGAAGGCTGTTACAACTTCTATGGTGTGACAGCATACTGTGCGGGAAAGAGGTCCGGCGTATGAATCATGGATACATCTGGTTCATCCCCTCTTATTCATCCAACGAATGTTCCAAAATGTTAATGAAATAACCGAACAGTTGGAAGTAGCACATCTGTTTGCTAAACTTAGATAGATGATGCGGCAATAGTCAAGATTTGTATGCTCCTCTCAGCCTTGGTTTATTCAAACCTTTCTCCCAGATGTTAGCACATTCATCATGAGGAGGTAAAGAAGTTCCCTTCAACGGTCTTTTTTAGAAAATCCTTTGTAATTACTGATTTCAGTATCTCCTATTCTTCTGTCAAAACACGACTGGTACACGCTGTCAACACTGTTACGTAACTGTATTTTCTCTGGTATGAACATGTTATCTCCAATCGTAATCGCACACCTTTTCAATCCAGCTTATCCATCTTCACCGTTCTAACTGGCGTATGTTGTTTACTATTATTTCAGTCTCTGTATCCTGCTGTTCTTGAAATTTCAACAACTCGCCGATGGCGGTGTTCGAATCGGGGAACTGAAACTACTTTACGTGAATTCTCCCACCTGTTTTACATGTTCACACTAGGCTCACTTAGTATCTGAACAACATGAATGATTCACCCTTGAACATTCATCCGAGCATCTGTCCCCTCTTGGCGGCCGAGTGACAGGCAATCAATGCTCGATAAATGTTGACAACGCAGACGGGGGGGCTGTTCGCCTATCTGTGCTCCAGCCTCTGTCGGCTCCAGCCCTAATCAACTCTGTCTTCCATGGGATTTGTAGCTAACTTAACTTACTACCACAGTTTATTGTTGTCTGACAAACTGACATGTTCCATTTTCCACAACTGGTGTGTTTTAGCCTGCTTCTGGAGAAGCTTAACAATCCTGCAGATGCTGTTCGTGTGGTGAATGAATCAAAGACGGCTGAAGGTGCCAAAATGGTCGCGCAGTACTTCATGAAAATAGGGGACTTTGGGTCTGCTATCCAATTTCTAGTTTTGTCCAAATGCCACAGCACAGCCTACGACCTCGCGCAAAAACACAAGAAAATGGAAGTATACGCAGACGTAATTGGTTAGTTGGATTTGTTTTACTTATTTACTTATTTAAATTTGCTTTATTATCCGCCTAACTGCGGACATTTCGTAACATCCTCAAAATGAGAGCTATTTTTAAACGTTTTTGTAGGGATGGATGCAACGCCCAGCGAATACAAAAGTATTGCAGTGTACTTTGAGTGCGAGAAGAATTGGCTTATGGCCGGAAAATTCTTCTTTTTCGCGAAACAGTACACCAAGGTAAGCATGTCGGGATTTAACGAACTCTCGTTTGCTGCCACTGCTACTTTTTTAGTTTAATGAAATAGTATAAAGTTGCCGTTTTGTATTAATCACCCGAGTCTCCACATCCTCTTGCTTAGTGGGGATGAATAAATAATCATCCCAGTTAGCACTCCAATTGTAAGCTTCGTAGCCTTGGAAGTCTCTCAAGTAAGAAGATAAGTTGGCGAGCTTACGTAAGTTTTCGATAGATTCTCGTCGGGCCAGAACATTTATGTGGGAACGGGGTAAAAGTTAAAACGCGTTCGTTTTTTCCGTACAAGTAATGAGGGCAGGATTTGGTGGAGTCAGTTTAAGGGAGGGGAAGGGAGAAAGGGGTGAGGGGGGGACAAACAGAGCGTGGACGAGTGCCTGCCACTAAGTGACCGTGGGCCACGACGGAGACGGAGCTTGTAGGAGGTTCTTTTATGTACACAACACCGGCTTCCTCAGCCTGATTGCGGTCGCTTCTGTCATTGCTAGCAGGCGCTGACCCAGAGACTTTGGATTGTTTGGTGGGCCATTATAGTTAATCTGGAAGGCTTCATTAGCGTCGCGTGATTCGCGGGTGCTTTGATCGGGTGACCTTTCACCCTCTCTCCTAGGCGAAGCTGGTGATGTGCACGTACGGTTGTCAGCAAAAGGTGCTCGTTGGAAAGTGTTTATGGTATAAAATATACAGTGATGCCGTTGATGACGCAATATTTCGAAATATGCGAAAGACTAATGCTCTTTCGCTGATGGGAACTGACTCCAGTTGTGATACTGATTATCGTGTAGTGTATTGTGAAGTCATTTCAGTCAGGATAGTAAGCCGGCTTTTTAACAAGCTTCGTGCCAACTCCTAGAAAAACGTATCTATTCTTAAAACTGACTACTTAAGTACGATGCATGTATCATTGGTTTTCACTACCTGTATAAATTCAAATATTTTTGCGTAAATTCCAAAGGAAAATTTGAGAAGATAAATAAGCGACAATACGTTTGTTTTCGATAAATTCTCATCAGGCCTTAACTTTTATATGGTACTGAAATAAATAAACAATGGTGGTTAGTGGACAGATTTCGCGTTATTGTTGTCAAGGTCGGTGGGTGCGAGAAAAGGGGTGGGGGGGGGTGTTAGGGAAGTTGCGGACAGAAGGTCAATCTCTAGCCGGCCCGCGTCCGAGGTGGGTGATAAGGTGTGCATGGTTGGACGCAGGACATGTTCGTCTCTGCGGGGGCCGTTTCCGAGGCCAGTGGTCCACCGTGTGTAGGCATGTTAGCTAGTTTCGCCCATGATAACTGTGGCGCCGCGACCAAGTTCTTTTGGGCGCACAGCACTGGTCGGCGTAGACTAATGGCGGCAGCCTCTGCCGTCGCCAACAGACTCTGTCCGAGGAATTTTGAGTAGCTCGAGGGCACCTTGTCGATCACTCGGAAGGCCTCTGTGGCATCCACGCGATAGTCAGAGTCTACCAGGCGCGCTATAATGAAACTATTTATGCCCTACATTTGGCCCTTCCCTAACCATGCCGGCTCGTGCGACCAATATATCCTGCCCCACTGGAACAGGTAAATGAATATATGCACATAGAGGTGGTCTGAGCTGGCAGTTTATCCTTGATTTCTCCGTATAGGATGGGAGTAGTTGAGAACAATACATGGGCGTTGGCTGCTGGGAAGGTAGTTGCTACGGCTTGACTCAGGTGCCTCCTTAGAAGTTCGCTTGGTCCGTCCCCTTGAAATGGGACTCTGATGAAGATTCGTTTCTTCTCCACTGTTAATACTGAGGGCTTTGGCGGCCTTTCAGCCATGTTTTTAGCGAT
>JAYGXS010000002.1:50312968-50357374 GCA_036362985.1 Ligula intestinalis
ATCGCTAAAAACATGGCTGAAAGGCCGCCAAAGCCCTCAGTATTAACAGTGGAGAAGAAACGAATCTTCATCAGAGTCCCATTTCAAGGGGACGGACCAAGCGAACTTCTAAGGAGGCACCTGAGTCAAGCCGTAGCAACTACCTTCCCAGCAGCCAACGCCCATGTATTGTTCGCAACTACTCCCATCCTATACGGAGAAATCAAGGATAAACTGCCAGCTCAGACCACCTCTATGTGCATATATTCATTTACCTGTTCCAGTGGGGCAGGATATATTGGTCGAACGAGCCGGCGTTTATCCAAAAAGAGTAAGAGAACACATCCCAGCATGGTTAGGGAAGGGCCAAATGTAGGGCATAAATAGTTTCATTATAGCGCGCCTGGTAGACTCTGACTATCGCGTGGATGCCAAAGAGGCCTTCCGAGTGATCGACAAGGTGCCCTCGAGCTACTCAAAATTCCTCGGACAGAGTCTGTTGGCGACGGCAGAGGCTGCCGCCATTAGTCTACGCCGACCAGTGCTGTGCGCCCAAAAGAACTTGGTCGCGGCGCCACAGTTATCATGGGCGAAACTAGCTAACATGCCTACACACGGTGGACCACTGGCCTCGGAAACGGCCCCCGCAGAGACGAACATGTCCTGCGTCCAACCATGCACACCTTATCACCCACCTCGGACGCGGGCCGGCTAGAGATTGACCTTCTGTCCGCAACTTCCCTACCCCCCCCCACCCCACCCCCTTTTCTCGCACCCACCGACCTTGACAACAATAACGCGAAATCTGTCCACTAACCACCATTGTTTATTTATTTCAGTACCATATAAAAGTAAAGGCCTGATGAGAATTTATCGAAAACAAACGTATTGTCGCTTGTTTATCTTCTGCTATTCAAATATATTTTATGGAAAACATGCACGATAAAATTATTTTTTGTACTTGATTGTTGGCAAATTACGCGTTCATTAAATTTTGATACTCAAGCATAGGGTAGCTTTCGGTTTACATTTAATTGCTTATTATGAGCTTGTTTTTGATTCTTAGGTCTTTTTCCATAATAAATCGTATCCGTCCATTTATTAGTGCTGCCTATACTGCACAAAATATATTCCAAATCTATTTCAGTATTTGATTAGTACTAGGTGACGTCTTCTCCAAACTATAGGCGTAACTTTACAATTCCTTAAACAGGATGCACACAGTGCGCAGTTTTTAAACCCTGATTTCGAGTGTAGCATTCACTCGTTTAGAAAATTGCTCGGCAATCGGGCAACTTTTTTTAAACCGAAAGCTACCCTTTCTTTGAGCATCAAATTTAAAGAACGCGTAATTTGCTATCAAACAAGTACAAAAATATTTTTTTCGTATATGTTTTCTATAAAATATATTTGAGTTTATAAAGGCAGTCAAAATCAATTATTAAAAAATGCATACTACTTAATTATTCAGTTTTTACAATAGGTTCGTTTTGCTGGTGGTCGGAACGAAGCTCTTGAGAAACCCGGCTTCCTATCCTGACTGAAATGACTTCACAATACACTACACGATAATCAGTATCACAACTGGAGTCAATTCCCATTAGCGAAAGTATTTGTCTTTCGCATATTTCGAAATATTGCATGATCAATGGCGTCTACTGTAGAATGGGAAAGTGACTAGCGAATGACTGTCGAATTTTTTGTAGACTCCCATGCTGCTCCAGATAAAGCGGGTCTCTTTTTACGTCTTGCTCACGAGATATGCCAATCACTATTATCACCATCACCAACATTGATGCTCACATCAATTAGGACCCCCAGCGATGATCGTGACAGCTGCTAATTGTAGTACGTAAGTTCCCGCGTGGCCACTATGGACTGTAAATACTGCCGTTATCTTCAATTACCTCTAATGATAGGTTCGAGCAAGAATCTGAAACTTAAGGCTGATAAACTTCTTGTTCCAGCGATCACATCTCCTTTTTCTGAACATTAACAGTACTGTAGTCCATGCGTTCGTAAGCTTTTGCGTCGCAACCTGCAAGGGTGACACACAAGTCTAAGATGAGCTACATTTTTGGCACTCTCATACAAAGAATCTGGATTCCGGCTGAAAGCCAAAAATGTAGCCGGAGCAGAAAGAGTGGTAGAGCGGAACCGTCACTTGTATCGAAGAGACTTCAGTACTTAATGTAGACCCCATAAATCCAGAGGATGCTGGCCTGCCCAGCTTTCATAGCCCAACTTGCCTGCGTCAAATGGGACTGAGGCCTCGTCATACCTAGGAAATGTTATTAACCTCCGGCAGTTGTAGCTTTTAAAAAGGTCATATTTTAGTAGTGTTTGCGTGGATTCTGGGAGTCCATACGCCGCGACATTTCCCAGTAAAGTTATAACGGAGAAATCTTCAAGAAGGAACACAGCCTTACAGGAATATTTCACAGTATAATTTAGCAACAGCTGTTAGAGGGTTCCCCTCACGTGGAAAAGACGTAAATTTGTTTGTCGTGGTCCTCTATCAAACCTGTATTTCTGTTTAAAGCGTTTCATTATGCTACTGTTGCAACGAGGTTTTCCAGTAATTCGACTTAAATTTTTATCTATCTGGGGCTAGCAACAACGTCAAGGTGCCGGACAAAGCACGCTGTTGAGCAGCTGTGCTCACGTTTGCATATGTCTCTTCTTGACACCTTCCGTAAGCCTTTTCAGTCATCTACACTCTAAGCTTTGCCATTATTTGAGCATACAAACTGGAATATTTGAAACATCGTTTCAAGGTACAAATTTGAAGACAGCGTATGTAGCAGAATTTATGGTGCCATTAAATTCTGCTACATACGCTGTCTTCAAACTGGAATAATCACGAAATTATACCGCTGCGACCGGAGAAAACCCTGGTAGAAGATCTGATTTAGAGCACTTTGTCACTGCTAGTCCGAGTGAGCCAACCAATAATGTTTTAGGAGTCAAGAATTTTCTCTAAATTTAACTAGAAGTACAATTTTCCGAATGGCTTGTTGTGGGCGCAGTAGACACATTAGCACATTCGAGTGCAAATGTTGAATGCAAGGTCCGTTCTCTGATGTAACACAGCTGTCCTTACTGCGAAAGTTGCTTTATGTTAAAAGGCAAGACGAATTTAAAGAATCGGCCAGTTCTGTAAGTGCGGATTGAAACGATAAACTACACAAGGTGGGCACACATAAGCGAAGGAAGGTATGGAGACGATAAGGCATTTCCTTTATTTCTGATTAGGAGGTCAGGGTGTTTGCAAACGATAGTTTCCAGAAGGTCATAATCAGACCTGTCTGGTTGCGCTTTTGAGCGACAGACTGCTAGTCAAATTAATAGTCCCTTGTGCTGGGAGGGCGAAGGAGAAAGCAGGCTGAACATGGTTGAGGGGATAGAGGCAGTTGGGTGATATAGGTAGAGGAAGTAGCAAGCTGATCAACTGACTTAATGCTTTGCGTTCACTGTTGCTTATTGTGTTACCTGACAGACCACATACCTTCAGTCGCACTCAAATTTTCCGTTTTACTCCGCCGCTCTCCTTAAGTGAGACACTGCTTGTTTATAGAGCGGTATTGCGCTTGCTCTGGTGTCACTTCTTAGACATTATTTGCACTCAGGTGCGTGAACTGTTTACGCCCACTATCCTGTGGCATCGAGGGGCCCATGGAGTCTCGAAAAGGTTACTTCCTCCCTTTTTTCGTCTTCGACGTCAGCTGTCATCTAAAAGACTCCCTGTAGATCTATACCCGACGAAAATACGACTTTCGACTTTACCATTGTTTCGGTATGAGAACCTGATCCGAAGAATTGTCTGTACCACTCAGCGGTATATGCCTCTTCAACTTAAGTTCCTCTTACATCTATTTGTTACTGGGATATAAATGGTATTCTCAATTAATGCCTTATTATCTTTGTGGGAAGGGATTAAATTAGCCCGACATAAAGATAATCACCATATCCGCCATCAAAATAATCCATCGTCACATTTGAAACTGCTCCTTAGCACAGCAACCACTGTAGAATCGAACAGACGAGCTCAAGGAAGCAGTTCAAAAGGAGAGCCTACGATCGTTGGAACAAGAAGTTTTTGGTTTGACGTTTTGGAATCTCTTTTGATCCCATCATCAGAGACAATGCCAGATGATCGATTTGAAGCAGAATCCGAAAAATCAGGCTGATAAACTTCTTGTTTCAGCGATCGCACCTTCTCCTTCGCAGCAGCTACTAAAAATGCTGTGTGGATAAGGAGAGCAAGTTTTATTTAGCTCTGACGGTCAAGAGTGGCAAGGGGACAACAGAGCTGACGTACTTTCTACGGTGTTTTCTTGTGCTCATTCCCCTTACGCCTACATTCAAATTTAGGCTGTTCGTCACCTACTGCGAGTTCCATACACGGACAATTCTCCAGCCCTGGACTTGGCCATCGAGGCTGTCGGGGAGGCGAAAGATGAGAAGTTGACGCACATGTTAATAATCTATCTAATGGGTGAGACGGACGGCCTACCAAAGGACGCTCGCCACCTTTTCCGCCTTTACATGGCTTTGCATCAGTATCGTGAAGCTGCGCGCACGGCAGTTATCATCGCTCGGGAGGAGCAAATGGCGGGCAACTACAGAAACGCACACGACCTACTCTTCTCCATGGTGCAAGAACTGCGTCAGCGGAAGATCAAGGTTGCCTCGGAGATGCTCGACAATCTGGCGCTTCTGCACTCCTACACCCTTGCTAAGGTAAATCTTATGTATTGAAAACAGAAAGGCAGTTTGTAGGCAGGACGAATGTAATGTATGTAAAAGAGAAGGCTGCCTGTAGTCAGCATGTTACGTAGGCAAAACAAGCGGCTGTCTGTAGGCAGGACATGTACTGAGGGTGAGGGCACAGTTCAAGTGGGGAGTCATGTGCAAACCGCGTTGTATATAGCGTGGGATAAGTGTAACAGGCCGAAGGCTGGCTAGTCAGAATAAAGACAGGGGGGAACCCGCCGGCCAGGGATGAAGACTGACAAGTCAGAACAATGAAAGGCGTGAACACGTGTCCGTGACCTTAACTGGTGCTTGATGCGCACATTGTGTCATGACGTCTCGACACTACGGGTAGGCCTACACAGCAGTAAATATATTGTCAAAGCATATAACCTAGATGTTATAACCCAATATTTCGAACTCGACTAATCGGCAGAAGAAGCTAAGAGAGCGGTTCTGATTGCAAGCCTTTATTCAAGGCGGTACAGAGACAACGGAATGGAAATAACGTGTCCACCACAGCCTCCTATAAGGCTTTGGTCCTTCTACACTAATCCTGACCAATCGCATGCGAGGGGAATTTTGGCGTGCATGTTGATTCGTGGTTCCCCAGGCTGCGAGACATTTCTAGGACATCTGCAGTGTACGTGTGCACGGGCGTTACGTGTGCTCGGGGCGTGCGCGGCCGGTCTGTGGCCATGACTCAAATGGCGTGCACTTCTCGTCTCCATAACACATCCCGCTTTTGAAAAGTGCAGCTCATATTTTCTCCTTGTCGGGTCCACGATTAGTTATTGTGGCGATGACGTTTTTCTATGCCTCTTTCGGACGCCTGGGTCCCACATCTTCCTTCTTGGGTCGACGATGAGGTGCTTCGTCAATCGTGCTTTTTCGTGACCTTTTCAAATGGGCAGTGGTGACGACTCCGTATCTGCCTCGGGTGTCAGGGCCTCAAATATGTCACCTAGCACTTCGAGTGCCATTTGTTTGTCAATGGAGTTGCTATATCTGGAGACAAGTTCTTCCCCTCTATTTTCCGTGACCTTAGCGGTAGCTACCGCTTCTGCTCCTGCTGCTGCTTTTAACTTTGTGGCTACTTTTTCTGCTTCTGTTGCAGCTACCTCTACCACTTCTGTTGCCGTTGTCTTGGTTGCTGGTCTTGTGCAAGCAATGCCCGTAGGAATGTCATCGTCGCCGTTTTCGGCGGCAATTGTTGTTACCTAGGAAGCAAGTCGTTGTCCTGTAGGTGCTTACTGGCATATGCATCCGTCGAACTGACTCCTTCGTCGCATGAGACTGATCTACAGTCTAGTGAGCCAACACACAATGAACAAGAACAAGATTCCGGCGACCACGACATTTCCCTTACATCCTGCGCGAATTGGCGCAAATCGGCAAGCAAATCTTGCATAGCACACCTTCTGACGGTTGACCTTGATATTGGCTTCAAAATTCTAAAAAAATGCAAGAAACGGACAAATGTAAGGTAAATACTGTAATGGTAGAGACAGGTCTGTTGTGCATGATCACAGCGACCTGCGATCGCAAGAAAGGGCGCCTGTACTGCGTGCAAAAGGCGTCAAATGCATAAGTCTATCATCTTGCGCGCATTCATTGGCGCTCTTAGTCATGCGCTCCCTCACGCTGATGCCAACCAATTAAGTGCAAACTCGACAGTGTCTACGTTTTGTCAAACTTCGAATTCATCAAATAACTTAGCTATTTGCTGTAGGAGCCTCGAAGGACCTGGCAGAAGCTATTTCAGTCTACCTAAATAACTCTCAAATGGAAAATACGAGAAGAAATCTAGCGGTCCATGACGCTCGACGTCATCAGCAATGTGGGCTCTTCAAAGGGGGCATGAAAAACCCATCTGACGAAGTCGTTAGTGATGCAGTCTCCCAGGCGAGGCAAAAACCCCACCAGAAAGCGTGCGTTCAAAGTATATTTTCAACTTACCAACTTATCGCGAGGAGTTAAGGCTAAGAAGGTTAACCTTAACAGTTGTGATCTTCCAGGCCCATAGTTCCTTTAGGTGAGGAAAGCCAGACTGTTAGGAATATTATATTCTGCAGAAGGATAGGAGAATAGATGGAAAGAGTTTTGACTCTCGGATGACCGCAGGCCGGCTGCCAGGGCGTCAAGTCCGGAAAGGCGAGGGCATCGGGAATCACTGGTTCATGCTTTGTTACAACAGCCAATCGTGCGGCTAATGTCTAGACTAGTGGCGTGGAGCGACCTTGAGGTGGGCGGACGAAGGCTGGCTAGCGTGAGTGCGCGGTCACGCTGAGGCGTATGTGCGCGTCGGCCAAATACAGTTAGTGCCTAGCCCCAGAAGGCAGTGGGCGCGCAGGCAGGCTAAAGGCGCCATGCGTCAGCGGTTGATCTTGGGTTCCAAATGGCTGCAAAAGGCCACCACAAACTTTCGACGGAAATCGGCGTCAGCAAGTTGCCTATTGACCTTTTGAAGTCCTCCTTCGTCTGCAGTGGTCGATCTAGTGTTTTTTATGGAAATTCCACGTAATCTGACATGTTTTAAATCGACAATTTGCTGTCACAGTCGTCCACTGATGGATTATCTGGAATTCTAGGCTGCTTACCGCTGGGAAATAAGGTTTCTACTTCCTGGTTTATTCTTTGACGCATTTCCTGCACATACTTTTTCACGCGTCGTCTACTACTACGCTTAGATTCACCCTTAAACATTCCAGCCAGAAATGTAGCAAAAGATATGCAATAGAAGGACTGGAAGAAGAACCCAGTCGGTGAGCACTGAGCACACGCTGCAAGTTGCACGCTCGCAGAAATAGCGTCGTGAAATTTGCGCGCCATTGGAATGGAATAAGAAAGGCAAGCAATGATTGCACACCCACTGTATGTCTAGTTGTCCAGTCATATTGAAGAACACGAGTATCGCGACAACTCGCAAAAGCAGCACATGCCATCGCCATACGATGCTACGGGTGCAGTACTGTTTATAAAAACGATCTTTACCTACGAGTTCTTGCGTGAACAATTACCGGGCCCAAGTTCTAAACGAGTCAGCGATCATTGTAGTTGATGATGGACTGCGGGCTGGAGAACCATGGCTTAAGTATTTTAAGATACATTTCCATTTAATCGTTCATAGACTGTTCCGTGAAGTGCATTTGGAGAATGGGCATTAGGAGCTGTTGGAATTCAGGACGCTCGAGGTGATTTGTAGTGGAATGTTGCAGCCGCTTGGAACCCAAGATCAGCCGCTGACGCATGATGCCTTTAGCCTGCCTGCGTGCCCACTGCCTTCTGGGGCTAAGCACTAACTGTCTTTGACCGACGAGCACATACGCCTCAGCGTGACCGCGCACTCACGCTAGCCAGCCTTCGTCCGCCCACCTCAAGGTCGCTCCACGCCACTAGTCTAGACATTAGCTGTACGATTGGCTGCTGTAACAAAGCATGCACCAGTGATTCCTGATGCCCTCGCCTTTCCGGAATTGACGTCCTGGCAGCCGGCCTGCGGTCATCCGAGAGTCAAAACTCTTTCCATCTATTCTCCTATCCTTCTGCAGAATAGAATATCCCTAACAGACTGTCTTCTCTCCCCTCTCCTAAGAAACCGGGCCTGGAAGATCGTAGCTGTTAGTGTTAAACCTTCTTAGCCTTAACACCTTCCGATAGATTCTTCAGTTTATTGCTTTTACTCTCTAGGTGTAGTTCGATCATCTTGACTGTTAAATCCTAGGGACAAAGAATAAAAATTGACATGACATCAAAGGAAGTCGTGGGTTCTTTTGATCTGAGACTTTATCGTTTGAGCTTCTGTAAGATTTGTGTCGCAAAGTGAGTTTGATGACTGAACTAGCAGTCAGAGAGCTCAAAAGCCGAAAGAACTACTTCGACGGGGAGAATCTTTAGTTGAATGGCTTCTTTTACCCATCAAAGGGATTAAAATAAGTTCAGAGGCCTTTTTTACGTACAGCATTTGAAAAATAATCTGTCACAACTGCATCTTACGCCGTGCCTGTTGGCCTCTGGTTATTTGCACATGGACAACTTTCCCGAAACCCATAGAATGCTCATTTTTTCAGCCTTTCCTTCCAACAACGGCCTGCTGTTAACTGCCCTTCAGTTCACTAATAGTGATGTGACTCCTAAAGTCTACTATTGCACAATTAATATTCACTGTATATCTGCAAAGTTAAGCTGTATGTCGTAGTACACCTAACAACTCGATGCGGAATCTTGGAGTAAAGTTTTTTTACCTTTTCAGCTACATATAAAGGCTGGAAATCACGTAAATGCTGCACGTCTCCTCATCAGGGTAGCCCAGAACATCAGCAAGTTCCCTTCACGTACGTTTGAACCACTTTTCTTTCCTATTCTTTCCTGCCTGTAAAAAGCTTTGTTCTCGCTGTCGTGGATTGGGATCCCACTAAGGTCGCCGAGCTTTGCACAAATAGATCGTATTAATGACTTATTGTTTGCACAAATGCTCGATGCCCCTTGCAGGGAGGTATGCAGATTGTCTATCTTATGTTGATTTTAGTTCCATGCCCCAATAATTTTACCAACTGCCCGTCATATCTATTGACCATCTCATCCGTTTTTCGCAGCAACTTGCAAAGACCCGTACTTTAAGCTTCACGGTCTTATCTTATTTTCTGCCTTTCTGTATGAAATACCTGTATGACCATTCGAACCGAATGGGAACTTGCAGTCTATATATTTGTGCAGTTTATCCCATATCTTTACAGACGTTGTCCCGATTCTCACCAGTACCGTCATCGAATGCCAAAGGGTTGGTCTGAAGACTGCCAGTTTTACCTACGCCTCCATGCTTCTGCGTCCAGAGTACAGAGAGAAGATCGACCAGAAGTACCGAAGGAAGTTTGAGGGCATTGTTCGGCGGCCGGAAAAACAGACACCAGAAGAACTGGAGATCCTCCGTTCCTCTTCTCCTTGCCCCTTCTGTTCAGCGGATCTCGGCGACTATGATCTGAACTGTGCATCTTGTCGTAACAATGTTTTCTATTGTGCCTTGACGGTAAGCTCGTACTTTAACTTATAGTAGCTTGGCGAACTTCGCCGATTTTTATTCTACATGTGTACAGGACGTTGCCCCAGCAGTGATCAGGTCAAGAAATGGACTCGTTGTGGTATAAAGTAATTTTATGCAAGTCACTGATCAGAGGAGGAACTTAGAATGGCTTTCTTAGAAATGTGCATAGTAGACATTTTCGAGGTCACTATAATGATAATTGGTTGATAGCGGAGTTATGAACTCAGAATCCAGATGAGGGAGTTTTTAAATGTTTCTGATGGGGGGAGGGGGGAGCTAAAGACTATCCACTAGAGTCCTCTAAATATACAATTGAATGGTGGAGATTACAACCCCATCAGAGTAAAATTTAATCGATGGCATGTTGAGCTATTAGAACTGGTGTTGTGCCCCAGTCAATCGGTAGTACGCAGCAGATTCGGCGTCTTTTGTGGCATTCTGGCGCGTTTTTAGTCCTTAACATTCTTCGATTAAAAATAGGACAGCGTTTGAAAGTGCCTTTATTACCCCTAGTAGGAATATTTATCACATACAGAGGCTCTTACAAATGTAAGAACGGAACGGGCTAACACTTGAGGCGTGATATTCAGATGCCAACTTCAGCAACAGACATCTTGACCTTACAGCAGCTTATGTCATTAGGCAAAAAAAGTTCGGGACAAGACGGCTATACAGAACTTAAGCCCCGCAGACAGCGCGATACTGAACTCACTCAAGAGTGAAAAAGAGCCAGCAGACCGAAGAACGGCGATAAAGGCTCAGCCACCACAATAGGTGTGGTGACTCATAAAGCATTAATGCCCGCCTTATGTCCTCCAAAGGGCCGTGGCAGCGAAAAAAAAATCGATTAGCCCGAAGCCGACAAGCGGGTCACGATACGCCACTTCCATGTCTGTTCAATTAGGTGCATTTTACACTTTAACAATGGTGCGCTTACATTTCTACCCCCGATGCCAGTTTGCTTTAGTGCTTTATCTGATAAAACTTTAGCCATTAGCAAGGCAATCGATGCTGCTCTCCCACGCTCTCCCACGCTAAGAACAAGTCACGATAAGCCGAGTCCAATAGCCTGGCCATGGCGAAATCAAATCCGTACACAGTCTAGTAAAGAACGACAGTATGACCAAAATTTTCGCTACTGATATGTAATGCAAAACCGTTTCACCAATATAGTTGACTTTATCACAGAAACATTTGCTCCGATAAATAACGCCAGATTTTTGATCAGTTCTATTGGGCTCTTTGGATGCATGCTTGTTGACATATGTCACTTCCAATAAATTCATTCATATATTTAGAAAGTGGTTATATCCAAATACAAGGGAAACTAGGTTAAGTACTTCCGGCTTAGTATTCGTCCTCAGAGCTTACGCTTCGGTCGCACGTAATTTTATCACCATTAGTACGTCGAACGATATACCAATTGAGCCACGGAATTGTTCTCCTGTCCGTTGTGATAGGATGTATAAACTATGTTGGAAGTGCTTTCACTAATTGGAGTAAGGGCACACGCGTGTCCCCTTTTGCTTTGGGGCTAGATCTAATGCTCCACAGGCAGTCGCACTGTGACTAATAGTATAGACAGGAGGGGGGTGCCAACAAGGAAAGTGGATACCGGGATGTGCATTTCTGGCTTATTAGACGTCGCCAACCTGTCTTACCCAACCTTAGGTTCGCAGGACCTTTGCTTTTGTGTGTGTTGTCTCTGATAAGTTCGGTCATTATAAAAATTAGGCTGATATTTTGTCCGTTTTAATTTTTCTATTGCTGTCTTCTTACTCACATCTTCTTTTTATTTTTTTCTCACAGGGCAAACACGTCATCAAGACTGACCTAACGTTATGCCCTAACTGCGATTTTCCGATAACCTATTCGGATTTGATGACGTGAGTTGAAAACACTGTCCAGTATTTTATACTTCTTATAAATATTGTACGAACATTACTTTAAATTTCACTGAGAGTGTAGTGGTTGGAGGTGCAAAATATGTATTGCCGAACTAACAACACAGATATTAGAGACTCCACAAAGGTTGACCGAACACCCCATACCCTCGCCGAATGAAAACAGGTTCGGTTGCTTATAACGAGGAAATAATGCGCGGATCCGAGCTGTACCAGCGTGCATCTTGCTTCTGCCGAACCTTTTGCTGAGCTTGGGCGCGATGGTGCTCCTGGCATTAAAACCACCCTTTTCGCATGCCTTTCGCTTTTTAGTCCTTCATTTAAAGTAAGCCCAGATTTTTAAAGCATCTTTTCCCAGGTTCAAATTTGAAGACTGCGTATGTAGCAGTTGGCAACCAGAGCTAAGGAGAACTTGCCGAGTTGGCTATTAAAACAGGAGAACAGAACTCCTCGTTCTTCCATTACGGAACACCTATTGGATACCGGTCATTCTTTTGACCCTAAAACATCCTTCCGAGTGCTTGTTCGGGCACGAACAACTCGTATCTTACGCTACCTGGAGGCAGCATACATACGGCGGTTTAAACCTGACCTATGTAAACAACTGGAGCATGTGGTGAATCGAACCCTGCCGTGGTAACACCGGCGCCTTGTTTACGCATCCCCCTTCCCACATTTTTTTGTCTTACACGTTTTAACAGCGTTTTTTCTGCCCAAAATGTTTGGATTTCCTACTTTATTGATTTCTACTTGGCCAATTCTTGTGACCTTGACGTTTTTGTATCGATTTTTCTGTATGAATTCAATTCTGTACTTTCAAATTCCTTACTCTGTTTATGTAGCGATTGGAAGCAGCTGATGAGTGCTCGCAAAATTTATGGTTCCAGTAAATTTTGCTACATACGCAGTCTTCAAATAAGCCAAGATTCCTTACAATACAATTTCTTGTAGCATAGAGACGTACACGTTCACAACTGACAGATCTACTATTTATTATGAAGTTGGAGACATGCACCTCAGTATTGCTACATGACGTGTGATTATTTGGTGATTCCGATATGTATACGCATGAAAGAACTGTTATGACTGTTTTAAACCACGGGCTGTACAGAGTTGACGCAGCTCTGGTAACTTGTTTATGAACCAGTTGATAATGAGGTTGACCTGCTCACCATTTACCTCACTCTCTCCACCTTCGCACACTCGCTCTGCTCCGATAGCAAGATCAGAGGTGGAATAGGGTAGAGTGGTCGACCAAAGTAAGTAGGCCATCTACACCTTCCCTCTATGACCTGATCCCTACTAGGAGAAGGGCTACACGGACCTCAGCTCAGTGAGTATGCCATAAAGGCCCTCAATTAGAATAAGCCATTACAGCCTGATCCTTGGCCCTGCAGTCACTTCAACATATGTAGCTTGAAGACCGAGTCATTTGCCAACTTTTGAAGTTGTGGGATAGGAAGTAGGCTGACCGGGCAATCTAAGATCCCAGCAGTTATAAACCAGAAAATGAGAAGATAAGACGTGGGAAGCCAGAGTGTTAGAAAACGTTTAATTAAGTGTAAAATGAGTGAAGTATGGGTAAGAGGAAATTGACTCTCGGATGAATAAAGTCCAGCCGTGAGCGAGCCGGGTCCGGTGTCTACAGTCCGGCAGTAAAGTCACCGGGTTCGGGAGTGCGGGGGCGTAGGCAATCACCACAATAAAGTCCTTTGTGAGCCGGCCTTGAAAGGTGACTGGCCGGAAGGTCAAAGATGGGGTGAAAACACTTCCGTGACCTTAATCGGCCTTTGACACGCTCTGGTGCACACGTGCTTAATGGCTGCAAGAGAGGGATATGTGGCTTGATTCAGAGGAACACATGGAACGCAATCATGTGACTTCATGCATGACGTAGCATGCGATGTCACTACAAATTCCTGACCCTCAGTGAGGCCTGACAAGGTTAAGCGTTTCAGCTAAATTATAGGTAGGTCTGTACTGATTTACCATGACGAGGGCTTCTTTCCCTTTGTCTCTGTTTATTTATCTGCCTTCCATCTAACCTGTACCTTTAGACAGTCCGAGCCTCTCAAATAACTGGAGACGAGGCTGGGTGCAGTGGCTGACGGAGCTGAGTGGCCTATCTGCGTGGGCCAAACACAACGTGGTATTGACTCAGCGAATGAGCTAGATGCGCAACTGAAGTCTACTCTCTTTATAATATAGCGCAAGTCACCGTCCTTGTAACATTCTGCTGTGGAGCACACTGTGGGCCACGTCGAAGTCGTCGGTCGAACTGTTGGTCCCCGTTTCATGTTCCGACGACGACGACGACAACGACGATGGCAGTTCCCCCGTCGATTTCGACGATGGGCACCGCGTGCTCCAACAGCCACAGCAGACGCTGAAGCAAGCCGCAACAGACACTGAAGCGAGCTAGGCAAGCGACATGAAGGCTACTGCAGGCAGAAGCAACGCAGCGAACCACCGCGAACGACACAAGAGTTCAAGCAGACTCGTGGGGAATCTACGCACTCGCTCGCCACTCCCACCCCCATTTCCGGTGTAAAGACAAAGTCAATAAGACCGGGGATGAGGGAGGGTGTAGATGGCTGGCGCGGTAATCACTCAACATGCGCACACTTGACACAGCCATCTCGCTAGGTATGCTCACGCCTGCACGGAAGCGGCATTAAGGCCACATTAAGAGGGAGCAATTGCAGCTTGACTCAGTCCTCTCTTTCCTCCCATATGCACACACAAACACACGCGTACAAAAGGAGCAGCAACGTAGGGGGCCCGAGTTTTCCCGTCAGTTGGCAAACCCTTCAAGCCACGGCTTTTAGCGCACCGTGATAGATTCAGACGCATTCAGATTTATTATAGTGAGGGAAGAATCGCACCGAGGTCGACCTCACTCTCTCCTTCACCGCATAGTGACCGCCTAGCTTTTCGGGCACCCACAGTGGGGCCAGAAACCCAGTGGGAGCGCGAGCGCAGTCACCAACAGGGAATCAGAAGTGAGAGAAAGTACCAGCGCCCACCAGGCCGCAGGGGCCGTGGTTGGCTGAGGACTGGCATTGCATGCGCATACAAACCATTGGATCTCAGAAAGGTGAGAGCAGCCCTGCTCATGTACCTGGATATGTAAAAAGGCATATCGAGGAGTGTTAAGGCTAAGAAGGTTTGCCCTAACAGCTGCAATCTCCCAGGATCGGTTCTTTTGGAGATGAGAGAAGTTATAGGAAGGCCAGATTGGTACGAACAATGTATTCTTTACCGAGAGTTAAAGAATAGTTAGGAGGAAGTGGCTACTCGGTATGACATGGCGTTCGACCGTGAGGGTCGTGTGAGAACACAGGATCGTTACAGCGCCCGACAACGCTCTCTGCGTATACTCTCAGTCGGGGCGGATTCCGGTGTGTTCGTCAGCACGGGAATTGTCACAAGAGCCCAGAGTGGGCTTTGTGTGAGTCAACCTCAGGATGATGATTGGCCTGACCCGTCTGGAGTGCTTGTGTGCGCCCCAGTCGCGCTAGGGCAAAGGTTGCTCGTCGCACGCGGACATGGGCCATTGCGCGACTGGGCGACCAAGACTGCCATTACGTAACACCTACGTGGGACATGCATGTGGAAGGTAAACGATTTAGTGGCAAATCAGCAACTGAAAGGCAGGCATTATTACTCATCAGTGGTATTCAATAAATAGTTGTGACTGATGACTACCAAGGACAGTCCTTAATTGCTGCATTCTTTTTTCGAGAGCCTGCTGTATGCTGCAGAGAGTGAAGTGCAAGTGCCAGTAAGCTTCAGCTGTCATAGTCGGGAGTGATTGTTCGTTATGCGATGATGCCCTCAGTGCTCTGTGATTACCTGTGCTGGCAGTTATGGGCCTGTAATCACTTTCTTTTCCTCTTTCAAGCCTTTCCATTTAGTCACCAGGCCTCAAATGTTGATTTGGAAGTCTAAGTGGTACATCTCAGACTACAAAACAATGAGTGCAAACGCCTATACTCCCTGGGGCTTATGTTAAAGTTCCACGCTGAAGAAAAGTGCTCTAGACCGAGGCTGTAAGCTTTACGTCTTTTTTTCTGTCGTTTTTGCCCCAGGTTCCTGGAAAGCCATCCAGATCTCACCTGTCCCATGTGCTCCGTGAACCTTTCTCGCGATTCCATTCGCAGACTCACCGACGCGATGAGCGTCCTGTTAGCTTGGAACGCCGAGGGCGTGAACGAGTCTCAGACTAATGAGCAGACGGACTCCCCCGCCACCGGCGCCCCTGTCGAAGCGAGTGCTGTCAGCTCGGATGCTATTTCGCGGACTCCCATGCATTAAAACGCTATTGGGTCACCGTCCAGTGATGCGTTTGCCAAAACAGTCTCTTGTTTTGTTTTTTCTTTTGTTACCCACCTTTTGTCACTTCTCGCAGCTCTCTATGTACACCATCAACTTGTCCCATGCATGTTGTTATTCAACTACTGTATTTTACTATGGTTATAACTCGCTTGAAGTTATTCACTGCTAATGGACTAAATATATTCGATTTGGAGGAAGTACATGATGATACTAAGGACAAGTTGCAAATAACACGATCGATTTTGACCTGCAACCGCTAAATTGTTTTTTGAGCAAAGGAGGATCGCAGAACTAGCTATCGGTGCTCTTATCAAGGGGCTGCTAGGGCTAATAAGGTTTATCTCAACGGCTGCGATCTTCCAGGGCCGGTTTCTTAGGATATAAGGAAGAAATATTGGGAAGGCCAGAGTAGTAGGAATAATATATTCTGTAAAGAATACATGGGAGGATAGGCAGTAGGAAATTGACTGCTAGACGACCGCAAAACCGCAAGCCAGCAGACGGCGTCTGAAGCGAGGTTGTCAGCGGTCATCAAATGAGGTCCTGTGTGAGTCGGTCTGTGATTGGACTTTACAGAGATCGGAAACAGCGAGCGCTCCAAAAGTGCACTTCAACTTGAGCTAGTCACGACAAGCGTACAGAAGTGCACTTCGTGTGGAGCTAGTCACTACGCTCTCTCATGAGCTAACAAATAAAGGTTAGCCGTATACTTATCACAGTGGCTAAGGTTAATAGGTAGAACCCTTGTCGCTGCGACCTTCCAGTCCGGTTCCATGTGTGAAGAGATGAGGAGACGCCGGATGGTAGGCATAGTATACTCTGCACGGAGGTAGTAGAAAATAAGTTGGGGGTAGTTGACAGCCGGGCGAGCGTGCGTCCGCACCCGAGAGGGACAGCGTTCTAAGTGCTTGAACGTGGTAGTCGTCACCGTGAGGTCCTGTGTAAGTTAGCCTTGAGAATAATTGACCATACCGTATTGGAGTAGGCAGATAGTGGTGATTGCGCACTTGCTAGCAGTCGTGAGAGGCAAGCCTTACGCGAGGACTAGGGTGGCTATTTACTTTTCGACTTCCTTCTTAAAATTCTGCTCTGCAACGCCTCAAGCCTTGAGACCCATGTATATTGAAGTAATGGCTTAAACCATCTGGTTTTGAATCCAAATGTTTATTGTTAGTCTCAGTGACACATAAAACGTAAGGACCCGCGAATAGGCACTCGTGCAATGTAGTGCAAAGCCACCCGTCGTACGAAGAGAGAGAGAGAGGGTACATCTTCCCGTGTTCAACCTGTATAACTGCGTCCTAACTACATTTTACCCAAATTCCCAGTTTTCTGAAGTTCAATTCTGGTGAGTCTATGTACGAGGCACAGACCAGAGAGCTTCAAAGATGACTGAGGTAATGCGTTCGTTATAAGTGTGTTGGCATGGTGATCGGGCCTGAAGATCGTTGTTTCAAGGTTTTAATCTAATGCTCTTAACAACACACGATATATCGTGTTAGGTTTGCAAGCTCAATGTCAAGAATGAAAGGCGTAGATCAAACTAGAATTCGGAACTGTAATGATTAGCTCAACGAGAAGTGCACTTGTGAACTCGTGTCGTGACTGGTTCAAGTCAAATGGCATTTTAGGAGCACTTGCTGTTTCCGGTCTCTGTAACAGCTAATCACAGGCCGACTCACAGAGAAACACATGTGACGACTGCCAAACAGACCTCACTTCAGACGCCGTCCGCTGGCTTGCGGTTGTGTGCTCGGCTGATAGTCAATTTTCTTCTGCCTATTCTTCCATTCATTCTGAACAGAATATACTCTTCCTACTACTCTGGCCTGCCAATGACTCACTCTTCACCTAAGGAACCGAGCCTGGAAGATCGCAGCTGTTATGGTTAAACCTACTTATCCTCGGTAGAACCATGCAGGACCTTTATCACAATGATCTCATAGCATAGCAATAGTGTGCTCCATTAGTTGCTATTGTCCTGAGCCGGGTGCAACGGAGTATTCGTTTTTGCAGTCAAGGCTGATACAGGTTGCCAAAAAGTGATGACTGTGGTATTGTGGTTTCTGTGCTCTCACGCGTTGAAGCCGTTTATCGGCATTTGTTATATGGAGGAGGGTGATAAGCAATCCCACGTGGAAGTTGGCCTTCGCAACGCGAACGTATGCAATTATCTGCGTGTAGGCGATCCTGTCTGTCTATAGGTGGGAACGACTCAATGCCAGAGTACTGGAGACGAACTAAATCCACAAGATTAATAGGCTCCATTCTCAGCGCCCAGAAATCAGGCAGAAAAGAAAAATTGGCTGATATTTTATCCGTCGTTAGGATTTAGAACCTGTAGCAAACAGCATCTTGGGTGTGCTCCAGCCCATACAATTTCCGGACATGATTCTGTTTGAAAGGCAAGGCACGAAACGCTAGCAGAGGAAGTTTGTTTTCCCTCTTAGTAGTATTCTTCGAAAAGCTCTTCATCAGAATGCCTTCAACAGATTTTATCAATCAGATCTGCCTTAACGATGAGTACGTGAGACCGCAATGTATACATCGGCAGTGAAGGTTCAACGAATCGCCGAATGACACATGCTTGACTGTTCTCGGTAATGTGACATGCTCCAGAAACAACGGTCACCCGAATCTTTGGCTGCTGCGACGTTAATACTAGCTGCAGAACGCAGATTTATAAAGACTTTCGGCAACCTATTGTTCTAAAGCAGACAAAGAATTCAGCTGAGGAAGTATGCGTAGGGTATTTAAGTAAAATAGATTGCGTCAGCCTAGGACGCTTCACAAGAGCGTAGCCGTGGCAATGGGGCACCTAACAAGCAGACGTCAACAGTTAGACAGCGCGGAAACATTTATGACAACAGGACAGTGGACGACTACCATACATGGAAATCTAGTTGCCTTAGCCCACAGTCTAGTGCCATAGAAACTGCCCACCTCTGTAGCCCTACCTACTCCTGGTGGGTCACGCCACACATGAGGTCACGTGATGACAGTCGTTTGCCTCGACGCGGTTGCTGCAACCTGCACCAAAGCTCGATTTCGCGTGGCCAGCCAGCATGCCCGGTCACACCGACGCTCAACATTCGGCCCCTCTCATCAGTGCGCGTGCACCCCCTTATGCCAACCTATCCCCATCTGGTCTGACTGGCCTGACCAACCATCGCACTGAAGCTGACTCACAAAAAGGCCCCTCTAGGCGCTTGTGACAATTCGCGCGCTGACACTACTCCACAGGCAGTGTCGTTGGCCGCTCTGACGAACCCGCGCTCTCACACGGACCTCACGGTCGAACGCCATACCACACCGGGTGGTAACTTTCTCCTTACTATTCGCCAACCCTTCTGTACAGAATAAACTGTTCCTACCACTCTGCCCTTCCACAGTCTTCTCTTCTCTTAAGAAACCGGACCTCAATTTCTCGATATGCCCAAATATTACAGGATATTCTAGAAACGAAATCCCTTCTTCAGTAGCAGGTCAAATAAAGTCTGCTTAGCGGGAACCTGAAGTCGTCAGTTTCTGTACACTGTTCTACTTTAAAAGTGCTACGAAGTGAGAACGTAGGTGCGTTAGTAAAACGCATAATCACAAGTTGACAAAAGAGAGCACAAGGATTCCTGCAATAATAGTTCTATCAGTAGGGCAGATGGATGGGTAATTTACAGAATCTGCTGAAGGCATTGCGAAAAGCCTAATTTCTGTCACATTGTGTTCTTTTTCATTGCTCCGACGGGCTACCAGTGCATACAGGGCTATTTAAAAGGTACGAAATAGAGGCGTTTGAATGGATAGAAAACACTTGACCCCAAAGTTTCCTGTTAAAGAAAGCCGGAGTGGGCAAGACAGTGTGCAGCAGACAAATTTACCTCTAACCCTGATCTTTAACGAACTTTGGCCATAAACCCAAACCTGATTCTCATCCCACCACTGAGCCTAAGCCCGGCCGTTACTATTAGCCCTAACCTAACCGTAAAATTCCGACATCAACTGTAAAACCCAGATCCTATCCTAAATCATAACCCTAAACGCCTTCTCATGGATAAAATTTGAGGTAAAATGCCTACCTAAAATGATTTGGCTTGTATATAGCCTAGTTATTGGAAAGTTTTCTGATTTGTACACTCCTATATGATTCAACTGTTTAGCTTGCTCGACCAATCTCATCACCGGTTGCCTGACTAGGCCTCACTATTATTCGCGTGCAGGTGACCAGTGTTGTGCTCATTCTGTGACGCACGTGGTCAACGTCGCTTCCGACGGTCGAACCTTCGGTCTCGGAACAATTGTTCGTTGCCTCTACGTAGCAGACACCGATTGGGAAGGCAAAAGGTATTCCAATGGTCCTTTAACTTTGATGAAAACCATGTTATACTCACTTATACCAGATGACTTTACAACTGTACCAGAACCTTTTAAATTTTAATTGTTCGTTGCATATATTCTCGAGTCTGACGACGACTTGGGAATCCAGTGTCGAAAATTTGCTCAATAAAGTCATTTTGTTTTCCCAAAGAGCCTCACTGCTTGAAATCACGTTTCTTGGGATGCCTGTCTTCCAATTTATATGAAAGAATACCTACATGTATCAGGGTTAGCGGTCAGAAAGTGATCCCAAATAACGAGGAAATTATGCTCCAAAGCTGCTGTCACTGGAGTGTATGGCCATGAAACCAGTGGATCCTTACTTCCTATTCTCGGCTCCACGGAAGATTCAGAAGTCAGAATGGATAAGTAATAACATGTGCTCGAACATTTGACAACCAGGATAGGTGGTTGGATGAAATCGAAGACCGGGTCATAATTTCGCCATAAATAAGTACAGAATATAGGGGGCAGGATTCGCCTTCAGAAAGCTTCACTATTATGAGTTGCTACTTTGGGGAGCCTAAGTTTGATTCAGTAATCTCCCAATGTAATTATCGGCCATTGTAGAGGGGGCACTCCTTGGCACTTTAAGCATGAATAGTCCGACAATCACCATCTTGAGTTGAATCATAAATACTGCACACGAACTTAAGCTCCGTAAATCTTGATGACTTCAGCTGGTCACCAAGTGGGTCTTTGTTCTTGCTGATGACTTGAAATAAACATAAGAATCGCGTGGTATATTTCTGCTTCAGTTCGTAGCGGGTTTTCAGTTAGAAGCGTGTTCAAGTTTGTGCTGACTATGAAATATAATATCTGTGATATGTGGTGATCAGGCATCTACATAAAGCTGCACAAAGAGTGAAAATATATTTTGGGTGAGGACAGAGGCCTGCCATAAATATGACTTCATGGAGCGAGGTTGGGTTGGGACTCTACAAAATTTCTGAAGATGAAATGCAAGGGCCGGAATATATAAAGAAGCAGTATCGGATGTCTGAACAGCTTTTAGTTGTCTCTTTTTACGCGCGTGAATCGAGCTTTCCGCTGGTTCTGCAGGAAGTCAGAGGAACCGGATAAGCTGAAAGACAAGGCCAAGGTCCACGAGGAAACTAGGAAGGCGTGCACGTCGTAACAGGTCGCCGATACCTTGGATTCTGCAAATCTTCACATAGAGTAATATCCTTAGCTGAAAAATATAAACATCGAAAATGAACAGCTTGCAAAAAAACTTGTTTGTCAAGGATCTACTATGTAGAATCACTTGGCAAGCCAGCTCACACAGTCTACGACAATACGGGAATCGTGGTAGGTAGGATTTTATGGGAAAGGAAAAAGGTGGTAATGAGTAGGTGAACGTGGGAAAAAAAACAAGAAGCATCAAAAGGTATGTTGATGTTTGTTTCAATACTCCAAGAAAACTTACCTAAGGAGCGCGCAAGTTAACTAAGAGTAAGTAAGTAAGTAAGTAAGAGTCTTTAAGTAAACTGTAAACGGTTAATGTTTAATTTAGGTCCTGAGCATGCGCTCAGGTCGGCTCGTCGGTGGGAAACTTTTGCCCTTCGAGAGTCATCTACTTATGCGCAGATCAGATTCCTGCACAGGTGTCTCGATAATAATGTGCTACCGAAGTGTGTTTCTAAAAGACCTCCGGTTAATACAGAGTTAGCGAGACGCAAAGTATTCAGACCCCTATCTGCGCATGTCTCAGACTTGTTCACGATTACCTATGACTAAGGATTCCCGACGGAATCCGAAACGTCAGGAAAATAAAGTCCTTGTTCCAGTGATCGCATCTTCTTCTTCTTAAATAATTTGTTGTTTGGCAAAAAAGCCCGCCATAAACAGATTATTTTATTTTTCTGTTTAACCTTGGTTTAAGTTCATTATTAAGCTTTTATTTTAATTTTTATATTTATTTTCAGTTTATTTTAAGTTAATTTTGCTTAGTCAGGTTTTTGCTAATTTTTAGTTCGGTTTTATAACTGTTAGTAACATGTGGTTGCTTTTAGAGTTAAATTCTTGACCAGTTTATTTTACCTTAATTTATTTAGTTCAGTTTATTGAAATTATTTATATTTAAGTTAAGTTTTTAGTTCGTTATCATATTAAATTAGTTTCATTTTAGTTTAGTTAGATTTGCTTGGTTTAATTTACCTTTCTTAAGTTAGTAAGTTAGTTCTTAATTAATTAAGTCTAACGTATGTTAGTTTATCATCCTTTCGCAAGTGTACTTAAGTTTTTAGTTTAGCTTAAGATTAATTGGTGCCGTGGGACTTTGTTTCATTTTTTTACGTCACTTTACTTTAATCTCGGAAATTCTTAGTTTTTTGCGTTGCCTCGCAAATTTTAGTAGTTCTTTGTATTTGCGTAGTTGCACATTTTTGTTATGGCACGTTTTTTTGCCAAACATTACATTATTTAAATAATTATTCCTACGCTCTTCTTTTTTATTTACATTTTCATTCCGCTTTAATACCCAAACTAGATGATCTTAATTACCATCTGTCTCGCTTTAAACAAGGATTGGGTTTTCGCGTGCGATTTTGGGACCTCAATGAAACATCTACCCTGTGAACTAAAAGCTAGCCCTGAATAGCCAAGGGAATTGCCTGGGATTGCTGAGCGATTGCTTTCCCATAACTGCAACTAAGGCCAATGTTTGAACAATTGTGTGGTGCGCAGGAACCCAGAACAGCGTCAACGGATGCCAGAACGCGGCAGAACAAAGGCGGAAAACCCTAATATAGTTCACTCATGCCATCAGGCCCTCTCTGAAACCATAAGCCAGACTATTAGCTCACTCCCTCCTCTACTCGAATACCAATTCCATACTCCTAGATATAACCCCAAAAGCTTAAAATTAATATGTTCAGTTGTTAGATAGCCGACTGATCTGATACAAATTCGCAGTATTACATGCATACTTAAATAAAATAAGCAGTAACCGAAATAGTAATAAAAATGTAGTCCTACAAATTAGATTTTGATCAACTACAGTAGATTTCCTATCTCATCAAATGTCACCCGGAATTCTGAAATGAGTTTTTAAGTGGAACACAGTAATCGCGGCTGGTTCTAATAGAGCCAATCGTACAGCCTCATCTCAATATAGTTAGATCACGTCAGGATGCCGGCTTTTTGATGAGCTTCTTTCTGACCGCCTTGTATAAGCAACTACTATAAAAAAGTGGCTACTCAATTAATATGCCTTTTGTCATTTATTTTGACTGCCTTTATAGATTCAAATATTATTTTTTGGAAAACATGCACGAAAGAAATATTTCTTGTACTCGTTTGTTAGCAAATTACGCCTTCTATAGATATTATACTTAACGATAGGGTATCTTTAGGTTTTAAAAAGTTTATTAATTGCCGAACAATTTTCAAACTTAATGACGGCTACACTAGGATTCAAGGTTTTCAAACTGCGCGCTGTGTACATCCGGTTTAAGGAAAAATATGTTTTAGCCTGTAGCTTGAAGAAGATCTCACATAGTTCTCATAAAATGTTGCAATAGATATGGAGCATGCTTTATACAGTAAAGGCAGCATTAACAAATTTACGGAAACGATGTTCTATGAATGAACACCTGAAAATTGTAAAAAAATCTCATGATTAAAAAAATTTAAAACTGAAAGCTACCCTTTCTTTAAGTATAACATTTAAAGAAGGCTATTTTGCTACCAAACTAGTACAATAAATATTTTTTTCGTGTATGTTTTCTATAAAATATATTCTTATTTATAGAGGCAGTCAAAATAAATGACAAAAGGCATGCTACTTGAGTAGCCGCTTTTTATATTAGTTGCTTTTTATTAGCGGGAAAAAAGAAGCTCAGTAAAAAGCCGGCATCCTGACGTGACCTAACTATTGTGAGATGAGGCTGTACGATAATCACTTTTAAAACCATACTTAATTGATATGTTTGAATCGAAAACGCATTTCAGAATTCTGGGTGACATTTCATGAGATAGGAAATCTACTGCATTTCATCCAAAACGAAGGTCGAAATTAAGACAAAGGGGGTAAGGAATGCACGCTAACTCACCAAGGGATGGACTCAAATGCCAGTCCACATCATTCGGAGCACAGGGGCAGACTGGATCTACTACGACTAATTTTGTGTTTGTCTCTGGGATCGGAGTCGCAGACCAATGTCGAATACACGTCTCTGAACAGTTGAAGGTACCAGAGGTCACCGGCTCCACTGGGGCTTCAGGCGGGAGAGGAAGCTCGTCGATATAGTCAGTCTCGTTGTAAGCAAAGGGAACTGCATCAGCATTAGGAATCCCATTTTCCATCGGCGCGCTTATGGGGAAGACTTTGGATGAAGCCCTCGACGAGGTGACGAAAATTGCTCCATCCGTGGCATAGTATCGATAACTGGACTTAATGCATGACATGTAGTCGCCCCTTCCAGCGTGGGCTGCAGACCCTTGAAAAATTGTTAAACACGAACTTATCATCAGGTGCTTACGCGAGCACAACATGAATAACAAGGCTAAACAAAATCCTACAATCAACCAAAGCGGCGCGATAATTAAGCCTCTGCACACGTTTGACTTTCAATGTATTTAAATCCTGGGTCAAGGAAATGACTGTCTAGACAGGTAAACAATCCGGGTCTGGCACTTGGAGACCACTTCCATGACTCGTTATGTAGCCTTCCCGATAGCCTATCAAGCCTTCCGAATGCAGCTTAACAAACGAATGAGCAAAAGTAAAGCTAGGCCAAACGTGAATCCAAACACGGGAGAAACCACGAGGGACACGCAGGCAGCTATACCGAAGTCCAGATCCGATGAAAGCGCAGTCACGGCTATTGCTGCGTCAACCACTTCCACCTGGCAGACGAAGACAAATGCAATCAGAGTTGCGCAAACAAGAATAGCAGCCCCGGGTGGAAAAGAAGGCCAACACAGGTTTTGGTGATGGTTGCCAATGACTCTGAATGCAAGACAGTCTCCATTCCTCTCCCGGCGACTGTAGAAACTATGCCCCTGTGTGCATGTAGACTATGTATGGGCGCTAAGGCCAAATCAGTTTCATCCTTCCCTCGCCTAAGCGGGACGCAAACCAATTAGCGATTTCAACAGCCCGTCCTTCCTGAAGTGTGCACTGTTAAGATGCACCCTCTAAAACTGACGCCGTGTTAACAGGACCATAACTGTGAGACGTGGCATGATAGTCATCTGCGTGTCTCCGTTTGAAATGTAAAGACATCATAAATATGGTTACTGAGGTCACCCTTTCTTCTCATTTATGCTCGGAGACTCGCATTTTCGAAATTAAAGCGGGAAGATTTGGTGTTTTTATTTTTCGTTTCTGAATTTATTTGAGGCTCAGAAGGCCTTTTACCGGCAAAGAATGCACTTCAGTTCGGAAGTACAACAGACCAGATTTGGGCGAAGTCAAGTTTTTTCAGATATTTCAGTAATTTTCTACTTAACTGAATATCACTGATCAGAACCTATTGCTTGCGTGTGTTGTGCGTTGTTCACCGGTCGAAAGAAGCATGATTCTGCATTATCTTACGACTATAATCTAATCATTTAGACCGCAGCCAGCCTCTCTGCTAATAGACTGCGAAGCATTTTACTTTCTGCTAACTACCCGGACCTCAGTTCTCTTCAATAATCTTTTCACATTTATCAAAAGGGATCGAGAAATCATTGTTAAATGCAGAAAACACTGGATTTTGTGCTCAACAATTTGGTTGCCCCTAGTTCCACACGAATTACAACATTTTTACGTGCAGGAGACAAGCAAAAAGTACTAATATGTTGCATTGGGTTTTGAAAAAATATTTTCTGGCTGTATTATACTTTCCATCCCTGCTGCTAGTTATATTAGGCTTCAAATAATAAACCTGTCATAAAGGTACTTTTGATTCGATAGCTGTAGATAGAATAAATAATTTCTTGGCTAATAACTAATAGTTCAAAGCCAGACCATCATTTTTTCGGAGAACAGTCGTTTCTCTGTCGTAGCATAAATTACTTTGATGCCAGAAGAGCAGCCTGTGCGTTACAGTGGTGCTGATTTGAATTCCGTTAATCGTCACCTGTTAGGAAACTAACTGTTTTGGGCGCGAATGTCTGCAGAGTTTCGCGATTCTTCCAGCCATTTTTTAAAATTAGACAGAACTTCAAAATCTTTTTGGAATAAAAAAAGGATTCTGCTCTGTTTTGTTACATTTTTGGTTAACTTAACTCATGACAGCTCATTCGAACGTCAGGGAAATACTTTATCATTTTTTAACGACTAATTACGATATTATACCTGCTTCAGAGGCGAACGTGCTATTTTTCGTTACATTGACATACTAGAAAGTCCAAATTTATTTGAGTTCCGACGAAATCGCGCCTAAGGCCGTGTATGTTAGAGAACGTACACGCGCATTGAAGCCCGCCCTGGATGATAGTGTGACGTATTACGAGGAAACCGGTTTTAAACAGTTGTGTTGCTGCTCTTGATGATTATCGAATTGCTCACAAAAGGGCAATGAGTATTGAAAGGCGACATCTTTTCTCTTAAAAGGTTGATTGATTTAAAAACGCGCATTTAACGTTTGTGCGTGAGGCAGGAAAAAAATAAATCAGAACTGTCTACAAGCTAGTTTCTCTAAAACCCAATTTCCGAACATAAATAATAAAATTAGCTTACCAAGCATGAACTGGCCCAATGCGATGCAGACTCTTGAAAAGGAAAATAATAGAATTTGAGTAATTATAGAGAATTTTCTTTCAGAGTATCAATCCCTCGTAAAATAGGAAGTGCACGAAGCGAAGAATAGGGGGGATTCCAGATTCATTTTCTTCGATTCCACGGGGCGGAAACAAGAACTTTAAAGGGATGACACAACAGGCACTTGGGTATGGGGCTTTTGGTTGTCAAGTTGCGACAGGGAGGGAGGGCGGCCAAGCCTAGAAATGTGCAAAACTGGCATGTCTGAGGACCGGTTCCACATACTTTTGAGGAGGACTATCGGCCATTTTCCCCGTTTGAAGTATTAGTTCTATTTTCTACTGATGTTTATATTCTCAGCAAAGGAAAACTCATTTGATTCGTATGGCTTATAAGTAAGAGGGTACGCGAACACATACCAGCCTGGCTAAGCAAAGATGAAAATCGATCGATTTCAAACTCACCCCTCGCACACTTATTCGATACGAACCACTAATTTGATGCAAGAGAGGCATTTCAGGTCACATACCAGGCACCAGCACTCTACTCTAAAGGCCTGTGTAAATTTGTGGTAGCCACAGCTGAGGCAGTGGCGATTTGTCTAGCAAAACCCGCTCTCTGCTGTCAAAAGACGCTAGTACATGCAGTCTGCTTCCCTTAGACTTTAACTATGCTTACAATGGCAGACAGAATAAAAATTATAGTCAAAATATTTTACAACAAAGGCTAGTGTGAGTTTCAGAACGTCTTTTTAATATACTTTTCTTAAAAGAGGTGATTGTTTCAAACTAAAAGAACGTGATTTCTGTCTCTCTTGAACACCCGTCTTCCTCCTGCTGTCCATTGACCGTTCCTTATGCAGCATCGGACACATATTGATAGGCCTTTCTAGTTAAGCGTTGAACAACCGAAAAACGGATATAGGAAACGAATAGGAACAAATTCAGTAAGATTGTAAATAAAGAACATCAAAATCCGAACACCCCAGCGAAGCTTTAGCTAAAGCTACAGCTTTTCTGAAGGTCTGGTTCCTCCTACTCAACTGCACATAAATTCTACTACTCCTACTACTACTACTACTACTACTAATAATAATAATAATAATACCACTACTACCACTAAATGAACAACAACTAAGCCAACGAGCAGAAAGAAGAAACTGCTGTCTGTTGGTATGAACAACCGATTAAGACAAGATCTAACAGACTGACGCCTATGATAAGGTGGTTCCGACAAAGAAAAAAGAGACTAAAATGACCATTTTTACGCATTGACTCATTATTCAGATCCCAGAACGAAGCACTTCTAATCAGTTCGGACAGGTAATTTGAAGTACACACCTTTCATTTCACTCATCGGCCTCCATCATCTCCTCCAAACAGAGATGATATCTAGAACTCGCAAAAACTTAGTAGAACTTTGACAACTACGCAAAAAACGTTAAGACACAGGAGTAGGAACACCCGTGGCTTGACGATTTATTCCGAAAAGCCTGCATGTTCCCCATCCTTATCCTAGAAATAACCCTAACGCAAAACTTAAACCTAATCCCAACTTCTGCCGCGACCGTAACTCTTATCAACCAAGACTTTAGTGCAAGGCAATCTCCATTGTGAGGCTCTTAGTCTCATGTTCTGCTATAGAAAAGACGTCTTAATAATGTTGAAATAAAATCTTGCACAGCAAGAACTCGAGAGAGGCCTACCGGAAAACTTTAAAAAGCACTTGAAAGAAGTCTACCAAGAAATCCAGCCAGATTCGAGGGTTAAGCGTACGCTGTAATCCTCTCAAGAGACCCTGGGACAGAAAATAACGAAATTTGATAGTCATTATTGTACCAATAACAAAATGAATATCACATGCAATGAAAGAAAATTTCGATGTAAGAAATGCATTGCTCCTACATACTACTTTAGGTCGCAGAAATTGTTTAAATAATCTAATGATATTGCAGCAAGATAACGCGCAATAAATAGACATACATTTACCTACACTTCCTACTCAATTATATTTTATTGGCTGAGACAAACTTAGAAATACTTTTATTACTTATACTTAATAGTTTATTGGGTTCCTTAATATTCTTGTAAGAAATCTGGTGGTTAGGAAGTCGTGTACTTCAACTTACCGGAGGTCCAACTAACTGTTCTGCAGTTATATTAACATAGTTCGCGGCGCAAGTGCCACGCACACCATCAATTTACAAGCGCGAAAACTTAATAATAGTTTATTTTACTTGGTTTATTTAACTAATTTAGATTTGAGTTCAGCTTGCAGTTAATTTTTCAGTTAACTATTATGTTAACTTTTTTTATTTTAGTTAAATTCTTTTAGTTAAGCGAGGTAAGCTTACTTTCGAATGCGTTTTTGAGTTGGTTGGTTTTAGCTAGTTATCTTTTACTTATTCCTCCATATTTGCATAACTGCACATTTTAATTATGGTGCGCTTTGTCGTTGACAAACATTAGATCATTTAAATAAGTACTTCTGTTTTTTTCTATTTTTATAAACTTTTTTATTGATATTTCTTTCCCTTTGTATTACCCAGACTGTATACTCTTTATTTCATGCGGTCTTCTATTACAGAGGGAGGGCGCTTTCACGTGCTGATCTGAGATCCAAGTAGGATTCTACACCACTTTATATTGACCCCACTTTTTAAAAAGACTCAACTTAACCTTGTTAAAATAATACAGTCTCTTTTTCACGTTTTAAGGCCTAAATATTTATATATTTGTGCTCACTCACATCCGGATATAATCCATACGACATAAGTAGTATTTAGGATGACTTTTGCAGGCTGCAGCCTTAGTAAACACACTACGCAAACCTAGGTAAGCCTGCACATATTTTCTCCTCTGACTTTATGCAATTTCCAGGAAAGTTTTAAGCCCTTTTCTAGTTTGACCTATGTAGTTTTCGTATTGGCATCGGCAGCAGATTTTATTTTTCAATCACGAAGGCCTTTCATTAGGTGACCATTTTAGGTTGTGGGAGGCTGAGAGACAATTATGGCAATTAGTATGCCATACTGTTAAAAGGGCAGTCAAACTGAACCTTGGCGAAATCAAGTAGAGGCGGATTGAATAGCTGAGGAGTGCCAAGAGGGGAAAAGTTGACTTACGGGCATAAGACGTGTGCCTGGCGATGTGCAGTTTCGATCCGCCAGTTCTGTCGTGTCACAAACGGACTGATAGTCATAGTATTTCACCCTTTAAATGTAAGGATTATCACCAAAAGCAGTCAGCAGAAGTACTTTCAACTCGTTAGACACCCAAATGTTCCTAGCTAAGACGGTGTCTGAGATAAATTGTCTTTCAAATGGTATGCGACCTAACACATGACAAATACCTAAATCACCGTCAACATACACAACCCCATAGACTGCACGAAATTAATCGCAAGTCTATTTGAAGGCACGCAAAGTTCCCAGTTACAAGAATAGAAACTAATATTTTCTTGCATCCAGTAACTGAATTTTTTTGACACGATTCAACGAAAGAATTTTTACCAATCAATTGTATGACTTACGATTTGTTTCTAATTGATTCATAGAAAGCGTAAACTATAGTTTAAATGGTGGCTGAGCCCAGAGAATTTAAGATATTGCTCACTAACATCTACATCGGTTGATTCCAAACGACAATTACAATAAACAGATATGGTAGAGGACTGAAATAAACATGCTTTTGGAATAACTAGCGGATTTGCGAAAGGAATTGAGCTTTTAGGTCTGTATTTAGTTTGGAACAGCGAAGAATGACAGTTCAATTTTGGTTGAAAATACATATCTTCGAGTAAAACGGTAAAATATGGAGCTTATCTGTCCAACCAGTGTAACAACCGAAATTCTGTGAAATTTTTTTAAAACCGTAGTTTGATTTCACATCGAAGGCTATATGGAGCATGGTCAAATAAATACGACTCCTTTGAAGGATTGACCAGATTCTGAAAAAAAGTGCAATAGCAATAACTATTCAATAAACGTGGCGACCACATAGTACACTCAAGCTTTGTGGAAACACTCAAAAGCTCTGTAGTTCGTTTTCTTCGATCAGTAGTGTCACAGAGACAGAGAAGTATTGATTTGCGCGTGAATATGTTTCTAGTGGAACAGGCTTACGTGACATCTATGTCATGAACTCATCCAAAATCCGCCATGCTTTTATGGCATAGCGGACTCACAGCAATAGGGGGCCGACGTGTGCGCAAAGTCTGGCAGCACACTATAATAAGCACTTGGTGTCGGCTGTGGCGCTCAGTTTTTAATCGCCAAGGTCTTCGTCTGAACACGTAACCAGCAGATTTACCAAGTTTTCAGTCTGTATCTGTTCCTGTACAGTGCGGAGGTCTAAATAGTCTACCAGGTAAAGAAACCCAATCACCTTAAAAACCCAAAACCCGTCTAAATGCAAGCACTATCAACCGACATTCAGAGCACGCATCGAATTGGTCCGATCCTTCGGATACACCATTGATCGTATCAATTCCCTCCCGGAGGATCGATATCAACAACAGCATCCTGAACTTAAACCCATCCTTACGATCACCATCAACATCATCAAGTGTAGTGAAGGCTTACTTCCATCCTGTCCCAACTGCAATCACATTTGCACATCACACATTAGCCTTGTCGGTAACTCATGCATCCATCGTACATCTCTCGTGCATATAGAGCCTGTCAACCGCTGAGCTTGTTGCGATTACTAAGTCGTGTTTGGCCCGCGTAGACGAGCTGGTAAGCTTTGCAAGCAATTGCTTCCATGTCCAACTTCAGTCCTCGTTACATCGTCTTTCTATTGGAGAAAATTGAATGAGGAACGAGAGATTTTGATGGATGCAACACAAGCCTGCCCTATTATGAACTAATTTGCTTGCCAGCCACCGGTGGTAGTGCACCCGCTGTGTGGGACAAGTGGGAAAAACTGTCGCCTACAATAGTCGTGATACAATTTGCACAATAGATAGGCTAACCCATAAGACCATCTAGAAAACTTTTCAAAATTGAATAGGAACAGGAGAATCTATAGACGTAAGAACAAGTCCATCTAAATTGCCGTGCTGTGCTGTATTCGAGCAACATAAAGATGCTTCAAATTAGTAAAAAAATATAACTAATCGAACTATACCTGCTGTACACCATATTGGTCAGCAGTTCTTGCATCAGCCAGGGATCAGCGGAGCCGAGAAAATGCCCGACCTTAGAGGAGAAAAGACGATGCTTCAGTTACATAATTCTAAGTTTTCATGCAGAAACACACCAGATGCATATGCATTGAAGGCGCAGAAACTAGCGCTCTTTAGTACGCGAATAGTCATTTCGCTTTGAACCACTGCATACTGTGGAATGTTGTCCAGGCGCATGTGCTTGTACGTGACTCACTAAAAATGTATCCGTTAGGCTTAGGGTGTGTTTAAAGGTTTGCTGATAACACCAACCCCGCAAGTATTTAATAGTAGCATATGTTTTTGCCGCAATAAATTTGCACAAGGTGAAGGCAGCAAAATATGCAACACCTATTGACGTTATAGAATTGCGTGACCTCGTTATCATCTTTGCATGGCCACTACCTCTCAAGAGTGACTCTTGCCTGTAATCAGAGCGGGTACTCTGAACACCAAAAATATCTTGTCTGGCAGATGGATTCTAGACATAAAATTGTCTCAGTCGATGTGTGGGATGATCAATTGTTATGGGGAAATTAATCAAACATGACTTGAACATTCATAAAAATTTTCAAAGAGAAAGTGATAATTCTTGTCCCTGTTCAACTTACCAAATTTCCAAAGTAATTTTAATAATCAAGCTCACCTGATAGTTGAGGGTGGGTTTGTTTGCAGCGAGAATTAAGGCTGCGTCGTCTAGAAGGTAGCAGACCTTGTCCCCACTGCATTCAGGAAACTCAGAGAGCCTGGATTGCAGATATGTTTCTTGCAATGTCAGGCCGGCAACTGAAAAGAGA
Organism: Ligula intestinalis; assembly: GCA_036362985.1. NCBI lineage: Eukaryota > Metazoa > Platyhelminthes > Cestoda > Diphyllobothriidea > Diphyllobothriidae > Ligula > Ligula intestinalis. Next base: position 50,346,014 of record JAYGXS010000002.1, read on the forward strand.
AAAACAAACGGTTGTAGATCGCAGGGTAAAGCCAAAGTTACAATAAGTGTTACTCATTAGTAATAGTAGCAAATTAATAAATAGTCAAACAAGGAATTCAACCTGCAAATGTGTTGGAAATGTCGTTTTGCGAAGCCGAAATCCCCTTAAAAATGGTAACGCGTGGAAGCGGAGCAATGGGGATCGAAGCTTCAAAGACTGGAACATCCGCCCACATAGTGGAATTGTTTGGCATCGAGAAAACGTGTGTGTTATTGCCGTTGCCAGTCGTGCTGTTGTTTGGTTGCCTGTGGGACAGAACAGGCTCTGGAAGCTTTGGAGCTGGCGAAAGGAAGACGGAAGATAAGCTTTAAAAAAATTGTCTGCGACGGCTCGTCCAGTTTAGTTTTATCAAAACAGACACGAATGGGACCACGAAAAGTCCCTGAAATCTCACCTTCCATTTTTGGTTGAATCCAAAAGAGCAGACCCTCTGAGTCCAAAACTCGTTGCCATAGTGAGGAGTTTGCAAAATCTGCAGTCAAGTCCTCTTCAAATCCGTGGAGTCTGAAGATTGATGGAGGAAGTTGAGTTATATCTAATGCATGGCAAGATTGATTTTATCAGAAATAGCGGTCTTTGTCTTTATTACCTTAACAAAATTTTATCCAGTAAAACTTATCAGCTCTGTTTTATTAGCACATGAAAGGTAAATGCACGTCCTTTTATCCCGAAAACTTGTATCTTCAACTGAAAAGCCTTAAAGTTACTTAATTTTGGGACGTCAATTGCTGCCTAAGCTACAGACTAATAAAATGGCACGGCAAACGACTGAAAAGTCCAAGGGGGTACAGAGGGTAATTGATATGCAAATGCGAATAATTTAAGTTAACGAGAGACTAAATGCTTGAAATCAGTGGTTTATGGGTACAAACTATCCTATGGGCTGTTTGATCATTGTCCTAGAAAATATAAACATTCAGAATTTTTCTAATCTGAAGTTTGAAGAGCTTCGACGGCAAACTTGTCCCAACGGTGACCTTTTGTGGTCTCGGTTGGGTTGCAAGGGAGGGGGGATTCGACAATCACGGCAACGACTACCATTTAACCTTTGGATGCGTCCTCTATCGGCATTTGGTAGGCGCTAAGTCAGTATCCAGGCTAGCGAGAGGGCGTGAGGGAATGAGGGGGATTGATATGTCTTGAACGCGTTAGCGTCCGCCCCAATATTGGCGCTACCCCTAACATTTGCATTCGAGATCCAACTACCGGGTCAGCCGTGGTTTGGTTAAGCTAAGATACGCCTTGACAGTCTGACAAGTTTGTAGAAAATCTTCACCGGAGGCGGCCGATAACTGACTCGTCAGCTGGCCATAGAAGGGTCATTTAGATTCTGCTGTCTTTTTATGTTGGTTTTTAATCGCCTATCATCCGCACAATCTGCACTGAGAAAAACTCAAAACATAGTCCATAAAGTCCGAGTTTAGGAAGGAGGGGGGTGAATAAGACCATATATGCAAGGACAAAAGTCTTTCATGGAATTAACATCTGTCGGCACCAGACCTTGTGGCTCAGACCGTTACCTACCACCGTAGCTGCAGACCTAATAAAATCACAGTACTGAGTCGGAGGACAGCATATACAGGTTAATCAGACAGATACAGTCTGGGTCCAATTAAAGGATCAGAGGTGCCGGACAACATAGATAACATGTTTTGAAACCGTTACCGTCAGAGGTTAAGGAAGTGTTCATCGGTAATTTTGCAGTCCTGTTCCAAATATCCACGAGCTATTTTGTAGAAAAACATGCCGGAATTACGAGGCTTATGTGTTCCAACTGACCCTCGACCCACGTCCCTGAGTGTGCTTACCTTCCACTATGTAATATGACGAAGACAAACTTTAAAACAAACTCATGCTTGTTAAAAATTGGTGGAAGTAACAATGATCATTGAAGACTAAGGGCACATATAAAAAATTGACATAACATTTTGTCCAGACGTTGACATAATCAAACACTCAAGACTCACTTAGCAGGATAAATGAAACCAAGCCCCGATGTGAAGAAAACAGATCGCGAAATAACATCCTTTGATATCGGGTATGATTCCCAGTCTTCGATGACGTTTAGGCCAGCGATTAGGTCAGAGAGAAAGTGTCCATCATAGTAATGATTACCTGTTGCAGGGGAAATTGAAAATAGACAAAGGCTAAGTTTTGAAAGGCCCAAACCCTGGCCAGTTTCCACTGCCGCTTTTGGCAAAAGTAGCTTTTGAAGCCCCACTCATATACCCCTAGTCCCAGCATTTTTCCTGCAAAAATGGTGACTTAAGAGTTTTGTGGGGTGGGAAAATAGGATAGGCAGAGAAGGAAATTTGTAAATGTAGGTGTAAAGCGAAAAAATGTGGTCGAAGTTGCTTCCGTTGGGAGCAGGTTGTTTTGCATGTAAATTGAACGGTAAGTTGGACCACAGGTAAGTTGAAGTAAACGACCTCCTAACCACTATAACAATTTTCGGGAAATTCAAGAAACCTGCAAGTTGATAATCAGGTTTTTTCGCAATAAGTTAACTGATAATACAGATAAGAAAAATCTACAGATATAAATCAATAACACTTCTAAATACAGTAAAATAAAAATGCCTTTAGCATTAATTAAAGTACATTCCCCTGCGTGTCCTAATTCCCCGCCCATAAAACCCGATAACCGCTGTTTTCGTAGGAAAAAATGCAGATTGTAGGGATTAATGTCTGTGGCTTCATAAGCTACTGTTACCCAGCTTTTGTATCATACATATTCCTTAGATTTTCCGAGCATACAAAGCTCGAAAGAGCCCACTTTAGTAGAGATAGACAAAAAGAGAGGGAGCAAAAATGAGAAAGGGATGTAAGCACCGTGAACAATTTCCAAAATGCAAAATATTAAAAGTACGATTAACGGATCACAGCTACACTTTCGAAAAAAGCCCCTGCGAAGCCTATGCAAGTCACTTAGAAGCAAAACCAGCAAACCAAGAGATATAAGACAAAGAGAAGGACCTGGGCAGCGCAAATGCCCGTAATAAAAGCGCCTTTACACCAAATTGCAGTTTAATAACGGTTCTGTCTACCTTTAATTTTAGGACTAGGTTTTAAGTGGATTTAACTGTTAAAGTTAATGTAAGGGGTTAATAGTAGGGCTTATGTGTAGATTTATGTTGGGGCTAGTGTTAGAGGCAGGATTGATTCGGAAGTGCCTCATTTTGTATACAACTAAATCCAACCCACTGCAAGGATTTGCCAAAACTATACGAGTTTCCCTCATAGCATAGAAGAAGATGTAACTTTCGCCCAGGACCGATCGGCCTGGAGAAGAGCAGTGAAAACTGACGCAGCAATCTGCGAAGCCAACCGAACTGCCGCTGCTAAAGTCAAAAAGGCGGCTCACCAGTCACGAGCGCCCGAACCATGACCGTCAACGGCAAAGTCCTCGCAACCTTCCTATAATGCCGTTGTTACTAGTTTACGCCTAACTTCGTGAGTGAAATTACGATGCAACAAAGAGAGCAACTTACCCAATTTGAGCTATAAAATAGACGGTAGTTTTGAATTAAAATTTCAGCAATATACGAATCTCCTGCTGGAATTCAATGGAGTATGACGGAAAAGACCTGTTTGTGAACTGAATATAGTGGTTGAAATTCATTTTGGGGACTAAAAATGTGATTTGTGCTTTGATTTAAATCAAAAACTAGAAGGGGCCTTGTGCCGCTCTGTGTGTTGCAGGCAAGAAATGCTGCATTTTTACCCCCTACCGGTTCCCTCTACGATAAAAAATAAGCTCTTGTGACAAATCTGCCTTTTAGGGCTGCCTAAATATCTACTCACCCCATTCAACTGTCTTGCGTAATGAGCGTAAATTTAGATTTAATTTTGTTGAAAGTGATCAAAAAAGACTAACCTAAAGCCACTTATAGCTGTTTTAGTGAGCAAAGTATAATCCACTCCATCAACATAAACTCCTTTTGTTCAGGCAACTGATGCCTTATGATGGAAATTCGACCTTATATTGACGAATTTCAACAAAAAAGGGAACGTCGGGCTATAACAAATGTAAAAGTAGCTTATTATTATAAGTCAAGGACAACTAGGATCTCTGGAGACAGTCCTACAGATTTCCTATAAAAGAAGCTGCTGTAAACTATTGTTTACGCTAAAACAGATTAGAAACAAATCGATGGACTAGAATTGCTAGCAGACCTCTTCTCGAACAAGTCCCATAAGATGAAATCTGGGAAATAATTCGAAGGTTTCATAATTTTAAGTTAGCCTTGGAGGCAATGTGTTTAACCGAGTTCGCTGGAGGACGACTTTGGTCAAAAACAAATGGGCGCAAAATATAGCAGGCCGAAAGCCAATAAATGGTCTCCCGGAGAACTAGATCAACAGGCATAAGGTTTTCTTTGTGAATGCTCACCAAAATCAGTGCTGAGAATGAACTTTAAGATGGAATTTATCTGGGCTACTCCGGTCGGATCATCAGCAATGAGCTCATCGAACCAACCACGGCGTCGTCGACTCAGAGGTGGCAGGTCTGTATACAGATCTTGCATGTCCGGCCCGAAGTCTGTCTGAGTTCCATTGGATTGAACATCATGAAGTGATTGTGTAAGATCAAGCGATGGTTCAGTTGTCGTAGGGGTTCTAGTGGTGGTGGCTTGACTAAGAATACGCGAGAAACTGGGTGTTCTGCACTTGGCCAAAGTGGGCGAAATGACCACACTGACAGACTGCAATAAAGTTGAAGTGTCCTCTAAAAAAGTTTGAGCAGATGATATCATATAACTGCGAGACAAAAAGATGCAGCATTAGTAAATAATAATGAGAAAATTCAGAATATTGCATCAAATGAGGCGGATGAAAAAAGGCGACAACTTTTTTGAGATTACGATTTGGCTGCAGTAAGCAACAATTAAAGACCATTTTATCTATATTGGTGGCGTTAGAAACAGTAGCAGAATCAAACAGTCGAGTAAGCAGTCCCTTTTGAAGCTTCGAAGCTGACATGCAGACAACGTCGGTAACAAGGGAAACATTTGCAGCCCTTAGAAGATTCCTTATTTTGCAAAGTTTACTTGCAAAGGGTGACATATTAGGAACGCAGACTGCAAAGTTAACGCGGATTCAATTCGGATGCAGGATTACTGATAGGCGCGTATGTAGGTTAGCATTAAAGACAGCATTAATAATGGAACTAGGGAGTGGACTGCAAATAATTATCCTGATAAGATGTGACAGAGGCTGCAATTGATTGTTTCGCCAGGCGACATGCTTTAATTAAATGTTTCACCACCTTAACGAAACCGTGGTTTTAGTGTGGGAAATTCTCAAGGGTTTATCACCGTTAAAAGAAGTGTTTAGATGCTTTTTCACAGTTAGGGCCGCTTTGAGTATTACCACTTACGCCTCCCGTCCTCACTAAAACCTGAGCACCGAGCCTTTACTAACATCTACAGTTAATAGCCACCTGAGTCGATTTATCCTATAGAGACTGGGCCAACGAACCATTTCTTTTCCTGCAATTTTTGGAGCAGTTCACAGCTTTACTACAGATTAACTTCCAAATAAATGGGAGTGGCATTTGCTTATCACAACGAATCGTTAGTTACATCCCACGCAGTCCATTTTTGGATCTTGAAATAAAAAATTACGGGCAATTGCACAACGGAACAAAAACCAAAAAATAAGCATACTTGGTTTGTCTTTAAAAATATGCTGACATTTAGAGTTTACTTAGGATTTTATTTTTTCTCCTATGGCTATCGTTTTTTAGCGAACAGGATTTTCGGTAGACTTTTTCAGCCAACCACTGGCTCTATAGGAATAGCTGTACACAACCGTTTCCTTGTTTCTCCTCTGTGGCATTCTTCTGTCGAAATTGTATACTAGTCAAAATGATGTTTCAATTAACAGAAGTTCAGTAAAACAGAAAATATGTAGAGCGTTTGACAGATTTGCTAATTTAGTCGACCCAATTGGGTAAAAAACTTGCATCTTCGGCGAGAGTCAAACCCACATACCAGGAAAGGCTTTTACGCGGCCAATGCTCTAGCACTTCAGCCTCGAAGCCGCGCCGTGCGCCGTGAATTTAATCACACTTGGATCGATTTTACCCACCCAACTTTACCGCTCGTATGGAATCCACCCATATGGAACAGCAAAAGAAGACTGCAGCAGTTCCAGACAATAGTTTCCTTCAAAAACACAAAAAAGAACTTAATTGAGAATGCAAAACTACGAAACCCTATGACCTGGTAAGGCGTATATTTAGTATCTGTTCTTCCAAAATGGTATATCGTTCAGTTTTTATATGATCCTAGCTGCCCATTGGCCGTTTATGAATATTACGTGGTTATTAAGCAGTAACTGATAGATTTCAGCTCCAATGCTACTATCAGTTTTCGAACCAAACCCAAAAACGTTGTCTAAAAGAATTTACGCGAGTTTGCCCATTAATTTCCTTGGAAGGCGACGTAGGAGGCTATTATTGCGGGAAAAAATAGGGGTCTAATAAAAATTTCAGATGATAAATTGGCGAACATACGTTTGTTTTCGATAAATTCTCGTCAGGCCTTTACATTTATATGGTATGAATAAACTATGGTGGTTGGTGGACAGATGAAGTGTTCTCGTTGTCACTGTGGGGAGGAGGGGGGAGAAAGGGGGGTGGGGGGAGTTGAGATCAGAGTGTCAACGTCTAGACGGCCCGGCGTCCAGGACCGCCGATAAGGTGTGCGTGGCTGGACTTGGGACTTGGTCGTCTCTGCGGGGGCCAGTTTCCGAGGCCTGTGGTCCGCTGTGGGTGGCCGTGTGACCTAGTTTCGCCCATGGCAACTGGGGCGCCGCGACGAAATTCTTTTGGGCACATAGCAGCGGTCTGCGTAGCCTGATGGCGGCCGCCTCTGCCGTCGCCAACAGACGCTGTCCGAGGAGTTTTGAGTAGCTTGAAGGCACCTTGTAAATCACTCGGAAGGCCTCTTTGGCATCCACGCGATGGTTCGAGTCCACCAGGTGCGCTAAGATTGAACTGTTTACACCTTTAAGTTGGCCCTTCCCTAACCATGCGGGTATGTGTTCCCTTACTCTTTTGGACAAGCGCCGGCTCGTGCGACCAATATATCCTGCCCCACAGGAACAGGTACATGAATATATGCACATTGAGGTGGTCTGGGCTGGCAGTTTATCCTTAATCTCTCCGTATAAGATGGGAGTAGTCGAGAACAATACACGGGCGTTGGCTGCTGGGAAGGTAGTTGCTACGGCTTGACTCAGGCACCTCCTTAGTAGTTCGCTTGGTCCATCCCCTTGAAATGGGACTCTGATGAAGCTTCGTTTCTTCTCCACTGTTAATACTGAGGGCTTTGGCGGCCTTTCAGCCATGTTTTTAGCGATAAATCGACAAGGATAGCCATTTTGCTGTCGCATGGTATGGCGAGTTTCTCATATCTAGGATGGGACGAACGGGCACGCCATCTTTGTGAATCTTAGGCAGCCCGTATAGTCGAGGTATGTGCGTGCCAACGGGACGAAGACGCTCTAAGTCATATTCGCTTATGACGCCGTTCTTTTGAAATCTTTTCAGACAATCAGTCAGCTGGGTTTCAACCTCCTCCGTGCGATCTTTATCCTTTTCTGTCTTGCTAAACTTTTGTTCGTCTGACAAAATGGATTGTATTTTCGCAATGTAGTCGGTTCTATCCATTAGAACAACGCCCGTTCCCTTATCTGGCCGCGTGGATGCCAAAGAGGCCTTCCGAGTGATTTACAAGGTGCCTTCAAGCTACTCAAAACTCTTCGGACAGCGTCTTTTGGCGACGGCAGAGGCGGCCGCCATCAGGCTACGCAGACCGCTGCTATGTGCCCAAAAGAATTTCGTCGCGGCGCCCCAGTTGCCATGGGCGAAACTAGGTCACACGGCCACCCACAGCGGACCACAGGCCTCGGAAACTGGCCCCCGCAGAGACGACCAAGTCCCAAGTCCAGCCACGCACACCTTATCGGCGGTCCTGGACGCCGGGCCGTCTAGACGTTGACACTCTGATCTCAACTCCCCCTACCCCCCTTTCTCCCTCCTCCTCCCCACAGTGACAACGAGAACACTTCATCTGTCCACCAACCACCATAGTTTATTCATACCATATAAATGTAAAGGCCTGACGAGAATTTATCGAAAACAAACGTATGTTCGCCAATTTATCTTCTGAAGTCTATTAAAAAGTAGATATAACCATTTATATGGTGTGGTGATTCCTTGCACGTCAAATACTTTCACCATTTGGAAGTAGTTCTTCTGCCTTCTTATTAATAAATATATCCTCCTTAGATTATCGCAAGGGATTTATTAAAAAACGATTGAGAAGAGGAATGACTTACTGCTTTCCACGGTAATGGTTCCAAATATAGGATCAATACTGAGCTTCTCCTTCTGCGACATGAACTGCACATCAATATCACGCGGCTCAGCGGTCACGATGCAAATGCTTCGAACGAAAATATCAAAGGAGTACGTACAACAATCTCATGCGAGATACCACTTATATGTGGCAGCAGAATGCAAAAGCTAACATCCTCAAGATGAAATAGTAAAAGAAACTCCTACGTTCTTACAGAAGCTAGTCGAACAAAAAAGGACATTTGACATTTTGTTTTTGAGCCTGTGTGCATGTAGCAGTTCAACGGAACGTAGAGTGAATACATTATATCCATGTGTTAAATCTGTGGCCTATTTTATGAAAAGTGATGACAAAGAATGAGACGAACAAGTATCGGCAACTAAAACGCTGTACTTTTATTTCTTTTTCTAGCCTATTTCGGAAAATTCCCTTTTTTAATGTAGGATATATTTATAAATGATGCTTGCAGTCAGAATGCCTACAGATTTGAGTGAAAATCGGTGTAAATATTTATTCTGCTGGGTCCCTATAAAATTACATATCCTACGATATTCAGACGGCCTCCTGCAAGTGTTCGAAAGCTCAGGAAATATAAATCAATTGATCCGGTGTTCGACACGTCTTCTTCCTTACCTATAACTACCGTTTTCGTTGGACAAAATTGTGGGACTAGGGGTATATGAGGTGCACCACATAAACTAATTTTGCCGAAGGATATTGAGACGTAAACTTCAATAAAACTGTGTTCTACTTATGTTGATTTACTTATTCGTTTCTTACGTGGATATGCTTTTGGTACATTTATTGTTTAAGTTTACTCAGTTACAGCGAATTTTGGAATTTCCCGCACTTAGCATTTGATAGTTCACTGCTCGTTATTCTGCATAAAAGGAATACATTGCCTCTGAAACCTCTCCAACCAGTATTTTAAATGCACAAATCTGGGTACTTGACTTCTAATGCGTTAAACCGAAAGGAGATGAATGCTTGTGTTTAAATCGCCACTATGGCACATATAACTGTAAATTCTTCGATTAACAGAAGGCTAAAATAATTACTGCGGTCAGTTTCGTGATGGTGAGTTGGATAAGTTTATAAAAAAACACATTTAAATCAATTCAGTTTGGGATAAATATGCCCATGAAATATTGACGTTCATTGCGTACAGTATACGTTTACGTTCGCGCAAAGTTGACAGTAACCCTTCCTTATGACTTTGAATAAGAATATTACTCAATGGAGGTTGTGAAGTGTTAAGGACGAAACGTGAGCTCAAAATAATTCAGACACTGCGATATTCTAGCTTTCAGTACTTAGTTTCGATAATCGGACCTTTTCAAGTTTTTTCACGAAGTAGTATGCATGTTTCTGCTAAGAACACAAAAGAAGATTCCCTTGAAAACAAGCAGAACTTTGTCTCTAACAATGCTTCAATAAAACATTATCTAGGACACGGATGGTTCTCATTGTATATATTTACAGAAAGCAATGCCCGTCACTAAAGATTAACGGAAAGTCCATTTCTTGCAGCCATTTTATAGGCATTTAAATCCTTTTCAGCTGATTATTTGACGGCAGAGAATACCCTGCTAAGATTAAATTAAAATTTTGTTCAATTGTTTGCAGTTCTATGTCGCAAATCTTATGCAATTTTCGTAAGGACCATTTCCATTGCTTTAAATATTAGTAATTTTCTAATAGAACTAATGTACATTCATAAAAAAGTGCAAATAATTAGCGAAATAAATATCAATTAATGGTTGCTAGACGTGACAAGTCTGCAGGCATTAAAAAGCTGACATCGTCTTCCAAACCACGGTGGCTTGCTGTAAATCGGCCCACAATAAAGGTGCCAATCCTTTCTTCTTCATTTGGATTTTTGGGATATTCCCTTCGAGCACTGCATTAAGAAATTCCAAAGCGGAGACCGTATCAAATACCGAATCAGCGGTAAGGAGACAGTGAAGAGTCTAAACGAACAGCTGAGGACTACGCGAGGATGGCCCGTGGAAAGTTATGAGTTAGCATTGGACGGCGTACTCTTACGAAAAAGCCATATTTTGACGCAAAAAAGGAGTCTCTTCCCCACGTGACGCGTTATGTGGACAAATCTTCAAAATAATTTGGTCTTGTTCCAGAAACAACTTCCATCATATGCTTATATTTATCCCTAATCGTTTTTTCCGTATAGTATTTTTAAAATAGTTTTGAAATTTTTCCAACTTCTGTTCTTAACTTGACAAAATCAACTAACTTCCAGCATGAACCCGAAAGCTTACGACTTTTTGACAATATTAAAGTGTATCATGCATACGGCTGATGAACACCCAAGCATTCAAAAGCAGTATCGCGAGGGAGGTATGTTAATATGTCAAACTCCTGCCAGTGCGAGCTTCAGGACTCGAAGAATGTGCCTTTGTGGGCGTGTCATCGAAAGACACACTTTCGAAATTTACGGTTCACTCAAGCCAGACGATGCAGCGAAGACGCATCACTGCTCTGCAACGCACCCATAAACGGAATCGGGGGCAACAAAAATGATCTCCGATAGGTTGGCATGCTCACTGTTGTCTGTGTGTGAGAGATACAGACAAACTCGCACTCAGGCTCGCGCTCTAAGTTAGTTGTCACTTCAGGAGCAAGCTCATTTGCATGAAAAGTGCCATCCGACCTGAGCTAAATGGGACGTAAACAAATATTTATCAAAGCAATCGATGATACAACAATACCATTCAACATCCGTTCGTCAGATACGGTATGTGAGTTGAAGGCTCAAATCAAAAAATCAGAGGACGTACCAGTTACACAACAGCGCATTCTCTTTAACGGAAAGCAGCTGCTGGACACGAAAACCTTGAGTGGCTGTGATGTTATAGAAGGATGAACGATGCACTTCGTTTTACAGCTTTCTGCACCAAGGTTTTTTTAAATATTTATTAAAACCCACGATG
>JAYGXS010000002.1:50357384-50396588 GCA_036362985.1 Ligula intestinalis
TGACGTACAAGAATTATGTACGATGCACTTGCTTTAACGGCTTTCTGGGCCAAGGTTTCTTCAAATATTTATTAAAACCTTCGATGATAGAACAATACCAGTCAACATCCGCTCGTCAGATATGGTATATGAGCTGAAGGCTCAAATCGAACGATCAGAGGACGTACCAGTGACAAAACAGCGTATTCTCTTTTACGGAAAGCAGCTGTTGGACACGAAAACCTTGAGTGACTATGACGTACAAGAAGGATGTAAGATGCACTTGGTTTTACGGTTGAGGAGTAGAATAGCCAAATTTGCATTCTAGTTTAATAGCTTTCACTTAAATTGTTGCACTCTTTTTTGTTATAATAAATATTTTCGCGGTTGTTTCAAACTTCTGATTTTGAGTCATTTAAGTAAAAGTTTCATCGTCAAGCCTCCAGCCATGTAAGATTCTCTCAGATAGCTATATTTCCTTGATAAAACTGAACTGAACTGAACTCTTACTTATGAATGCTTCTTCATACGTCATCTAGTTCTGGCCTACTCCACCCCAGGCTACTCGTAAATGTCGGCTTGCGAGTTTGAACTCCTTTTTACGAATACTTGACCAAGACTAGCGCGCAGCCGTCTGTTAATACTTAAATCCTCAAGTCAGTTTGTTCAGCTGCCATAAATTTGCTCGACTATGACACCAGAACGACAGACGTTCACTCGGACCAATCAGCTACTAGATTTTCGGTTCGCATCACAGTTACTGTGCTGGTTCCCCTGCCCTCCCCCGGTCGTCAGTTCACCACCCGTCCCACCAGAGAATGCGTCACCAGAGTGGTAGGCGCCGTGGCGCGGGGTCGACTACAGTCCCCTCCAGACCGCTTGGCTAAACTTCTGGCCAGCAGACCATCTCCATCACGGTTCAAAATGGAGGCCTTTCGCTCAACCGCAGTCCCCTAACAAGCCCAGTCCAGTCGTAGTAACAAAAGCCATCTATTACCTCAGTGGAAAACTTATCCAAATAAGTGATTTATCCAAGTATTCAGTGGCCTGATTAATTAAAGTCGGATAAATGTGTAAAACACTGTGTGTTCAACAAACTCTGACCAGGTTGGCGCAAAATTTCCAAAGCTGTTTGGTCTGAAGGAATAAAAAGTACGATTTTTCGTGCCCATTAAGAAGAAAATATACTATTTCATCAGAAAGTTCGTACTGGAGGGTTGCAGGAACATTTCAGTTGAAAACTCCTCGTTCAAATATGTGAAGAGTATTAAGTAATGGTGGGTCAAATATTTCCACTCAAGAAATCTCAAATTATCAAGATTTCCTGTTAAGAAAGCACAGGTCCAGGGGATGGAATCATGCACCGAAACTCAAAGCAAATAGTTGTTACAGTCAGATGAATAAAAAAATAATCCAGAATCTGTTTGCAGGGGAACTCCATGCAAACGGAAAATTTTTATAAAAGGTACTTCTCAGAGGTAAATCAACTAAACCAAAACGCTCGCGCACGCTTAAAGGCCCGAAAACTCAGGAAGAGTGATCAGGGTTTCAAAATGAAAGAGTTTTTTCTTGAAATATCGAAGATTCAAAACGCTTGACTTAACTATTTGCACGTGCCTAACTTAGTTCTCGAGGGAATACACAAGATATGCACAATTAATAGACTCGTATGTTCAGGATAGTCACGATAGATAGTAGTAAATATTATTATTCGAGATTAAAATATTTATAGTATCTGCCTACTGCCACCTGTTACGGTTAGTGGCTCAAAGGTTAGGGCGTTTGACTCTGAACCAAAAGTCGCGCGTTCAAGGCTCGAGCGGGGCACCAAGTCGGTGTCGGGTATGACTGGCTGACGACGGCTAATAAGTCAGAAATTGTCATTTCAGTCCCTCTTGTCTTTGACGACAATACTATCTGTCTATGCTACCATTTGCTACGGCTGTGAGGGCCTCTGTCGAATCCCAAGGCAGAGCGTGACAGATGAATTCCGTTAGCGGTCAGGTGAACGTTAATCAAAAAATTCAAGATATGTTCCGAAGATGATGCAAAAATACGCCGTGTGTTAATGTTGGAAAAGAGGGGGCCAGACGATCGTTTTCCTTTAATCGCTATATTTCTCATGTTACTGAGCCTATAGCAAGATTTGATCGAGAATTTTTCCCTTTTACTATGGCTTGCTATCTTTTCTCCAAACTTAGCATGAGATATTCATAAATGCCCTGTTTACTATCAAAATCAAGTTCTAACTTTAGCTAGAAATAACCGCAATCCACCAAGTGCTCATTATAAAGTGTAAAAAATAACTTAAGTACAATGGGTGAAGTGAGGTTGCGGAAGAAGATAACGTGATAAATGACAACATGGTAGTCAGATCACTTCTTTTTAAGCGAAAGAATCTTTTTCAAAGTACATAAAAATGTTTATAATCTGCCTCCTAATACCAGTTGGGCACGTTTTTTACTTTTATCCATTGTGAGCAAAGCTCGATACTTTCGCATGCTTCAGGTTTTCATAAAGTAATAGTGGATGGCTGAAATTAAAAAAGTATTTTGAGAGTAAATCGGTCTTATTGAAAGTAACTTAAGAAAAGTTCATACAAGTTCAGGGAAAAGGATCGGCCGATCAAAGCTTGAATCAAGTTTATTTTTAGTTAATGCCGAAAAAGGAGGACTGATTTCTTTGTAGCATAAACGACATTTTAAGTCCAAGTCGAATGCGATCTGAAAGCCTCGTTTGTCCGTTTCCTGACAAGTCTTTGGTTTCAACATTTTAAACATATTTTTTAGATTCTAGAAAAGGACCTTTTGTTGAAAAATATGCATTTACAGGCAACTTCTTCAATACTCTTCGTCATTGCTGTCTCTGCAGTATAATCGAGAGTTGACGTCCAGTAACCTGAATTTACATGAAGTTATTCAAAATTTTCTTAACAAGTTCCCAGTCTGCACGCATCAATCATTCGGTAAGTGTGCTTGAGAGCCATTTAACCATTAAAGTACACGTGTCTTTTACAGGTTAGAGTAAATTGTACTGAAGACTGCTCACCTGTAGTTTGTGTCTGGTATGGGCGCATGAGCGTAAGTACGTGCCGTTCTGTGTGCATGGATCTAGAAAACAAAAAAGATAGAATTCTCGACAATTTTGCCTTCACATCAGGTAAACTTCACAGGCACAAACCCATGCAATCTCCTCGTTGATATTTTACATCAGCTAGCTTAGTAACCAGAAGCGTTGTGTTTGCAGAATTGTTCCGAGATAAAATAAGAAAACCCAATGTATACATAGTCGGGTCGTAACTATCTTTCGATCAAATTTGCTACCGAACAACTCATTTGAAATGTACGAAGAAGATTCTGGCTAATTTTCTGTTCAGGTATATCTACAAGGATCCCGGAAAAGTAAACACTGACGTACGGCTCAACTTAAGGAACGTGAATATGCATCAGCCTTTCTTATGGTAGATGGATTACGGAACATGCTCTACCCGTCATGCCTTGTGACTCAAAATATAATACTCACAGGCAGTCGCATAGCAATTAGTAGCATAGATAGATAAAGTTGTACTAACAAAGACAAAATAAAAGTGAATGGCCATTTATGGCTTGCTAGCCGCCATCAGTCAGTCATGCCTGTACCCATGCGTGGAACAAGGGAGACTTGAAGTCGGGATCTTAGATCACAGAGTCTGGTACCCTACCACGGGCCTGTGACTTAATTGTAGTGCATTAGACTCTACGTCCAAAGATCCTGTGTGTATAATCTCAGGTACTCTACACCTGAGGTTGGGTATAACTGACGGATGATGACTAGCAGACCAGAAATGTCCATTAAGGCTTCCTTGTTCTTTGTTAATACCATCAAGAAGCTTTAAAAAATTCATTCCTTATGCGTTTTTTATGAGAAAGATACTATTTTGCCGGTAAATGTGAATACAATTTTGGTTTAACTTTGAAAATCTTTCACACTTGCTAACATATATGGGACATTTAGGTTTTTAAAAGTCTTCAGGGCACAATATTATCCACAAATAGGAAAAAATATCCGAAAGACAATACCCTGAGGTAAGAGGACAACAGAGATGTTTAAGATAATTTTTAGATTTAGCTGAATCACAGCCCTAGAAACCTATTGCTTGCACCTTTATCTCCTTCATCCTTTAGAGGATAAAATTTTCTTAGGCTGAAGAATAAAATCAAGAAAAAATGTACAAAAAGGAGGCAAAAGATACTTATGCTTTGGGGGATAAACACCTCATCAAGAAATAGTGCAAAGTCATCCACCACAGAAACGCCCTCTTTGTTGTCGATGATGTCCTTCCGAAGCTAAAAGGTTGAATAAACTTGAAATAATTTTTCGCGAGAAAAGTCTTATATTGTAAGTACGATACTGAATAAAAATTTAGTTTCATAGCACCCACTGGGAAGAGCTCTCACAAAAGCAAGAAATTTTTTTTGACCAGAAAATATCTTAACGTCTAAAAAAAGTGTGCACACATCTGACTTAAGTGCAGGACGAAGACGAATATTTCGGTTTTGCCTTAAAAAGGACTTTGTCAGCAAACACTTTTAATATGTATACCAATAGTAAGCTAAAATTATTTTCGTTAGAACTTTATATCCTTCGGGTATACTCAGCTCATAGAAAGGCTCCAGCTTTCTAACTTAACGGAAAAAAATCAATTTTACCGAGTGACGCACACGTTGGAATGAATAAGGACATTATGTTGCCTTCTTTGTACGGCTGTATATTTATATGTGATGCAGCTTACAAAAGATTTCCAAACGGTGGCACATTGATAAGAGTTCGAAGGTCAAGCAAATTTCCAAAAGAATATGCTCTTTGAATTCTGTTCAATTTACTTAGCATATTTCCCATACTTCCATCAGTCTGCTCACAGCTGCATATGGTGCTCCTGCGTTGGAATTTCGAAATTTGAATCGGAAGTCTTTCGTGTCAAAAAGTTTGTTTCAAAATCTGCTGAAAGTTTCAGGTTTTCTAATAAATCACATCTGAAAAATGAAACACCTGGGAAAAGTCAGTGCAGGAATGACATTTGAATGCTCGGCACTTTAGTAAACACTTGAGCATATAAATATCCAGTGAAATGAAGCTTAATTTTATGGAACAGTCGTTTGTTCTTAAAAACCTGTGTTAAGGACTATGCATTATTTGCTAGCCTCCTTTCTTTAATCAGAACGAACTGAAAGTCAGTGTAGGTTCTGAAGCTTCAACAGGGAACACTTTTAGTTGGGATATAAATTAAAAATTCTTTTTCATCCATACCAATTCAAACCGTACATTTGCATGCCATAATGAGGGGGAGGGATGAGAGAAGACGTCATATTTTGAACGAAAAAACATTTCAAAATTTTTGACGAAAACATATCTCCATAACCGTGGCTAGGGTACAGAGAAGCGGAAAAATATCAATATTAAGAATTCAATTATTATGGCCAAGAGTCGAATCCCGGTCGCCGGATTTCAAATTGTATCCATAACACCATAGCTAACTGCTGATGCATCGATGGCCACACGAGGTAGGTTGGGAGTGACGCCGAGTCGGAGGGGACGAGTTCGTGGCAAATATGTGAGAATCAATTGGGTGAGCAGTGCTATCGGGATTTAAATTGACCAGTTGTTTGACCACTGTGAAATGCCGTCATAAATAAAAACTACCTTCCTTAGAGATTAATTTTTTTTCGCGGTATACATCAGAATGCTTAATGTGTATGGGCATAGACCAAAATATGTAACTGTAGATTTGGATTGAACTCCGTCGACTACTG
Organism: Ligula intestinalis; assembly: GCA_036362985.1. Classification (NCBI taxonomy): domain Eukaryota; kingdom Metazoa; phylum Platyhelminthes; class Cestoda; order Diphyllobothriidea; family Diphyllobothriidae; genus Ligula; species Ligula intestinalis. Next base: position 50,363,153 of record JAYGXS010000002.1, read on the forward strand.
CGTAATATACAGCTGCTGCCAACGGACAGACCGTACTATTATATTTTGATACTGAACTTACCATACTAACAGCCTAGGTACTAGCTAAAAGGGCCAGGCACTATTTCGCCGGTATTCTGCGCTGCATGGCACAGCTGCGAGGGGTCCGGTTCATCAGAGGATCCTCCAGCTTACCCTGTTTGCTTTCTGGTTGATATGCCGGTTTTGAAAGTTCAGCTTTTTAATTTCCTAAGAAAGTAGTTTCTGTTCGCGGTATGCATAAGAAATATCGTAGCAAATATAAAGCGCTCGGTCTCGTGAGAATATAGTTCAGGTTCTTGGCGTTCTATCAGATGCCCTTTTATACTCCGAGCAAGGTATAATCGCTGCAGGTAACCAGCTACACACAAACTAATGATCGGTGTGTGTGATTAAGAAATAAGGCTGGATAAGCGTTTGATCATCAAATGTTTTGTAATCGAGCATACAAAAAAATTTAGTGATATGTCATTTTAAATCCTTCGATATAGTAAATTTGAGCGGACTGACTGCATGTCCAAGAGATTCTAGCAGATATAATCCATCGTTGATTAGAAATTTTTGGCATGACTTTTCCAAACCGACAGCATTGTCTTGCAGACTATAGCGTAGATGAGGGAAGGATCAATTTTAATCCGCTATTTTTAACCCAAACAGGTGCCCTGTCACAAAATCTATGATTTTGAACATAGAAGGCTAACATACAAAATGGAATCATCTTTCAAGGGAAGGCAAGGAATAAGGTTACCTGCAACATATCAGGACTCATTGCGGCCTCGATATCTATCAGATCCACGTCCACAAAGTACGAAGACATGCGACGCTAAAACAAAAACGTTAGATGTGCATAGTAGGATCTAGAATGCTTTCTGCTTCTGCTAAGGGAACTTAGTTTATATAAGAATGAACGGCGAAACTGAAAATGTGGACTCAAATCTAGGAAGTCATACTGGGTTGGACCTTTCATGGTTTGCACTTAATTATCATACAAGGGCCCACTGTTTTAATGCAAAAACTCCCTTAAATCTTTTTTTGACCACATGAAAACGTTCTGTATTCAAATAAGCTAACAAAATTTAAAAAACAATTTTCTGTTCATATTATACTTTCGGAGTGTCCCTGAAGGCAGGAAAAGCCCTTGAAAGAGCCACAAGTAAAAATTTGCTGTACTGAAGGTTGACATTTTCCAGTGAAAAAACTTACATATGATTTTAATAAAGGATGAAAAATCACATAGCCGTTGTTGTCCAAGATGAAAGCATAGTCGGTCGGGCTATTCTAAAACCACAAAATTCACAAAGGTTATGCAAAAATAGACAGGTATCACGCAAGAGATTTCAGAATAAGACAAAAAGAAGTCGGCCTCACGATATATGTTTGCAAAAGGTCCACCATTTCCCTCCCCGAAACGTCTGTTCCCATTATGCCCAGCAGGTTGAGTGACCCCTTTAAGAAAAACAAAACAGCAAGCATTACGGACCCAGAGCAAGCAAGCTGCGTCAGACGCTGACGAATAAGTGCTATTAGCCAGGTCTAAGTAATCCGGAAATATTAAGGACACTGCCTTACTGAAGGAGGGGAATGATTACCTCGGTTTTAAAAATGAAGCTTTTTGGACACAAAATCGAAGAGTCAGGAGAGATTTCGAAAGTATGAAGGCTTTGCAACGAGATCTGCTCAAGAAAGATGGCCTAGACTTACAGAGGAGATTATAGAATTTCATGGATACAATGATATACTTCCTTTAACTTTTTCATTAAGTTTTAATTTCAATTCAAGTTTGACCGCAATTTCTTATAATTATCTGACCTGTTATGAACCCTGTGTAATCTATCATATGTACGCATTCTTCTGCAGCCGAATGATGGCATCAATATTTATCTCAGGGGACCAGTTTAATCAGTAACGAAAAGACCTAAATTTATCATCAAAAAGTCAAAAGCACTATCAGAATGTCCTCTCAAGGTTTTCACCCACCGTTCTGTTGTAAACAGCCAATGTCAGGCTCGCCATTGGTCCAATTTTCTAAAATGAGGTATAACCAGATAGACTGTTTCCCATAAGCAGATGAAATCATAGCAGTAACCTTAGAAAAATACTTTGGCATTCCAGGGAGGCCTGAAATTGAGTAGGTAAATGCCCTGAGCATGCTTTTTGAATTGAAAACATGGACAACCGAATGTAAGCTACGGTTGTTCAATCAGTCCGCGCGGATGCTGACGGGAGGATGCATGCAGGGAGGCCTAGAAAGGGGAAGAGGAGACGGGGGTTGAGGGGTTCGCTTGCCACACGAAGCTCAACCTCATCTCCTGCGAAGACAGTGGCGCTCAGGCACAATGGAACAGAGTGAAAGTGTAATCGGCATGACCAGTCTGAAACGCTATCAGGGGGTTTTAGCAGGCGGTCAAGATTCAAAAGCAATGCGTGCAGCAGATTCAGCAAATAGCTTATTAGTACTTCGGCGATGGTCGTGGGGAAAATGTCAGCAGCTTGGTGAACAACCAATTCCATCTTTTGTGCCTTGTTATATCGGATTGGCCTCCGAAGCTCCGCATTCTCGGTGAAATGCTAGACAGGCGACAAGAAATACACAATTTCAGCCTCCAAGGAGCACTTTGAATGGCAGTGGGACTCTGTCTGTGTTTAAACTTACCGACAGAATATTCGACATCGCTCCAATCACAGGTATGTGTGCGAATGTGCCTAAACACGCAACAGCAGTTGGAAGGAATGGCGCGTTTAGAAGCAATTCAGACTAACCGATCAAGTAAAATGAGCATACAAAAATATTTCCCAGAGTAAAACGCTGTTAATAGATCTCTATGGAATAAGTAGCGTTTAGTTTCTCTTTTGTCATTTCTGCCTAAAGAGCAGAACAAATGAGAACTCGACTTTGAAATCAGTCCAGCTGAAAGGGTAAAAGAGGAAAAGTACTACCAAAATATCAAAGAAAAATAGGTTAACTGAAGGTTCAGTGGGTTCTAGAATGCATTATCAATAAAAAAACCATTTTCGTTAAACTAGACAGATTTTACAGACCTAGTCTCAAGCCACCAAAAAATAAACTTTCGAGTTTATCTTCAAAAGTATACAATTGTAACGTGTTTTTGCAAGGGATCTGAGCGCAAATATCATTTTCTTACCATTAATTTCCCTCGCAAGTTTATCCAGCCGTCCAGGAGCGGTCAGAGTTGACAACGAGTAGGTGAACAAGCGAACCTTGAATAGGAGTAGAACATGGATTTAGCACCTAACAAAATGTCTACACTGCCGGCGGAAAATATCAAAATGTTTGGCACTTTCGTACATAATGGCGGTATTTTCGGAGGGCTTGGACCGTCGTTTCATTGTAGTATATGTCACCATCGCTGATTAAAACGAGGATTCTGTTGCAGTGGGCTGCGGGTGACCTTCCACTTGAGAACTAAACTTAAAAAACAACTTAGTAGTAACTTTGCATGAGGGAGCCTTGGCGAGGTCATGTTACAGCATTATGGTGGAAGAGTGAAAAGTGACAAGGGCCACTTTCTTGGAAGGCAGTTTGAGGAAAAAGAAAAGCGTCAGATTGTGCAACAGTTTATGCTTGAAAGAGAAATTGAATAAGGGAATAGAAGAGTGCCTTCTACACTATAACGTAGCAGAACATACAGTGCTCATTAATTTCAATCCGAAGAATATCGCCTCGTCGTAGTTTGCGCCATTTTCAGCCACGAGGCGAAAAACGTTCTGGATCGCGTGCTGAAAAGGCAAGATCAGGAAGAATTAGTTGAGAAAAAAGGTAAAATAAATTCAATTATTTACTAGCTGTTAATAAATATAATAAGGACCTGCTTATTTTGACCTGTAGCCTGGACCAGGAGGTTGTAGCAGGACTCGTTCTGAGAACAGCCGTAGAGCAGTGTGGGTGCAGGATGGTTCCTGTCGGCGGGAAACTAAGAGAACCAAAAAATGAGTCGTTGATAAGAACAAGATTAGGTATTACTTAAGGAATAGTTCTATGATTCATGTTCGTTTTCCTACAGCGAGTTTCATATAAAAGGCCAGAAATTTTTGGTAATGCAACATGGAAACTCAACGAAAATTCAGCTTTTCTAATGCTTGTGTGACTAAGAGGTGAAAACACATTTATTTGATAAATCTACAAAACGAACAACCTAATTTGTATTGAACGTGCCAGTTAGTCGTATTAAATGCTGAAAGGATAAAAGCTACCTTTGCCACAGCGAAGAAGTCATTTCTGTTCAGATTCTGAATCAGTAATCTGAGTGAGGTATTCACCAGATGCAGGGCTTGGCCGTGCATGCTTCCACTCCTAAAAAGTCAAAAGAGTGAGGAATGTCATATGTCAAGTACACATAGTACAAACTTTTTTTCTGATCGCTCACAATTCAATATGTAGGGAGAAACGTGTGATAAGTAGATATTATTCCTTTTAAAGATTTTTTAAGGGAATGAACAATTTAAAAGCAAATCTATACGTTGACTATGTATGTCCGGCCTAGTACTTGTTAGTAGTCGGGCAGAAAAGGACGAGTGAACCTGGATAAATAAGCTGTTATAGCGAATCATCGTCTGATTCCTGAAGATGGCTACGAGAGCAGACTGCCCTGTAGTATCAAAAAATTAACACATTTCTTGCAGGAATCTTATAACGTCTATGATAAAGAAAGTGCTGGGGGAAGAGGAGTGTTTCGAAAAAGCGTGACAGAACTCGTGCAAGACATTCCAATTCGAAAGCGCTTAAAATTTAAGCATTTTATGTAAAAGGCTTGCGACTTGAGGGAGGGCCGAAACCTAAAGGTGAGCTTTTCATAAATGATTTGCAACGAAACCTATAAGGTGGTGTTGCCCACATAAAGTGGCCTGAAAGTTAAGCTTCCTTTGAGTGACGGTTGTTGTTGGGAGGGACCAAAAAGTGGTCGATGGGAGCTCACCTTAATCACCTTACGGAACAAATTCGTCCTATTTCGCCTTTTGAGTTCACGCTAGAAGCCTGCCAGCAGTCGAACAGTTACTACTAATGAAGAAAAAATAATGGGTACGGCGTTTAGCTTCTAACTAACAGATCGCGGGGTTGAACTCCAGGTGACGCAAGATCGGGGGTTGGATATTGCTGGCTGATGACGGTTATTAAGCCAGAAATTGTCATTTCGATCTCCCCTGTCTCTGTTGGCAGTGTTCCTCTACCGATACTAGTGGCCGCTGTGCGGCTGCTGCTGGGGCTCAAAAGTAAGCCCCAAGACAGAACGGAGCGAGTGAGTCCCGTTAACGACCGGTGAGCATTCATCAATAAAGGCCAATATTCCTGAACTAAATCAGCAAGCCAACGAGGCTGGGGGACAGTGGGTTAGAGCATTAGCCTTCTAGTCGAGAGGTCGCAGGCTCGAGTCTAGGGGTAGTGCGCCACCTGGGGTTGGGTATGCCTGGCTGATAATGACTAATAAGCCAGAAATTGTCATTTTAGTACCTCTTGCCTTTGACAGTAATTCATCATCAGGCAAAACAATACAAGGGAGGGTAGAGTTAACGAAACAGTGACGAGGCTGAGACAGCAAGCATCCCCAGGCCACTCACGCCCTCACGAGACGATGAGACCTTGCGTCCTTACGCCTCCCAACAAAATGTGAGCCAAGGATGATGGGACGAGACGATCTAATTGACGGACCCCCTCTCCCACCCCTCCTCCCCACACTCTCCTTTCTCTGGTCCCCAATTAGGACTATAATCTGACCCCTCTGATCTCTTGACACCTCTCCTCCCCCTTTATCCCCCTGATTACTACGGATTGGTTGCTTAAACTTTCGTTAACTCTACCCTCCCTTATATTATTGTTTTGCCTGATAATGAATTAATAGAAAACGTTTGTTCGCCTAAGCGGCTTTCTGAGTAATTACGTGGGTATAATCGCTGAACTTTGACAGTAATGTTATTCGGTCTAGGGCAAAAATTCACAAAAATATCAGAGAAATTAAAATGTTGTAGTATTGGCCGAATCTTGTGGAGAAAGAAACACAAGGAAAGAGTCGTTGAAATTTTTGCGCTTGTTTCAGTACTCAAGGCAAAGCCGAAGCAGAAATATCGTGATCCCTCAAGTTTATGTGTATTTTAAGCGTTTGATTTGGTAGCAGTTACCAAAGGAACTTACGTATCTACTAAAAATAGGACGTCCTTTGGCACCGAAGTGTACTGTGTATACCTGAAAAGGAAAAATGGAATCAACGATGTAGTGTAAAGGACAAGAAAGCCCTTTCCTATCGTCAAAACAGGAATACAAATACCGGGAAAAATAATTACCAATTACCCATATTACTTAGCATCGATTAACAAAATAGAACGCAAAGGACTTCCAAACCTGCATGCTATTTTAAAAAATAGCATCCACATAAATTATAGACTAAATGCTAACTTACACTCCTATCTAATTCACATCAGATTTGCGAGTTTTTAAATGTCGCATGTCCTTACTCTAGGATGGGAACCTGTACTATTACATTCGCAACAATAGTTGGCATATCATTCGGCATTCAAGGAGCTCTAAGACGCTTGTACTGAGCTCTTCTTCAATATATAATTTTCGGCTTGTCAGGAAGCTGAAAGGTTTTCTAGAATGGTCTACAACTGCGATCAAAAGAGTTTATTGTGGTTGATTTAAAACGACCGGTTTCATGTGGCCTAATTTACGCAATAATTATTTACCAACTTCTGCGACGAGCATCCAAAGCACGTATTTTATCATCCACTGGCCATTGGAACCCTGTAGAGAACAAAAAGGGAGAGGATTTAAGGGCAAATACAGAAGGGTAAGGAAAAAAGGTGTTTCGTAAAAATTTAATGAAGAGCCTACGTGGGTATATTCGCAGGAAGCCGTAGACACTGGCGAAGTAAATGAAATTGAGAGTATCATTTTGCTTCTTGAAGATGTGATCAGTATTAGATGTCCAGTCAACTTGATGGGCGATTGTAGAGTCTTCAAGTTAAATGAAAAAACAAGGTAGCAACCTGTTTTAGTAGAAGTCAGTAAAAAAGTGTGAAATTTTATTGAAAAGTAAGGGTCAATAAAGGACTCTGACGATACATTCCCTTAATAAAAGAGAAATTATATCGTTCTTGATACCACAAAACAAAATACGAAGCAGGTGTCTGTGTTATTGCTGACGAAATATCAAATCTGACTTCACAAATGATTTCGTGGGGAAAGAACTTGCACTACACTACGATCCTGCTCTCAACTAAAACTGACTTGTGCGATAGACAGCAATCTGTACAACTTTTTCAGCCTTGTAATCTCCTCAGACACTCGTGTTCTATATTTGAGTAAAGAACTGGGAATAAATCTTTATAGGCCCACTGCGAAGGTTTAGATGCACACGTGAGCCATAATTGATTGGTAGAATCATTGTGTATTAATTATAAACTACCAACACACAGTCAGTAGTATATTATTTTTTCATTATTTATCGCACTTACAGCACATTTACCAGTTAAAAGGCCTGGCAAGTGTTTCCCTGATATTCTGTCGCTGCATGACTCACCACTAGGTCTCCGATGTTTTTCATATGCTTAATTCAGTTTTATTTTTTTCATTTTTTAAAACTTCTCAGAAACTTGCTCGCTAACTTTTAACAACTCACCTGGAATGCAGCATTATAGACTTAGTTTCTTTTAACAACTCACCTAGAATGCAGCATTATATACTAAGTACGTATTATTGACACAGGCATAACCCAGTGAGCAAGATGAATTACCAACAAATATTTAAGAGGCTGAAATGGCTTATTTGCCACCATCAAGAAATCCAAGTTAGGGGAGGGAAGGAATTAGGTCTGAAATCGGCCGCAGTTGGTGATTGAGCTTAAAACTCCATCAACTCAACTACGGCTCATACTGTATCAGCAGCAATGTGAAATATTTATTTTTATATGGAACCACCGCTTACCGGACTGCTATTTTGATAAGACTAAGTACGTGCCTTCGGTTTTGCAATTTGAGTTCAGCTTAGAGTCACCGCAGGAAACCTGGGCAGAAGTAACGTCTAAGACCGGGAAAGTGTGAGAGCCTACAACACTGGAGCTTTAGGTTAAGCGCTGATATCCTGTCCTGCAATTAGGCTAAGCAAACCTGCGAGATAAAGGACTGTGAAGGCCATTCTAGAACTTCACGTAAACTAAGCTCTTTGGGACCCCAAAGCTTTTCTTTGGACACTATCGGAGAAATACTTGAATATTTAGAGGGCTGGAAAAACTTACTTAGATGTTTAATGTTCGTCCTTAGCGCTATTATTTGTGAAAATATTTGCAAGTACGTAGACAGTTTCAGCAGTCCAAAAGCTAAAAATAGTTTCATTTGAAATTGAAAGGGGTATGAGGATGGATATTTTAATTTATCGGTCAATCATAACCCTTTGCACTGTCAATATTGCTCGCAGGTAAGTGATTAAATCTTTTAGAAACGACAGGCCTTTGGCGAATGACTTTATTTAAATCAATTGAGTGAACCTTGGCAGCATATTAAAACTGATTGGACATTTGAGTTTGGAGAAAATGCAAGCGGTTACTTTAAACTGGAATTAAAATTTAGCTCTGACAGAGTTCAAAAGAGCTCACCATTGATATAAACCTCAGCGGGTAGGTAGACACCCGACTGGCTTTGGTTCACGGGTATATCGAAGTAATGATGCCTCTCCAAGTTTGGATCAAAATCCGTGAGTGAGGTGAAGGAGATATTTTTGAGCTGAAAAGTTTAGCATAGGACTTTAATTTAAAATGAAAATATCTGCTGCACATGTGTCACGATCGAACTGGTTAACATTCTAAAGGTCTGGTTGGTATGGATGAAACGATTCATTTTCCAAACTGAATGATATCAACACTGATACCCTCTGAATGCACTTACGTTGCAGACCCATGTACCTAAACCTGAAGAAAAACCAGAGATGGAAAATAACCATTGATGAATGTTCACCTGACCACTAAGGGAACTCATCTGCCCCGCTCTGCCGTGGGTCTCGATCGAAGCCATAACAGCTGGAAATTGGCAAACATTATTGCCGGCAAAGAAAAGGGGGACTGGAATGGCCATTTCTGGCTCATTAGCCGTCATCAGCCAGTCATACTCAATCTCGAAGGTGTGCACCCCCGAGGTTTGAACCCGGGACCTTCGTTCATTGCGTTTGAGACGCTGCTTCTAATCCATTATGTTCGGCTTTGCCAAGGAGCTCGCTACGCAAACACTCACTGACGCTCACATAAGGAAAAGGTGATTTGATGAAGAAGTGGATACTACAAAGCAAAGGGAGAACGGTATGGCCATTTATGGCTTTTAAGCCGTCATCAGCCAGTCATACCCAGACCCAAGCGGAGGTCCACCCGAGCCTCGAACTCGTGACTTTTTTGAGCAGAGTCAAACGCCCTAACTATTGAGCCGCAAGCTCATTGTCTTGCCGGTTTAGGTCAGAGGATGTTGACACTCGGCTGACGTGACCTCTGTCAAGACCCTAGGCGGAGCTGGACAGATGAGTTCCGTTAGTGGTCAGGTGAAAGTTCATGAACGAGTGTCAATGTCATCTGACCTAAACCGGGGAGACAACGAACTTGTAGCCCAAGGGCTAGGACGTTTGACTCTGATTAAAAAGGTCGCAAGTTCGAGGCTCGGGTGGGACGCCACTTGGGTCTGGGTATAACAGGCTGACGACAGCTAATGAGCCACAAATGGCCATTCCAGTCTCCCTTGTCTTTACCAGCCAATCTATCTGCCTACTTACAGCAAATACCTTTACGACTGACGCGTTTTGACTTCTATATACTTCGGAAACTGTCGCAGGGGATGATAATTTGACGAGCAATGGAAAGGTGACAAATGCTACCTAAAATATGAGGGAAGCTTGAATTCACATTTTCGACTCATGCCTCGTTACCAGCGGCAGGTCTGGATGTTATGCTATCTTACTTCAGCCCATTTGCTGATCAAGTATTTGCTTCAAAAATCGAACTTTTCAAGCCACACAGCCACATGGACGTGTTCACACGCTGTCGTCCAATCAGAAGGGATCGGTGAATGTCCATCTTAATTGACGTCCGTTACAGTTGACAGAATGTTAACCCATTATTCATGTGGCAGAGAATTTGGTCTTGAAGCTGGCGCAAATTAAGTTAGTCTGAGTTCCAATTTCAGGTCATCCTGCCGATGGAAAATAAACCAGAAATAGCCGTTAACGTGGCTCTTGTATTCTTTCCTAACGCTTTCCAACACTGCAGGCAAGTGTTTATGACATACAGCAAGTAAAAAAGAAAAACTCTTCCTATTTCTCCGTTTTCGAACGCACTCGGAATCTAATTGATGGCAAGAGCCAGAAATGAAGGTAACTTTTCAGTTTTTCCATATTGTATCCACTATTAGGCAACAAATATCGTTCACCAAAGGAAAAGTTCAGAAGCTACATAAGATGGATAAGAAGTGAAGACAAAGTCTTTAGTTTGCACAAATCCTCAAAAGGCCCTTATACCGGAAGAGTGAAAGTTAACCTTAAAGGGCTCGGTTGCATTATCTTAGGCAAGTCTAAGGACTGTCACGAAGAGTTTGACGCGACATCGTAGGAAGTTTGCAGGCGTTATATGATGGAACATTAATTTCTATAACTCTGGTTTAACATAGCCATCGAGTTTAAAAGGAACATTGACATTCTGCAATGCACTGAGACTATTAGAGAAAAATGCACTCACAAGGGGATTCCAAGGGTACTTGGCGGCCTCCTCTTCCATATCCTGGACAACCTCCTAGAAGAAGGTGGAAATAGTTAAATGCTAGTAACAACACCCATTTAGGCACTGATGAACGTGAATCGATTTTAGTGCTAAGTATGGCTTGGATTTTTCAAGGCAGCATTGCGAGCACCCCCTTCGATAGTAATGGGCTTGTCAAGGATATTCTGCAGAAGTCAAATACATGGGGACAGAGACTGGGACATTTCATTTTCAGGTGGGACAAGAAAACTTTCTTGTCTTTATATGTTTGCATTCGTAGTGAGCTGAAAGGCTTGCCGTCGGAATATAGGAAAGGCCCGCTTGCCAACACAGATTTAAAAGGCATGTGGGATTGTGCTTCCTGGGGCGGGGCGAACAGCAATGCTAACAATAAGATCTGAGTCACGAACACGTTTTGCTATTTATAATACCTTTGGTACAACTGTTTTGGGAAATTACTTTGGTGACTCAATCAGAATCTTGCTCAATCCACCTTCTCAGTTCTTCGTGTAAGTTTCTTCGAAGAGTATTTAGAGGCGCAAATGGGTACACTGGGTACACCGAAAGGCCACTAAAACTAACGGATTTTAGTGCTCTGTCTACACAAGAAGCCACAGATTAATTTAATGCCAGTACGACTGGCGACTATCGTATTCTTAGTCGATTCTTAACTTGAAACTTCAGTTAAAATGAACTATCATCTTTCCAAGAAGTATAGTGGCAAGTCGCCAATTAATAGTTATCAAGGTATCGACCGACTCAACGTAAGATTCGAAGAATCAATCTCGCATCCTCAAGACCATTCGGGACTGCAAGCATGGTCTGTACCTGGGCTAAGAAGGCAGATATAATTAGGCAAGCGGGGCTCAACCCACATCCTATAGGCCAAGCGCACCACTTTAAATACGTCGCAGGTGGGACTCTCAGTGGTCAGCGGGCCTTGGAGTAGAACCCAGTAACTAGAATATTTGGATTTTGGGACATAGGTTAGACAGCTTAAATCCTTGTGATTTCTATGGGGTAGTTTTGGCAGTGGCAGGAGAACGGTTTTTCATATCACTCATGCTTGTAGGAAGAAAACAGTGTCGACGTCCGCTCATCGGTAGAGAATAGTAGCCTGGCCATTGGTGACGAAGCTAATTCTGCTAGCAAAACATTTTCGAGTAAATGTACAGGAGGCCGGAGAATATTTCCAACTATCCACTACGGGGTCATTTTTGCTAAGGTTTCCTTAAAACAACACGTTCAATGCAGGTAGTCATTACTTTGAATGAAAAGAAGGGAAACGCGAAAGCGAGCTTGACGATAGACGCTTTCAGGTGAGAAAATAACCTCCTATTGTAAGATCTCAGTAGTCATCTAAAAGAGACTTAGTCATGGAACAGCCAGAAACATTTAACGGAGGCAGGTCATGGGAGGTCCAGCGTTAACTCTCTCTCTCTCCATCGGGCAAAGCAACCTGCCACACAGAAGTAGTACAATTTCCAGCCTGCCCGTCCGTCCGCGCACGCTAGGAAGGTGGGCATCACCGCTGCAAATGTGCAGGCGGAAGTGCACACGGATGCATGCACCGCAAGGTCATAGTGTCCATTTGGCCAATCAGCGAGCTAGTACATGGCAATAGGGAACGTAAGCCGCTGGGCTTCCATCGATTTGTGTCGCGCGTTCGTTGCACCGTAGGACATCAGTAAATTTCTACATTTCAGCTTCAGAAAGGTTTTGTTTGCAAGACATGGGCAGAAGTTGACAATGAAACTTCAGCACAATAATACACTCTACAAGAAATGCCAATCAATTCGGCCACAGATACCAGTCTTATTCTATTGAAGGAGGTTTAGCGACTAGCAGTTGGACTACTGCACTTTTGTGAGGATTCCGAATCGGGTTACTAGCCAGTAATTACAATCATCACTCGACATGCTCAAAAATCAAACCCAAGCCTTTCCGACAGCAATGTTTTCGTTTAAGAGTGAAAACGACGATATATTTTGTATCCATGCTTTCGTTTGTTTCGAACAGCACTTCTTCTGAAAGTATCAAGTAAGTTAGAATCAAGTAATATCTGCCAATCGAAAATGTGGCCTCAGAATGATAAATACTCTCTAGCTTTGATGAAAAACAATACTTTAACGTTTAATCAGGCAACCAGAAAAAACGGCCTGTCTATATTTACCCTACTAAGTAAACTCTAGCTATACTGGCAGAAGAAATGCTCAATTTTGGTTGAGTTCGGAAGGATTTGTGCAAGGACCACTTTGTATCATCCTTTTCTATTAACGTGTCAGTAGTAATAAGACGTTTTCGAGACAGTGTTACACAATAAGACATACAGTTTATGTATGTTTTTCTCATTGTACAGTAGATTCACTATCTCATGCAATGGCACCGGGAATTCTCAAATGAGTTTTCGATTGGAACATTTTCCTGGCGGATGGTTGTAACAGAGACAATCATACAGTCTAATGTCAACATATTTTGGACAGCACAGGATGCCGGCTTTTTACCGAGCTTCTTTCTGACCGCCAAGATAAGGTGTGCACTATAAAAAATGATTACTTGGGTAGTATGCTTTTTTGTCATTAATTTTTACTGCATTTATAGATTCAAATATATTTTATGGAAAACATGCGCGAAAGAATTAGTTCTTGTACTCGTTTGGTAGCAAATTACGTTTTCTTTAAATTTTAAACTTGCAGAATGTGTATCTTTAGGTTTCAAAAAATTGTATAATTATGAGCTTTTGTTACAATTTTCAGGTGTTCATTCATAGAACATCGTATCCGTCAATTTTATTAATGCTGCCTTTACTATATAAAGCATGCTCCACAGCTATTGCATCATTTTATGAGAACTATGTGAGATATTTCTCAATCTATAGGCGAAAATGCACATTTCCTTAAACAGGATTACACAGTGCGCAGTTTGTAAACCTTGAATTCCAGTGTAGTGGTCACTAGGTTTCAAAATTAGTCGGCAATTTAGAAACTTTTTGAAAACCGTGAGATACCCGTTCTTTAAGTATAAAATTTAAAGAAGGCGTAGTTTGCTACCAAACGAGTACAAGCACTAATTCTTTCGCGCATGTTTTCCATAAAATATCTTGTAATTTATGAATGCAGTCAAAATTAATTACAAAAATGCATGCTACACAAGTAGTCATTTTTTATAGTACACACTCTTTCTTGGCGGTCAGGAAGAAGCTCGTTAAAAAGGCGGTATCCTGTGCTGTCCAAAATATGTTGACAGTAGGCTGTATGATTGTCTCCGTTACAACCATCTGCAATGAAAATGTTCCAATCGAAAACTCATTTGAAAATTCCCGGTGCCATTGCATGAGTTGTGAATCTACTGTATTTTATAGAAGGCCTGGGAAGCTGGTTAGCAGAAGGAGCTTTTGAGACTGTCGGAGCACACGACAAATAAAATGTATGCTAACAAAGGAGGTTTATCAGAATACTGCGAACAGAGTTATACATCAAATAACTGTCGCCGCAGGGCTATTCTTAATCCGCTAGAGAATTCGATTTGGTGCATAGTTTACTTTGGCAAAGGCTGTGACGAAGCTTTAAAAGGGAAAGCAAGCGTTGATGTATATGGCGATAAAAGCCAGTGCTAACCGTCGATTCTAAAGTTCAGTAAATTAATCTTTTTGGATCCGTCACCTTTAATCAGTTTACAATAACTTACGAACGTATGGCCGTTAGAAAGGGACAAAACTTCTTGCTTCTGACTTTGATTATATTGTACGCAACGCTCTAATGGTGACTCCTCTACAGGAAGCGCAATCCACTCTTCGCCGAAAGGCACAAAGGAGCATTGACATTGGACAGGGCAAATTAAGTACGGTTGACACGATTTTCAAGATATAAAGTTGTTTCTTTCCATCTGTGTAGTAACAGGTTTTGGTGACCAACGACATCGTGTACCGTGGGTTCTTTTGTCGCAGGAGCAAACGGGCTGCAAACTCAATTAAATGTTTCCCAGGCATAGACATCGATTTGCGTCGAAATTCGAAAAAAGCTAAACGCATTGAAGCATTCAGTATGAGTGTATCTATGGCCTCAGACATCTGCCAGATTGCGATACCACAAATACTCTTCAGCTGTTGCGTGCACACCCGAAACTTTAGAAGAATCTCCGAAATCGCACCATCAGCGACCTTGAGGAAGCTGCCTTTGGGTGACATGCGGGAAGTTCGCTGTCTCTCGGAAGATTTGGTTCAGACTCCGGCTAATCACTTCCTGCTTTAGAACCTCTGCTTAATCTGAGCAACTGTAATACTACATAATTCAAAACGCCAAATAAAAAATCGGTGGCCCCAACAGTTTCTTCCTACCAAGAATGAAAATTACATCGACCGTTGCCAAAGGCCGATCGACAGCGTTTTCATCTATGCTTGTCTCGTACGCGCGGTACTTTATTTCGCAAGACTTGTACATTCTGTAGGTGGAATTGGTTGAAAATTTGACGATAGAGTAACACGTTCTCATTTTTAGAAGGTAAGTGATAGCATTCATAACGTAGCTTACCTCAAGAGCAGCCGCTTTTTTTGAGAATAATTCAGAAAGCTTAGAAGCATACTCCTTAACATTCTGTAGAGGTTTTAGGTGTTCAAGTGTTACGGTTCCCTCATTGATGAGCCTTTGGTAAGCCTGAACAGAAAAGGAAAAATAAAAGTACAATTCAGTTGCACGAATATTCTAATAAACAATAGCAACTATGGAAAGGAAAGTGCTTACAAAATAAGCCTAGAATGGTTGGCGACACTACGTTTAACGCGCGGAGTGATATGAATCTGCTAAATACACATATTAGACTCTTAGCAGTTGTGGAATGATATTTTTATTTTACCACAGTAAATATGCCAATGACTTTGTTTCTAGAAACCAGCACAAAAGAGTGTTTTGGCAATTCCTGACTGTTTTCAAGCACTTGAATAGCAGACTCTGGTGAACAATCGGGAGCACTTAAAGCCTTATCTGATTTTAAGAAAGCGTTTTATTTTTGAAATATTACGATTTTATTAAAATATAGACCTATTTGTCCTCAAAACCGAAAAATGCTGCAAGGAAGTTGCAGGAGGGAAAAGTCAGATCCAAATCTATATTGATCCATTTTAAACGCAAGCATTTTGCAAGCATCAATTTTTAGTGCTCAAACGTTCAACTGTGAGAAAAGGACAATTACCATTGAACCACCTGTACATGATCCTGCGACAAAAATATACTTGTTCAGTCAAAAAACATCCTATTGACTTCTAGTCAGAAAATTATTCGAAGTACTATAAATATCCCTTAACTTTCAAAATCAAATAAGCTACCTGTACATTATACTTATGTGAATTCAAAATACAGAGGCATAAGCTTGCCCCTTTACAGTACTTATATCCACGAGAGAAGATTCGTCTGAAGGAACATGAAATGGATATTTTATCTTATAAAGAGCGCCAGCTCTACAGGTAAAAGGAAACTAAGCAATTCGGTTGACCTTTTAGCCGGTGGTATCTTTAACCACAAAAGCAAAGTCTTCGTAAGTAAAAACGACATGCGTAATTTTATAAAATATGAAAGTCTGTGTTTTTTTTTTTTTAAAGTAGGCAACAGAAGTTTAAGTAGTGCACTACCTAGTCCCCACATTTTGTCCTACGGAAACGGTGGTTATAGGGGTTTTATGGGTGGGGAATTAGGATAGGCAGTGAAATATACTTCAAAGACTGCTGTATACATTTTTATTTTATTTTATTTAAAATTTTTGTTGATTTGTATCTATAGATTTGCCTAATCTGCATTATTGGTTAACGTTATGTGGAAAACCCTGATTATCAAAATGCAGGATTCTCGAAATTCCTGAGAAAATCTAAATGGTGGTTAGGAGGTCGTCTTTTTCAACTTACCTGAGGTTCAATTTACCCTTCTGCATATAAATTTAATAAGTGAATGGCGCGAAGCGCCACGCACACTTTCAATTTACATCCGAAGCAAATTATTTGCAGCGGCCGCGGGAAAAAAATTCAACAACATTTTTCCACTTCACTGTTCTGCAAATTTCCTTAACTGCCTTTCCTATTTGTCTATTCTCAAAAATCCTATAACCAGCAGTTTTGTAGGACAAAATGCTCGGTCTAGAGGTATTTGGAATGAACTACTTAAACTACTTTCACCAAATAATCTTCAACAAAATGCAAACACTCATACACTTTATGTTACAGGTAATATTAGTATTTTTTAATGAATAAACTCTTAGTATGCATAATGTTTACATTCTGCTATGGCCATCAAAGATTTGTAGTGAATTCAGATCTTCATACAATAGAGTTGATGCAGTTATTTGTCTTTGACTTTTCTTGTAAAATACTAGAGCATTATAACAGACCTTATGCAAGAGTAAGCTACTTCTATTGTGGGCACTGTAAATCCATGAGGGCCATTAGGAGGCATTCAAAAAAAATGCATACTATAGCATTTCTGCTCCTGATAAAAAATAATATATGTTTCTTCTGGCGTAGTTTTTCTTCAACAGTGCTCTATTTGAGCAAAGTTCGACATAAGCGGACATATGCTTTAATAATGCAACTTAGCTGCTGTAAATGCGGCTCTTATGAATGCAATGTTGTGGACTGTTAAATTCTGGACGCGTAAACTGCCCTTTGAAGCAAACTTTTAAATATCTGCAGGACCTTGTACTTCTTGTTATTACCTTGATTTCCAAACTTTACATCGCATCACATATAATCAGAAGTGAATATTGGAGGAAAAATATATAGCACGTCGTCTAATCTCTGCATAAAATTTTTGTTAGGATGTCGTTCCTAATGATATCTGATAATAAAAAATATAATCTGCATTCTTTAAAGTTTTGTGCAGATTTTAGCAAATAAAAGGGTATTTTCGAGTAAATTTGAGAAAATCTAGATTTTTGATGCTCCTAACAAGCTATATATGTATGTATGTAGTAATGTAGGCAGAAATGCATCATTGATGAAGACAGTGGAAACTTAAATGGCTATTTCTGAATAATAAGCCCTTATCAACCAGCCAAATCAAAGCCCAGAGATGGCGATTGCCAGTTTTCGAGCCCGCGATCTTATAAATTAGAAGCCCAATGCCTTAATCACTGCCTCGCAGACTCGTTGCTTTGCTAATTTCGTTTGGTAATATACACTATAATAGATAGATACGCTCACTTATCGCTTACGAAACTCATTCGTCCCATTTTACCTTAGGGCTCGCTCTCAAGCGCGACTAGGAGCCGCTGACTCACTCACGTACTTAAGGCAGAAATGCATTCCCAACTAAGACACTGGAAACTGAAATGGCCATCTCTGGCTTGTTAGCAGTCATCAGCCAGTCACACTCAACTCCAGATATTTCGGCAGAAACTGGTCTGTTACTGCTATCTGACTATGTCTCCTATGATGAATCCGCGACGGATCTCGGAAAGTCTAGCGAATAAAAGTATTGTCCCACCGATCGAGTCAACCTCTTCTTATTAACTTCCTGGGATTCGCATGTTCGTTTGCATTGAGAATCCTATGCTAATTTGGTCAACATTTCAGTTATTCATACGCAACAACTCGCGAGTTTTTATAGCTGTTAGAAACACAGAGCCATATTTCTAAGGCTATTATTTTCAAAAGAGTTTATTTTTCTCCCTTGGAAGATACAAGTTAGCTAACGTACCAGGAGTAGGAGATGTGTTATAAAAAGCTCCTTCATTCAAAATAGCATTTAAGCAAGGCACAAATTAGTGTTTGTGTCACAGGTCAGCTTTTGCCTTTGAAAAATATGTTGTTTATTGATAAACTATCATTAGTAAATACGCTAATATAAAATAAACAATACTAGCTTACAGAACTAACGGCGTCCAGTGAACATTCCATTCTCACCAATTCCTTAAGCTCAGCTGAGAATTTTGAGTTTGTCAGTGCATTACTGGAGGCGAAGAGAACGCAGATAATAAGTTCAACACTCGTAACGCCCATTTTTCGTATACTAAAGGTCATCTTTAAATTCGCGCAACCTCGATTATTCATTAAGATAGAAACAGTAAAACAAAATCGAATGACGGGCAACAACCTGACAAGAGAGAAAAAGGTGCCACTTCTGCAACTAAAAGCTCCAGTTTATGCTCAAAAATTGTTCTTTTGCAAGTATTCACAAGGGTGTTTGGCATATTCTAGGCACTGGAGCACTAGATCAAAAGGTGACGGAAAAAAACAGTGCCCACCGCGGATCAAAATGCAGATAACCACTTCGTCGAATACGTCCAAAACTGAGTTCACCAGACAGGCTAAAACAGCAAATGAACGAAAAATTCGAAGTCCTTACCGGAACTCAGGCACAGCTTATTAAATTTCAGAGGATCATCGACCGGAGAACATCAAAAACCCGTACGCATGGAGACAAATCGCAACAATATCCCAAGTGCTTAAATATGTTACTTACCAAACTTCCTTTCTAGGGGATCTTTCAAAGATATAATGGTCTAAACTGAATATTTCTTTTAATATCGCTTGTCTTCTAGCATTAAATAGCGTTGCTCGTATTTATTTGTTATTAAAAATCGCAACATATGGTCACTGTCTAAAAATATGGCACTAACCTGTACATCCACATTGTTATAGTCAGAGGGTTGATTTGCCCTGTGTACGCAACAACGTCAGCCTTAACTTGACGTGTTTTGGTTTACGGCACACTTTGATGAAACTATTTTTTATCTTAATTGAAAAATACTATTGGTAAATTAACGGTTGCTTGTAGTTCATCTGCCTACCTCCTGTTCAAATACGAAAACTACACTGCTTGCTTTTATGCCCATGTGCATGAATAGTATTGCCCTCTTAGCGAAAATCTTCCCACTGACAGCGGTTATTCTATCAAACATGAAATAGGTTTGAACGCGGTCTACACAGTCTATCCACAAGTGCGCGCCTGTGACTAGGCTGGGTCTTTACAGCTGAACAGATACTGCCAAGTTCTGAGGTTTGGGAGTCTGGCGGTATGTTTTCTCCAAAATCATAACGTCATGAAATAAGTAGAACAAGCATTCTTCTGTGCATTAGTTGTGTGTGAATAAAACAATTTTGCAGTGGATGCGATCAATCGAGATATTCGAAAACATTTTTAGTGAAATAGACTGTGATAATCAAGTCATCCGAACAACATCTGCAAGTCCAAATCTTTGACCAAGTTAAACAAGGCAGAATATAACAACAGTAAATAAGTACGTGGCCACTTGTGAGCAGATCATGATGAATTTCATAAAAACAGGGTGGACGTCATTTGCAAAAATTAAGTCTTGCGTGCTGGCAATTCTAGTTGCTGAACTGACCAGTTGTGACAGGTTTGAGAAGTAAATAGTATCTACCCATTCCTGAAGTTTTGGCGGACAGATATTCGTGTGCCAGTCAATGTCTGGTGGATCAAAATCACCTACGATTATTTTTACATCAAATTGAGTCTCCACAACTTTTTTAAACATCTCACAGAACTTGCTTTCGTTGCATGAATTGCATGGGGGATTATAGACACAACCAATTACCGATTTTATTGTGCGGAAGGATGACTGAAACAAGACAATCATTCCCAGAAAACGGCGAAATGCTCAGATGGAACGGGAAATGTACAAAGGTGGTTTAATATAAAGAAGGCAACCACCGCCATATTTCTCAACGTGGTCTTATCAGAACAAACAAAAATTATAAAAAGCGAGCGCCGAGTGAGAGATAAGAGTTTGAGCCCAATATTCAGTGCCACACAGTTTGTCTGGATCAAGCTCACAAGCTACTGTTCCAAGCTCTGTCATCTTATTTACGACCGATCTCGCATTTAGTGAAACTACATTGAGCATAGCCCTGACATTCAGACATTTGTTTCATGTACTATTGCTACGGTGGACCTATTATGCGATATTGGTTATGAATAGGGAGCTCAAGGGCGAAAGCCTTCTTCCCTTAATAAAGTGACTTAAAGATCATCGGTATTTGCTAAAAAGACGGAAGACTTGGAGGCAGAATGGGGAAAGAGGTGGTGGAAAACAAAATGGCCCTGGTTTACAGTTTGTCAGGAAGTTATGTTTCAATGAACAATGGCTATTATAGAAAGATATATTTAGGAGGAATCTCTGGAAAAAAGCTAGATTGGGGTATGGTAAAATGGGAAGTGTCCTAAAATAGGATTTTAGGGGATGTAAACATAACTTGCCGGAAAATTTGCATTCGAAAATAGCATGCATGATTTTGAATAATTGCTAGCATTATTATCTGACTGAATTATTTTGGGATTAGGGAAAATGTTAACGTGAGCGTTTGCATATTTTTAGATGCTGAAGCGTTAACAAGGTTTACATCAGTAATGACATGACTGAATTTGAAAACTGATTTAGATTTATCAGAGGTATTCTTAGGTTAACCTGATTTTACTGCTATCCCAGGCATGGTTGTCTGAGAAGGGGAACGACATGGCGTGGACACGATTTCACTCGAATCAGGGGTAAGGTGAACTGGTGGAGTCAGGTGAAATTTACGTTCAGCCAGAGGGACGTAGGCTTACGTCACCTGGATGTCCAAACTCAGAGACAATTTTTGTTATGGTTGACGCAGACCTATCATAACTTTCTAATTTAGGTAAAACCCGACTTTCCATTGGAGTTTTATCTCTGCATATGAAAAGTTTGTTTTCCTTCAAATATTGAGCTGTGCACTCATGCTGAGAGAAAATACTCTCTACTTCTATCGCCGAAAAAAGTTTGACCAGAACCGGTGGTTTTTTACTCCGAAATGATGATTTGTAAGCTTCTGCGACTTTTAAGTTAAAGCCACTAGAGTAAAGTAACCGAAAGGCCGGTCACAGGTCTCAGCAGACCCCATATTGATGAAAGGTTCTAGTCTCTCACATTGGAGAGAAATGAGTGAAGATACCTTTCCATGAAAAGTGGTGCTGCGGACTTAGACGAGCACCGTTGGTCCAATGAGTTGAAGGTGGTTTCCGGTCTACTGGTGCCGGGGTATGAACTGCTTCGGAAAGCGATACATCTGAAGGGGCTGCGGCATTCGGTTTGGGAAATAAGTAGGTTGCTGGAATGGCAAAGGTGGCCAGCAGGATGTCGAGAGGGATGAAGCGTCTGATTTAGGTCCGGTTGGGTTTCTGCACTGCCGCCGTCGGATTTGATTGTGCTGGCGAACCCAGGTGTCATAACCGACAGAGGCTTTAAAGAGCATGCTGTGTTTGTGTGCTGTAATTTGGAATCTATGTTTGTTAGTGCCAGGAAGACATTATCTATGCAAAATTAGTTTTGTACAAAACAAAAAGAATTCGGCAATGTGCGCAGATAATCGCGCAAATTTGTAATAATGTCAACAGGAATTGTCCTTATAAGGCAATATTTGGAAATGTTTTGCAATTATGGTGAACTGAAAAATATAGGCAGGTAAAAAATCCTACAACGAAATTTGAGGCAGCGTTCAAGGTGCCTCCGTTTTAGAAAGCGTGTAGGCTAAAAAACTGCTGAGGAAAATAGGACAGAGGAGAAGATTAGGAATAGGAGTAGGAATTCTGAGGATGGTTAGTAGCCAATGAAACGGCAGCAGTTTGGACTGAGTGCGTCCATATGGCTTCTAACGTTTGAATGGTCAATGGTTTATGGGGACATTTAGGTTCCCGCGGGACACGACGCAGAGAAAAATAGTTTTAAGTGGATCTCCTAAATTTTCGATGGTCCTTTCTCGAAGTCATGGAGAAAGCTGCTTTATCCAATCAGAAAGCTCAGCTCGGTAGCCACAAATAAAGAGAGGGTGTACCGACAGAGAGTTTGCCGCAAGTGAAAGGTGTAAGTGACTGTGTGGATGGCAGATTAGTAGGCAATCATGCATGGGACTTCGTTGGAAGTTTTCGGTCCATTAAGGCTTTGGCAGGGGAGACACTGCAGGGGATTGTCACGTTTGGGGTGTTCCTGTAGGAAAACAGGGATGCCTGAAGTATCTCGTCCATATTCTCCTCCCTACGAGCTTCAAAAAGGGCTCGTTCGAAGCTTTCGACATAGGGTACCGGCTAGCCATTCTATTGGGGATGGTTGGGCGGGAAGCGAAGAGGCTGTATATGGTGTTGGCGGCAGAAATCCGCAAAGTTCGATAATGATGACTATCTAAAGGCTAATTTCAAGATTATGAAGTTTTAAGGTAGCCGGCACGTTGCCCTGTCAGCTTACAGCCCTGTACCAGCTATCTGGACTGCAGGCTGTCTATGGTTGGTATATATATATATATAATTCGGGAATCTGAAACTTTTTGAATACTACAGGCCGGCAGGCACACGACATCAGCCCTAATAGCAATGTTCAAGTATCAAAAGATAGAAGGGTTCCATTCGGACCAAAGGATAGAGGCGAATAGGCCTCTAAAGCCTTTAATGCTAGTGTGCTGTGATTGCGTATATGGGCGGTATGCTGTTCGTTGACTGGGGGACGTTACAAGCCGTCATCGAAATCGATGGTTGAACACACACCCAGCCCCCCCTCCCCTCCTTACGCACGAAAAACCATACGCAAACGCACGCCTCCTACGTTTGCTCCTCTTCCGCCCCCCCCCCAAAAAAAAGAAAAATACGGCACCTGGATCGATGTCTTGCTTTGGCAATTTTTGCCGGCGTATGCCTAGGGCGAAAAACTCGTGTTCAGATCACACTAAATGCATTCTAATAGGGGATGTAGGAGGGTAGGGGGCGGGGGTAAGGAGCGACTGCATGCATCAAATGCACTATGAGCAGGCACTAGGATCGGGCTGTCTACAATAAACACTCGGCTTAACCGAGCCTGCTCAGAGTGCACTTGATGCACGTAGTCGCCCATTGCCCCCCTTCCCCTTCTACATTCCATATTAGAACGCATTTAGTGTGATCTGAACACGAGTTTTTCGCTTTTGCATACGCCGGCAAAAATTTCCAAAGTAAGACATTGATCCAGGTGCCGTATTTTGGGGGGGGGGAGGAGCAAACGTAGGCGGCGTGCGTGCGCATAAGGTTTTTCTTGTGTGCGAAGGGCTGTGTGTGTTTGACCATCGATTTCAATGACGTCTTATAAACTTCCTTAGGCAACGCATAGAATACTGCCCATAAACGCAATCACGGCGCACTAGTACCAAAGGCTATAGGGGCCTATTCGCCTGTATCTTTTGGTCCGAATGGAACCATACTATCCTTTGGTGCTAGAACATTGCTATTAAGGAGGCATTTATGTCTACTGTTAATACGTTTCATTTTTGCTTCGCCGTTACATATCTAACCAGTCGGTTCATTTCTTACCTTATTTCCTATGCGGATACTGTTTACGTTTTAAACACATTTTTCACGTACGTATCACATTAACTCGTGGATATCTATGTCATGGTGCATTATTTAATAGCTGGCTACATATTCGCTATATTTTCGCAGTCTTTAACGTATTTTAGGTCTTTTAAGCATATTGGCTGAACAGATTTCTGCCGAGAGGTTCTATACTACCCCGGGATTCGAATAAGTGTACCTTGAAAAGTGACTAGGAAATGAATGCCTTTCTCATTTGGAGATACTCAAACTTGAGCAACCAAGCGCGCACTTTCTAAATCTATTTGGAGCTGTCCAGGGCCGGATTTGGTCATGGTCTCCATACTTCCCCGTCATTTCTTTGTATCGCGTCTGCCAGTTTATGCTGCCTTTTCTTCTTTACTCTCGCTCTTGGCGTTTTGGCGGTATTACCTTATGCTACCCGGATCAGTTGAGGACAAATCTCCGGATGACAACGTATCTTCGACATCCTCCACTATCACATTTGATACGGCGATGCAAGATAGTTACGTTGTGGTCGGAATCTTCAATATGATCATTTGCCTTCTCGTTCTGAGTATTAAAGTTTTTCAGTTTTGCTTTTTTGGCTCGCTTGTGGGGACTGAACCACAGAATCTCCGGGAAAACTTGACCCGATTCGCCCTTTTTCGACTCGTCTTCTTGTTGGGTGTGATCAATTCTGTCAGCTGGAGTAGTCTTTTGGGATGGACTTTGTGGTTTAGTTGCCTGGGCACCCTCCATGGATTTACTCGTCTTGCTCGTGTTCGAAGCGAACAGCTGATCTCAACTGCAGTTGTTCCGAAACGCCGGTGGCTTCGCTTTTCCACTATGCTCTTCTGTCTTCTTGCCGGTGTAATTATCGTGCTTACGTTAGGGCTAAAATTTTGTCTTCACCTTTCTGATGTTACACCGGAGACCGATTTTTGGGGAGAGACTCTTGAGGACGAAACTTCACGTTTATCGGAGACTGATAACTCTGAACTTTCCGAATACAAAAACGACCAAAATGCTGAATTCCGCCAAGTCCTGCATGTCATTGTTTTCATGGTGTCAGAGTGTATGCTGGCCATCCTCCTGATTATGCATATCGTTTGTACACTGATAGTGCACGCCATCGACCGTTTGAACTTATTACAGAATAGAGCCTTCTTCGACAAGTCTGTCTGGCTCTATTACATTAACTTGTTTTTTGATTTATCTACGCTCTTAATCGACCTTTCCAACCATCTGCATATGTTAGTCTGGAGTCGCATATTCTCCTTCACTATTCTAATAGTCCTCGTTCAAATACGTGTGACATACGCCGAATTTGCCCAAAGAGTCCGTCGGCACACTGTCTATCGGAACCTCGTCAAACTCGTCCGTCAAGAATTCCCCTTAGAAAACTATACTTTGAAGGTTTGTGCAAGCAAATTCCGTTCTGTTGCTTTATTTTGCAGTGTTTTATCTTCTTTTTCTTGAAAACCTATTCACGTCCGCGCATCCTGCAACAGAATATATAGAAGGTTCTCATCGAAGGGCTGCCATTTCAATGTCTATTATATTATTTAAAATTAAAATATGATTCTTTTTTGCTAAGGCCCTATACATTTTTTAGGGTAACATGATGTTTACTATAACCGTCGGACTCATAATCCAGGCGAATCGGTTCTTATAATTTAGGGTTTGGTGTAAGGAAGAGGGCCATTCAATAATCCACGGATTTCCGAGTATTATTATGGCATTGAGTCAGGGCCTGCGCGATGGACCCCAACCTAAGAATCTAGCTACTCGACAGTGGCTAAGGGTGAAGTAAGCTTCGGACACAGTAATCAACAGATGAAGACGACTGTGATGGAAAAATGTCTCGTATGGTGCAAACACAAGCCAGTATCAGAAAAAGTATGCAGCCTTATTTTCGTTAGCGCTATGTAGCAGCTAAAAGGTGCACAATAAACATCCATTTAAAGGGAGGGCATTGGAAACAAACTTACGGTTTTAAATTGATACTGATTTGTGCGAAACTGTAGGAAAATGCGTTCTGCTGTTGACCAAAAATTGGGAACATCTAAACAGTGATAGCTCACGCAAAAAACTGCTGCTTTATTTTCTAGTGGCAAAAAAGTTTCCGAAGTAGAGAGCGCGTGTTGTCACTGTATCCTGACGTATTCTGTCTCACCAGTTATAAGTCCAGTGCACACTGCACCACTTTCGTGCCATTTCTGGGATGCTTACAAAACCGACGTCCGTGGATTTTATAGATTAAAAGGCCTGGTTTTGTGTCATCAATCCTGTTGACTCTGTTCTTTCTTTCGATGAGATCTGTAAATAGTCACTTTAGTGTGATGGTTGAATAATGTGTCGGAGGAGCAGATTCTAAGGGAGAAAAAGGCTGAGTGTGAATAATTAGATTTCGGAAAAGTCCTTCCGAGCATTTCTAAAAGAAAAACCATATTAATAAACCACAGGCTCGCGATGAAACGAGACAATGACACGATACAAATATGAGATTTGCCCTAATGATCCTGGGTCAGAATTATTTTGTCCCTTTATCTAAAAGGTAACAGACCTCGCACGTCTAAAATTTTGATAGATGTCACGTAACCATAGGAAGTTTCGTTTTTGCATAGTTTTTTTCCTGATTTACTTTCTTTTTGTATTCCATTATCTACATCCTGATTTAACCAGATATCGGACTCAATGTTCAATAGTATTGTTTTTTGTGTGATTCGTGGCTTTAAGTTATCCTTAAAATGGAAGCCTTATTGCGCGTTGGGCATTTTTTAATCGATTTTCTTGCCATAACGTTTACTCGCCATAAATATATCAGACGGTCCGTTTTTCTTCAAATAGTCCTCTGCCTCTGAAGCTCATGATCATGGATCAACCAGCTCATTGCAAGAGGAAGATGATGCTCCAGAATTCTGTGCTATTTGCTGGGATCCGCTCTACACTTGGAGGAAGTTGCCTTGTAATCATTGCTTTCACGAGACCTGTCTTACATCCTGGATGGAACAGAATCCTAGTTGCCCCACATGTAGACGACCTCTCCTTACAACGCATGCTCAGCGGCGACCCACTGCTCAGCCTCGCACAATTGCAACAGCTCTCCGTGATATCCTAGGATTATCCGTTACAGACACATTGCCTCCAATGCAAAATACTCAATTTGGCACACCGCAAACGCAGACTTTTCGCCAACAATTTCCAAGGACTGGATTGCCTACCGTTCGAGGAATGGCTGTCAGGCTAAGGCAGCGTGGTGATCCGATTACTGGAGCAGCTATTGAAAATCAAGGGCCTAGTTTAGACCTGAGTATTAGACTAAGCTTAGGTGGTAATCCGGTAGTGACACCTGCTACAAACAATGTCCCAAGAGGTGACATACCGTCGAACCAGCAACAAAATCCACCTCAGCAGGCGACTGCTCCTGGGACTGAAGGCTCTACTTCTTTGGTATGTTAATTGAGAATGTCCTCTTTTTTACTTCGAATACCCACATTCTAACGTCAGCCATATTTCCTCTTGGTTATAGTCTACAAATTGCTTAATTGCTTTTGTTAAGTTTGCAAAAATAGAGATTTTTACATTTCTGCCAAAATGTCCACGTCTTCAAACCGCCAATTGTTTATTTGTTTGCAAAAACACTAAGTCATGCACGTGTGTGTGGAGTATATGCAGCTGTCAAACACGTCTCTAATCGTGATGATCACTGTTGCAATTGGGTCTTACTGTTCTGCTCTTCATTACTCTGTTATTCCGTCCTTGCCTCTTCTGGGTCTTCCGTACTTGGCTGACTTCCAAAGTTTACGCTCCATTTATTCGACATGACCGTTCTTGCCCATGCTATAAATAAGTCTTTCAGGTCTTTTGATTTACCCCTAAACATTTCTGTTAGATTTTGACTATATCCCTGCCCTCCTTGTCTGTGGAGACTTGTGGTGACGTAGAACAGTCTCTTCAGCAATTAGTATCTTGAAATATGGCACGTCCACTCTATCGATCTATATCTGCATCAACATTACAAGGATCCTGGGTGCCCAGGTGGATTACAGAAACTCGGTTTCTGAGGTCCGTTCCTGCTACCTCATTTTCATGATGATAGTTCGATCTTCCTGAATAATGAGGTCCACTACTTTCCAACAACGTGAAGCCAGTAGTGATTTGTGCATGAATTTGTCTGTATTGAACCATGTTTGCACTGCTCAAATTCACAAATCGACCTCCGATGACAAGACCATTTAAAAACAACTGGGAATTGAAGCCGACAAGGCTAAGCGACTCACACGTGCATGCCATACACGACCTGGTCTCTATTCCACACGTACCAGGCTCTGGTCCATCTTGTCACATCTTAAGTGAGTGAGAATGCCATAAAGGCGACATTAAGATGGCCTCACTGCGCTCTGAAGTTAGTTCGCGGGTAAAACTAAATACCTTTGTACTTTAATAACCTTCCAAGTCACGACTGATAAGCGTTGAAGTGATTTTAGTGAAGAGCCCCTTAATTTGCTTTGAGGACAGATTCACTTCCAATCCCAGCTTCATTTATGTTCCACCTTCCATGTATTAGGTGACTGTTCGAACCTACCAGCAAACAGAAGGTGAAGTGGAATGCAGTGGTTGACGTGTTGTGAGAGAACCTCTTTACTTTTGCCACATATGCGTCTTCATCAAGTTGCATGTTTCCCAAATAAGAGAAGATATGTACTATCTTACACGAGACGTGTTGTAGGTCATGACGTCACTGCCAACCTGCATTTTTTTGGTTGTTGTACGAATGATAAGGGAGGTTTTGCTTGCTAATTTGTGTGCGCGCATGAATTAAAGGGCTCATACCATGTCGGACTGTCCTTGCACAGTGTGGATAGGCAATATGTGCCTTTTGATGATACATGCACCGTTTCTCTGGCAGTATACCTATGGGATACCCGGTGTCCGACCAGATCAATACGTCGTTTGAGTGTGCAGTTGAAATTGTGTTTGGTAGGAACCGTGTCTGCATTGATAGTGGGAACGATAGTGATATGGATGGTTTGACTCCTTCAACGAAGTGTGTCGTAGGTGCGCTTGATCAAAAGCAGTGTCAGTTTGTTTGACGTCAGTTGCTATTTGGGCAGAATTGAATCTGCACTAGCCCATAAATACTGTCATATATAGGGGTTTAGTCGCATTTCTACACGTAGACCTTCACTTGTTATCAGCCACTGTGTCTCATCTAAACACCAGGTGGTTGATAGTTTCGAACAGTGGACTGGTATATTGGGAAGGAAAGAGAAATTCAGCTCAATACGTAAAAATCCATCTTCGCTGCACATCTGCGCATTCTTTACTCTAACTTGCTGACTTGCCAAGAGTCGGTATTTGAACGGCTGCCAAATATCAGGATAGCAAGCTTCCTATGACTAAGAACCAGACTGTCAGTCATCATGGCCAAGGCTTGTTTAAGGACGATCAACTTAATGCCAGATGTCATCCAAAACTAACTCGTTTATCTTAGTTTTTCAGAATGGTCAGAAGTGAATGGCTGACATAGTCATGTAAAATTTTGAGAGGAGTAGGTAGCGTCATGCCTATGCGTATATTATTAGACTGCATCTTAGTAACCGTTATCTCTACTCTAGTTTCAAGATTTTTTAGACTATTCTGACCAACAAACAGGAGGCAAAGGACGAAGTAGAGTCAGCTGGGTTTCCTTATACAGTTGCCTTTCCTGTACCTTTACTTCGTGGAGTAAGGCCCAGACGCTCCTCGCCTAAGGCGCGGCAATATGATTGCACTGGCTTCGTCATTGACGTGAGCTCCGTGTCTGAAGCATGTCGTGGGGACCAAGTCATATGTAGCACGTGCAGCTGAGCCCTTTTACTATGCAAATCACTGATCCTGAGCTCACCTTTGGTCATCTTGACATTATTTGGCCATCACAGCCAGATGCGTGAGAGGAGAGATTGCGGTAGATGTTGCATGAGTGTGCCTCAATATAAACCAATTCAAGTATAGGAAAGGCCCTGTTCAGGACGTATTATACGTCTACCGAGATGTATATGTCTGACGCAACTTAGGCATGCAGTTTTAAGCACCCGTGCTAATAGAATTCTTCGGTTATCAACAGGAAAGGTTCGTTTATCGAGTGCCGGTTAAATTTTTGGCAAGTGTCTTCATTTGACCCAGTTGTGATTAAGCTCACGGCTGCCTGTGAAGGCCTCATGACGCGTTTTATGTGCCAAAGTCTTCCCCTTGCTGGCGTGGGTTCCAATCCCACGGACGAGTTTTTCACAATTAAGTCAAATGATTTATTGAAATTTGCCGACCCCCCCCCCTCAATTAACAAGTGTGTCTTTTGTGCTCCCCAGAAGCCTGAATGACCTATCTTTTTAAATGAAACATTATGGTGCCTTAACATTCCTTTACAGTCCTATGGTTCCAGTAGCCAACGTCCTTGCGAGTTTCAATTTTCGATGATATCCTTTTTGATACCTCCTCCCCCCAAGCTACTGCTGTCCTTGTGAGTAGACTCGACATGCCTTAACGTTGGTGATCTCTCTGTTTCTTTTGTGCCAGCATGCCTATCTGCCGCAGGTGACTCCCTTTTTTAACTTCTAATAGTAATCGACGATCTCGTGTCCTTTTTTAGCCGGAGCAGGCTACGGCTGGTTCGGATCATCCGACAGAGAGACCACAAGTCATCCAGTCAACCATTCGAAGACGATTCTTCTACTTTGATGGTTCTCGCTATCTGTCTTGGTTGCCTACGGTTCACATAGAACTCTCCGAGGTAGGGCTTCTCCCATTGCCTTCTTGGCTAAAGGTTCCAACTTGTTATTTGGGGAGAAGTTGACGAAGAACAAACTTTCAGATATCCAACACAACGTTTTGTTAAGCGTACTGTTTACTCATTTCTTGAGTGTTCACCTTCTTTTCATACCTTCAACTCTCTAACTCCTATCTGTTCAGCAGTTACCAAACGGTAGACTTTAGGTACGATGGATTTCTTGTTGCCGGTGTATTTATCATTTATAGGGAGATAGATATACAATTTACGGACAACTGCGTCTTATCAGGCCTGTTAGTGCTTTTGGACTTCGCCCCACTAGGTGGGCAATTTTGCTCAAAGTTTGCACCTAAGCTAACCATTTTACCTACGAATATTTGGTCCTACAAGTGGTTTGCTTGTCTCTTAAAAGTAAATTTCGCTACTTGTGACGGCTTTACACAGCAAATTCTCCCCCTTGTCGTTGTATCTATCCCATTGTTGTTCCGAAGACGACATTTAAATCGACCCTTTATGTTCTATCAATATGCTCTTGCCCCTGATGCTCACCGATTTCTGTTCTGTCTTCTGTTAACTTTTTGGACCCATCCTCTTGTTCTAGATATTCGGTGAGCTTTTATCGTTTCCGCCCAACCAAGCTGCGCGTGAGGAAGCAGGAACCGCGACAACATCCAATCCAGGAAGAGAAGAACAGCCATCGACTGCTATGTTCGCACCTTCGCCTCCATCTGATCAAACAGAGGATTCTAGTTTGCGGCCCCAGACTCAACAAAGTGTCACTCAAACCAACGCCACCTCCTCCTTCTTTCCGAGGTTCCTTTCCTTCTTTAGAGAAGCGCCATCTAACGGTCCTGCCAGGTCGGCGTCTCGGCACGTCGGCCCACCTCTGCGCGCGCTCACACCGGAACTGCGGGCGCAGGGCGAACATATCGCGACAATGTTTCCAGGCGTCCCCCTGGATGCTATCCTCTTAGATCTGGCCGCTACTGGAGTTGCGGAAGCGACTGTTGAGAACATCCTGTCAGGTCAGATTGCACCTGCGTCTACTACCTTTACCAGACCAGAGCCAGGCAACACAAGTCAACAACCACAGCGTTCTGGAGACACTGAACTGAGGCATCGCGGTGGGGCGCACTCCCAAATGGTGCGTTTTATAGGATTATTAATAAAATGCCTATCTTACGCTATTTGTATCGTTCAAGTCATGACCGCTAGTGTATGAACCCATTATGAGTCGGGGTCAACTAGGGGTGCCATGTCATTGCCACAACTTCCTTTCTACATGCATTTGATCTGTTACCTGGTTTTACCGAAGTAGCAACAATAAAAATAAGCCCATAGCTAAGCGTCTTAGTGTTCTTACCGGGCTTTGAGTTGACCTAAATCTTACGGACTTAGTATAATTCCCCAGAATTACTGTCCTGGCGTTGAGGGGTTCCTGGAATGTACTATTCCAATCTCTACATATTTGTCAATAGACCTCCGCAGATTACAAATTATTAATAGTTAAGCCTGTGTTCAAAACGGTGTGTGGTGTCTCTTGTACAAAATCAAGTGAGTTTAATCCTATCAGTTTGACAGGCTTGACCCTGTATGACATCTGCACTTTTGGATCGTGAATATGCTCGCAGTATGTCTTCATAGTGTGTTTTCTATAAACAATGAAAGGTGAGAAAAATAGGGATTTGTATTGGTAATGTTGAGTGTCGCTGTCCTTTGAACGGTCGGAAAAATTAGGTGATCCGAGATATACACCAAATTCCTCTACTGATTATATTCCCCGATGTCAAAAGTTGGAATTTTTAAGTGTTGATTTGACGGCTGATAAACCCGAAGTGGTCATTCTGGTATTCCTAGTATTTATCGGCATTATTCATTTAAATGTGTATCTGTCATGCCTTCATAGTTTGCTCGCCCTCTACTTCCAGGAGTCTTGCTTCCTAATCCTTTATTACTGTTTTTGCGTCCATCAGTTAAAAGTTTAGCGTATTCTTCGCATTATCTGCAGTAACACAGAACTGTAATTAATTTATTGCTGCCTTTCGCTGTCATTCAAAATTTCAGTTTACTCGTTTCTATCTCATTAAATTACCCACAGCAGTTTAGCATAATTGTATGTTACTACTACTGTGTCAGTCAGCATGGCTAAGGCTTGTTTAAAGACGATTAAGTTAATGCCAGATGTCATCCAAAACTAACTCGTTTATCTTAGTTTTTCAGAATGATCAGAAGTGAATGGCTGACATAGTCATGTAAAATTTTGAGAGGAGTAGGTAGCGTCATGCCTATGCGTATATTATTAGACTGTATCTTAGTAACCGTTATCTCTACTCTAGTTTCAAGATTTTTTAGACTATTCTGACCAACAACCAGGAGGCAAAGGACGAAGTAGAGTCAGCTGGGTTTCCTTCTACAATTGCCTCTCCTGTACCTTTACTTCGTGGTCTAAGGCCCAGACGCTCCTCGCCTAAGGCGCGGCAATATGATTGCACTGGCTTCGTCCGAATGTCTTTTATTGTGATTATTGATTCATATGCTGTTCCTAGAGCCTGGGGATACTGGGTTACTCGGTCATGTGTGACAGTGGCTACTGACTGTAAGGGTAAAAGCCT
>JAYGXS010000002.1:50396598-50409087 GCA_036362985.1 Ligula intestinalis
CGAAAAACCAACTATTCAATCAATGAATAATAACAGGCAAAATCAAATTCAAACTCTTATAGGAGTTTGATAGAACTATTTACTAGATTTCGAAAATTTACTCATAATTTTCCTCAGGAATGCCATTAAAAATGTTTTTTTTTTACTTCAGTATCTCCTTTCCATATCCATAACAGCTGGTAGTTTTGAAATTCGAAACAAATGTCTAGCCTACTTTATTTGCCCTTACCCTTTTATCTTCTACTTTCAGGAGACACCGGCATCTGTGAAGACCCAACCGTCGATTAGACCCCCACTTGCACCCACGGACCCTTCTGATAGCGTCGCCGAGCCTACGAGCTCCTCAACTCCCACGCCTGCTGCGATCCTGGCCAGACGCCGAAAAGACTTACTTACCGAGGCTCGTAGGAAATTCCTGTCCAAGTCGACAGCTTCTGCTTCTAACACGCCGCGCTAACCTCTGTGCCTAATGGATCCCTCCTATTAATCTTTTATTTTAGAGAGCATTTTACTTCAAATGTATATTTCGTTTTTCTTCTCCTCTCCACGAGTTCGAAATTGCCTTTCGTCGGCTTCGTGCAATCCAGATTTATAACGGATGTGCTAACCCTCGAGCACCGCCGTGCATCAACCCCACTGCCTACTTCTCACCTACAAGCCAGTGGTTACGTTTGCCACATGAGTGCGGCGCCGGTGCCTGTTTTGCCCATCTGTGTCAAGAGTCGTTATTCCCCTTTCTTGGCTCCACTTTCGGCTTGAACCAACTGTCTGATTTATTACCTGTTATCACTTATTGCCTGGACGCCCCAGCTTTCTTGCGTTCGTGTTTAGTGTCATATGGTTCCCGACCGATCATACAATACACGCTATAGTCGAATTCCTTGCCTTTTTACCACGTTCTACTGAGTAGTCTTACCAACCAATGGGGACTTCGGCACACGCAGATGCAAGCTCACCCTAGAGGTAAGTAGTAACAGGGCTCCTATTATTGGACTGTTTCCATCGAACTTGCATTACACTACCATTTATTGCTATTAGTCGGGATGGCTACTAGTACTAGCAGTCTCACATAGTACATCTATCAGCAGTTTCCTAGTCCTTGTAGTCCAAAATTCAGTAAAACCTGACACAACTTTTGGTGTATAGAGGTTAGAACGTAGAAATCAGGGCCAGCCATGATGTGCTCCGGGCACAAACATGCATTACTCGGAATAGCAAAAATCCAGATTGCCACTCCTAGTTGACATAGGGCGAACATGAGCCTCAGCGCTGACCTGAATCAGCATCAACCCTGACTTTCAATAGCGACACGTATAGTAACAGTACTACTAACACTCAGCTAGATTGCTAGACGATATCGTCCTAGATGTTGTAGTTGGCCTGCAGCTAGCCTACAGACGGCACCATGACAGGACATATAAGCATGGTAGTACTTGAGCTATTTATTTGATAACGCTTTGTCTTAACCCATAAACTATTTTTATCATATACAGACTGGGCGTGCATACTTGGTTCCGATTTCCTGAAAGCACAGACAGGCTGTATTATAATATACTATTAACCGATCTTAGGTACTATGATTATTAGAATTCACACTTAAGCATAGGCAGGCACTTGTAGCAGCAGTATCCGAGTCGTCGCAGTTCAAACCTAATCGAAACGAGTACAGCCTGGTTGACAGAGTTTAAAGGACGGAAACCAACGCAAGCCCTGATGTGCTCAGGGCTTCAAGTATGTGTTTTCTCGAAATAGCATAGACCCAGATTTCGAACTTTTGTTGAGATCGAGAGGGTATGAGTCCCAGTGCTGATTTCAAATCAGGCTCACCTATGACCTATATTAGCGTCAGAAATGACACCAGTACTACAAAGGCTCGTCTACATTGCTAGTCAGTAGTAGCCGTATCGGTCTCGGCCTCCTTTAGCCTGTCTTGTCACCAACTCGGGGTAAGCAAAAAATGCAGGTAGTTCGGTAGTGTCCGCGTTAAGTCTAGTGTTACTTATGACCAAGTTTGGCGGTGGTTCTGGCTTGCATTGGAGAAAATAGCCAGCGCCGGGTCCCGTGTGATGTTCTTGACCCCGGACAAAGGTGAAGAGTGCGACCGGCGCCAACTACTTCTGCTATCACTATAACCTACTCCTGAGGCCTGTCACTTTCTGCATCAGCGAGTTGGTGCATATAATGGGCTTCATCGAAATCGCTGGTGAACACACACATGGTTCCCGACCGATCGTACAATACGTGCTATAGTCTAATTCTCTACCTTTTTACTTCGTTCTACTGAGTTGTCCTAACCACAAATGAGAAGTTCCTAAGTTCAAATAAATTAACGTACTTTTCTGTAGGTTGGCGTATAAAATACCTGGCCTCTGTATACACACTTATACTGTTTTTTTTTTCTTTCTTAAAATCGGACGTAATTTGGAGCCGTTATGTTGACTTTTATTGTCGGTCGGTTCTTTTAACCTCGTGTCCGCCGGTAACAGTGCGTGTGTGAACCAATTCCAGCCTCCATCATTTTGGATCAGTGGCCCTTCTTGGCTAGCGATACCTACCATTTTCTCATAGGTTATGACTTTATACCGCCTATGTACTGACCTTAGATTTTCGCATAAAACCTGCAGTCCTTGGTATCTGAAAGCGTTTTAAATTAGTGAAGGTGGCTTCCAAGAAAGATGGGTGCTCTTCTGCCTGCCGATATCATCATAACGCACTATCTTTTACAATTTAATTATCATCGCAGTAATTTGCAAGCACCAGAGTTGTGATTTATCCAGCGAATGTGTCCTGAGTCTGTTACATGTTCGAGGCTATCCAACACGGTATCACCTGATTACGCCAAGGATAGTGTCGCAAATATTTTGTCATTATCGTATTCATATTCCAAGAATAGTCGACTCGTTTTCGTCAACGTTACTCACTCAAACGGAGCGTGACTGATATATCTCGTTAGGCACGCTGACTAATTCAAGCACTGATAACACAATTTCGAATGCCAGCTCTTTATTGGATACTTTTTGTACCATTATCTAAGTCACATTGTTAACGTTGGTGGTGGTGTGACACCACGTCAGCTGTGAAGAGCCTTTTCGTGGAAACCAGCTGAAAATCCAGCAGTCGATAGCTGAAAGTATTTTAACTATTCAGCAGCGGAGTGGTGGGAGATTTCATCGCCAGCGTCAGTCACAAGGTAGTTTGAGGCAAGCAGTCCTGCTCACCTTACCAAAAGAAATACAATCGGAGTACGACAGTGACGGCCTGGTGAATTGTCAAAACCATCAAAGGGTAGGTCACTATAAAAGAAACAGGCCTACGACACTACAGGCGCCACATTATAGTCCAACAAGTGCTTAAAGGGAGTCTCCTTCTTTCGACACAATTTGCAAGTAAACCAGTTCGTCGGGGTAGTGAAAGTGGAGACTCCACAGCGCCGGGGAAGTGCACGTTTGGGCATTTGTCATGGTTTTTTTAGTTTGGAGGAAAGGAATTTATTTCGGTCAATGGAATAGAGGAATCCTAACGGAGTCACATGACCGATCTAGAGACGGCTCATATAAACGCGGGCTTTTTGATCGCGAAGTCGATGTGGAAATACACATGGACGGCCGACGAAGAAACTACAACGGTTAGGTGACACGCTCTAAATATGTACACATAAAATTTTAAAAGAGTATGAAAAAAATCGGCAGGTGACATACGTTCCAGAATCGTGGAAATGAACAAGAACTCGGGACGTAAATAAGATCAGCCAGCAACATGGAGTTTATTAAAACGGAATCTGAAATTCCATGATGCGAGCTCATTTTATGACAACGGAAGTCAAAACACATGGCGATTGGCGACAATACTCTACAAAATTACATGAACGAAGTACGGGTTCGGTTAAATGAATATACTCAATCACAGAGGCTGTTTCACCAACGGGTTCGCATAAAATTCATTTGCTTCTTTTCCCTGTAGAAAAGAAAAATAATGTTTCAAAAAAGTGACAAGGCGCTGGTTATATAGTGCGCAGTACCTTAAACCCACACCTACCGCGACCTTCATCGCGCACGAATCAGAGACCTTTGGAAAAAACTACGAAACCGAACAAGCTAGGAGGGGTTGTGACAAAATGTCCTCCCTGACTGGTGCAGATTGTGCGGGATCGTAAAAGTGACCACTTTCTAAAGTGGCATTTCTGGGCTACTTTTTGTTTTAGACTTCTCTGCAAAAGCACACCTTCTTTCCGCGGTCCCTTCTTGTTGCCCCAAACAGGACTTGCTTGCTTGCAACTGCCGTAAAACTGGAAACTATGGGGCTATTTAAACTCCCTGCCGAAATAAACCTCCTACGTGACATTGCCGACAGGCCTGCGCAAAAATACTAGACTGCACGTGGGCAGACAATTGAAGCAGCTTTTGTTTTCTACCACACGACAACATGGCTGGGTATTGAACGGGTTTCAAGTTCTTAAACTACGAAAAGACAGAGGCGGGGGGAAGGGAATTAGACTGATGACTTACTGCGATTCCATTAATTCTCGGCAAAAATCCCTTACAGCCGCTACGTCTAGAAACGCTGCCACCCGCAGCGTCTGTAGTATTTTCTCCAAGGAAATGGTCATTTGGCCAGTGTACGCGTACTCCACAAAGGCTTCCAGTAGGCTTGAAAAGAAAGTAACTGTTGCGGGGATGTAAATGCAACATACTCTGGGGAAATTTGATCCAGTATCAGCTCAAAGTCTGGGTCAGCAGGAAGGCGACCATCCACGAGTTGCCGAAAGAAGGGAATTCTTGATGCCAAGATCAGTCGATGAGCTGGTACTTTAAGCTCGCCACTCTAAAATTTAACGAGGGGGTGGTTTAATCTTTGGTAAAAAGCTCGCTACTTTGACAGGACGGTCCCAAAGAGTCTAAGTCGGTCGCCAACAGTCCTCGGGTTTACCTGCATCGGGGAAGGAGGTGATTCTGTTCGATGAACTGCATCAACGCCTTTTTAATTAGTTTTTCCTTAGTTTCATTAAGAAGGCGTTGATGCAGTTTCCCGAGCAGAATCACCTCCTTTCCGATGCACAACACGGTTTTTGCAGTGGTAGGTCCTGTCTTACGAATCAGCTATTCTCACTTGATCGCTGGACCAAAGCACGTGACGAGGGCAAAATGGTGCATGCGATCTACATTGACTTGAAAAAGGCATTCGACACCGTTCCTCATCAACGCCTGCTGCATAAGCTGCGCAGCGCAGGCGTTCGCGGGACCCACTTCCTATGAATCCAAAACTTTTTGACAGGACGGTCCTAAACAGTCCAAGTCGATGGCCAGCAGTCCTCGGGTTTACCTGTGGTGAGTGGCGTCCCACAGGGCACAGTTTTAGGTCCCGTATGTCTGGGGCTTATCTGAAGTTCTGTAGCCCCTGTGCACGCGCCAACATCACCTGCCGAATAGCGCATTTAGTTGATAGACCTCGTCGTCGTGATCTCTTGATTGTTACCGGGGACTGGAGTGGCTGGACTGAATCCAGAACCTCTTCAAATTATCACCTTATTTGCCATTTTGGGCTTAGTTTTCAATGCGACGCGGGTGAGAGATTGCTCAACTTTGCCGGTCAGAACAGACGGTTTGTCGTCAAACACGTTTTCAGCGTCTGGAAAAGTCTGCTGACTTGGTACTCAAAGGACGGTCATACGTTAAGTGACATCGACCACATCTTAGTCGGCTTAAAATTCAACAGCTCGATTTGAGACATTAGATCGATGCACCGTACTAAAACTGGTTAATTAGTCATATGTGCTCGTTCGCACGCCTGAAAGTTTATCTGTCGTCTACACCCAAAA
The DNA here is from genome assembly GCA_036362985.1 of Ligula intestinalis. NCBI lineage: Eukaryota > Metazoa > Platyhelminthes > Cestoda > Diphyllobothriidea > Diphyllobothriidae > Ligula > Ligula intestinalis. Next base: position 50,402,414 of record JAYGXS010000002.1, read on the forward strand.
TAACACGTGCGAGGCACCTAGATGTCGCACAACTTTGACAACCTGTAGTACTGACGTCCCCAGCAAAGAAGTCGGTTCTCCTTTAAAGGCCAGAGCCGATGGAGACTGGTGTAGTCCATGGTTATCTGGCGAGACGGCATCTTTGAAAACTATTTGACTCACCCAGCGGCGCCAAAGTTATTGGATTAGCGAAGAATCTCGCATCTGTCTGTACAGACAGTTCAGGTCAGGTCCAACAATTATTTTTTGTTCCAAATCCGGAAATTGATGGTCGAGTCTGTTTGGCTGACCGAAGAACTATCAAACTGAAACAGTTACCTCAAACTTCGGGAACACTCTAGAACTATTCAATTAGCTGTCAAGTTAATGGTAAACTCTCTGAATTTAGCGGCTCTGTTCGCGATGTTAATGGTGGCTTTATTGCTAACTCGGCCAATATTGGGCGCCGGTGCGAGCACTTCGATAACCTCCAATTTTAAGATCAACTCATCACACCTTCCATCTCCTCTGCACTGGCGTTTGGTCCTTCTCTGGCCTACTTGGTGTAAGGCAACTCTTTTTGAGTTGAATTTTTTTAATGCAATACAGAGACAACAGAACAAGAAATCCGGAGATGAGAGCACCCCCATTGAAAATCGTATGTCTTGCCCTGGCTCTATAAGGCGATCGAGGAATCGGTGGTGGGTTGATTTCTGGTGACAAGAGACTAGGATATCGTTGTGCCAAAGTGCGAGAACTACCTCGGCAAACGCGTTGTCGAACTTGCTGCGGTGGGTTTCACCGTCATCCTTCTCAAGCGATTCCAGGGTATGCGTATTTCTAAGACGAAACCTAACCAAACTGGGTTCCGGTCTGGACGTAGATACGAGGACCAAATATTCACACATTCGCGCATTCTTAAACTCTGTCCTGACTACTAGCAACCTAGGGCAGCCTACTGCTGCGTTTAGTGCCGTCCATCGTGAGTCCCTGTACTTACTTGCACTTGCTACGGCTGTGATCATGCCTGATCTAGCCGGCCTCAATGATGTCACGAATGGTTCCTCTCCGTGCATGGCGATTGGCGGCAGCGGATCTGGAAAGCTCCACCCAGTCCCTTTTCCAGCGACGGAGACCGAAGATATAAGGTTCAAGAACTGCTTCCATGTCTTGACGGACGGTGTCGAGCCAAGTCTTCAGTTGCCCTCCTCTTTGACGTTTCCAGGTGGGCTGCGGTGCCGGGTCGAGGGCAGCATAGGTAAGCTCGTGGGGCGGACGACGGAGAACGTGTCCAAACCACCTCAGTCGCCTTTCTTGAATGGCCTGAGATATCCTCATGATACGATCGCAGCGGATGCGGACTGTCTCATTTGAGATGAAGTCGCTATACTTAACTCGCAGGATCGTCCTCAGGCACTGGTGGTCAAAGACCTCCAGTCTTCGCTCATCTTCAGCGCGCACAGCCCCGCATTCACATCCATAGAGCAGGACTGACCGGATGGACGCACGGTATACACGAATCTTCGTGGCGATGGAGATCTCACGTCGGATCCATAGGCACTTTCGAAGGATTGAGAAAACCCAGCGAGCGGCATTTATACGGGATACAATGTCGTCCTTGCTCTGCCCATTCGGTAGCAGCCTCGCCCCGATTTATTTAAAGCTGTCTACTGCTTCAAGTTGATGGTCATTAATCCCCAGGGGTGCCTTCTCCTGGTCAGGGATGCAGCTCGAGAATAACTTCGTCTTTCCGGAATTTATAGACATGCCTACCGACATAGCGATCTCATTTAACCGCGACACTACCGACTGTAGACCACCAATGCTTGAGGCTAACAGCGCAATATCATCGGCGTAATCGAGATCAGTTAGTCGGCGTCCGGGTGCAAGCTCAACATCGTCCTCTTCATGTAGGGCCTTGCCGAGAATCCAGTCAATGACGTAGTTAAACAGAATGGGCGAAATGACGCAGCCCTGACGGATACCAGGCCGGATATCGAACGACTGAGAGAGACTGTTTTGGACCAGGACTCGTGCGGTGGTAGACCGATAGTAGGCCTTAATCATCGCAATGAGTTTGGTCGGTACTCTATCCAGTTCCATTATTTGCCACAGGGACTCACGATGGATGGAATCGAATGCGGCGGCAAAGTCGACAAAGCAAACAGCCGTCGGTTGCTGGTAGCTATGGCGGAATGCTAGATTGCGCCTCAGTGTGAATATTTGATCCGCACATCCACAACCAGCTCGGAATCCGGCTTGGTTGGGTCGTGTCCTGGAGTCGCGTACAGACTGGAAGCGCCTGAGAAGAACAACAGCGAAGATCTTTGCAGCAACATCGCATCTTGTCTTATCTCCCTTCTTGTGGACAGGCACAAGGATACCTGAGCCCCAGTTATCGGGAACGGCCTCTGCTCGCCACGCCTGTACAATCACCTCATGGAGCCGAGGAGCCAGGGTGTCCACACAAGACTTGTAGATTTCTGCAGGAATACCATCCTCTCCGCACGCCTTGTTGTTGCGTAGCCTCTGCGTTGCATCGGTAACTTCGTCTTCGGAAGGGAGGTCACACGACACTGCGTAGGCAGGGGAAGGTTAAAACTGCGCTGTGGAGGAGAGGGAGGGTGTGATGGGCTGTTCGTCAAAGTTGAGAGGGTGCTTGAAGTGTTCACGCCAGCGATCGACCTTGGCTGAGTTATCAGCAATAAAACCTCCATTCACATTGCGAACAGAATCACAGAGTGTCGGGAGCTTACCACTAACCTGGCGGATGATTTGGTACAGTTTTCGAGTGTCACCAACATTTGAGGCCTGCTCCATAGAAATCACCGTTTCGGACCAGTACATCTGCCGGTCATCTCTAGCTGACTTTGCTGTCAGCTTTCGAAGTTGGCAGAAGGAAGCATCGTGGCGGGACCTGGCTCGAGTCATCTCGGCTGACAGCCGCAGGGTTCTTCGGCTGATCCAGTCACTGCGGCACCGCTGAGTTAATACGAGAATTTTCTCAGCTGCCCCATAGCTGGATGTCTTCAGTGAAGGCCACTTGCTACTGCCCTCGTTGTCAGTCTGGGTCGTAAGACGGGACCGGATTTCTGTGCTAAGAGCCTCGGTAGTGTTGGTTTGCCGAAGCTTTGCGACATCAAGGCGTCTCGCATGTGGCAGTTTGGGCGCAGATGAGAGGTGAACATTCAGACGCGTGCGAACGAGAGCATGGTCAGACCCGTGGACGTTACCCCGCATCGACCTGCTATCGTGGACCCAGCTGCGAAACCGTGAACCAACTAGAATATAATCGATCTGACTAGCGGTAAGTAGATGTTTGTGACGATGCTGGAAGCATGTGTTGGTAACAAACAATCGGGTCTGTTCGGCAAACTGCAGCATCCTCTCACCATTGTCCGTTCGAGAGCCAAGCCCAAAAGGACCCAGAAGGTGGCTGATTGTCGGGTCACCGGGCCCAGTCCGGCAATTCCAGTCCCCGGCAACAATTAGAAGATCACGGCGAGAAAGTCGTTCGACTATCTCCTGCAGCTGTGAGTAGAAATTGTCTTTCTCTTGCTGTTCAGCCGCCGAAGTAGGTGCATACACAGATACGACCGAGATTTTCGTAAAATGGCCTTTTAGTCGAACATAGGCCATTCGGTCGTTGACTGGTTCTCACGCCAAAAGTGCACGGTTGGCTTGTTTCGAGAGGGCAATAGCCACACCGTGTCTACCAGATGAGATGGGAATCGACCCCGGGATTTTGATTTCTTGGGCGCCTGAATCGGGGAGTCGGACTTCTGACAGGCAACAAACATCCACTTGAAATTCATGGAGACTTTGTGCTGTCAGACTTTGGGTACCAGGTTCCAGAAATGTTCGCACATTCCAGCATCCAATACCAAGAGTCCATTTTTGTTCAGCAGTCCAGCTTGCATATTATTCGCCCGCACCACCGGACAAGGGTTGCGGAGCACGTCGGTTCCCGCGGACGCCGTAGCATGGGTCGTAAAATCGTAAGTAGACATATCATGAGGGTTCTTGGGAATTTGGAATACAGGCGGTTCCCCAATGGCCGCTCGGATTCTTTGTTCGAGGTTGTCTCCTCTAGCACTTTGGCTCAAGAACCTAAACACAAGGCAGTGGAGTTGGTGGCAAGCAAACCTATTTAATGGCGGTTCACGCTCGTCATGTCACAGTGTCGTCATTGGGCCTTGCGGCATTTTATAAGGCAGTATGTGCGACAGACCTCAGCCCACCGCGCCCAGGTAACATTGTCGCTGCTGCGTCCGCGACTGCTTATTCGCCAAACCCGAGAGCCTGCTTATTTCGCAGCTAACCTTCACTGAGGGCCGCGCCACTTTCCGCCGCCCGCGGACGCGCCAGGTAGCCTGCAGCTTGGCTAACGGGTAACTCTCCTTTCCTGGGTAACCCGCCTCCTTGTAGCGAATAATAGAAGACTGCGTCTTGTTGCCAATTCTATTCAACCACGTAATTGGCTGGATTTTCGGAGGGATCCTACATGGAGTAGTAGGTGGAGTTTGCCAACGGACGCCGGCTGTTTGATCTCGAATACGCTGGCAATCCTACTTTGTCAGCCTCAAGAGTTGGCAATTTGGCAATTACGGTGAATTAAGTCTTTAAGTTAGTCGATTTGTCCATAAACGCAAGGATGAAGTTGTATTTTTGACCTGCGTTTCTGCCAAGAAGGTAACCCGCTGAGATAGTTCCAAATACCGCGAGATGAGGCAGTTGTCAAATGGGCAGAATAAGGACGACATTGTGTTTCGACTAGATACTGCTTGCAGGGTTTTCATAATTTTTAGAATGGCTATATGAACCCAACGCGACATCTCCATTGCCGTGAAGATCCACGTGTATCGTGCATCTGTCCGACCAGTCTTGTTTTACGGCTGTGAAGGCTAGGCGGCGTGCGTGGAATAGAAGCAAAAACTGTAGGTGGTCGATCACCGTTGCCTAAGGGCCGCCCTTCGAGTGAAATACACTGACTTTTTTCTCAAATGAGACAATCTGCACTCCTTGCAACATCTTCGCGAGGACATCTGTGACCATCTAAGGAAGACGCCCGAAATAGTGAGGATACGCTCATCTTCCTCTTCGGGTACTGCCCCGAAAACTAACTTCAGAACTGGCTCGCCAGTTTGTCTAAACATGAAAGTTATGCTTGGACCTTTGTTATTCAGTCTCCGATGCTGGAGGAGAATTTGTGTAGCCACCATAGAGAGGTACAACCAGTCACATCATCGAGACCACCTAGTTCAAGCACGAGTACAGCTGAATCAAGTAAAAGAAAATATTAAGATCAGTACGTAACCAACGGAGATGCATTGTGGACTGATTGAGTTTTCCGAGGCGTTTTGATGATGACGCAGTTCGAAGGCTGCATGGTTATGCACTTCTTCCATTTAATGGATTGGGCTTAGAGCCTATGCTGGAAAATATTTTCAAACTGCACCCAAACAAGGTTCTATCTAATAAGGGCTTGGAGATATCAAATAATAATGAAAGCACCTTACGCGCCTTAGCAACAGCTTATGTGTCACTTTGATAACGCCGGGTTGACAGAATTCAAAAGTGCCGCACCGGAGGGGCATTATATAGTATGCGGGGATGCAATCCCGAGTTTAATTCGAAGGGAGCTATGTTAGAGTGGCATTCTTGTGCATTTACTGTGGGACTAGCGCCTTAATAAGATATCATTGATAGGAGTGTGATTTTGAATCTGCGTTAAAACGCCAAGAAACAAAAACGGCTGATAGGAACTAGCTTTTAAAATTAAATATAAATTTAAAAAGCAATGGCCTTAACGCAGACTTACGAGGAAAGTGTTTGTTCGACTTGAAAGCCTTTGCGGAGGGCTTTACGTCTTATAATATTCCTTATTCGTCTAATAACGTTTCCAGTTAGACGCAACCTACTCTTTTTTATAAGGATTTGGTGATTACTTGTCTCAAGGGTGACCCAAAAGTAGTATCGCTAAAATAGTCTTCTGCCCACGATTCTCAGTACAAAAGGGAAGCTCATAAAATATGACTGTTCCGTTCGTAAATCCTGTTGATCGAGACCCATAAACCTCTGCCCGTTTAGAAAGTAGGGCAACCAGTCACAAGGAGCATCCTGTAGAATTATGCACACAACAACATGAAGGGGTCCCTTGGGCCATGAATATACAATTCATTATTATTATTATTATTAACAATATGTAGTTCTAAGTTGGCCTTCGGAGTTTTTTCAGTTGGCCTGCGCCTAGACGATGGGAACACTTTCCATTTTAATGTTAACTTTGAACATGATGCTTGTGGAGTGGCTAAGGGTGAGGAACAATTTCTTCGAAAGGTCATAAAGCTAGAACCTGGCTTTGGAAGCTTTTGGGGTTTCGGATGCGAGAAATTATGCACCAGTTGGGATGGTACAATAACTACGTTGTCCACTTACAAAATTTTAGTGAAGAAGAAATGGACAATGCTTGGCTGGTCAGCCAGATAAATGGATGGATGGTGGGAGCTAATTGATTGGAAAGCATAGGTGCAACTTGGTTAGCAGTTTCTGTGCAGACATCGTTGCATGTGCGAAATATAGGCTTGAACTGATTGCTTTTCCAGAAATTAAGCATAAAGCTGAAATAACCTGTCGGTAGATTTTGGTGCGGTTCTAGTGATCTGTTCTCGACCCCCAACATCATGGAGCATATA